>OY998119.1:20002500-21202500 GCA_963921985.1 Agrilus biguttatus
AGTATTTAAAGGAGTGTTAGAATAGTAAGAGAATAATTTAGAAAGAGAAGAAATGAAAGAGTACCGGCATTAGTTTAAAGAAATACTTAGAATAGAAGAGTACAAGACAGTACAACATTCGCGTGACAATAATTAAGGGCAAAATCAGCTATTAATAAAGTATGCATGCAGGTAAGGGTGAAGAAGGAATCTAGGTACAGGTAGTTAAGTAGACAATATTTATAAAATTGCTGTTTTGCCACATTACCTACATATCTCAATTTTATAAGATAGACAAATCTTAATAGGGTTGACCTAGATCAGTATAAAAAGGGTGCCTATATTACCCAAAAACAGTTAATATTCGAAGCTCTATAAGTTAATTACTCGAATTAGCACTTCTTGTAAATAGGAAGGTCTTTTGATGATATTATTCATCCTGTACTAATAACTGTACCGTGATTATTCCGTTAATAAAAAAGTAGTGTTTACCAAGGTGTTGTTTAATTAGTGGGATAATTATTTTAAGTGAAAGGTAATTAGTGATTAAACTATCATATGAAAGTGAAGGTGTTAAAGCGATTGAAGATGTAAAGCATCATCAGCGGCTCCAGTAATCATCACGCCCTTTCACCTCATTAACTATTTCAAAAAGTCCGGAGTCTCGATAATAAAATTGCTCTGGTGTCAGTAAAACATTCAGTCATTACCAATTAGTCTATTATCGTAACCAGCTAGGTACGACAATATGAATACGAGGCATGTTTTTTAAGTAAGTACTATTTTGAAATTCTGCCGCCGCAGCGCTGCGGTCAGCTTTCCGCGCATGCGCACTGAGTACCTACGTACTAACGCCATTACAGTCTGATTCGCCCTTATTACGTTGTTTACTGTTAGTGCTAAAGGGCCAAAACCGATTGATATTCATCATGAGATCTGTGCAGTTTACGGAAAAAACATTATGAGTGGTGGAATGGTAAGGAAGTGGGTGAGAGCATTTAAAGATGGCCGCACAAAGGTGCATGACAATGCCCGCCCGCATGTGGCTAATCGGACCAAAGATCTCATCACATCCTTTCACTCGAAAACTCTAGATCATCCTTCGTACAGTCCTCATCTGGCGCCCAGTGACTACCATTTGTTTCTGCACTTAATGAAACATTTGGGCGGTCAGCGTCTTCAAGACGATGACGATGTCAAAACAGTTGTGATGCAGTGGTTAACAGTTAACAAGTCAAGCGGCAGAGTTCTATGAGAAGGGTATTTAAAAACTGGTCACTGGTCAAACGATATCACAAGTGCCTCAATATTGAAGAAAATTATGTAGAAAAATAGATTAAGGTACAGGCTTTCATGTAAAAATAAAATTATTAAGATGTCTTTGCACGTTTTTTATTCATTTCAAAACGGTACTTACTTAAAAAACATGCCTCGTATTACCTTCCTATCACCAAAACTGGTACCATCCAAATTTTAACGGGTTGTTCTAATAGTGCAATAAAACTTAGGTTTCCATAATTTCTTTGCTCGAATAGTTAAGTGACAACAGCAGACAACGTTTTGAAGAAGCAAGTACACCTGAATAAAGTTTTATGAGGTAGCATTTACATTTCGTTCTACAAAGTACTGCAAATATTACATTAACAGTAACACAGCATAGACACTAATATATTTTTATGAGAAGATAAAAAATGCAATAATAAAATAACAATTTGAATCCTTAAGTCTGAGCTATAAATATCGAGAACCCACATCCAACAGCTACATGCATTTCTTCAAATTGCTGATTCATCAATCGTGATGCGTTCTAAATCGTTTCGAGTGCTGATATTTGCTCAATATATCCTCGTTTCATGACAGCGCTAAAGCCGCAATATGCAGGTATCAATTAGCAAAATCTCACCCGATTTCCAATATAAGGTTTTTTGTATTTCTAACACTTCTAATCCATTTCCGCTAGCATATCCAGCTATTTCGACATATAATGAGATTTAAAAAATGTAATTACATTTTTAACTTACCCACGACTTGAAGTCTTAAATCAATTTTGTACAGATAACGCAACCATAAATTAATTAAGTGTTACATTGAATTTATTGAAAATATTTTTCAATTTATGGCTAATGTCGTTAACAAATTTAATAGATACAAACATTTTGTTATTATTATTATTAGTTGAGAGAGAAATGCCATTACAAAGGAGTTCTTTGCAGAGTAAATTGTCTATCATTTCTGGTTTGAAGCCATTATTAACGGCGATGTATTTTATTATATTGAGTTCTGAGTTAAAATGAAAGACGAATAAAGGTACATTTAACAAACGATTTAGTAAAGAATACAATACGGTTTGTTTTGTTTGTCTAGGATGTTTGGAGGGTATCGGAATGAGTGGTTTATACGATGTATGTACATTATTACGTGTAGACAACCTACATGGAGCATCAAAATATGTAGTGTAGGTTGCCGAGATTCCTATAAGGTCATTCTGGAACCTTATAGAACAAATCCAATTACTGTGAATATTCTACCGCCAAGTCGGCCGAGTGAGTTGTAACACATGGGCAGAAAAGTCCCGGGCCTTACAAAGAAAACACGTTTTTTTGTTCAAAATTGGCTTTATTCACCAACGTAATCTCCATTAAAAGCAACACAATCATTCCGGTGCCGCTCTAACATTTTAATACCACTTTTGTATTTTATCTTTTTCCTGAAAATAGTCCTCTTGCCGGCTAGCATCTTTTTGAGGTTTGCGAACAGCCAGTAGTCGCTGATAATAGTCTCCAAATCTGGAGAATACGGTGGATGTGGGAAGAATTCGAAGTTCAATTCATGTAGTTTTGCCATTGTTTTGATGACAAATGACTTGTGACACGGTGCGTTGCCTTAATGAAACATTTTTTTTTTTCTTTGCCAAATGCGGTCGTTTCTTTGCAATTTCAATTTTGCGGCCTTCAAATGCTTCAATAACGCTATATAATATTCACTATATTCACTGTTGATGGTATTTCCCTTTTCAAGATAGCAACATAGTTGATGAATATTGCACCAAGCACGTCCCAAAATACTGAGGCCATAACCTTTCCAGCCGATTGTTTTGCTTTCGGGCGCTTTGGACAGGTTCACCAGTTGCTGTCCATTGGTGCTGTGCCAGATGACGATCGTTTTGATTTCGGAGTGAAGTGATGGATCCATATTTCATCCATTGTCACATATCGACGCAAAAATTCCGGTTTGTTTCGTTTAAACATGGCCATAGACCTAACAGTGCTCAGAATCATCAACACGTTTTTGTTTTTAGTCAACAGTGAGCAAACGCAGCACCCACTTTGAACAGAGTGCAACACTTTCTCATAGTCAATTATCATGCTCATTTGGACGTCATTTGCGTTCTGCATTATCAGTGTATCAGTCTCTACGACCACGTTTGAAGTCAGCAAACTAACGTTTTATTTTGTTTCGGTTGTTTCCGATGGAGCGGAGTCCACTGTCGTCCATAACACTTTTCAAGCCACTGCTCATTGCTTCGCTTGAGCAGTATTTATTTCCATCAAGAAGCAGTGTAAAATTAAAACACGAAATAGTTTTTGATACATTGTTTGGAAAAGTTTTATAGGTATTAAAGGTCTTGTAGTTATCTACATCTTATTGGAGCACTACGATTACTTTGATAGCTTTCGAGATAAATTAGAAACACGAAACAAAATGCAAGTATTGTTTAAAAAAAACTGACAACTTCTGTTTGAGCCATTTTTGATATTTTACACCCTCGAACCTACTTTACACAGATTGCTGTTAAAAAATTTGACATCAGAAAATCTATTTAGACTGGTATAATTCCTTTTCACTTAATTAAAAGAAATTCTGTATTGTCGTACATATTTGTTTTATATCTGTGTCACAAATGTTTAGAATACTTACTTTCAGAAATACTTAATAAATTAAAATTAAAAAAAAAATTAGAACTGCCTCCAATTTTAATTAGGTTTTGTTAGAATTCAGCGTAAAATGTTAATAAATACAAAGCACTTTAATTAATGCGAAGTCGTTTTTCTTTGACTAAACCGTTAACATCTTATTGCCGCTGTGACCTTAATTTTTTTTATTTTGTACTTATTTTCCCGTCTAGTATATATACAGTGTTCGTTTGTGCTGGTTATTTTTTAAATTCGAATCTAAGCTTTTAATCTGGAGAAATTTAGACGAATTCCAGACGAATTAAATCAATCTATAAAGCAAAATATAAGTCAAAGTCGTTTGTTGTTAAACTTGATAGAATTTTAAAATAGAATTAATAAACATACTTAATTTACATTACTATGTTTAACAACTTATAAAAATAAAAAACGTATAGCACTAGCAAAAAATAATTTCATTACAACAAAAATTAGTTCACTTAGAAACAATCACCGTTAACCCTAAAAACGATGATAAAACATTAAAAGGATAATATGAACTGAAAAATAGGTGATACAATTGTAACAAAGATAACACGCTAAATAATTACAGCCAATCAGTACCGGCCTTCACCTATTTGGCGCCCCTGAACAATTTATCGATAGAGCCCCTTGTAAGGCCAGTGTTGTCGAGGTTTGAAAAAACTCAATTTGTTTATTAAATTTGTACTTTTTTTGTTAAAATCGTGCTTCTTTGCGTCATAGGCACGCCTTGCGACCTAAAATAATAATAAAAGTATTTCGACAGTTTATTGATGCGCCATAACGGATAGTTTCCCTTTAGATTTTAACCGAAAAGTATACCACATACGATATAATAGAAAAAACCAATTCACACTGCAGCCTAATGTTGTTACCTAAAAATTTTAAACCATTCGTAAAAACAGAAATCAGATTTTATATTAAATGTTTCGAAAACTACGGTGACAACTTGGCCGTTTAGCCCAAATATGAATTACACTATGGATTCCGGCCGTTAAAGCTGATGTTCTTAAATCTTTAAGCTGTTTTCCTATTTATTGACTATGGATTGTTATCAAGGAAGGGTCAAGTCAATCAATTAATTCTCATATTATTAACACTGCTATCAGGTACTAATTACACAGTCCAACGTGGACCTGCATGCTGAGATTAAAAGTGATATTTTTGATGTAGTCCAAATTTGGCCTCAAAATTCCTATAACACGTCCTAACCTCAAATTCAAAAATCTACAATTTCCTTTGTAAAGATTATTACGTAAAATTAAATGTCAAAACAACCAAGAGATTGGTATTTCCTATATATCAGGGTAAATCAAATATAAACGATAATTTTGTAAAATAAATTTATAGATTAATGGTACACACAAACTAAACATTTAACATTTTTCAATATAACCACCTCCATGCTCTACACATTTTTGCCACCGATTTGGAAGCTTGAATATTCCTTCTTCATAAAAAGTTTGAAGGCCAATTGCGCACATGCTCCTCTACGTCTTCATTGCTATCAAATTTTTTGCCTCCAAGTGATTCTTTCAAGGGTGCGAACAAAAAATTATCACAGGGTGACAAGTCAGGGCTATAAGGAGGTTGCATGAAGCTTTCCCAGTCCATTGATTCCAATTTATTCCTTGTCAAAACTGCGGTGTGTGGTCTGGCGTTGTCATGAAGGAGGATGACGTCTCGAATGCTCGAATGGGCAACCTCCATACCCCGTCGCTTGCTTCCATAAGCGACTTTTGTCGATTTTCGATTGGTAAGTCGCAGTCACTGTTCGTTGATCGTGAAGAAAAGGAATGAGTAAAACTCCCTTGAGTCAAAGAAAACAATAGCAAGCACTTTTCCGGCTGAGAAACGGGTTTTGGCTTTGACAGCCCTTTGGCAGCCATCATCCTTTCTTTGCCACTCCTTACTCGCCATTTTTGATTCGGGAGTATAGTGGTGGACCCACGTCTCATCACAAGTAACGATATGCTTTAAAAAGAACTCCCCTTCTTGTCGAAATCGATTCAGAAGTCTTTCACTGGTTTCCGATTTTTGGTTTTTATTTTTCAACAACCTTGGAACCCAGCGAGCACTAATTTTTCTAAAGCCAAGTTCATCAGTGATGATGGATTGAACACTATAAACACCATAGCTGATACCCACTGCCGATGAGATTTGTTCAATAGTTAGTTAGTTAACCGGCGATCACCTTCAACAAGCTCTCGAACAGTACGGATGTTGTCATTTGTGAGACTTGTTCTTGGGCGTCGACCATGACTTTCATTTTCGACACGTTCTCGCCCATCCCTGAATTTTCTGACCCACATATACACATACACTCGATTCTGAGACAGTGTAGCATCCCCAAACTGTGCCTTCAAACGAGTGAAAATATCCGATGGTTTAACGTCTTCATTGATTAAAAGCTTTATGATGATGCATTGTGCAACAGACGAAGGTACCTTACGCTCAGTCATGGCTGTACTGCGGGCAGAACCGAGCGCAGCTGCTACCTAAGCCGGTTTACCCTTACTCATAAACCAAACAATACTCGAGCGTCAAATCAACTAGATTTGAATTACGTGCTAAGCTAAATAGTAAAATTACCGTTTATATTTAATTTACCCTCGTATGTATACGGCAAACGAGGTGTAACTTTGAAACTAGACTGAAATAATATAAAATCAATACTTGATAAAAAAACCATTGACCAGAATAGCTCATTATTTTAATTGTGTTTTCTCGTTGAACAAGAATCTGACTTTATAATTGCTTTAGAATATTCAGATTTTGAACAACACATCTTAATTTAAAAATTCGAATGATGGTAATTCGGATTGTTCGGTATTAAGACTAGGATTTCTTGAATTTGTAAAGTTCTAAAGTTTTTCTAGTCCTATATTTTAATACGCTATTATAGAATATATCCAAAATGATTACGTTATTTTCTGATTCTTTTTAGAATAGTTCAGATTCATTTCATAAATAGGATATACATTTGTAAGCATGCTTGTTAAAGTTAATACATGCATTTTTAAAGCGCAACTATATATTTCCTCTAATTGGATGTAATTTTCGTCCACTTCTTTCTTTAAAAATCATTTTACCAATTACGGAATTACACCTAATTAAACGAGTGATGTTCTCTTTCAATTATTTTGTATTGCCAAATAAATTAGTATTTTTAAATATATAGAAAAATTCTAAAGAAGAGAAAAATAAAAGAAAACTGTATTGTATGTAGTTCTAAACATATTTGAATTATAGTAAAAGGGCAATGTGCTTTGTTCGTTCAGCGAACTATTTCTTCAACGATAAAAACTTTTTGTGACGAAGCCGTTGAAAAGCAAAAGTAATATGTAATCTGTCGAAAGCTTGTTACAAGGTAACAGGATTAATAAAATGTCCTAGCGAACCGTGACAACGTCAGCTTTGGAGGCTCGTGTGCTTTTACTAAAGGGAAAACAAAAATAAAAATAAAAGTTTGTTTAAAACGTTTTAAATATTCCCGACCGACCGAGGCAGTTACACGCTTCGCTATTAAAATGCATTTGGCTCATTTAATGTCATTCTGATTGCAATTAAAATATACTCATGAATATTCTGATGAACCTATTAAGTGCTCTTCTAGAGATCTAGAGCAAACATAATATTAAGAGTGTCTTCAGATCGATATTGTTTTTGAATATAAAATACCTTCTACGGATTTTGCTAATTTTTTTAAAACTATGTAACCATCTATGTAAGTAATTAAATAAGCACGGCTTCAAGTACATTTTATAAATAAATCAAAACTAAAAACAGTAATGTTTTAACAAATTTTTATTGCGAAAACTCGACAATATTGTTTCGACTTAATCAGTCATTATCAAGAGTACTAGACTATACTAGTATATTAAGTCGAAACAATATTATCGAGTTTTCGCAATAAAAATTTGTTGAAACATTACTGTTTTAGTTTTGATTTATTTAAATATGTTTCATCACAACACATCTGCAGTTAGCTTTAATAACATTTTATAAACTTATGGGTCATGGTTATACTCATGGTATGAATCTGGAGGAGAATCAATAAATATGCTAAGGGTTTACAATTTATAGTATTTTATAAAAATTATCGTATTATAATATTATATATCAATACAATTAATAGAACCCCTGCTAATAATAGCACACATCGATATTTCAGTAATTCTGATAATGAAATAAAACTAATAGTAGAAGCACAGAGACCTACCATTATTAGTTAAAAGAATCTATAGCGTGTTTCATTCCTACCACAATTAATACTAGTAGGCTGACGGCCCTCTTTAGCCTCTTTTTAGACAACGTTGGAATAGGAATAGGTACGTGGTGGTTAGGAAGACAGATAATACAGCGGATATGGAGATAGAAAAGAAGTGAAAGGTTTTATGTGAAATATTATTGCCCCAACCTTAACCTAAATGATTCAAGAAAAAAAAACTTAGACCTGTAGAAACTTAAAAGAATATTGGGTTTTTCAATCCCACCAGCTACTAATGCTTCAGGGCAAGCCGTTCTGCTGACCTACACTGTACTGCCGCCGAGTAGGGCAGAAGGTTATCATCAGCCTCTTTTTGGTGGTTAAGGAAAGGTAGATGAAACGGATGAAACGAAGACAGAAGAGATTTGACAGATTATTTGTGAAATATCACTGCTCCAACATTTGCCTAAATTATCTAAGGAAGCAGCAGAAGAACATGGAACAGGGCAGGAGGACCCGGAATCGAACTGGTGGCCTCTCGAATGCTATGCTATGATGTAAAGCATTAGGCTTCACTGCTCAGTGGCCAACCATCTATATATTCTTTAAGATATTCACATGGTCCAGAAGATTGAGCTTGCGGTTAGACCCCCTTTGTCTTGAACATCTTTTATCACAAACATATTTTCATCGGTAGCTTAAAATGACTCACTCAATGCGACAGAATTTAACACATGGGCTGAAAAGTCACGCGCCTAACACATAGATGACGCTAGTTTTTTTGCATTCACCTCTTTTCCAGTTAGTATTAAACTTCAAAATACACCTGTTAAAATTTCATAATATTCTATTCGTTAGTTTGTGAGCTATTGTCCTAAGAGTGACTTTATCTAGCTACTTTTGTTATTTTCAAAACATTGAACGTCCAAATGAGGTGGAACCAGGAGCACCAAAAAATCCACAAAATCGTTTTGAATGCTCGAAAAGTGAAATTGCGTGAGTTAGCTCATCATATCAAAAGAACGTGTTGGCTTTATACTGCATGAGCATGAGCATTTGACTATGAAAAAGCTCTGTTCAAAGTGGGTACCGCGTTTGATCACTGTTCTGTTGCTCACCAAAAACAAGAACGTGTTGATGATTCAGTGTTTGGTGTTTGGCCATGTTTAAACGTAAACGTAACGTAAACCAGAATTTTTGCGTCGATATGTGACAATGGATGAAATATGGATCCATCACTTCACTCCGGAATCAAAACGATCGTCATCTGAATGAACAACTGAGAGAGGAACTGGGGAACCTCGTTCAAATCGCATAAACTCGTCGAAATCACAACAGTCGGTTGGAAAGGTTATGACCTCGATATTTTGGGATGTGCGTGGTCTAATATTCATTGAATATCTTGGCCATGTTTAAACGTAACGTAACCGGAATTTTTGCGTCGATATGTGACAATGGATGAAACGTGGACAGCAACTGGTGAACCTCGTCCAAAGTGACCGAAAGTGTAATATTCATCGACTATCTTGAGAAGGGAAATGCCATCAACAGTGAACATTATATAGCATTATTGGAGCGTTTGAAGACCACAAAATTGAAATTGCAAAGAAACGACCGCATACGTCAAAAAAAAATTATCATTTCAAAATCAGTTTCATCAAGACAACGCACCGTGTCACAAGTCATTTGCCATCAAAACAATTGCAAAACTACATGAATTGAACTTCGAATTGCTCCCACATCCACCGTATTATCCAGATTTGGCTACTGACTGTTCGTAGACCTCGAAAAATTTCTCGCCGGCAAGAGGCCCATTTTGAGGCAAAAGATAAATTGTTCGACAAAAGTGGTACTGAAATGTTAGAGCGGCGCTGGAATGATTGTGTTGCTCTTGATGGATATTACGATAGTGAGCAAAGCCAATTGTAAACAAAAAAACCGTGTTTTCGTTGTTAAGGCTGGGACTTTTCAGCCCATGAGCTATTGTACTGTTTCATACTCAGTGACGCCATAATAATCGAGTCAATGAGGAAAAAGTGAGACAGAGATTTGACCATTTGTTTATCTCTTATTGTACCCGTTCTTGATTCCCAGAAGCACAAAATAAATGTTGATGAAGCTAGTGAACCTAGAGTATTCCCTAATCCCAAACATTAGCTTACGCCGTTCGGTGTTGCTATTGGCTAGGATTGCTAATTTACAATTCGGTGCATTTAATCCGCTACAACTTCGAAAGTCTTTTAAACGACTAATAAGAATTAGGTCAATTCGCACATGTTACTCCGGTGGTACATACTATATCATGCTTAGAACGCTATTATAAAAATCTACATTCAGCCCGTTGCTGCCTCATAATTTTTATTTTGACGAAATTTAAAAAAAACATAACCACCATTTTGATGCGGTTTTCAATAAAAGTCAGACTCTTTAATAATTTTAATAGATTCAATATGAAACATGCTTTTGTAAATTATCAATTCCAAAAGACTTATAATAACTGTAGTAAACACCAATATATGTAACACCACAAAAATATTATTATAACACACGCTACGGTTGAACATTTTTCTAGTTAATACGTATACTGTATAATTGGACGGCTTGTTAGAAGTTTCTGATAGATTTAAAGATTTAAATTTCTGCTGTATTAAAAAAAATCTGGTGACCGGATCGAAAATAATTTTAGTCGTTGGTTGGGAGAAACTGCTTCTTGTTGTGCATAATATACGACATGCAAAAGCTTATCTACATTTACCAGCCGTTTCTATGCACGTTAAAATAACACCATTCCACGAACTGTAGTGCATATAAAACTCCTAAATACGTGCCTTCTAAAACCGTGATATTGATATTCCAGAAAAAGGAAAAATTCCAAAAAGAAAATACGTTCACTTCTTATTCTTCTTCACTGCACTCAGTTCTTTTATTTAAAATAAAGAAACACTGACTCCACAGGAAATGAAAAATATTAAGGAGCTAATATGGATATAAATCTAGCTTGAATTTTACATGCAAATGTAATCTACAACTATTTCTTACTTCTTGTAGGGACTTTGTAGCAAATGAAGTTTAACAAAGCACAGCAGGTACTATTAGAGTAAATTATGGGATAAAAAGGCTATATTTTGTTATTACTAAAATGTTTTTTTATATAATAAAATAGACAAAATAAACAAAAATAAAAAATCGGGTGTTTATAAAATCTCCTGTACTGATTGTAATACGATATACGAGGATAAATCAAATATAAACGGTAATTTTATAAAGTAAATTTATTGATTAATGGTACACACAAAATTAACATTTAACATTTTTCAATGTAGTCACCTCTGTGCTCTACATATTTTTGCTACCGATTTGGAAGCTTGAATATTCCTTCTTCACAAAATCTTTGAGGGCGAGTTGTTAGCCAATTGCGTACATACTTCTCTACTTCTTCATTTCTTTCAAATCTTTTGCCTCCAAGATACTCTTTCAAGGGCGCGAACAAAAAATAATCACAGGATGACAAGTCAGGAGTATAATGATGATATAGTGATGCTCAAGGCTTCCCCAGTCCATTTATTCCTTGTCAAAACTGCGGTGTGTGGCCTAGCGTTGTCATGAAGGAGGATTACGTCACGAATGGGCATACCCCGTCGTTTGCTTCGATATGCGATTTTTGTCGATTATCGACTTTAGCAACTCTGAATGGTAAGTAGCATTCACTGTTCGTTGACTGTAAAAAAAATGAATGAGTAAAACTCCCCTTTAGTCAATGAAAACAGTCGCAAGTACTTTTCCGGCTGAGAGATGGCTTTTGGCTTTGACAGCAATTTGGCAGCTTCATCCTTTCTTCATCACTCCTTACTCGCCATTTTTGATTCTGTAGTGTAGTGGTGGACCCACGTCTCATCACAAGTGACGATAGGCCTAAAAAAAACTCCCCTTCTTGTCGAAATCGATTCAGAAGTGTTTCACTGATCTCCGATTTTTCGTTTTTAATTTAGATTTTCGGTCAAAAACCTTGGAACCCAGCGAGCACTAATTTTTCAAAAGCCAAGTTCATCTGCGATGATGAATTGAACACTATGAACACTTCTGATGAGATTTGTTCAATAGTTAGTTAGTTAACCAGCGATCACCTTCAATAAGCTCTCGAACAGCACGAATGTTCATCATGTTATTTGTGAGACTTGTTCTTGGGCGTCGATCATCGTCGAACATGGCTTTCATTTTCGACACGTTCTCGCCCATCCCTGAATTCTCTGACCCACATACACGTATACACTCGATTCTGAGACAGTGTAGCATCCCCAAACTGTGCCTTCAAGTGAGTGAAATTTCCCGATGGTTTAACGCCTTCATTGGTTAAAAACTTTATAATGATACGTATTGTGATTGTACAACAGACGAAGCTACCTTGCGCTCAGTCATGGCTGTACTGCGGACAGAATCGAGCGCAGCTGCTGCCTAAGCCGGTCTCTACTTCCTCATAAACCGAACTACACTCGAGCATCGAATCCTCTAGATCGGAATTACGTGCTAAGCTAAATACTAAAATTACCGTTTATATTTGATTTACCCTGGTATGTATAGAGCAAACGAGATGTAACCTTGAAACTAGATTAAAACAATATAAAATCAATACTTGATAACAAACCATCGACCAGACTAGCTCAACATTACATTACGATCAATCATTTTAATTAATAACGATGGTATTTCAATCATCCACATTGAAAATAAAGGTGTTAAACTCAAATATTTAGAAAAAAATAGAAATACAAAAATCAATTGATTTAAATTTGAACTTAACTAACGAACATACAGAAAGTCTCAATAGCCCTATATTCAAATCAATTAACGACACCTATAACAATAGAGGGAATGTGTTCAACGTTGCTGCCTAGATATAAATAAAAGTGGTACTTTATCTTTGGTTTAATTTCTGTATTAACTCTATGGTTACCACCGAATAGGTCGAAATAATTGTTAAAGAAGTTCCATATAAAAGTGTAAAACTACCATTATATGTTTCTTTCAATTTTATTCAATATGTTTTAAGTTTTCACTCCACCGCGGTACCATTAAAGTTATAAAAATTGCAATGCCGTCAAATAAGTAACTATAACAATAAACTCTCGGTGTGTTCAATAAATTTCAATTTATTTACTATATGCGTATTTCAGATGTTATTTCATCGACTGATGCGGTTTACCTCTGTAACTCCGTTTGTGTGGCTGCTGTAAGTAATATTTACACCGACTATACAACAATAATATTTACTACATATTTATGTATTTAAAGTTAATTTCTTTTGTACAGTTTAGTTATATGCTTTAACATATTATTAACAAAAAAACTTTGAAATCAAGAATACCTCAACAGTAAATAATGATTAATAAAGCCATACCATAACAACTTCTTATCCTTAACCTATATGTTTCCGTTTCAACCTACCTCATCCTTTTCAAAATCTTTATCTCTTTTATTATTCTTAATTTTACTTTTTAGTAAGTATAGTCAATACTCGTTCTAATAAGACCAGACCTCTACCATTGTTATGCAATTCCTTTGCGCCCACTCTTTATATTATTCTCCCTACATTCTTCAAAAATATGTCTTGTCTTAAAGATAATATTTCTTTCTTACACATCCTACACTATTTTTATTATATTTCAACCAATACTTACATTAATTTCTCTACGTAGGTATTTACATTTTTGTAGTCTTTTTTAAGTCTTCCACTTTTATTAATTCGATATATCTTTCCTTTACTATATAATTCATATTTTTCAAATTACTTTTTCATTTATTTGATCGTCAGTTGACACCGTATCTCCCAATGAATTTTCCTTCTGCTCTTTATATCTATCTATTATTCAAATCTCTAAATTCCTTTTTCGCCACATTTCTTGTCTTATATCATCACCCCAGCCTCTCTAATTATTCTTCATACTTCATCACTCTTCTTCTTGTTTCTGCAACAATCTCCCAACATTTATATTCTATTCTTAATATACCGTCTGGGGCGTTACTTTTCAAACTTACTGCCTATTTTTTGTAGAGACTCTTTATATTCCCCTTGCCCCATATTTACAATACTACTATTTACAGCGTTAAATGAATTCATTACTGTATCTAATCAATAGTGTCTGCCCTATTCCCCGTATTCTTCCTAATAGTATATTCGTTTTTTATTTCTTTTTATTGTCAGAAATCTGAAGTTCCTCTCATCATTTTACAGTCTCTTATTTTTTTTAATCTATTCTCCATATTCATTATTTTCCTTCTAAAATTGTCTTTACTATGTTCGTTACATCTCCACTCACTCAAAAATATTTTATATTCTTTCTTATTTTTGCAGAATTCCTCATCAAAATATTTTTCACAACCTCTGTCTCTTTTAATCCTCCTCTTTATTAAACTATTACTCATTTTCTCTTTTAATCCCTTTCAGCCATTAACATATTATATTATTTCTATTATTCTTATTCTATATTCCTCTACAGCATCCATGTCTGAAAGTATACATTCCACCGAGCGGCGTGGTCTAGTGCACTAGATCATTTCTTAGCTTTCGGGAGGTCACCGGTTCGACTGCTCTGGTCCAAGTTTTCAGTGGTTTTCCTTGGATCATTTAGGCAAATGCTGGGGCAGTAATATTCCACAGATAATCTTTCACTTCCCTTCTGTCTTCATTTCGTCCGTCTGAACTTTTTCTCCCTAGCCACATCACCCACTCATTCCCGCAATTCCTGAAAGGAAGCTGAAGAAGGCCTTACGCCCTACCATCCGGCTTTCCACTACAGTGTAGGGCGGAGGGACTGCCCTCCCACCAGCACGAGTAGCCGATGGGTATGAAATACAAAAAAGTTTCTTTTTCCATACATTCCTACCTTAATATTTCCCAATTATTCTCTTTTTCTATTCATTCTCTTATGGTAAATGGTCTGTCCCAATCCTTTATTTAATTTTAAAGTAATGAGTTATATTGAGTGAAATAGTTTAGAAAAACTTGCTGGGTTTATAGGGTACAAAAATTTATTTACACTGAGTAACGTCATGAGCAATGCGGCAGAAAAGAAGCACTCCTATCGAGTCCTTGTATCATGGGTTTAGTTAAAAATTTATCGATGCTATCAATGGTGTGCTGATGAGAATCAATAAGTTCGAAATCGCGACCCACATCTGGTAATTTCGATATATTTCTGACCAAGGACTAAATTTTCTTAATTATTTAATTTAAATGTTCCGTCTAGAGCCAACAGCTAAATCCATGTAATGTAATAGGTCCTGTTATTCAAAAAAGTAATTCGCTTTTTGTAGACATATTTTAAACTAATCAGGGACTGAAATATGACATGACCATTTCATCAAGTAGTTTTGGTTCGCGTGACTCAAAGCAGGGTCTTTTTTCTATATTTCATTTTTAATATCAGAAATTAATTTTTGCACGAAAGAAACAAAGGCAAAATGAATTTCGTACATGAATTTATTCTGTTTACTTCACGACTCCCTATAATTTAATTACCTACCAACTATAATATTAGTAACCTACCGAATATCTTTGTGTAGCATTATATAATGGCAGCAACAATGGACGCGGTGGTCTAAATTTTAATACACCTCGTTTTCATTAAGTCTTGCATGCGATTCCTCGGAGAAATGGGTATACAAACAACAACTGTTGCTAGTGTATTAACAAGAAAAGCACTTGTACATTGTACAAGATATTTTCCTGCGGAAAATATAATTTCCTTTTCACAGGTACACATGTCAACGAGAACATGAATAACCCTTTTAAACCATACAGTTAACAATAAGCGTACTGAATCGGCACCAGAACGATGTCAAGATAATTCTTATGAAGCATATACATATATCTTGGTATTTATAAGATATGTTGAATATTAAAGTTTCAGGCATTTATCTATTTTGGTTTTTTAATAAATCGAAAACAAAGATTTGTAAAATATTTTGTTTCAAAAATGGCTTAACTGATTTGAATGAAATTTCGACATATTGAGGTATGAAAGGCTATACTCGAAAAACATAACAGCTAATAATTTTCCTAATACGCTTCTTAATAAGAACAATTTTTGAAACCAAGTTTTTCTATGTCGCTATTGACTTAAAATAACCTCTCAAATCCTTTAATTGATCAAAAAGATACTCCATATTGAAAATAAAAATAAACATCGATTTTTTAATATAAAAACTTGATTAATTTGCAAGTAGAAATACATTAAATACGGAAAACAATGATGTAGAAACTTTTTCTTTTATTAAAATATTCAAAAATTAATTATAAACTACATATGGGGTATTGGTTTTTGGTAACTAGATTCATTATTAACCAAATTATTTTTCTTGTAAACTGCTATTTTCATTTTTAGTTACTCAGTTACAATTTGAACTGTTTACTTTTACTAATATTGTATATTAATTTAATATTATTTTTGTTGAGGTGGTGGTTATTTTAAATGCAATGTTCTGCAAATCCTGTTGAGTAGATTTTATTTTTAATACAGCGTTCATGTTCAGATGTTCCATATTTTAGGGCGTGCCCACATTGCCCAATGTATGTATTGTTACGTATTTGCTAACAACTTTTACGAATACCACGTAATTAATACAACTGTCACTACCAAACTATTTATTTTCACTAATTAATTCTTAAACAACACTACACTTAACAATTTATACTCTCTCGCCTACTATTTCACTTCTTCATTCTTCGCTATTCGCCTTCTGTCGCCTGGATTAGAACTGTCCCGCCAATTTCACTGAAGCTTATTTATAGTCACTTATTTTCTTATTTATATTCACTTGTTCTGGAAGCTTCTAGAATGACGTTTATCGGAGTTTATAGTGGTTCATATATTCTGGAAGCATCTAGAATGACGTTGTTTCTCGAATATTAGTCTTTTATATGAAATATCGACAACTCACATTACAGATCTTTATGTTTATCGCAAATTGCCTATACGTAGGTAACAGTATCGTCACAATCCTTGCAAGATATTTTATAAGTTCTGTTTTATTTTTGTAATTTGTCTTTCTTATGTTTATTATTTACCGTAAGGTAACTTAACCTTAATGTATTTACTTCTAAAATAATAACTTCTAAGCTTCTTAAACTACTGGAAATTTTAGAACTAACATTTTTTTATATAATTTACAGTACAAAAAGGATTATAATTTTCAACCTGTAAATTAAAATATTTCTGACTTATTTTTCCTTAAATAATTATCCATAATGAATTAATATTTTTTTTTTTTGATATAGTTTTCGTGATAATTAATAAAAATAAGACTTTGTAAACTTAGAAGAATATAGTGGAAGTTGAAACACTAAGGGTAGAATTGATTCTACATACCCTGGAAAAAGAACCGTATTCTTCATTAAGAAAAAGGAATGTGTAATTAATTAAGGTTATACGTATCATATTCAGCTTGCTTCGATGTAAAGTTATCTGTTCAATATGCAAATCGAAAATTTCGTTGCTTTTAGAGTTTGTTTATTCTTGACCAACGTATAGTCTTAATTACTGTATAATTTTCATTCACTCCTCAAGTGATCGCGTGTTTTAATCGCTAATTTCAATCGACACAACTAGTAGCACACGGGTTTTGTAGGTCGATGTGCGGACGGCATGGCACCTGGCAATTTAAAACATTTTGTCGACGTATTAATATCAAAGGGGTTCAAAGAACCCAATCAATCTTATAGGCAAATTAGGTACGTTAAATTTATGTTGCGATACGAGTACTTAATTTAAGGAAGTGTAAAGTACTTCTGCCGGTTTTAGGTTTCTCTTCAGATTTGTTTTCCCCTAACGAGCCCCAACTAAAATAGACGGAAAGACAAGTCGAAGAATATCTACGAGGGTGGATTAAATATAAACGAGCCGAGCGCGCTGGATAGTTGTTCAAGGCGTATCCGAGCGATTTCAGACCGATGAACAGGTGGAGACGTTTGTCCGCAACTGGATAGACACCCGCCCTGCTTCTTTTTATGAAAGAAGTACGTTTTTTGGAATGCAGTCATTTGTTTAATGCTTTGTTATTCTAGATTCTAATATACTCATATTGTAAAGGTCTACATCATATTTTTGTGACCTTAGGTATTACTTTATTGTATAAAAACTTGTGCAAATCAATGTAAAAGCAATTCTATGATAATACTCGAAATTCAACATCTACTTTAACAGATTAGGCATATAGCACTTTTAAATTCAAATTTCACTTATATATTAGTTTACTCGATGCGTATTTCGCCTTATTAAGATATTATCAGGAACTTATATTAAATTACCTTATCTCTTAGGATTTGTTCTATTTATACTACCTACTTAATTTAATAGTGTGATTATTTAAATTAAATCAGGACTATCTATGTCGTTGTATAAGAATTTAACAAATAATTAAGTGGAAAGTGCTACAAATTTTCTTCAATAACTTAAAAAACCCTATTTACCACCAAACCGATCAACATTTCTGGTCGAGATCCATCTCAAATTTTAACAACTGAAAAAGAAAAACTTTTGGGTGTTTCATTCCCACCGATTACTCATGCTGGTGGGCGGGCAGTCCCTCCGACCTATACTGTAGTACAAAGCCGACCAACAGCGAAAATGGAAGGACCTCTGAAGAAGCTCGCCACTCGCGCTAGCGAAACGTTAGGAAGCAATTCCAACCGACGACGGCCTGTACACCCGAAGAAGGTCAACACCAGTTCATCAACTGGCCGCGAAATCCATAATCAATTTGTAAGTTTTATTATTATTATTATTTTTTAAAGTATCTTTTGCATAAAAAATTGTATTCATGCAATTGAAAATTATAATATCGTATTAAACAGAGTACTCATGCTTAGTACTAACTACGTTCTTTATGAAAATTTTAATTTAATTTAATTGCAGATCGATCGTTCGCATTTGACCATGAAAACATGAAACTATAACATATTTGTAGGTAACATACCAAAACGTGAAGGTTAAACAACACCGCCTTCGGTTGCTTTAGGCTTATTAATAATGGCAAATGAGTATAGGTAAGTGGCACAGAGGGAAACGTTAAGCTATTCAGCGGGCGTGCACGTTTGATTTATAGCAGTTCTCCAAAGGATTACGGGGTAGCGTCGCGACGACGATGACGATGCCGTCGACAACGCTGGGTGCACAGGTCGAATAGACGAGAGAGAACGTCTCTCGCGAACGGGAGACGCAGGTGTGGAACAGATGCTCTTGTTTTATTGCAGCACCCTCGTTAATAGCAATTAGTGTTGATGACAACGACGCGAAGAGACGGTGCGTGAAGTATCTGCTTGATGTGACGAGACGCGTGCTTTAAATCAAGTGCCAGACGTAATTATTATTCTTGCTGCACAGCATACGCATTCACATTCCTCTCCCTATCTCTCTCACTGTCCCTCACTTCCTGGTTACGGTTTTCGTAATTCGAAACCATCACCATGGGACTGATGACAGTTGAGGACTTCATCCAGTATCCATCTTCAATTGTCACTGATACGGATAAGATTGATAAATATAATTGGACGTAATAGAAATTCGAGGGGTGTTTCTAACGATTTTTTGGTTACCGTGAAAGATCGATTCCAGAGGGGACAAGATAACAAAAGAAAAACTCGAATGATTGTTTTTCTTTCGTTATTTTCTCATAATAAATTCATCGGTCCCAAATTTTGTCGTGTCCTTTTTAAAACGAAAAAGAAAACTGTTGACCAAAATACCACACATTTTTTAAGGCCCCTTTCGAGGAGATTTAAAGAGGACGTCTATCATATCCCGAACGGCCCTTTATTTTAGCTTTGTGTCAGAAAATTTGTGTTATATCCCAGCATGCTTATTTGCGAACCAGAGATAACGGCTTCGAAACATTTTTCTTGTCAACAAACCATTCTCTATTTCACGTAATAATGACGATGTAACAGATCTTTGTCAAATAACAGGAACGCAACCAGAAAATGTTTTATTTTTCACAGGCAGTTCAGTTTATCAGAAGCTAAATGTATATATTCGTACCTATCAATTAGCCAAAGAAAAGTTTGCATTTTATACATGTTACTCATGATTTTATCATCTGCCATAACTTCCTTGTTTACAATTGAATGATTGTAACATAAAAAAGAAAGAGAAGGATACACGAACTGAAATACATCGTTAAATTTTAGTCGTGAAAGCCATGACGGCTTCAAAATTAAATCAAGAACACAAAGAGCTCTGGGATATTAAACGAGGGTGCTTAGCAAAATTGTTTTGCCTTTTTTGCCGGCTTTCATGCTCCACATGCATACATATATACGCTGTATGCGCACAGTTTTTTTTCCTGGAAAATTCCTAGTAGAATAATTTAACAATTTGTCGGAACGATAGATATATGCAAAGAAAACACATATGTATGTTATATGTAATGCTCAGTAACATTAGTTCTCTCTTGCACTAAATGTATTTCCTAGAATAGGAGAAGTAATGCCGTTTCTTCTATTTTTAGAATTCGCGTTATACACAGCGTGACCCTTTTACCTCTAAACAGAATATACCACTTTGAAAATAAATATTATCTAGGGTGAAAATAATTTATGCTAGCAAAAAAACATTCGGAGAGTATTTGAGCATTTTACTGTTATGTACTTAAAATAAGCTAAAACGTTACCAGATGGAGATCATGGAATGGAATAATTGCCGACATTTATACGATAGAAAGTTTAAATGAAACCAAAAATGCACCTGAAAGTTTGCTACAGCTAACCAAATGAACCAAAAAGATACATTAATGTCGACCTCAACCAATCACCGAAAATAATAAGATTTTGTAGTGTAAACCAAAGGATACAAGCACGAAGCAATAATTGATAAGCATTATTTTATTATTATTAAATAGAAGGAGGTGGGGCATACAGTGTGCTTTTAGACGCATGGTTAGTGTTATGGCGTCTCTCATGTACTGTGTCGAGTCATCCAGTGACCTTTTCTCAAAAAAGTAAAACCATCTATCTATTACTCTTTACCTCGTATCTTTTGACCAAGCGGAACAAGTCACCTAGGTATTGGTGCCTCTTTTCCGCTAGCTCAGAGAAGATGATGTGTAGGGATGTCTTATCTTCCTCCATACAGAATCTAGAGTTGGGATACCTCTCGAGTCACATACTGTGTATGTGCTTCCGTAAAGTACCGCGACCAGTAATATTATATATAGCGGTTTTTGCCTCGTTGCTACTCAATCGGAGAATCTGTTTCGTTTACTCCTCCACCTCTTGTTTGATAAAGTTTTTGATAATTCTCCATCCCTTGATGTTGCGCCACACTCCGACATGCTTATTTGTGATCCATCTTTTAATCTCATAATTGATTTCCATGTAGCAGATCTCAGTTACTGGTTCTTGTCCTATAAAGTTCATCTTCCTCGCTTTCTTGGCCAGTTTGTACGCTATTTCATTACCACTTATGTTGGTATGAATCGGCAGTTATAGGAGGGTCGGCGGACCAACCTCATGTCGTGGTGATTTTATCTTAGGACATCTTGATCACACCTCCTCTATTTAGGATCGCCAACATTCTCTGGTTAGTCGACCTCACAGGTGCCTGATTGCCCATCATGAGCGTATTCGCAGCGGACAGCAGTGAGCAGGTGTAGGGAATCTGAGAGTAACCGAAGGCGTAGACCTTTCCCCTCCCATAATACATTTCAGTATCAGTCCTCTTAACCTTACCAGCGATCCATCCTATGTTTTTAGCTGCGTCCTACCTCACCAGAATACCCATGCGTAGGTGAGTGGGGGTTTCAGAGCCTCATGTAAGATCCATTTCATTGTAGCTCGTCTAAGACCATTTGGCATTTGGCATTTAGTCTCAAGGGGTCTTCTTCCATAGTGTTCATGGTAACCCCAATATATTTGTAGCAGCTTTTTTCTCGCTTGTTCTTCCTGGTAAGCACCAGGACCTCAGTTTTGTTTGGTTGACACTGAGATCAGTGGTTTCAAGAAGGGTCCGCGCCTAATGATAAAAGTGTCATCATCGTATTCCACTACCTGATATCGATTCTTACTGAGGCTTGTCAACAGATTATCTACCACCAAGTTCCAAACAAGGAACGGCATAACGCCTCCCAGAGGATAACCTCAAACACCGTATCCTTTGCTTAACTGTAAACATCTGCTAAGCATGGTGAAATGTTTGCAGTTAAACAAAATCGTGGTAATACAACTCAAAAGATCAATCTGTTACGAGAAATTGTAAATATTGTGCTATTTGTAAAATAAGTTCATTTAATCGTTCGCTGACCATGATACGGAACGCACTGAAGGTGTCATCTGCTAAGCAAAGCAAACCATTAGCAATTAAGCAAAGGGCACGCCAACACTACCCAAAGTCTCAACGTATTTCAATATAATATTTCCTTGACTATCTGTTTGTTTTTGTTCCCTAGAATAATAATTCCACACCCCTTCGTGCACTTGAATTGATTCTGCACCTACTAAAATATTGCACAGTGCAATTATCTAATGAGAAACTCCAGCGTAAATTAAAGTAACCTGATTTCAGGTAACGTTGTATTCACTTCCTGTCTATGGTTAATTTCCTCATCAAGTTAGATTGCCACACAAACTATACACTAACTTTGTGAACATTAACAACCCTTATCCTAATAAGCTAATAGAATGGCTGAAATATGCCTAAGAGTAATTAGAATAGTTTTCAATGAATTAGAATCCTTGCACGAACTACATTATATACGTTAGTATACGATATGCGACAAGAATAAAGAAAAATGTATACAAATTACGAATTATAGTTTAATAAAAGTATTTTCATTTTTGCAAAATGTATCTCATTAATCATTTTTTTCTTATGAAGAAATTACAGTGTAGACTCTTTATGGTGTAACTTCCTGTAACGAAAATTACTTATACGTAACGTAAGCATGGTTGGTCTAACATAAAATACACAGAAGGGCTAACTCTCTGAAAAGAAATGACTGTACTAGTTAATAATAGAAAAACTTTGTGTGTGGACAAAAAAGTTGTTCCAAAATAGGGGCGGATCCAGAAATGGGTACGATGACGATAGAAGGGTACTTAGTCCTAGTTCACTTCGGAGCAGTAATCTCTAATGCAGTACTCAAACTCCCGCAAAGTTCATTAAAATCCAATAACCCAAACGATTTAAACTTCGTAATCCTATGACCTAAGCGTTTTAAACCCCTTCATCTAAACCATAAATACCCCCATAAGTTCATAGCCTAAACTTTTTAAAATCTAAGATGTAAGCTTTTTAAACCTCATAACCCGCTCATGGGGGTATCTATGATTTTGGTTAACCCCTTTAGATTCCAGAGTTAAAAGCTAAAAATGTTTAATAAAAAATTATATTTTGTGAGGATATATGTTTACATAATACCGAAATTTAATGAGAAAAAAGTTTTTGCGTACAATAACTATGACACAATATATCGTATACAGGGTTTTTCAAGTTAGATTTACATCCAGTTATATCGGAAGTAGATGTTAACTTTCTTATTTTAAATGGAATGACATACTTTTTTGTACATTTTCCAATAGAAAATCTGAATTCATGTATATTTTAAAGGAGGCATTATCCAGAAAATATTGATGGATTTTGAGTTATTTAATTTTTTCAAATTTTTTGACATTTTCACGTTAACATTTAAGAAACCGTAATTTAATTAATTTTTGAGATTTTGCTTTATGGCTCGTAACAATTATTTATAACTATTCACATTTCGAAAAAGAATGTGGTTTTTAACTAAAATATACAGGGTGTTCGAATTTTGTGGTCAAATTTGGTAAACTTCAAAGGGGCATAAGTCAATTTTTTAAATGGATTTTTGACTGCATATTCGAATTCCTTATTGAATTTGGCGTCTATTGATATGGGACTATCGTATACCTTTGTTTATAATTATTAAGTAAATTTACAATTTGTGAAAATGTTGCTTTTTTGCACTGCATACGTATAATTTTAATGAAAGCAGTGTGCTGTGATTTCGAAACAATTGAACAATCAACTGTTGTTAAGTGTCAGAAAGCGTACGCCGTCTTCCAAACCCACAATTTTGAATAAGAAGAATATTTAAAATATGAAAGTTAACATCTACTTCCGGTATAACCGGATGTAAATCGAACCTGAAAATATTTTTAAAAGAAGCGGCATAAATAATAACCAAAGGAGCCCAAGTTTCAGAATTGAATTCGTTCTACCAATTCATATACTTCTAATAGCCAATCAATTTGAAAAACCCTGTATATTGGAAAGGGTCATTACAACAATTTGCTTTAAGGGGTTTAAAACAATATATTTGTAGAGTCACGTGGTTTAAATTATTTGGATTTAATGTTTAGGGTTAATATGTTTTTGAATTTCGTGTGACATTATGGTGATGCACTAGAGAAGACTTCTCCGGAGTCTTGAAGAAGGGGCAATCGCCCCATCACCCCCCTCCTTTGGATTCACGCATGCTTCAATAGATGCTATATAAGAGATGTTATTGGTAGACGTTTTGGAGGCCATCATCAAGAGTTTACTTCCAATATAGAACATTAAAATTTAATTTGTAGACTTTGTTGTTTTCTTTATCATCTATTTAACGAAATTTATTTATAACGGAATATAATGCTCAATCTCTTGAATAAATTTAAATAAACAACGTGTAATTATTATAAATTAATTGTCTACTTATTAATATACTTACTAGAAGTAGTAGGTATTTGTTTTTTGGGTTTCCATGGTTTGTAAAGAAATCGGTTACTAGTGGAAACAATCGTATTAGGATTGTTACCTACATTAACAGGCTATCAGTGCGGACGGGTTTCACATTACAAACCAAATAGTTAGGGTTAGCCGAGAACTGGTGTGAACTGAGAACAATGGGGAGCACCTATGTTGACACATGTCAGAAACATAATTATTGTCCACGAAGAACACAGGGGCGGTTACACACACAATTTCGGTTACACCGATTGTTAAGTCTATAATAATACTAATATTCACTTTAGAATGATAAAAACCTCAGAAGAATATCTGGATGATTGTTTTACGGTTCTTTGTTATTAATATATATATTAATTATTTATTATTTTGGTTTTTGAATAAATCGTAAAACAGAATAAAACCGAAAATATTATTTTCTGAAAAACAGCTTAACCGATTTGAATTAAATTTGGATACATTATGGACATACATAAAGGCTATTCTCGGAAAAAATTACAGCTTTTTGTGACTAACATTTTTGATGTCTTTTTGATGTAGAATAACTTAAACCATATTGAAAATAAAACTAAAATAAATCTTTTATAAAACAATTGAATCATTTCAATGCTGAAACAGCAGAAATGTAGCCTATTTGATTATTTTCGAATGTAAATTACAATGAATATTAAAAACTATATTCGAAACTTTTTTTATTAAAATTTCCATAAATTAATTATAAGCTATATTCATGTGTTATATGTTACTTAAAAGTATCATTTGTATTGTCAATATATTATTATTTATAGTTATATAGATTCTATGAGATCAATTTTCGTTTTTTTATGTAATAACTACAATCTATTCTATATAAATAAAATGGTAGCTGTGTCTTCCATGTGCGCTCTTAACGCCAAAGCTTCTGAACTGGTTTTTGATCAATTCTTTTTCATTTTATTCCTTAAAGCTTAGACAATTGGTCTTTATCTACAATAAAAATTATCACATCTTATTACATTGTAGAGTACAAGTAGAGTACAACCATTGCATTAACTATGGTAAGCGACAGGGATATAGAATAGATAGATACTGATTAAATCAATATTGTGATAAATAATATTACATTGATATTTTAAGTAATATTAATGACATCTAAATATAGTTTGTAATTAATTTTTGAATATTTTAAAATGTTAATAAAAAAATTGTTTACACCGTATTTCTTTCAATATTTAATGTTACTTTCACTTGTAAATTAATCAAATAGGCTTCGTTTCTGCTCTTTTAACATGAAATGAATCGATTTTTATACCAAAAAATCAATTTTTATATATTTTTCAATATGGCGTTTCTTTTTGGTCAATATAAGTTTTTACGAGGTTATTTTTTATCAAAAAAGTTATCATACAGAAAAAAAATACATGCTGTCATTTTCTCTGGGTTAAGGTTTATGTATCATTATAATGTCTCCAAATTTCATTCATCGGTTTAGTTATTTCCGAGAAGAAAATTATTTTCTAATTTTTAGGTTTTTCGATTTATTTAAAACCCAATAAAAACACTTGAAACTTGCAGGATCAACGCATCTCATTAGTTAAAAATTGAATCGATCAGGCTTCTATACTTTGTAACTCCATGATTAAACGTAGTAAAACAAAACACAAAGTTTTAGTTACATTTTTTTTTTATTTATTGTAATCCACAATAATTATTTCGCCACACAGTGGCTTCTTCAGGTGGAAGAAAACTGAATTAAAATTAAATATAGACCAACTTATATAGGTACTAAAATTAACGAAGAGGAAGGGATGAAAATTTAAACAGTTGAATGTTGAAGATTTAATTTAAGTAAGGGAGATTTGTTTAAGTCTAAATGGTCGTTTAAAATAAGGCCATTTTTGTGAATTTGTTTATTTCTAAACTTTCTAATAAATTTAGATTTTTACCTTTGTTTTCAAAATGTAAAATTTTAAATTCTTCATTAAAACTGTGGTTATTTGTTATTAAATGTTCGGCATAAGTTGATGCTGAGTGTTTTTTATCATGACGATATTTGTGCACAAATTTAAAATTTTACATTTTGAAAACAAAGGAAAAGAACTAAATTTATTAGAAAGTTTGGAAATAAACAAATTAAACAAAAAAGGCTTTATTTTAAACGACCATTTATACTTAAACAAATCTCCCTTACTTAACATAAATCTTCAACATTCAACTGTTTAAATTTTCATCCCTTCCTCTTCGTTAATTTTAGTACCTATATAAGTCGGTCTGTATTTAATTTTAATTTAGTTTTCCTCTACCTGAAGAAGCCACTGTGTGGCGAAATAATTATTGTGGATTACAATAAATAAAAAATTTTTATAACTAAAACTTTGTGATTTGTTTTACTACGTTTCATCTCATTAGTGCCAACGTACCTTAATAAAATGATTCAAATATCCTTCTGGCCTATTCACCATTCCTATCGTTCATTGACCTTTACATCAGTTCTGTTTCTGACGTTTTGCTTCTAGTCAGTCAGTTTCATAAACAATTTCGTTAATGTCAATAGTTACATGGATTGATGTTTCTTCTTTATTATCCTTTGCTAAAATGACGCGGCCAAATTTTTCGTTTCCGCAGTACGATTTCCTTAATTAAAAGTCAGTGAATGCAGAATGTAGCATGCAAACAATTTCGTAGAAACGGATTCAAAGTTGTCGAGTTACGAATGAATGAATGAATGAATAAGTAAGTAAAGAAAGAGGTTTTCATTTAATTTGCAAGTCTAGAGCAAATCATGCTCGCAATTTGTTCAAACAGGGCTCTTTGTATTTAGGAAAATTGTTTAGGTTTATTATGCGCGCATAGTTTGTTAAGTCATATCTGACTGTTGAGGGAATAGGGATAAGGTAGCTACTGTGTTGTATAAACCAGTCTCGAGGGTAGATGAATTGCTGCTTTAACTAGCTGGCTACCTCTTCATTGCCAGAAGTGTGTGTGTATGTGTTAGAGCTCCTCGAATTTTCAACTTCTGTAATAATAATTCACCACTGAATCTCGCTGTTCACAACTTCATTATGTCGGCCTCCTGGCAATGTTGAGAAACTGAAAATGACAATTGATTTGCAACGCGGTCGCCTTTATCATTTTATTGATAAAGTTTATTAAACTTAAATATCAGGTGAACTAGATGAAGCAAATGCCCGTTATCATGTCGATGAGGAGCGTTCAAGATAATTAGTTATTTAATTACTATTTCGAAGCATACCGCAAATATTTAATTTTAATTACATACTTAGGAAAAGGGAAATAGTATCGACCCATTTACTGATATTGAGCAAATTATCATTTAAACGTTCATTTACTCAGTAGGTAATAATATTCGTTTATGAATTTATTTGTAATATATTTCCGTTTAATGTTTTTTTCTGACATTTTAGAAATGTTTATATTCATACACGAGATCTATTGATTAAACCCATGGATATAGGAAACTAGTTTTTGAAAAGGAGTTTCAATTCTTTTGGACGAAAACATCACTTTCGTGTTAGAAAAGAAAAATACATAAGTAGTGATGTACTCTTCCATTAATTTTCTCTTCCATACGACTGCTTGTAGAACAGCTAAGTATTATTCTACTTCTCTCTTTGTTTATTTTCAGTAATATCCATTATGTGTTTCATCGTTTCCTCTTTCTTCTTACTTATTCTGCATGGCCAGTCTTCTGTATGTAGCCAATACAGGCTATTGTTTCACAACCGCATATGAATTTTCGTAGCCTTTCCAGTTTACCTCTCTTAAAAAGTTCGACAGTTAGACTTTTCTTTCTCTTTTTCGGTTCTGTATTCCTTTACTTGTCTGTTCTATTTCATTCCATATTTCCTAATTTATTGTGTCTTCTGTTTCATCCTTCGTTAGAAATTTTCTCTGTTCAATATTTTTAATTCTCAATTTTTCTCTGATTGATTGTATATTTTCCTGTGTTAATATTTTTCTATACTAAAATTCTACAAAACTTATTTGATTTTCAATTGCAACTTCTCTAGTTATTCAAACCTTTTCTTCATTCACATTTCTACTCTATATGGTATAATAGTTTTGGTTAAATTATCAATAACTATTTTCCCCAAACCTACGATTATATTCGCTTTCTTGGCCACATTCTTCTTTTGGAGTTTATAATCATCGTTTTCGCTCATCGTATATATTACATGATCAAATTCCTTGATTTTTTCTATTTATTCTACATTCCAAACACATTTGTCTTCTTTCTTTTCAGCTCCTGCTTACCTTACATATCATGGCCTTTACCTTATGAAACTTAGGTCTCTGTTTCTTATATAATATTTAGATCTCTATATCAAATTTTCAAATCTTCATTATTTACTATGAACACGATATCATCTGCTATGAAATTGTCCATGTTTTTTTTCTCATTTGTTTCTCCAGAATAGCTAATGATATGTTGAAAAGTACCAGTCATGTTATTATTTTCATTTTATTGTTATTTTATACATTTCTTATTATTTCTATTTTGTAGTTGTTAACTGAAAGCATCTCTCATCAATATTTTTTTAACCAAATGTTGTAAAAATAATTAAAAACCAATTTCTGTAAATCTATTTTAAATGTCATTCAATGAAATTCATGGTAACTGTTACTTTTTACAAATAATGTAACTGAAGAAAGAATATTAATTCAGGACCTCGAATTTAAAGGTTTTGTAGCACCACCTGCTTAAATAGAAATACTTGTAGTTATATGTCTGTTTATGTACAGAAAATATATGTACAGGTATACAAGGATACATACATATAATATACATAGACGTTTGTGGGTGTGTGTATCTTGTGCCATAGTTCACATATTTAGTTAAATTACCTCAGCGAAAATTGAATAACTCTCTCCTTAAATTTAGGTTTCGAGCAAAACTTCTTCCCAACATCGATGACGTGTAGCAGGAGCGTTGAAAGCTTAATACGATTATCGTCATAAAGAGGTAGTCTTAACTTAATTAAGCTTAAGCAGAGACCGAAGTCTAACGTTAGTTATTACATACAAACTGTCACAATAAAGCAGTCTTTGTTTTAATGCTCTCCAAGGGATTAAATGCGATTTATAGCAATGGGCTTCGTTCATATCGGTAATGTGAAATATTTGTATCCTCCTGGAATTACACAGATACGTTTATCGTCTTCAACGGGACAACTTTGGAACCGAAACATTTGCATAATCTTCCGGTATCGCCAATTGTGCTCGAGCAATTACCTAATGGAAAAACATGGAAGGTCATGAACTCGTTCAAAATATCATCAACATCACCCTAGGATCCGTTCAAAATTACCAACTCTATATGACTGTTTGAAAAGGTTTATGAGAGACTGTTATACAGTGTAGTGAACGCCATCTATAAATATTGCCGCTAATTATTAGCAAGGTTCTCGTCGAATAAGGATATCGACTTGTCTAATTGAACCCACAGCATAGCAGTCTGCGTGATAGACATGTATACCTAACAGAATATAAATTATTTGTCAGTAATCTGTCGAAACCTTCAGGTGCGGGTAGTGATTTCGAACTTCTTGGTTCTCATCAGCATGCCATTGACAGTTACGACAGCTCTGTAATTGTTCGTTAGTCGCTATTTCTAGGCAGAAAGAAAGAAATTGATCGAAGTTCTGTCGGAACTATCTACGACGTGCTGACGATAAACAAATAGCTCGAAATCGCGATCTACCTCTGACAACAACAAATCACTGACCAAGACATTATGTTAATGACACGGTAAAAGATGTTTAGGTTATAACAATTAGTTTTGTTTAAATATGAACAGAGAGCTAGCATCTTGCCATCTCGTCATGTAAAGATTTTGGCTGTTAATTGTAGCATTTGATTATGTTTAAAAACTTTCCTACAAAAGGGCTGACCCATCAATTCGACGTTTTGGCCAGTTAAATGGTCAAATAGGTGGTTGTTTCAGCCGATGTGCGAGAGCCTGCATTGTCATGATGAAGAATGATCCTTCGTTGTTGCTTCTTTTTTCGTATTTGACCAAGTACTTCTGCTAAACAAATTGTTGTGTACCATTCAGATTAGAATTTACCGTTCTACGTTGCTCTAACGCTACGGTTGCCACATGTTCAGTTATTCCGCACACGATTCACGTTTGTCGGATTTGGGTCGCTTTGGAAGACCTATACGATGGATTGCTGTTTTGTTTCGGGCTCATATGCATAAATCCAAGATTCGTCACCTGTCTAGATGTTATGCACAGCTTTTGATGCACCGCGATTGTATTTCTTGACCATTTTTTTGCACCAATCTTTTTGAGCTCCTGTCAAATTATACGGGATCCAACACAGCTAAATGTTTATGCAATATTTTATTGATGATCGTCATACTAATGCCCAAGGATGACTCAATCTCACGATTAGTTACATGACAATCATGCAATATCAGTTCGCCCACAGCATCAATGTTTTCTGGCACAACAACCAACTGCTTTTGGACGACCTTCACGACTTTCGTCCCTGAGCAAACTGAGACTACAATTAAATTCATTATATCAGCATTTCACAGTAGTCAAGGATGGGGCTTCATCACCAAAAAGTCAAAGTCGAAAGTCATAAAAAATCATAGCACGAAAATATTCACTAGTTAATTCCATTTTTTCGCAGAGACAAAATTTTCAAGTCACTGTAAACAACACAAGTTTTGCTCAAATGACAAAACTTTCTAAAAAAGTTTATAGTTAAAAAGATCAAACATTCAATTAGAAACGTTAGATGGCGCCTGTAAACACTGAGTATATTGCCAAGGCTCAAAATATAAATAACAACCCTCGTATGATAATTTGAATATTTCAAGAGTTATCGAACCGATTGTCAGTCTCTTCAGGTAACTTTTTTTTTCTCGAAATTTTTGCCCATCTGCGCATTAAAACACTAATTCTACTGTTTTGACCTTACCAACAGCGATATATGATAAATTTTAATAGTCGCCTAGATTATAAGTTAACATTTATGTAAGTAAAAGATTGTACTTTAATTGTTTGAATTAAATCGTAACTAACCTAATCCAAACAAATTAAAGATCATTTACGTGTATAAATCGTTTCAAATAATTCACGCGTTAATTCTTAAGAAATTGTAAACTTCAAAATGGCTGAATATTTCGAGATATATGAGGTTTTTCCAGTAACTAGCACTATATAGATATTTTCTGCTAACAGTATTATTACTTACTGTTTGACACTGCCTTATGAAGGTATCTAGGAACTTGAAGAACTGAAAAAAAGAAATAAGTTAATTCAACGTGTGTATAGGATTAGATTTATAAAAAGTATTTAACAATGTTAAATAAAAAATAATTTGAATAATATAGGGACGAGATACAGGGTTTGAAGAATGATATAGTTTGTATTAAGAGCAACAGGTAGTTATGAAGTTTGGGCAGCAATTAGGAAGGGAATTAGACAGAGATGTACATTGTCACCGCTACTTTTCAATCCATATATCAACGATGCGATTAATATTATTAAATACAGGACAACATCACGAATAGATATATAGGAGCAAAAGATTACTATTCCTAAATTTGCGGATAATATATCAATATTAGCACCTAGTACGGAGGAGCTACAGATAGCCTTAAATAAAATGGAAGGGGGATTGAAGATAAATAAAAATACAACAAAAAAATGGATTTGTAAGGTAGGTGAAAGTAGGTTTGGAGTTAATATAAAAATTGGAGACGAAAAACTAGAAGAAGTCATCGAAACGTACATACGAAATAACTTCTGTGCTCGCGATCTGTTAATTTGATAATTTGAAGAAGGTTATTAAAGTGTATGTCTGGCGCACGGCTCTGTACGGGTGTAAAACATGAACGTTGGACGCGGCGGAAAAGGAAAAGTTAGAAACGTTTGATATGTGGTGTTATAGGCGGTTGAAGAAAATATCGTGGATAGAAAAGATTAAAAATCAGAAGGTATACGAAGAGTAGGATAACATTGGCTACTATGGAAATCAATAAGCAATATAGTATTTACGAAATAGAGAACTCGAATTAATTACTGTGTACGTTTCTTTTGTGTGCTTACGTACATGTAAAAGTTTATGTACAAGCAAAACTGGCAAAAATTTATTTTTATTTTATAAAAATATTTTTGTTTTCATATTTTTCGATCTTTTTTCTCGTTAATGATATTTTTAGCACATTAATGTAAATTAATTTTTGACTTATGTTTTACCTACTACAGATCACCTAAAATTAACGAGGCCCGGAGAGGATGTGACAGCAGTAACAAAATTTTCCTCGTTAACTTTAGGCAATCTCTAGTGGGTAAAAATTAATTCACATTAATATACGTATTGAAAATAACCTCTACTAAAAAACTCTCCAAATATTTGATATTTCTCAGTGTTTATATTAGCGTTCCCTCCTTCTATCTTCATATCTCCACTTAGTCACTTAAAATGATCACTAGAAAAGGAGAAGTTACTTTATACAAATAATATTTACAGATATTGTTAGCTCCACTCTTAGAGCACAAAAATATGGAAGCAGATTATAAAACTGAAGCAGACATAGGATAGATTTAACGCGATCTGATTGGTAGGGAAGAAATAGCTACGGAAGACACAGCCAATTAGGTCGCGTTAGAGCAAGAAAGGACATCCAGGTATATTTCCTATCTCGAGCATACTGCTACAGTATTATATTCTGCTTCCATGTATTTATACTCAAAGACTTGCTCGTTCTATCGTACTTAGTCTTAACCTTAATATTTAGCACCTTTACCTCGCAGTATCGTATAAAAGTTTCACTTAAAAAAACAGTAAGGTTTTGGTAAACAATTTGACGAGACTATCAGATGTGGATCGCGATTTCGGGCTTACTGGTTTATGGTAGCACGAATAGGTAATTCCGACAAATCGATATCGAAGCACTTCTTTGCATGAAGCAACTTTACTAGGGCCTCCTATGAGAACTTGTTCGCCTCGGAAAAGGTGATGGAGCATACTGATTCGACACCAACAACGCTTCGTTGAAAAAAATTAGCACTTTATTCGGAGTGACCTTTGACGTGTGGTAGTGGCAGAAGTATTGAAGACCGTTAAAGTTTTGTGTGAAAATGTATGGATAAATCAACAGGAAAAAGTAGTTCAAAGTTTTGAATTGCAGACTGTGGAACGAATTAATGAAATATTCCAGAAGTAACATTTTACAAATGTTTACAGTTTTTACAAAAATAAATAAATAAATCAGAACAAATAATCCAACTACGAGTGTGTATCAAATATAAAATGGATTGGCTTTCTAAACAATTCGAACTATATCTATATATTCGACTAAGATATATATATATATATATATATATATACTCTTTTTCTACTAAGTCTCCCACTCTAGAAATACATTTATCTCATCGGATTGAGAGCTTTTATATGCCATCAACTCTTCGGACGTTATTGTAACCATTGGAACACAAATGCTTCCACTCCGTCGTTCTCGTGGAAACGTTGGCCTCCAAGTGCTTCTTTTAGAGGACCAAAAAGATGGAAGTCGCAAGAGGACTATATGGCGGTTGTTCCAGCGTTTCCCAGCTTAATGAATCCAATTTTTGCCTTGTGGCATTGTCCGTTTGAGGCTTGGCGTTGTCATGCAAAAGAATGGCACTTCTGATCGATTATTTCTTCCTTTTCCTTCGAAATAATAATTTCGCGGCATCCAATAGGTCACAATAATATTGCGCATTAATTGTGCGTCGATCTTGGAGAAAGTCAACATGAAAAGCACCTTGCTGATCAAAAAACACTGTTTCGGTCACAATTTTTCTTGGGCGGCGAGCATGGCTCTCCTTCTCGACCTTTTTACGGCTTTCAGAAAATTCTTTCTGCCATTTAAACAGCCGAGTTGTTGACAGGGTTTTGTTCCCGAACTGTGCCTGTAATCACCGCAAAATTCGGTTGGATTCACTCCATGCTTGGCCAATAACTTAATAACAATCCAGTGTGCTCCACCGAGACCTGCACCTCTACCTCCCTCATTGTTTCTTTTCGTACTAAAGCGACTCGAGCAAATTACGGTTGGTTCAGCAGTACAGGCCATCTTCACATCTACTACTATCAAGTCACTGACCTCTCCGTAATTTAAACAAAAATCAGTCCCGTTTATATTTGATATACCCTCGTATTTTCAAAAGCCTTGCCCTGTCTTTTAGACTGCTATTTACGATGACTTCCATTTGAACTACATATTTCCCAGCTAAAAAAATCTGTATGGTTATTTCAATTTAAATTTCCATTTAGAATTTCCACATGACTTTTCATGACAATTTACCCCAAGGACATTTCCAAAGAATACCCAAGAGGTTTTCTTCTCATTTAAGATATTCGTTTTGGAGAAAAAGTCTGAATTGTAGAATCCTGTATTTTAACAAAGCATTTCGTTTAGATAAATGAGGGTAGTAATTATGGTGAAAAAATCAAAAAGGATTTTTCAATTGAACAAACAGTATAGAATTTTTGAGTTAACATACGTCTTCATACATAAAATAAACTATATTCAAGCAAAATGTTTATTATATTTGCCTATTGCACAGAATCGAATAATTAACGTATATCACAACATACAAATGGTTAATAGGTAATAGTCGTGTCACATAAATTTCGTACAAAAGATGATAGGACTGGAGAAAAAAAGCTTTTGGGTGTTTCATTCCCACCAGCTACTAGTGCTGGTGGGAATGAAACACCCAGAAGCTCTGACCGTCTGACCTACACTGTAGTGCAAAGCAGGAGGGAAGGGTGTAAGGGTGGGTGATGTGGTTAGGGAGAAAAAAATGAGACAGACGAAATGAAAACAGAGAAGAAGTGAAACATTGTCCGTGTACTGTGTAATATTACTGCCCCATCGTTTGCCTAAATGATCCAAGGAAACCATAGAAAACTTGAATCAGAGCAGTCGTATCTGGAATCGACCGGTGACTTTCTGAATGCTAAGCAATGATCTAAACCACTAGACCACGCCGCTCGGTAGACTGGAGATGAGAAGACTTTTATTTGTATTTTTATAAGAAGTATTACAGATATTGTGGGCGTTTTGTAGGTGTGTATAAAGTTCACTTTTTTGCTATTACCTATTGGAGTCATTGCAGCATGTTCAGGGGTAAATATGCCTCATATACAAACAAGAGTGGAAACGTCTACTTAGTTCTAACAATATTATTTAAATTTGCCGTCCAAAATTTGACGATGTCAACACACAGAATGTCTATAAAAATTTATTATTTGTGGCAGGTATAATAATTTGTTAACGGGTCTTGTTTTTTACTGACAAACTCAACGGAAAGATTCATAACGTACCTAACAATAAAGTCCCTTCAAGAAGAATAACATTTGTATAAATTTATCAAGTAGTAACTAACTAACAATTAATAGAGGAAGAACATTTTTCATAATACTAGAATTGCAAAAATTGCACACAATAAAATATGAGCCGACTGCTGAACCCAGACTAACGGTGGCTGCTGCAGATGACATCAGGCTACTAAGAAGCCACCCCGGACGGATTGAGAGTTTATCAACTTCCAAAACCATTTTTATGGAAAATCTGTAGGGTGAAATTAAAATAGTCAGGAAAATTAAATGAAATTTAATTTAAAAAATATGAATAAAAATATATGAATTAAAACATAAACTAATTAATTGTTAAATAATTATAATTAAAAAAAATAACTAACAATACTAAATTAGGAATTTATGGCCTGACTGGTCCGAGATGATTTATCTGAAATAAATAAACAAAAACAATATGTGAGCAACCAATTAAACCAAAATCACAATCATAACGACAAAAATATAAATAATAATTCACGAATTTGCAATTCAATCATTTCGAGATAACAGGTATTAAGGGTCAACTCGCATAGTACCCACTCTATAACAACTAGCAGAGTATGAAGGGCCAACTCGCATCATACTCAAAAACAAAGCACTATGGGTCAACTGGCATAGTGCTCAACTAAATTGCAACATTAATTTATAATAAATAAAGTAAATAAATTATAAATAATTTAATAGTAAAATTGGTCACCCAGTGAATCAACTCACCTATTATTTGAAAACACCAACACTTTAGAAAATTAAAGCACAGATGAACAATTTCACACAATTTATAAATTCCTATATTGATAGCTTACGAAAGACTGACTTATATGGGATAGTTCTCACGATAGCACAGCCGGTGTTTATAAAAGAGCTGCATATTCGGGCCTTATCGCACCGCTCATATAAACAAAGTCTGGAGAATTCGAGCTAGCGTAGACTAAATAGTAACAGCCAAAAGTTGGATCCAAATATTACAGTGTGAATAGAAAAATTCCTTTATAGAAATTACTTACTTCTTACAAATCTGACGAGGAAACACATTTTTTTCAACACTACAGTTGGTTTTAATTAAGGTGACCAACTATAGAAAAGAGTCCATTTGAAACAAATTAATGCTCTAAAGTTCACTATCCATTCTTCGATATATTCATAGCAAATTTTATAAAAAAATTTAACTTTTTTTAAAATTCATTTTTTATTTCGGGATTGAAATCTTCCAAAACGGTCAGTTTATTCTTTAGAATTAGTGGTAAAAATCCATCATTAAATCTTGATTTACATTGAAGTATGAAATCGTTTAATATAATACAAAAGAGTAATTGTGCCGGAAACGGCAGCCATATGTGCGCGCAAAATTCAAATCACTGTCAAAACTCGTGTCTGGTGTTTGCCCTGTCCTCTGACGTGCCGGAAACGGCAAGCAATATGCGCGGGTGAAATTCAAATCACTGTCATACAATAAAATTATACAAATGAGTACTTTCAGAGTACAGTATTTGAAAAGAGTACGGTTTGCGAAAAAAGAGTACAAAACTCAGTAAATGAGTATGTTGGTCACCTTATTTTAATGAGACTGATTTTCGATATCATGTCCTGCGGCAATTGTAGTTACAAATTAAATTAGTGTAAAACGTTAATTCGTGGAGCGATCGTAATTGGTGCTTTTGAGTGATGTCAAATGTTTATGAGTGTATTTTAATTAAGTATCAGATTATATGGCGAATTGCACGGCATGTTGTACACATATACCTATAGTGGATAACAATTGTCATTAACCTTACTTACCATTAACGCCGCTGATTGCCACATTTGAGATTAAGCCGGTCGCTCGGTAGGTCGGTAGCGGTTATTCCCGCGAACGGTGTAAATGTTTATACACAATATATCTACATACGGTATCTATGTATATGTTCACCTCATAATACATACATGAATATAACAACAGGCAGCAAGTAACCATCGTTATTTCTACCGTAAACGCGTATAGTATAGGTATAATGATAAATGTAACAATTTGTAACGTACGGCAACAACCCTATCACCAAATGTAGTTTAAATTGTTTTACTTAATATCGTAATTACTCTTACAATTGTTTCGGTCTCTCAACCTTTCTCAAACGGAGACTGAACTTATAATTATTTACTTAACTATTTCTGCACCAACGGACCCACTTATAAACCATGCAGAATGCTTAATTACGACTTACCAAAAATTTTAATAAAAATGTTAAAAAAAAACTTTTTTAGTGCTCTCTTGATAATGGTGTAATAACCGAAACGGTATCGTGAATATCCAAATACAAATTATACCAAGTGTTTTGTTATTCCTGTTTTATTTTTATAATAATTATATACTTGGAACAAAGTTATTTTACCTAATAATAAATTTTATTAATTATGTATAGGTACCTATGTACTATTGTATTCATAATTACCAAACAAATTGGGCTTTTATGGCCTTCTGTTTGTTTGTTCGTAATATTTTTACGATGATGAATGGCTTTTTTAATTTCTATTTGTACAATAAAGTTGAGTTTATTGCCTTTTTGTGCTAAATGTAATATTTTGAATTCGTCTTTTGAAAAATTCTTTTAATTTGTGATGCAGTGTTGAGCGAATTCTATAGTGCATTTATTCATAGATTTTTATTTTCACTTAATATTTTTCCGAAATATATAGCATCACAATATAAACATTATAACTGATACAACCCAAATGTATTCAATTTACTATTTTCGGTTAATTTATTGTTAATTAGGAGTCTCCTAGATTATTTTTATTTGAATAATTATTCTTACGATATATTTCATTAATATTTTTTTTCTTACTAATAATGCTGTTGATTGTTTTCTTTACAGCCATTATTTCATGCTAAGGTTTTCATGAGACTAGTTTCTTTTGAGTAATATTCTTTTGATAATGGGTAATTGATGAATCTGTCCAAAGGACCATTAAAAGATGACTTGAGTTTATTTGTGTAAATATTTAATTCGAGATAAATTTCATTATTTTTTGTGACTAAGAGGTCTAAAAAGTTTAAGGGTTTATTATATTCTAATTCTAAAATAAACTGAATTTTTGTATTGAAAGTAATTACTAATTGAAGGAAATTTTGTAATTGCCTTTAGTTCCTGACCAAATACAAAGACATCATCCACACACCTAATCCAATGTAAATACTTTAATTGTAAATAGAGAATTTTTGTTTTTCCGAATGATTCCGGTAAATTTCGGACACCTTTCTGTTGATAGTATTTATTATTGAACGTAAAATAACCTTGTTCCAAGCATATATTTATTAAATCAAGCCAACGTTGACAACATTTCACTCAAAACATGTTTCAAATCTGATAAAGGTATTGAGTAAATAGACCCTCTACATCGAAAGAAACTAAGGTGTTATTTGTTCTGGAAAGAAATTAATGAGTCTTTTATTGAAAATTTAATATTTTTAAAAAGTCATAATTAAGCTTTCTGCATAATTTATAAGTGGGTACATTATTGCATAAATAGTTAAGAAAATAGTTATAGGTTTAGTTTCTGTAAGTAACTTTTTGAGAATGGTCGAGAGACCGAAACAATTATAATAAAAATTACGGTATTAAGAGTAAACCAATGTAAACTGCATTTAGTGTTTTTATTAAACCGAACATTTTCCCATCCGCAAACTCAGTGTTTAAAACCCTATAACCATTATACGAAAATTATAGACAAATTTTTGATTGAATTTGACGTGGGATGATATTACCTTTGCAACAAATATTCCAAGTACTTCGAAATCAGTATTTATTTAGATGTAGTTTCAGGTTTCAATTGTTTGCATATTTTCTATTTTTCCATTTAACGATTTCAACGTTAAGCCAAAAAAATATGCAGCAGGAATTCGAACGCATTGCGCACAAAAACACGCTCTCGTGTAGTCACATAACCGTGGTGGTGATTGCATTAAACCAAATTAAAAAGCAACGGCTACGGTCACGAATCAAGTTGCATTTCCGTTCCCTTCGTGATACCTCTACCACTACGTCCTAGTCGCAATTAAGTGAGACACTTTCGTACGTGTATACATACTTACATTACACGTCCATGTACATTGCGTCAGGCTTGTTTAAGCACCGCAGTTACACAGGCTAAGAGCGTTTGTAGCGAATAGCAATGAATCCCGCGGTGTTGTAATTAAAAGACCGTCGATACTGTGACATCCTTTAAAAAGTAATTACACCAGTATTTGCAGCTACGCCCGCCACGCTGCCATTCGTTCGTTCATGAGCTTGCTTTTGCTCGTTCCAAACAGAAGAGAGCGCACTATCGAAAAGTATTCGGTATACGTTTGGTGAGCTTCAATTGACATTGTTTCTGTTACGACGATGGAACACTAGCATAAAACAAGATACCACTTAAAATGATTTGTCGCATTCACCTATCTACTAATTCTTTTCTTTTTATTTTTCTTTTCATCAATATAGAGAGTCGTCAGTCCGAAGACTGCATCTTCACTCATTCCTATCTTTAACGAATCTTCGCATTTCTCCGAAACTAGAGCATCCTGCATCTCTAATTATTTGTGAACAGGCCTTACTCAGTCTCTTTGTTGATATGTGATTAAGTGCTGCAGGCTTAAGTATTATCACTTAAGGAACAGGTAATCACTCTTCACAAAAAATTAATTGCGCAAAGTTTATATTTTTCTTAGAGAGACGATCAAAAGAGTTTATATGCACCATAGGAATAGTTTATTAAATTATAAATATAAGGAAAACACAAATAACAATAAATATAAATACGGAATCAACAGAAACAACTACTCCGGGGGCTAATACCCCTACCGGCATTGAATTACACTGTTGATTCCGATGGATTCTTAGACGAAGATATAACATTCAGAAAAATAAATCATTAAAATCCTTTTTCGTATAAACTTTAAGGATCACAGATCCCACATTTCGAACGCGTCCTACACAATAGGCACAGCGTACTGAAAGCCATATCCCACCAACGGTTTCGACCTATCGGGCCATCAGAAGGGCGCTGGCAGAAAGGCCTTTACAGGCTATATTATAAATATAAATATAAATATGGAATCAACAGAAACAACTACTCCGAAGGCTAATACCCCTACCGGCATTGAATTACACTGTTGGTTCCCATGGATTATTAGACATATAGACAAAAAGTTAACATTAAACGACAACAGGATGAATTAAGAGAAACACGTGTTTTGTCTGAAACCGATAACATTAGAATTGCTTGAAGATAAGTTGCCATATTAGGGTTTTGGGGGTGACGGGGGTGTACAATAAAGCTGGTTACGGTTACATTTGACCATTGACAACAGAGCTTTCTTTGCCTCAGGCAACGAGCTATGACAATGTATTTACAATTATAGTAAAATTCTAGGAAGATCCTCTCGGTCACTTTATCCCTGAATGTTCGAATTTGCTGGTACAAAGTTGCAAAGTGGAATACTGATGCTGATAAATATTTTTAACTATGAGAATAAAAAACAATAAAAAACTCTTTTGTGTTTCATTCCCACCTGCTATTCGTGCTGGTGGGCGGGCAGTCCCCCCGACCTACACTGTAATGCAAAGCCGGAGGGTAGGGCGTAAAGCCCTCTTCAGCCTCCTTGCAGGAATCGTGGGAATAGGTGGATGGTGTGGTTAGGGAGAGAAAGATGAGACGGACGAAATGAAGACAGAAGAGAAGGAAACCACAGAAAACTTGGACTAGAGCAGCCAGACCCGGGTTCGAACCAGTGACCTCCCGAATGCTAAGCAATGATCTAGATATATATATATATATATATATATATATATATATATCAGGTTCAGGTTTTAACATTCTCTTTACCTCTAATTCTATCTCTAATCAGCACTTCATGCCTCAGAAGACGTCTTACAATGAGAGATAGGACTCCTTTTCACAGCTTTTTAAACCATTGAGTACATCTTTGTTTAATTTTTGGACATTTTTTTTGTATTCTACATATGGGCCGTTTATTATGATATTTAAAACACTATTATCATGGTTATTTTTTCCAATGATACAAATAAATTTTTTTATTAATTGCTGATCAAGAACTTAATGTTCTTTAATATCATTAGTTTAGTGTTCTATATAAAAAACTTTTAAGATGTTCTGTTACAGTTCTTCTTGTACACAAATCGTAACTGCTTGCTGTCATTTATATTTATTGTTTTGTGGCGATCTTTCCCTTTTAGCTTTATGTTTGTTTGAATCCCTAAAACATAAACTTCTAATAAATTCGTCTAGAAACAAAAAGTTACATTCCTACTTTCACCATTACGAAATATGCCAAACTTCTATTATTGTGTTAGAAGAAATCTTTGGGTAATAATGAATTTTCTTACATTTATATGTAAGTACGAAATGGAAAAGTAGACGATTATGGACTAAATTTTATCACGGACAAAATGCTACAATTTTTACAAAAGTTTTAACAGCCTAAACGTCTACCTGCAAAAAGCTCAATGCTGAGCTGACAGTAACCTATATTTTTTCAAGATAATAAAGAATAAATACACAGAAAGCTGGTTCTCGAGCTGAAAGTTTCTGATTTTTACCTTGAATGAAAAGCAGTCAAAAAACTTTTTAAGTAAACAATTACATAAATTTCTTTGTATAAGAAAACGCTTTTAAATACTATCTTTAAAAATTAAAATAGTTAAAGTTTGTACTAAATATTACACTTTCATTTTATGATTAATCATTTCTAATTTTGCTTGATGAAAACTCATGGGTTGAAAAGTCCCGGGTCTAACAAAGAAAACACGGTTTTCTTTGTTCACAATAGGCTTTATTCTTCAACGTAATCTTCATCAAAAGCAACACAATTTTAGCGTTTTGATAAATTTATATGAAATAATCAAGAGAAATAAAACACTAATGAAACTCAAAAGTTTATGTACACGTAACAAGAAAACCACGAATAGAAAATATATATATATATATATATACACACAAGAAGAAGAATACACAAAAGTTGAAAACACATAATTGAATCAAAAGCACAAAATAACAAAGTAACTTACAGAAGCGTTATCACAGAAAGGTCGAGAACAGTAGAATGCAGTAGACTGACTTTTATAGAATAATTTTGAGAATTTATACACAGGGTTGTTAGTAGAAAGAGAGGCTGTTCTATAGAGGGAGAAATAGTGATAGTAAGAGTGGTACGAGTTTACAGACGGTAAACACCTGGAAATAAGCAATGGAAAAGTTTGGTTGAAGTAATTGAAGGTAAAACAAGCTATTAGTAGAGGGTGCATCCAGGTAAAGGTGAAGATAGATTTCTACGAAGAGGCTACGTGACTGAACAATAGTATTTGGTTTGAAAGGAAATAAAGGCATGCACAAGATAAGAAGTGAAAGTATTTACATTGAAATAGAAATGAAATTTAGAATATTTAAAATTTACAAAAATAATATTTACACATTTGACAAAATTATAAGAAAATGATGTACTGTTCCGCTACACAATCATTCCAGCGCCGCTCTAACATTTCAATACCACTTTTGTAGAACAATTTATCTTTTCCCACAAAATAGGCCTCAGCTTCAGCGATAACCTCTTCATTCGAGCGAAATTTCTTGCCGGTGACCATCTTTTTGAGGTAGTAATCGCTGGGAGCCAAATTTGGAGAACACGGTGGATGTGGGAGCAATTCAAAGTTCAATTCATGCAGTTTTGCCATTGTTTTGATGACAAATGACTTGTGCCACGGTGCGTTGTCTTGATGAGACAATTTTATTTTCTGCCATAAGCGGTTGTTCCTTTGCCATTTCAATTTTGCTGCCTTCAAACGCTCCAATAACGTTATATATTTACTATAATTCACGGTTGATGGTATTTCTTTTCTGAAGATAGCCAATGAATATTACACCACGCACATCCCAAAATACCGAGGTAATATATATATACCTTTCCAGCTGTTGTGCTTTCAATGAGTTTTTGGACGAGGTTCACCATTTGCTCTCTCAGTTGTCCTCTCAGATGACAATCGTTTTGATTCCGGAGTGAAGTGATGGATCCATGATTCATCCATTGTCACATATGTTATAGACGCAAAAATTCCGGTTTACGTTACGTTTACGTTTAAACATGCCCAAACACCAAACACTAATCAGAATCATCAACACGTTCTTGTTTTTGGTGAGCAACAGAACAGTGAGCAAACGTGACACCCACTTTGAATAGAGCTCATGCAATATAAAGCCAACACGTTCTTTTGATATCTTTACGATGTCAACTAACTCACGCAATTTCACTTTTCGGTGATTCAAAACAATTTTGTGGATTTTTTTGGTTTTCTGGTGTTACTGCCTCATTTGGATGTCCACTGCATTCTTCATCATTAGTGTCTCTGTCTCTACGACCACTTTGAAGACAGTAAACCAGCAAACCAACGTTTTATTTTGTTTCGGTTGTTTCCGATGGAGCGGAATCCACTGTTGTCCATAACACTTTTCAAGCAACAAAAAACCTATAGACCACGACCCAATAGCCCGCTAAGTTATCATAATTCTATTGACGCCGGTCGTGAAAGGCTTCATACTACTTTTCAAGCAATTACTCATTGCTTCGCTTGAACGGTATTTTTTTCCCATCAAGAAGCAGTGTAAAATTAAAATACGAAATTGTTTTTGATCCATTGTTTTGAAAATAACAAAAGTAGCTAGATAAAGTCCCTCTTAGCACAATAGCTCACAAACTAATGAATAAAATATCTGGAATTTTAATAGGTGTCTTTTGAAGGTTTGTACTAACTGAAAAAGAGGTGAATGCAATAAAACTAGCGCCATCTATGTGTTAGGCGCGGGACCTTTCAGCCCATGTGTTATAATGCTAACATTATAGTTGGTATTATAGATAACTCAATAAATAAATTAAAATTTAAACAAATTATTTAGAATGCTATTTGTGAATTAAAATTAAAAATAATAATTATAAAACGATACCATTCATGAGTAGTGCCTTTAATGATTTGGAAAGATTATTTCGAAAAAATAATTTCAAAACAGAGTTTTATAGGACAAATACTTTAAGTAAAAATATTAAGAATAATAAACACACGATAGATAAAGGAAATCTATCAGATGTCTACAAATTAAATCGTAAAACATACAGTAATGTTTATATTTGACAGAGCATAAAAAGTTATTTGAATATAGGAAGCTTGATTCAAATTATGCTAAGTACTTGATAAATGAAAAACATAACTTTAACGAAGATTTTAACATGTTACATTTGGAAAGTAAAAGCCATAAACTTTCTCTTTTAGAAACAACGGAAATAAATACTACACTACTATTAAACGATCAAATTGACATAAATAACTCACCTTTACTTAACTTGTTTATAAAACCACCACCACCATCACTACCCCCTCTATAACCCTAATTATATTTAAGTTCCATATCTTAGTTAAATTTTATCAGTAATACTTCTGATGAAGTCTTATTAAAGAGAAACAATTGTTATGTGTTGTTTATATAATTTGTGGAAATCAACACACTTTTATTTTCTATTTAACTCTAATTTTATTTTCAAATAACACAAATCCCTGATAAATAGTGTATCTTAAGTACGTACAATTGGTTTTGGTTGCTTCTTGAGGAACTTCTCCCGCAAAACGCCAAAGTTTAAATTTGCTTGCCATTTTGAAAAGCACTTAAAACCATTTAATTTAGTAAAAGTTTCTGTGACTTGTTGAAACACTAGCGCTGTGAAGCGCTCTCAAAATATGCTTTGGCCGTGAACAACAAAAGCGAATAATGTTGGAATTTTCTCTTCAAACAGAATTTGTTAGTATTCTCTTGACATAAATCTTAAAGACAGTAGCAATGCTATTTAATTTGGTGTTAAAAAAATCCCAACAATTTTTTACCTCCATTTTTATTACTTGAGAAGAAGTGAGCAATAACTTTTGACACCTTACAACGTGATCTCTTTTTGGGCGGCTCATCGTAAACATTTCACCTCTTTTATGAAATTAGATATGGGCTTTACGGCATCCTCATTTCATTTCGACGTTAAAAGTAAAGTTTTCATTGGCTGGTTTGCACGGTCTCCCCCAAAGCGGAATCTTTCCATTAATAAACGTCAATAGTGTTCAACTAAACTTTCCCAATACTCTGTCCTGGTCCTGATTTATCATGCAATAATAATTCATTGTCAACGACCGACGCCTGACGTCTTTCAGCCAAAACGCTTTTCACTTTCGATTAAGACTAAATCTTCCGCTTCTCGAACTCTATCTTCCAGAAAGCTTTTCTTAATTTAATTTGTATAAAAAGAACGATAATATGAATGAACAGCTGGTAAAAACTGGTAAAAAGGCGAAAATGAAAAATTAGCTGACAGATGTTACAAACCTTTAGATAATGAACGATATTTAACACGACTAATTTTGACACTAAGCCTAAAAGGCCCCTAACGTTTTAGCATCAGCGTTTCCTCAGGATATAATTTATGATAATTTTATCAGTGATGTCAATAAAAATCAACTTAAATATAGGGCATCGACGATAAATCTTTAATGTATCTTAATGGATACTCTAGCGTATATTTTAAATTTTCCACATGTTACTGACGGAAGTTATATTAGTGGATAATATAGTATAAGAAAATGACAAGTTGACATCTTTGTCCATTAGCCATTTCCATTAAAAATATGTACTTATATCCTTATTCATATAACCTTAAGGTACGATTGAATAAAAATATACCATACTGTAACATGTATGATGTAGCTGAAGTCAGGGGTGGATGCAGAAATCTCATTTAGAGGCGCAATGATGAAAGAAGGGTATGTATGTTATGTATGAGGGTTAGCTTGCTCGAGGAGGAAACGAACTTATATTGGGTTAGTGTATAATTAACGACGATTTTCTTCAACAAAACTAATAATAATAATTAACAAAAACATGTTTAGATAACTAATCTGGAGCATATTCACTGTCAACGTCAATAACTTCTTTCCATGTGCTTGGTAGTGAGTCAATTTCATGAGCAAATAAGTCATGCTTCTTAAAGACTACCCACGCTTTGACATCGGCCACCATTCGCTAAATCGTCATAAATTTTGTTTTCTTGGCAGTTTTTAAGAAACGATTTACGTGATATTCTGTGGGAGCTTCATTGGGTGAGTATGGCGGATGAGGATGCAGTTCCTAACTGTTATTAGCGATGGATTCGACTACACGACCCTCAACATGAGGACGGGCCTCAATCGCAGCGTGAAGTCAGTGAAGTTGAACTAAACAGAAGTCACTGTTGATGTTGAGTTGCCGCTTGCCTTTTTTATCCAGTATCCGCCCTGATGACCACTAACAATTGCCGAGTAGGTTGATTTCCTAGTAGATGGTTTTCTGTCCGATCATACTCATTACATACTCTTCTTAGTGTGGACATCTTTTGACACTCCTCTCGGTGTCTCCACCGACGGAACATACACTTTTTGTCTTTTGACGTTTTTGAAGAGAACCCACGATTCATCTCCAGTGACGAGATTCTTCATGAATGGAGTTTTCTCGTTTGTTTGCAGAAATTCGGCAAATATTCGGACTCGGTCGGCTTTGTTGTTGTCGAAGAATTCGTACGGAACACATCCAGCCAATTTCCACAACTTTCCGAGTTTTTTGAGACGACGAACAATGGTTTCCTATTCCACGATAAAGTTGAAATATTGGCTGGAACATTCTGGATGTGAAGCTTTAATCCTATTCCACAGCTGGTAAAAGTGGCTAGTCGTCGAAATCTGACGGTCGACCTCTTCCTTCTTCTTTGTTTCGCACGATTTAAACCTGTTGAAGCATCTTTCCACTTGTTGTCGGCTAATCGTTCCTTCGCCAATAACGTCATTGAAATCGCGAAATGATCATGCTGCTCTCCACCCTTTCTTGAAGTAGTAAAGCATAATGTGGCGAAAATGAGATTGTTTTCGACACGAATTTTTATTATCTAAATAGCAATGTTTAGTTTTATGAATGAAAAGTAATAAAATTACAATTGTCAAATAAAAAAAGCCATGACAAATCGTAATTAATTTTACACCAATCTTTTCTTCTGTCTAGTTCAAATTGGAAAACCGAATAACCCAAAACATTAAACCAAAGCGATTAAAGCCCCGCAACCCTATGACCTTAGCGTTTCAACCGCTTAATATATACCATTATTACGTTTGCTAGTTGCCCCCCGGGTTATGGTGTTATGGTTTTATAGTAGTATTTATGGTTTAGATTAAGATATGACGGTGTTAAAATACTTAGGCTGTATTTCTTTTCGGGTTTTTATTTTCGAGGGAGTTTGTATTGCAGAGCACTGCTTCGGAGTCAAGTCTCATGTGGGGTGATCATTTCCATAGTCTTCCCCCCACCCTAATTTGACACCAATCTTTTCTTTTGTCTAGTTCAAATTGGAAAACCGAATAACCCAAAACATTAAACCAAAGCGATTAAAGCCCCGCAACCCTATGACCTTAGCGTTTCAACCGCTTAATATATACCATTATTACGTTTGCTAGTTGCCCCCCGGGTTATGGTGTTATGGTTTTATAGTAGTATTTATGGTTTAGATTAAGATATGACGGTGTTAAAATACTTAGGCTGTATTTCTTTTCGGGTTTTTATTTTCGAGGGAGTTTGTATTGCAGAGCACTGCTTCGGAGTCAAGTCTCATGTGGGGTGATCATTTCCATAGTCTTCCCCCCACCCTAATTTGACACCAATCTTTTCTTTTGTCTAGTTCAAATTGGAAAACCGAATAACCCAAAACATTAAACCAAAGCGATTAAAGCCCCGCAACCCTATGACCTTAGCGTTTCAACCGCTTAATATATACCATTATTACGTTTGCTAGTTGCCCCCCGGGTTATGGTGTTATGGTTTTATAGTAGTATTTATGGTTTAGATTAAGATATGACGGTGTTAAAATACTTAGGCTGTATTTCTTTTCGGGTTTTTATTTTCGAGGGAGTTTGTATTGCAGAGCACTGCTTCGGAGTCAAGTCTCATGTGGGGTGATCATTTCCATAGTCTTCCCCCCACCCTAATTTGACACCAATCTTTTCTTTTGTCTAGTTCAAATTGGAAAACCGAATAACCCAAAACATTAAACCAAAGCGATTAAAGCCCCGCAACCCTATGACCTTAGCGTTTCAACCGCTTAATATATACCATTATTACGTTTGCTAGTTGCCCCCCGGGTTATGGTGTTATGGTTTTATAGTAGTATTTATGGTTTAGATTAAGATATGACGGTGTTAAAATACTTAGGCTGTATTTCTTTTCGGGTTTTTATTTTCGAGGGAGTTTGTATTGCAGAGCACTGCTTCGGAGTCAAGTCTCATGTGGGGTGATCATTTCCATAGTCTTCCCCCCACCCTAATTTGACACCAATCTTTTCTTTTGTCTAGTTCAAATTGGAAAACCGAATAACCCAAAACATTAAACCAAAGCGATTAAAGCCCCGCAACCCTATGACCTTAGCGTTTCAACCGCTTAATATATACCATTATTACGTTTGCTAGTTGCCCCCCGGGTTATGGTGTTATGGTTTTATAGTAGTATTTATGGTTTAGATTAAGATATGACGGTGTTAAAATACTTAGGCTGTATTTCTTTTCGGGTTTTTATTTTCGAGGGAGTTTGTATTGCAGAGCACTGCTTCGGAGTCAAGTCTCATGTGGGGTGATCATTTCCATAGTCTTCCCCCCACCCTAATTTGACACCAATCTTTTCTTTTGTCTAGTTCAAATTGGAAAACCGAATAACCCAAAACATTAAACCAAAGCGATTAAAGCCCCGCAACCCTATGACCTTAGCGTTTCAACCGCTTAATATATACCATTAGTACGTTTGCTAGTTGCCCCCCGGTTATGGTGTTATGGTTTTATAGTAGTATTTATGGTTTAGATTAAGATATGACGGTGTTAAAATACTTAGGCTGTATTTCTTTTCGGGTTTTTATTTTCGAGGGAGTTTGTATTGCAGAGCACTGCTTCGGAGTCAAGTCTCATGTGGGGTGATCATTTCCATAGTCTTCCCCCCACCCTAATTTGACACCAATCTTTTCTTTTGTCTAGTTCAAATTGGAAAACCGAATAACCCAAAACATTAAACCAAAGCGATTAAAGCCCCGCAACCCTATGACCTTAGCGTTTCAACCGCTTAATATATACCATTAGTACGTTTGCTAGTTGCCCCCCGGTTATGGTGTTATGGTTTTATAGTAGTATTTATGGTTTAGATTAAGATATGACGGTGTTAAAATACTTAGGCTGTATATCTTTTCGGGTTTTATTTTCGAGTGAGTTTGCATTGGAGAGCACAGCTTCGCAGTCAAGTCTCATTTCTATAGTCCTCCCCCACCCTTGGATCCCCGCCTGGTTGTACTTGCTGTTTGTGTATCAATCTGCATATCAGAATACTATTTTACAACAGGTAGAAAGCAACAGCTTTATTAGCTTTCTGCGTTTCATTTATTAATGACAAGTAAGTGTACCTGCATGATAAATGAATTGTTGTTAATACGCTTGACAGTATACAGTTGTCTGCTTGTATACCGATCACATTTTAATTAGCATTATCATAGAATAGGAAGCTTAATGCAGTTGAAAGCATTGCATTCTACTGAACGACTGATTGAGATTCATTCAATGAGTCTTACATAATCTGTTAAATTACATATGTAGTGTATGTAGTGCTTTTAGCTTAAGAGCACTAGATTTCCATTAAATCAAAATATCTTGCATATTTCTAATTATTTATCACGGAAACCCTTTAATAATACTGTTTAAACTGACTGATATTAGTTGTCAATTTGTGTCAATTTGTACTGTACATACATCATTAAAAAATCCTATAAGTAATTAAGTTTGTATTAGACAAGGAATACTTTCGATACACTCCATATTTTTAAAAGAGCAGCGGATCTTGAGCGCGGTTCGATGTAATTGTTTTTAAATCCTGGAATGAAATTGTGGATGAAATCCTTCTAGTTTGGCGACGAAAATTCAATGAAGGGAGACCGGAAGGATTTGTGTGGATCGGACGATCCGAATTAAAGTTAAAACGCGGTATCATTCGGGCTAAATTGAGAAATAAATAGGTAGAGCCCTGTCGCTCCTTGCACAGCCGGAGAAAGTGTGCAAAAGCGTATTGCCATTCGAAGACAAATTACAGAAGGATTAGGGGAAGCACATAAGTCCCCTTGCAGTTTATAATTAAATATGCGGTCGTTGCATTTTCTTCGGAAAACTTGCCTTCGCTGGTCCTTTGTCTTATAGGTATTATCCTGAGCGCATGTGCAGTGAATAATGTAACATCTAAACTTACAGTTTAAAACTTTACACAAATAATTGTATATCTGCTACAGTTTTTAATATAAGTTCATGTAAAACCGATTACAATTAAAATCAACAATAAATACATAATGGCATAGGATTAGGACCCTTATTACCGAGACAAGTGTAACTTATCCATCTCAGACCTTTCTCTCTAAATATTTTCCGAAAATAAACTGAAATAAGATTGAACCAGGGGTGGTTGGTGTATATGTGCTGTAGAGTTACAAAACTGCTAAAAAATATAATATATGTATATATTATATATTTTTGACACCCGATTACGAAAATCTATACCATAATAATTTAATGTATATATATTGTAGTAATATGGTGAGGATTTTTTAAATTGAATTTTGAAGAAGAAAAATAATGAATCATAAGATTTGTGTTAAAATTGTTAAAGTGTTGGGCGCCAGATACCATTACGATATCAATTAAATTAAATATTAAATTGAGAAAATTAATAGGTTTATTGACTTGATAATCTTAAAAAGAATATTACAAACATGAAAACTCTTTTTTCAGAAGTTTTTTAAATAAAAAAAAAATAATACAAATTATGTTAAATAAACAATGAAGATTAATACTAGCGACTTAGATAAATATGCGCATAAAATTATATTTATGAATTCATGAATCTTTAAATTATAATCTCAAAACATTCTACTTTTAATTCTAAACAAAATCTTTCTAATACGTTTACACCAAATTTCTAATATTAACTCAAAAAAATTTATCTGTCAAGAATTTTATAATTTTAGAAAATTCTAAATAAATCCAAAAGAAAACATCTTTTTAAGTTCACAAATCGATAAATAAATTTAATCCCTACCATTTTATATTATTTTATATTATTTTCTCCTGTATTTCACCTTAAAATTACATTCTATAACAATATAAAAGATTCATTAATTTCTCATTTCTTAAATTTTTTAAAATACTATGTTTTTAGAACCAACTTCCTCTTACAATCCTCTCAAAAAAACTAAATTTTGATTAGAAATTAAATTTCTGAAACCTAATTAACAAAAATAAGCAAACTGATATCAATCGGAAAGCTTGAAAATCTACTATGATTTTCAAATCACTTTTCTTTTTTATTGTAACAGAAATAAGGCTAAAAAGTGAAGTCTTTCAGTGAAATTGAATAAAATTAAACGTTTCATCTATTTTGGTAAAAGGAATTTATTAAAAGTTCAAATTATAAACATAAACATACATTTTTAAAATTTTAGTTTAAGAATTTTGATTTTCCAAAGAATTAATTATTCAGAACAGTTTTAAAGAAATTTTACAAGACTGGAAGCGAAAAATAGGATCCAAAAGATTAATCCAGTGGCTTAATTTGTTTAAGTATGTAGTTTATCTGGATTTTATAATGTGGTGAGAATTACATGTTCGAAACTTAGAAAATTATCAAAACTTTGTGTATTTTGTTATTCATATCTAAAGTAAAAGCTTCAATTTCAATGTATATATATATATATATCACATCGGACACTAATGTGCTTGTTGAATATCCCTTTTTGCCGGTCGTTCTATGCGAACTAGTAAACTAAATGAACTGAGAATTTGGTTGAACGCGTCGCGATATACTTAGCTGGGCCAGCAGATGGGTTCTGCGCAACAAAGGGAATCGTTCCCGGTCCCCTTAACAATCACATTTACTAGAATAAGGCAGCAAATTTAGGCAATTAATTGAACTGCAATCGATACAGTCAAGCATATGCTCTACCTCTGCATGAGGCAAAAGTAATATTTTTGGTGACAATATCCAGTTTGTTTACATACGTAAATGCATCTTAAACAAAGTTTGTATGTTAGGGGTTCCACGTGCAATAGATGACGCTTATTATATTATTGATATTATTTATTTCGAGTCCGAATAACGAACTCTTGATACAGATATACTTAAAGGAAAGTGATTTCAACAGGTGTGATTTATAGAGAGGGGAAGCTGAGGGTTGCATCTGGAACATCTAATGTTTAGTGTCATGGTGTGCATATATCTATCAGTGTAATTGGTCAAGGTGAAGAAATACCTAATAGGGGATGAGTACTAATGTCTCAAAAGATTAGTGTGTACAGTAGGAATAGATATAAGTTTAGTTATAAGCCATCCTTGTTAGAGTTCGTTAAAAAAAAACTTTTTTGTGTTTCATTCCCACCAGCTACTCGTGCTGGCGGGCGGGCAATCCCTCCAACCTACACTGTAGTGCAAAGCCGGGGGTTAGGGCGTAAGGCTCTCTTCAGCCTCCTTTCAGGAATCGTGGGAATGGGTGGGCGGTGTGGTTAGGAGATGTAGACAGAAGAGAAGTGAAAAATTATCTGTGGAATATTACTGCAGCCGGACCCGGGTTCGAACCGGTGACCTCCCGAATGCTAACCAATGATCTGGAGAACTAGACCACGCCGCTTGGTAGAGTTTGTTAGCGGCGTGTATGTCATTTGCCAGAATTGTATTCAACTGATTTGTTATTTACGTATTTCATTACATTATTGCATTTCTAAACTGATAAAAGTACTTGAGAAACCAAACAAAAGCCGGTATGCCAATGAAAAACACAAATATATAGGATAATCTAAATAAACGGTACGTCAAGAGCCAATTGTCAAATGTAGACGTCCCGGCATTGGAATCAATAATGGACTCAACCGATGTACTTTTGTCTTTTGCGCGGCTCGCATGACAGCTTCTTTACACTTATTATTACTCAATAACATCGTATGAACGTAGCCGTTGTGAAGTTCTGATTGTGTTCCTGTTCGGTTCGATACAATATGACAATGAAGCTGGTTTATAGTTAGCTTTATGTGAAGAAATTCTTCAATACTAATATGAAGAAAAAATTTATTTAAAAAATAAAAGTCGATCGTTGTCCAATTTTACTATTGAGACTGCAGGTGTTATCCGCAAGAAGGAATATAATCACCAAATTTATCAAGGAACACTGAGATTTTTTGATTCACAATAAAAATAAGTACAATATTTTGTTTCCCTTATTTATTTTTTGACGGCGATAAAACATGGATGGAGGTAGGAGTGACAAACTTTCGCTTCTTGGATCGTAGGATTGAACATTTGAATAACACCCATTTCATTTCATTACGAGCCACCTCTGTATCGATAAATAAGTCACATGCTAGGTAATAATAAAAGAAAGTTAACTGAAAACGTATAAGTGTGAGAAATTTGCAGTAAAACGTAAGGAAAGCACATGCAGTGAAATTTCAACTGAATTTATGAGAACCGTCCGCCCTTACATCGGATAATAATGTAACACATTCAACTGGGTGCTCTTTCTTTTTAACGTCCTCCTGCACTCATATCTCGCGTGGAACTATAGTGAATTGTCGTAAATAATATCGTTTTAAGAGTTTGCAGTTCTAAAAATCTCTATAAACGATAAGCGAAAATCTCTCTCCAGGGCAAGATGTCTTTGAAGAGTTTTGTGAAGTATCTTTCATATAATAACCGTCGCCGTCGCTGCAGATAAAAGAATAGCTACGGATACGACAGCGCATTTTACTCTTCACTGTTACATATATATACATATATAAAGAAGACGAAATGAAATTCAACCTTCTTCTTTTGTCTTCAAAATTCTATACGCTCGGACCTATAACTTTATGAATAACCGAAGATGAAAGGAAATATCTACGTATTTTTGAGTAAATTGACAAATAATAAAGTTACGCTCCTACAAGAGAATACCCATTTTAACAAAGTTTATCATCTATTTTTTTAGCGGAAATAAAATAAAATGAAACAGGTTGATTTTCTTGATGCTTTTCAATGTCCTTTACTTAGCTTAGCTTAGTGTGTCGCAGAAACTAAACCTGTTTCATCTAATACCGGCCGTGTATGCTTACGAAAAATACAAAAATTTAAAAGAAAATAGAATTTTATTAGACTACATATAAGCAGCTTACATAGTTTCGAATGGCTTCAGATATCTCTCACATCTTCGGGAATAATAATTGAAATTTGAATCGCAAATTTGACGATGTGCTTTCAAACCAATCCGAACTTTAACTAGAATTGGAAACTTGATATGGTCGTGTGCTACCCTATACATTTTTTTTGTTCGAGACTTTGGATATTATCTATTTCAAAACAAATTAATGAGTCAAAGAATAAAAAAAGAAAATAGCAACATTTTTTGGAATACTCGACAAAGTTATTTCGGCAAGTCAGTCTTGTAGAGTAACTGTAAAACGTCTGTCTGAATATTTTTCTGCTATGAAAAACACAAAACAAAAAAGGTTCATCGAGTTTTATAGCTGAAAATTTTATATAGACTTAGAACACACTTTATATGTTAATTATATTAGTAAAAGAAAAACTACAGCACTCATGATGTTTCAACTATATGTTATTTATAAATACCTTTTACATATATTTCAGCCAACTGGCCATTCTCAAAGAGTAATACATTATTACTGAATATTATTAAATTAAGAAAATTATTTCAACCTATATATAGCTTAATCTATGATGTAACATTAGTGTAACAAGTCCGAAAGTAAGAGTGGGGTGGGATTAGAACATTTTTTTTTTTGATAGTTAACAAAATGTTTGTTTTTATTTCTAAGGACTTTTTTTATTTCCAAATTTTCACATAGTGTAAGATCCCAATATTTATTTACGTTATGGAGGACTTTTAAATTCTCTAAGTCTAGCGTGTGGTTTTTATGACAACAATGATCGGCAAAACCTGTTGTTCTGATTTTTTTTTTGCTACATGCGTGTTCCTAAATCCGAGTTTTTATGGCTCTTGCCGATTTTCCTATGTAAAGAGCCTGACATTCCTTACAATTAATTTGATAAACCCCACTTTCTGATAGTCTTTCCGTTTTTTGTTTATTGTTGAACCTAAACTATTTTAGATCATGTTTCTTAAGTCTATTTTTGATTTTTAAACTAATATTCTTAACATACTTAATAGCACAAAAAGTTATTCTATTATTAATGATATTAGTCCAAAATAAGAACTTAAATTAAAACTATTAACCACTCTCTACAACGGTGTCGTTTCAAACATTCTTTGGGCGGAAGATGAAACAAAATACAGCAGAATAACAGTAAAAGGTACGAACAAAAAGTGATTGATCTCTACTGAACAGCTCCACTTTTAGCTTTTGATGTTAATTTAACTATAGAATCTAAGCTATCACCTGAAATTTATAGCTTTCAACAACAAAAAAATTTCTCCAATAAAAACAAGTAAATTGAATGAAAATAAAGTAACGCTTTTTAATGTTTCATAAGTTTTATTATGACTCTACAATTATTTTGGCAGATTATGCCTTTATCAGTAGTACAATTATGACAGATGTAGAGTTATAATAAGACTTGTGAAACATTTTTGGTCGTTTAGTGCGTTGAAACGACACAATAAAAGAAAAATTTGCATGCGTGTAATGTTTATTTGGTACACTACTTATAAGTAGTTATAAACACAGAGGAAGTAACTTGCAGAAGAAGGGAGACAAGTTGAAAATAAGATGTGGTAATAAGGACTTGATTGATTGAGTTTGAATGTAAGTGTTAGAGTGAATATGAATTGATAATTTGAACTGACTGATTCCTACCGAATAACTTTCAGTCACTGTCTTTTAATGACTAACCTTCTAATTTTCGTTCAAAGTATTTATATGAATGGTATGTTAAAATAATGAAATAAGTAGGGGAACCGTTTCTCAGGATTTTAGTTTGGCGTTATTTCAAGTAAGGATACCAGAAATTTAGGGAAAGTGACCGTGACGAAGGTAATTGGCGTAAAAAAGTGAAAATAGACCGGATGTTGCGAGGGGTCACTTACTACTAGCGACGGGAAATGGGTAAGAGCGTGAAGATTCGAATAACACTAACTAAGGGCACAATTATTGTGGTTCGAAGAGGATTTATAAAGAAGTTAAAAATAATAAAATGAAATTAAAAGAAGAAAATATTATGTTAAAAATACAAAGGAAAGTGAAATTTGAAATGTTTAGAGATAGATATTATTCATGGTTGTGATGAAAAGTAGTAAATAATTAGAAATGTGAAGAATTAGACATGCGAAATAAAAATGAACAACGAAACAGAAATACATAAAATTAGATAAGAAATATGAAAACGTACAAAATTGACATATTTACAGCCCTAGCAGAGGTGCATGTAGCAATAAATGCTATAAAGGATTACTCTGTTTTTTTTTTAATTTATTCTAAAATGTTTCAAAATTATCCGCAATCATTATAAAAAGATGTAAAACAATTAACACTACAAAAAATTGGTTAAGGCTTTTGCGGCTAGTTGATGAACTAGTGTGGTCCTTATTCGGGTCCAAAGGCCGTCGTTGGTTGGAATTGCTTCCTAACATTTCGCTAGCACGAGTCTACAACCAGCATCGGAGATGGAAGGACCTCTGAAGAAGCTCGTCACTAGTGCTAGCGAAACGTTAGGAAGCAATTCCAACCAACGACGGCCTTTGAACCATAATTAGGACTACACTAGTTTAACATTACAACACTCAACACTAGAACTTTAAGAACGCATGAACGCCAATTGGAGTAGGAAGAGCCCTTCGCAAAAATTAAATACGACATTCTATGCATAACCGACATGAGAAGATTATGCAATAAAACGAAGGACATGATAACTGCATTTTATTTAGGCAGGAGTGAGATTTTAAAAGAGAATTCCGTAAAATATTACATACAAGAGCTGACAGATTTTTTTGACATACTAGCAATACTATTACCGGGCTCCAAGAGACCATGGTTTATGCACCTTCTAAACAAGCCGCCGAAGATGATATCGAAGACTTTTTTAGCAATCTATTAAAAATAAGAAAACCAAAAAAATGTAATTTTCACAAAGTTTATTTAACCAAAGTTTGGCGAAACATGTCATATGTTATATTTTGTTAAATAAAGGTTGTGAAAATCTACGTTTTTTTGTGTTTTATTCCCGGAATATGGATTTTCATCAAGAAAAGTTCGAGACTATTCAATCTATAATATATAATTAAGAGAAATAATAACAACTACCTAATAGGTTTGTGAGACTTCAACGCCTAGATTGGCACCAGAGAAGCATGGGAAAAATCTATATTGGGAAATTATGATCATGTTAAGAGAAATACTAACGGATACAAATTAGTAGAATTTCTATTACAAAATAACTCGACGCTCAATTCAGTCTTTAAAAAAAGTTAAGAAACAAATGAGCCTAGATGTCTCCAAACGGAAAGTACAACAACGAAATTGATTATGGGTATTACTACAAACAGTATGAGTACTCAATACCAACTCCCGTACGGCACCCTATTGTTTAAATATGTATTCACCAAAACGCTCCAGGAAAAGCTTAACAAACGCCAGAGCATTGCGAAAATATATAAATTCATCTTCTATCAAGCAGTTGCTAGAAATACTTAATTTCAATATGAATAATATACTGGTATCGGACAAACAATAAAAATTAATAAAGCCACCTTAGGACCATCCGATTGTAAACGAACAGACTTCAAAAATATTCCCTTATTACAGGTCACTACCTGTTCTACACAATATAAACAAATAGATGGTACACTTCTTGCTAATATTAGAATAAATATAGTCTTTGAGAATGCATAACAATTGCCAGTGATTTTTCATGCATTTTTTTATCATATATTTAATAATGTCTCACCAAGTGCCGTGCGAATGAACCATTTCGAAAAAAATAGCAACGAAAACCAAAACAGCCTTAGTAAACACACATGGGAAAGAATAAGAAAAGACAGGAAAATAAAACAAAATCTAAAGAAATATGGAGAAGAATAGATTTCTAGTTTAAAACGCAACTAATCCAATAAAGTAATAAAATGTACAAAAGTTCAATGAACAGATACGTAATACTACATTACTCTTTAGTCTAATAAGGACGTCGACTAGGAAACGGATGATAACAGGTGATAGGGCAAATAACGGATACGATGACGTACTACTAATGTGACAGTAGAAGTACAGAAAACCATCACTTAGAAAATTAGAAGCTCCAGGGTCAGACAACTAAGTCCAATTCGAAGATAAACTGAAAGCAGGCATAATTCCAAGTTAGTAGGGAAAAGTCTTATACGAGACTTCTACAAAGTCTTTACAACAGTAATTTTAGATGCAATAACAAAATCACTAGTAGGATTCAGAACGAAGTACAGTACGATTGATCATAAACGCACCATTCAACAAATTTTGGAAAAAAAAATGACGAATACCAACACGAAGTCAATATACTCAGCTTTAATACACTTTTACAAAGCATTGGACAGTTTCAATCATAACTACATCTAGTCAAGGCTAAGTCAGCAAGGAGTAGATAATGCTTATATCGATATAATGAAAACATTTACAGTAAAAGTGAAATCAGATAAAACTAGAAACGGAATGCGATCCATTTCCCTTAAACAGATGCGTTGGGTAAACTGTTTATTATAGTGCTGTATTTAGATAAATGGACTAGGACGAGTATGACCTTAACATCAATGAATTCAAGCAAAACAAAATGACGACTAACTTTACAGAGGTCAATTTTGAAAAGGATGATAACAAGTTCGAACATATAAGTGAAAAAGTGACCATGTTTATTTAGAAGCGGGAGCGCCCAAAGATCCGATGACTAAGGAAGGAAATAAAAGAATAGTTAGTAGCTGGAAAGGATATTAGTCTCTTAAAGAAATCACGAAGAATAACGACTTAAACATACACATTAAAACGAAGACGCTTATTACTTGCATCCTTACGTTTTCAAGATCTGGTCCCTTACGGAAAATCATCGAGAGAAAATTCCAATACATCAATTGGTGATGGAGGGAAGCATTTTGAAATAAAAATTTAAAGATGATATTAGGAGTGTATAAATAAGAAATGAAACCAAAGTTGTCGAGGTATTTGCTCGCATTGACCACCTGATATGGGGTTGGACAGGACGTATGTTTCGTAGCAAAATATATAAATGTAAGAAACAAGTCACGATATGATACCCAAGGGATGGTACCAAAAGACAGGGTCGTCCAACAAGGAAATGGAAAGATGACATCCGTCTGACCTCAGGGCCATAGTGGACAAGGGTTGAAGATGACAATGGAAACAGTTGGAAAGGACTATGTCATAAGGCATCTTTTATTCTTATTATTAAAAATGTATTTAAACAAATCATGTAACGCATTTTTCGGAAATAGAAGGGCTACTTTTACATATTCAAATATTCCAATAAGTTGAAACCATTCCTTTCTAGGGACTTTTGAAATTAAAAGGGCCTTAGAGAAAAACAAATTTTAGTAAACAACCAAACTGAAATGCCAACTTATAACGTCCGACTTCCTTTTATGCAAATTATTTTAAGTGGTGCGTATATATATATATATATATACAGTGCGACTAGCTAAGTCAACAGCTTTTGAAAAACTATTTTAATGTTAACCTTACAAAAAGGAAGTTAATCTTTTGAAATATTGTGCTGGTCAGTCGTATACGAGAATTGGCATAAAATATGAATTATGTACAACTGTAAAGTACGTTTACTTTTGAAAATAACAGAAAGGTAGTTGAGAATTAAAAACTAGATACAAATATGCAGCCATGTCTGTCTATTGCTAAAATTATGATTTTTTTTATATTTCATTAGTGAATAGATCATTCTTTCTACGTTCAGTTGATGGAAACCCATTTCAATAACCTATCATGCCACCCCAATCAACATAAAATGTCTGCTTTTTACTCAATGTTATATAGATTGATCAACATACCATTAGATATGATAGATTTCAAAAAAGAATAAAACATAATTAAGTAAATTGTATTAAGTAATAATTATAAAGTTGATATAATTGATAAGTTACTGTTTCAATTACAATTTAAGAAAGCAATTAGTAAGGTATACCCCCGATGCAATTATAACCTAATTGTTAATTCTAAAACCATCACTTACTTAAATAATCCTTCAGAAATATTAGGAAAATTCTTAACTAAAAATAATCTTAAAGTGGCATATAAAACACAAAATCCTTTAGGAAAACATATTAAAAATAATAAAGACAAAATTAGTAAGGAAAACATGTCAGGAGAGTATAAACTAAACTGTTATTCTTGTAACTGCATCTATATAGGTCAGACAGGGCGTACTTTTAAAGAACGATTAGAAGAACATAAAAAATATTATGAAAATAATAAACTAAATTCGAACTACGATACACATCTAATCGAAGAAAACCATATTTTTGACGATAACTTTGAAATTCTTCATGTTGTAAATAAAAGCCTAAGATTATCATTATTAGAAACATTAGAGATTAATAAATACAAAAATAAAAATACACTGTCAAACGACCAAATTGACCTCAACAATTCACCGTTACTAAATCTTTTTACTCACCCCCCGCCCTAATCCACTAGTATATAAGACATATGTTAAGATAAGTTTATTATATTATTACTTCTGAAGAAGCCTACGTTAGGCGTAACAATTTTAACGTATGAATATACCAATTTTGTGGAAACATTGTGTTTTTATTTATTTCACCTATTATTTTACATGTATTGTTTTTTAATCCATGTTAACTTTTGTTTTTATTCAACTTGATATTCATGAAATATATTATTTTGTTATGTACCAATTAATTATGTATTTAAGTTCATCGTCAAAGTACAGGACATTAGGTAATTGTTTATAGTAAGACGTACGGAGTTAAATGTAATTTTCACTATTTTTCCAAAAATTTCATTTAGTATGTTAACCGTGAACTTACCTTTTCTTAATATTGATTAAATTTTATGAACAATTCAAGCTTTATTTTTAGATAAATTCTAATTTTCTTTAATACACTCTATCTAAACTTCGGATATTTTAATATTATTTTAACAAAAAACACAACTTTTTATACAGAATATTTTGCATATGTTAGGTAGATACAACGTATAATTATACAGGGTTATTCAAACTGAGTGGTGCATTAGACGTTTTAGGAAAATTAAGTGTGTAAGTAATTTGAAAAGTTGGGAGTAAGAGTTGGATGATCTTTTCATCTAAAATAATTTCAACTGTCTACCACATCCTATTACGCCGGAAGATGATGTCAACTTTGTTGGTATATTTTTTACGACGAATTCTTATGAAGCATAAAATTTTAAAGAAACTTTGTTAACCAAATTGTATGCCTACGATAAATAGTTTCTGAGATAATTTAATTTAGAAGAAAAGATCGTTAACGCAACCCAAACTATAAGAAATCAAAACTTCCATAAAAAATGAATTAGAATGTTGAAATTTCTATGAGATATTGAAGCCTTAAGGCTAACGTCATGCCAAAGATAAGCTTCATAATTCATACAGTACGTTCAGAAAAAAAAACAAAATTTAAACACATGAAATACTTATTACTTCATTTTTTCAAATGGCTCTTACCATATTATATTTTGTCATTCGATTCCTTTTTTATCCTTTCTCGATATATTCGTATTCCCATTTTTTTATTTGAAATTTTTTTAATAAAATCGGCATTACGTTATATTTAAGGCTTGACCATAATTAGTAAAAATTTTAACACTCTAAATCATTTTTTATGGAAGTTGAGACTTTTTATAGTATGGGATGCGGTAGAGATCTTTTTTCTGTAAATTAAATTTTCTCAGAAAATTTTCATCGTAGACATAATAGATGGTTGCGAAAGTCACCTTAAAATTTTATGTTTTATACGAATTCATCGTAAAAAACATACCATTCCATTTAAAATAACAAGGTTGACATCAACTTGTGATATAACCGGAAGTGGCAAAAACTTGAAATTATTTTAGAGAAAAGATCATTCTTGACAGCCCCTACTCTCAAATTTTGAAACATATTTAGTTTTACTAAATATAAGTATATACGCTGCTAACACATGGGCTAAAAAGTCCCGGCCTTAACAAAGAAAACACGTTTTTTTTCGTAGGAAATAAAAACACAATTGGTTTTTTAGATTTCTACTTATATTTTTTTCTGTTCAAAATTGGCTTTATTCTTTAATGTAATCTTTATCAAGAGCAACACAATCATTCCAGCGCCGCTCTAACATTTCAATACCACTTTTGTAGAAAAAAATATCTTTTGCCTCAAAATAGGGCTCAGCTCCTCATTCGAGTGAACAGCCAGTAGTTGCTGGGAGCCAAATCTGGATAATACGGTGGATGTGGGAGTAATTCGAAGTTCAATTCATGTAGTTTTGCCATTTTGCCATTGTTTTGATGACAAATGACTTATGACACGGTGCGTTATTTTGACGAAACAATTTTTATTTCTCTGCCATATGCGGTCCTTTCTTTGCAATTTTAATTTTGCGGCCTTCAAAAGCTCCAATAACGCTTTATAATTACTATAATTCACTGTTAATGATATTTCATTTCTCAAGATATACAATGAATATTAGACCACGCACATCCCAAAATATCGAGGTCATAACCTTTCCAACTGACTGTTGTGATTTCGACGAGTTTATGCGTTTTGGACGAGGTTCCCCAGTTCCTCTCTCAGTTCTTCATTCAGATGACGATCGTTTTGATTCCGGAGTGAAGTGATGGATCCATGTTTCATCCATTGTCACATATGTTATAGACGCAAAAATTCCGGTTTACGTTACGTTTACGTTTAAACATGCCCAAACACCAAACACTGCTCTGAGTCATCAACACGTTCTTGTTTTTGGCGAGCAACAGGACAGTTGGCAAACGCGGCACCCATTTTGAATAGAGCTCATACAATATAAAGCCAACACGTTCTTTTGATATCTTTACGATGTCAGCTAACTCACGCAATTTCACTTTTCGATCATTCAAAACGATTAGTTTTGCATCGTCAGTGCCTGTATCTCTACTACCACGTTTGAAGTTAATAAACCAACGTTTTATTTTGTTTCGGTTGTTTCCAATGGAGTGGAGTCCACTGTTGTCCATAACACTTTTCAAGCCATTGCTCATTATGTCGCTTGAACGGTATTTTTTCCCTTCAAGAAGCAGCGTAAAATTAAAACACGAAATTGTTTTTGGATCCATTGTTTTGAAAATAACAAAAATAGCTAGATAAAAGCACTCTTAGCACAATAATTCACAAACTAATGAATAGAATATCATGAAATTTTAACAGCTGTCTTTTGAAGGTTAGTACTAATGAAAAAGAGGTGAATGCAAGAAAACTAGCTCCATCTATGTGTTAGGCCCGATACTTTTCAGCCTTTTCTACTTATTCTAGTGATTAACTACATCGGATGAAACAAATTTGTGGAGGTTTCAAAAAAGTTGTGTGAAACGTTACTATTGGTTGAAGCATCAATGGTTTAAATTATATTAGAAATGATGACGGCGTATTTCCAATATTTATTTTTGTTTCTTATAGCTTTATCAACGATTGCAACTTAATATAGATATCTATTAGTTTTCCCTAGAAGATTTTTAAAAGAAATCACTGGTGTATAGCACATTTGGCATTTTATAAGTACGCTAGACAAGCAACGTCTTACAGGTTCGTATATTTTCTGAGCACCGTAAACGTAAACGTTTTTATTTCGTCAAAGAAAATTTCCAAAGCGAGCGCGCTCTTCTAACGCCCTTCTGCCATTTACTCGTTTCTATCATCTTTCAGGCGTATATATACACATAGATACAAACGTACACACGTACGTTAGTGCAAAATTTAAAGTTTGCGCTGCATTGGGATACTACGTGCAGTTGTGAAAGATTTACTGAGCAAAGCGGGTTAAAGACGATCTGGTGTTAAATTGCATAAAACCGTAATTATTAGTCGGAACGTTTCTCAAAACTCTCCTTCCATTTAAATAAATTTTACAAAACTGTTTCGTAGTTGGGTAGTTATCTACTAGGGGTGTGCACATTATCCGATTAATCGTATTATAAATCAGTTATTTTAATTTTATAAAAATAATCGATGAATGAAAAGAAATTAATACAGATTAATTCGAAAAATCAAAATCCGGCATGACATAGTCATTGATTGAGTCAGGAGTTGTCCTTAAATCGGCCAAGCATGGGCAAATAGAATAGCCCAGTGGGTAAAACTGAATTAATAAATGTAAACAAAATATAATAAAAAACGCTTTTAATTGTTTCAAATGTATATTAGAAAAACTATATATAATTGGAATTATTTCCGGGCTGAGTTGCGGTGGTCGATTTTGGCTTGGTTTGCCAGATGTTTCGTCCTCTACTACGGAGGACATCTTCAATGGCGTGGTCGAAGTCTTCTCGGCGATGAATCTGCGACGCACGACCACGCCACTGAAGATGTCCTACGTAATCGAGGACGAAACGTCTGGCAAAACAAGCCAAAATCAACCACGGCAACTCAGGCCGGAGATAATTCCAATTATTGACACCGGCTGTGAAAGCCTACATTTCACTAAAACTCTACATATGTTTCGGTAGATAACGCCTTTATCAAGAGTATATAGGATAATACTAAAATTTAAAACAATATCTACAGAGCGTTGTTAATAAGGGAAATACCTAAATACAGGTCTAATACAGGAGTGTCTTTAAAATCTAGATGGTCGTTGGTTATATTTAATTTTATTTTTTATTTTTGAAGTAAAGTTCTTTTTATTTCCAATTGTTCTAATAATGTCAATCTAGTGCTTTTGTTTTCTGAATGTAATAGTATTAAATTATGATTGAAGTCTAAACAATGTGCGTAATGCCTGTAGATTAGCAGGTGACACCATAAACGGTTTAAACTTTTTAGACGTAAATATTACAATTAATAACAACATATTAGACTTTAACATATACAGAAAATCAACGAATACAGACACAATAATCAATTCGGAATATAACCAATCACAACAAGTAAAATTAGCCAGTTTCCGAAGTTTCATCTACAGACTATTAAAATTCCCTCTAAATTAATCCAAATTCAATAAAGAGCTTAACTTAATAAAACAAATCGCCATAAATAATGATTGCAACCCTATAATCGTAGACAATATCTTAAAAAAGACGAAAAGAAATTTAATTTTGAAAGAAATTTATGCTGTTTACAATAAAGCAACCACTAATCATAACTTAATTAATTATTGTGGCAAGTTTAGTAACAAAATATGTAATAACCTTAATAAATTAGATATAAGCACTGTGTCTGTCAATAAATGTAACATTGGGAAAATATCAGTTAATAACAAACCAAAAAATTGCATGTCTAAAAAGAGTGGAGTTTACAAAATAAATTGTAAAGATTGCGGTGCTTTCTATATAGGGCAGACGGGCAGGAATTTAGAGACTAGAGCAAAAGAACATGTAAAAGGTACAGAACACTTAAAAAGATTCACAGGCACCAGCATATTGTTTAGACTTCAATCATAATTTAAATATAGATAATTTAAAACTATTACATTCAGAAAACAAAGGCACTAGATTGACATTATTAGAGCAATTGGAAATAAAAAGAGCTTTACTTCAAAAAAAATATACATATATATATATAACGAACGACCAGCTTGATTTTAAAGACACTCCTGTATTAGATCTGTACTTGGATAAATTCCCTATTAACAACCCTCCGTAGAGATATATACCTGAACATGTTTTAAATTTTACTATTATCTTATATACTCTTGATAAACGTGTCATCCACCGAAACATATGTAGAGTTTTTCTAATAAACATTTGAAACATTAAAAAGCGTTTTTTTAATTATATTTCGTTTATTTCATGTTTCATAATTCAGTCACCGACCAAACTATTTCTCTTATTAATAAATGTGTTGATTGTTTGATCGTTTGAGTCTTGGAATGACACAATTAAATAACTACGCGTGCGTGATTGTAAAATTTATTCTATTTATGTACACCATCTATGGATGTACAACGATGAAGTATTACAAATTAGGAAGTATGAAGATAAGTAGTAAATAGCGAGAGAGATGTTAAGGACTGTTAAGATGACTGAGTATGATTAAGTTTAAAGTAAAATCAAAGACAAGATAAGATGTTTACCAATTTATTTAGTACGACTCGACATATGTTTCGGGTGTTACCCCATTATCAAGAGTACAAATACTAAAGTTATAAGGAACGATAAGTCACTTAACAAAAGGAGGAATGAAATCTGCCCTAATTCTAATTGGTTGTTAATAATATTCGATTGGCTGTTACTGGAGATATTTCTCTTTCTAGCGAACATGCACTTGTGTGTATTTGTGTATTGTATTTTGCAGTTTGTTACTGTACACTGGCTATATGTGTATTCACGAAGTTGGCCAGTGTATCGATTATATTTCTTTTTGCCCGCGGTTACTCTCTCAGGCGTCACTTAGTCTTTAAGTCGTTATGTTATGCATTTATGTTTTCTGTTCTGTTCTAATAATAAAGCTTACTATTCGAATAAAGTATTCTGTTTTAATAATTAACAGTTGTTGGTAGCTTTTTTAATTTATAAACTTTCGAGCATGGTTTATTTTTGACTTTTTGTGATATTTGTGTGTAATAATTTAACATTCTCCAAAGTAATTTTGTGTTTAAATAAGGTACAATGCTCAGAGATGCCAGTTTTTAAAGTATTTTTCCTAATGTTATAAGCATGTTTAGAAAAAAAGCAGTAAATCAACTATTGTTAATAACCAATTAGAAATAGGGTAAAATTCATCCCTCTTTTTGTTAAGTGACTTATCGTAGTATATATAGTATATATAGTTCCTTATTTTATTACTTTAGTATTTGTACTCTTGATAATGGAGTAACACCCGAAACAAATGTCGAGTCGTAATGAATATTTAACTGGTGAACAACTGATCTTGTCTTTGATTCTACATTATAGTTACGATGTTTCACAATATATGCACCTTATAAATATTCACAAAAAAAGGAACTAAAATCCTTATTCGTCTAAATTTTAATATCAAAGATCTCACATTTTGAACGCGTCCTACAAAGCAGGCACAACGAACCGAATGCCACATCCCACGACCGGTTTCGGTGGGCGCTGGCATAAAGGCGTTTACAGGCTATATTATAAATATAAATATGGGTTCAACAGAAACAACTACTCCAAGGGCTAATACCCCTACCAGCATTGAATTACACTGTTGATTCCGATGGACTCCTAGACGAAAATATAACATATTCAAAAAAGAAAGAATTAAAATCCTTACTCGTCTAAATTTTATGATCAAAGATCTCACATTTGAACGCGTCCTACCAAGTAGGCACAAGGAACTAAGAGCCACATCCCACGACCGGAGTAGTTGCTTCTGTTGATTCCATATTTATATTCACCTTATACAGTTTATTATTAATGTGATTGAGTTTAACTAAATGTGACTGAGTGATTGACTAAAATTGAATAAGTTTAACTGAGCGAATTTGACTAACTAACTAATTTTCGTTTGGAGGGCTTTTATGAATCGGTAAGTTATAAGTTATCGGAATGAAAGAAGTAGGGGAACCATTTCTGAGGATTTTAGTTTGGCGTTATTTGAAGTAAGGATACCAGGAATTTAGGGAAACTGACCGTGACGAAGGTAACAGGCATGAAAAAGTGAAAACACATGGGATGTAGAAAAGTGTCACTTTCTACAGATGTGAATGTAAAGATTCGAATAATACCAATTATGAATACAATAGGCAAGATTCTAAAAGGATTTGTGAAGAAGTTTAAAAGAATAGAATAAAATTGAAACTATTACGTCAAAAGTACAATGGAAAAGCGAAATTTGGAAAATATAGAACGAGATTTTTCAAGAGGTGTGAAGAAGGGTACAAAAGTTAGAAATTCTAAAAACTGATGTTCGGTATCAAAGACTTATTTTTGTATTTTTATTTTAGTACAACATGACTAGGTATCTAAAGTTAATCGTGTAGTTTTAAGAATATTGTATTGTATTTCAAGACTGACCAGGAGGGTCGCACCGTCATAAATTCTTTACTTCTTGGGATTCAATTGTATATTATATTTGTCATAGCTTTGGAAACATTTGTGTAGTTCTCGGTATTCGCCCATCTGGCTCTAACAAACTTCTTTTAAGTATTTACAATCTAAGTCCCATACTAACTTATTAAATATAGTGTAAGTAAGTTTGAATAAAATAATTAAAGTTAAAACATTTTTCAATCCATTTGGTCCTTCGAGAAAAGTAATAAATTTATTAATGCGGTACATCAGTGCAACCGTTCGAAATAAGTTTTTAAAAAACCTACGACGGTAAAAACAACGGCTATCTGAAGAATTAGTCAAAAGTAGATTTTACCCCACTTAGTTACCAGTGTCAGATAGGTATTGTCCTGTTCTTATCAATGAATAAGTATCAATTCAGGCGTAGTCAAGTTGTCTAGATCAATGCTTGGTATTCCAGGGGTCACAGATTCAATTCCGGGTCCACATGCCCCCAATCCAAGTGTTTAAGAAAATTTTGAGGTAGTTATATTCTACAGTCAATGTTTAACTTGTCCTCTGTCGTCATTTCATCCATCTCATTTTTCTCTAACTAAGCACAATCTACTTCTTAAACGGAGGCCTTCGAAGAGTAAATTGGAAGAATTGCCCGTCTACCAATGTGATGAGCTGGTGGTATTAAAACACCCAAATTTCGACCTAGCAGGTTTAAATTCGTTTGTATTGTTGACAATTAAACTTCCGTATTGGAAGAAAAGAGTTGGAAGCTCGGCGTAGGTATTTACGGAATTTCGAAAAGCAGTTCATTACGAATCACATAATTTAAAAGTATGAAATTTTTTATTTTTTATGACTGTCTGGTCTCATTAAGCCAATTAGATAATTGTAGTACCTAGTTCAGAAATTCAAAGAAAAGCATTTACCTCTGTTGCATTTCAAGCTATATTTTCTCGGAAATTTTAAATTTGGTAGGAACTCGTGTTTATTTTATTTTGCATTATATTCATTTCATTTGTTAAACGTAGATATCTTCAAAATTACATTCACTTTTATTATCTTATTGTTATATTCATTCTCCAAATTTCGGTTTTAGTTTAGTTCAAACAACTATTTATTATATTTATTTCCTTTAAGTGTAAACTGGCATTCAATATTTTCAAAATCATTTTATTTTATTATCATATTGTTATGTTGATCTTCAAACTTTATTATTTATTGTCACGTTTAAGGTATTGGTAAAGTTACCAAATTAACCGGGGTGTTTACCTGAAGGAGTGCAATGACTTGTGGGGTTGTTGCTATGGTCGTTTTGCCATACTGTGCCTTTAAGCTAGAAACAGCTTTTGTCAACCCCCACCTCATTATAGTTTATTTAAGCTGAAAATCAGAGATTAATTACAAGATTCTTAAAAGCACTCTTATATCATTCAAAACACATTCTTAAGAGCATTCGTAAAGCCATTCAAAAGAGATTCTTTATATCATTCAAATCAAATTTCATACAATTATTGAATAGTCAAAAGTTAAGTAAGTTACGTTGTTAAAAATTTAAATAGTGTAGGTGTTGTTATTAAATATTTAAAACCAATCTTCATCGTTTCGTTTTCGTCAAGTTAATAAGATTACTCGCAATTAATTTTGGCGTGTAACTGTGGGAATTCAAGAAAGACATCTTTCAATAAAAAAAATATGTTCTCACACATCAAAACAACCTCAAAGATCAGTACTTCTTTATTAACTGCCATATTACTCCAGAAACTATATTTGGAAGCTGTACTCTTGCAAGTAGGTTTGAAAACTTAAAAAAATCAAGAAACGTAGTTTGTGTATATCTGCAAAGCTTTCTGACGAAAGCAAAATAGGTGAATGTTGCCAGTTATTAAGATTTCAAATAGGTTTCTGTATTAATAACCAAAATACCTATAGTTTAATAATTTTATCTTCCTTAATTTCTATTAACTTCCTAAATAAATGTAAAATACATCAAAAAGAAAACTTATAATACTATAAAACTTCTAAATTTTGAATGGGGTGCAAAATTACCACATATGGGAAAATACGATGTTAATTTACTCATATTAGGAACGTTGAAAATTGAGACAGTTTGATGTGACTATGGCTACATAGAAAATAATAATACTTGCGTAATAATTAGAACATTTTGACTTGATATGCTTTCCTGAAAATTTGTGTTTTGTAACTATTATCTAATAGGCAAATATGCGCTGCAGTTTTACAATTGTTATGTTGTGAAAAATGCTTTTATGATATGGTCACGGTACAATGACCACTTCCGCAATTTACTATCTCTCTCTCTCTCTCACACACACACACATCCACAAACACATATTCATATTATCCAGTTCCAAAAAAAAAAAAGCGAAAACGAGTACGTTCTAATTCAAACTAATGAAACGTCACATGTAGAGAACATGCCATCACCCACCAACTGTGACTGAACGCCAGTGCACTGTGTTAATGAGGTTATACAAGTGTTTGCACAGCGAAATTGAGTACATATGCCTACAACAATTACAGCCGCACTCCATGAACAGAAAATCTCCATTTTCATTAGCCGTTTGTTACGCGCGTGAGAATTTATGGTCGAAAAACGGGACCGAAAGCGAGGGACACTAACGCTACATACATTCGAAACGACTATTGGTGAAATGTTTGTGTTTGGTCCCGACGTGCTTTTCGGATACACCGCTGACAACTTTATAATAGTCGTATGTCAGAAAGAATGTCCTTTCTGTCATACATCTATAAACGTTATGGTCTGTAAAATCAAAATCTCTCTATCCCTCTCTTTTCTACACTCGTTTATATACATACATATATATATATATATATATATATTATAGCTTTTTTTGTAAGAGTTTGATGTTTTCCAGTTGGATCAGAATTTAACATTTCGTAATTATCTTCTAATAATGCAACAATTTTATTAATTTTATTTAACAATTAATCATTGTTAATTTTATTTTTTACAGTCTTAGTTTATTCACTTAAGTCACAATAAACAGCAAAATTGTAATCTATTACGTATATGCTCCGAATTAAGGAAACTATGCATAAATACAATAAGTAGTGCAATAATAGGTTGATACAATTATTAAAAAACTTCTAAATAAAAGTGTAAAACTACCATCTTGTGTTTCTTCCAATTATATTTATTAAAAACATTTTTTGACTGATCTCGAACATTTTGTCTAACGTTAATTGTTTAAAGTTCGAAGCGATTGAAGTAACAAAAAATAGGATATTTACAAAATTAAAAAATAAAATTTTTCAGTTAAATAACGTTAAGCATCCTTACCAAAATCTCGAAAATTTTTACAGTATATTTTATTATAAATAGTTTGTTATTTAATGTTACTTTTACACTTTATTATGTTGTTGTTGTATTAATTATTATGAGATTGTACGTTAAAAATTTCAAATTTCGCGCTTTTTGTTTTTACAATCACTTTTAATTCAAAAAATAATAACTTTGATCGTTTCAAAGGATGTAGTTTTTGTAAATTGTTTAAAAAGTATTATTTTAAATTTTTATTAATTAAAACATTAAAAACCCAAAATTCGACATTATACGTTTAGTAACCAAACATTGTATTAAACTTTAATCATGATTTTTAAAATGTGAATTTACAAAACAATTTCATGGGAAAATTTTTACATAGGAGTCAACTTGTTTTCCCAGAAAAACCAAATTTCTGAACACAGTGCCGATAGGTCAAGCATTTTCGTATGAGACCCATGTCCTTAAAGAATAAAAAAATAATTTTTGTCTGTTTCATTCCTACCAGCAACTCGTGCTGGTGGGCGGGCAGTACCTCCGATCTACACTGCAGTGCAAAGCCGGAGGGATGGATGGGTGGTGTGGTTAGGGAAAGAAAGATGAGACGGACGAAATAAAGACAGAAGAGAAGTGAAAGATTATCTATAGAACAGCATATTACTGCCCCTGTATTTGCCTAAATGATCCAAGGAAACCACAGGAAACTTGGAACAGACCGATGACCTCCCGAATGCTAAGCAACGATCTAGAGCACTGGACCACGCCGCTCGGTAAAAAAAATCAAGATGATATTGATTCATCCTTGAAGAAAAATTAGAAAGAAACTTACGTTGTGTTGAAAAGTAATATATTATTATTAGTACATGAACGTTGAAGTTTATTATTGAAACCCATATTATTGAAAAGGCACTTATTATAGCGTGGATTTGCTCAAATTAAAAATCAGTTAATATAAAAGCTTGTACTGGTGCAATCTTGATCAAGTATTTTAATAAATTAGTAATAAGTAAGTATTTGGTATGTTTCAACTTGTTTGTTATAAATTTATTTGAAAGCCATTTTTCGTTAATATATTAAGAATCTATCCAGGCCAGAGCCGAACACATCCGAATACATACGAACTGTTCCGATTCTAGCCGTAAAACAAAAATAATTAATTTCTTATTATGTATCTATAGGTTTTGATAAATTTGTAGTAGGTATAAAACCAAAGAAATATTGACTCTACTAAATATTTCAAATATAAATATAAATATAAATATGGAATTAACAGAAATAACTACTCCGAGAGCTAATACCCCTACCGGCATTGAATTACACTGTTGATTCCGATGGACTCCTAGAAGAAAATATAACATATTCAAAAAAGAAGGAATTATAATCCTTATTCATCTAATTTTAAGATCAAATATCTCACATTTTGAACGCGTCCTAACAAGTAGGCACAATGAACCGAAAGCCACATCCCACGACCGGTTTCGACCTATCGGGTCTCATCAGGTGGGCGCTGGCAGAAAGGCCTTTACAGGCTATATTATAAATGTAAAAATATTTAGACGAATAGGGATTTTAATTCCTTCTTTTTTGAATATACTAAATATTTATTTAAACAAACATATAACATGGTATAAATTTAATTACTTGTTAATGAAATAAAACAAATTAAACGTTTCACTAAAATTTATTAAACTCGACTTAAGTTTCGATCGATAATGATCATTATCAAGAGTAACTTAAACTAAAATTAAAACTAATGCTAACAAATTATATACAAATTACAAGTTACAAAGGAGTAGTGGGGAGTTCGATGTATTTAATTCCGTTTGGGAATTGACTAAGTTTAATTTTCTGCTTATGGCTCTTTTTATTTCTAGGTTCTCTAACATGGTTAATTTCCTGTTGTTGTCGATGTTCGAATGTAAAACCCTTATATTTTCAATTTTGATTGAATGGTTCAAACTGATGCAGTGTTCCGCGAGACCTGTTTTTTTAAGTCTTTTTATCTATTGCGTAGCAATGTTCTTTAAATCTAGTTGTAATAGCTCTCCCACTTTTTCCAATGTAAATTGCATCACAATCAGTGCAAAGAATTTTATAAATATCACTTTTTGCTTCGGGTGGTTGTGATGGTTTGTTTTTAACTAAATGTGTTTTTAAGGTACTTTTACTTGTTTCTATGGCTTTGAGATGAAATTTTGATAATTTATTTTTAAACTTATAGCTGACATGTAGGTATGTATTTAATGAAACGAATCGAACGAGTTAGTATAGTAAATTAGACTTAATGCTTTTTTGTTGAGTTTTTTGTTGATGAGTTTATCGATGATGGTCGTATTGTAACCATTGTTTATGGCTATTAATTTGATAACGTTGATCTCTTTTTGATAATTATCTTTAGATAATGGTATATTGATAAGGCGGTTAATCATAGAATGAACGTCGAGTTTAATAAATTTTAGTGAAACTTTTAATTTGTTTTATTTCATTTACAAGTATTCATTATGTTTCACAAACGTTGCACTATTGAAAGTATTAATAAATTTAATTAGTTGAAAAATATGAAAAATATTGTAAAACAAATAGATTTTCTTCAAGACTCCTCATCACTCCCGCGTAAATCTTACTTTTAGATTTAAAAACATATCAAAACGTAACTTGTATACAAGAGGCATTGAGGTTTCCATTGCCCAAGGGCATTCACAAGGTTAATTCTAGTTCAGCGCAGAATGAACATTTTAGGGATTTGAATAAAATGAACTTGAGTCACTCTATTATATTACGGTTTAAATAGAAATACTTGAGCTGTTTTCCAGTAAGTTAGTTGCTTCGGTTCAAAAGGCCACTGTTTTACTATTCGTCTTATTATTGTTGTTGACATTCCATCCTTTTCCTTGTTTCCTTTCTTTTTTTTCAGACCCTTCTAACAGCGACATCAAGAATCTCGTTTCCATGTGCATCTTGGAGACTCTTTATTGTTCTTGAAATTCGTTGTTCTGAGACTTTAAATTGCCATTTCTTCTATTGCTGTGCTGTTAGAGGACGTATGCAAATGGCTTTCCTTTGTCTGGATGTTTGCTTAAGGAGCACTGAATTTTTTATGAAGCAATTACGTGGAATGAAGAAATGAGTTTTAATAAAAACCACAAAGCAACGGCCACATCAACATTAAAAGCCATTTTCGATTAGGTCCCAGTTTTCTTTTTTTTTCGGCGTTTGTTTGCCCATGTTTTCATTAAAACTCCTACACGCCGTTTGTCTTGTTTTTCCAACATAAATATTTAATCAGTCAACAAAAAATAAAGTACACAACTCTTATATTTGTACATCTCAAAACAGTGATTTGCATATGTGGTGCAAATCACAAACATCTACACCTGTATCATTAATACCATTTAATACATACTTGTAAAGTAAATTGTTCTGATTTTTCTTTATATGGGTAATAAAGTTTAAATCAGGTAAAATTGTGAGGCTTATAATATAATCAAAAATGATTTTTAATGAAATAGGATGCAGTTGTAATAATATAAGAAATGAGGCAGCGGACTTCTTGATAGGAAACGAAGAAAAGGTAGATCGGTGGAAAGAATAGTAGAAAATCTATACGCGGGGAAGAGAGTTAGGTGATGTGTTAGAAAAAGAAGACAATGTGGAGATAGTTGGTTTAGGATACCCCATAATGAGTGAAGAGTTTGAGATAACATTAAATAAATTAAAAAATAATGAGGCACATGATATAGATGGGATACAAGCGGAAATTTTAAAACATGAAAGCCAAGAAGTTACAGATTGTTTTTAAGTTAATTAGCTACATATTCGAAACAGGGAATGTTCCAGATAACCACAAACAAAATGTGATAGTAACCATATCAGAAAGGGTGGCGCGGATAGATGCCAGAAGTTTAGAATAATTAGCTTAACTCTTCATGCGTCAAAAATCTTAACTAGAATAGTAAAGACAAGGATGGAAAAGAAGCGAAAGAAATATAAGGGGAAGACCAATTCGCGTTTAGACAAGGCCGTTTTAGCTTTATAGGTAATAGAGAAAAAGATAGAAAACAGAAAAAGCGCGTATATATAATTCGTAGATCTAGAAAAAGCTTTTGACAATGTTAGATAGAATTAGATACCAATTGCACTTAAAAATATAAGAATGAGATACAATTTGAAGAATAAAGAACCACAGGTAGTACATATTGTGGCGATATTTAATTTACATTTAATTTTATTTATTTTATCTGTCTGTTTATATTGTAATTTATTTCAGGTGTATTAAAATGTATTTATGGTATATTAAAATTTTATTTTATTGTATAGTGTATCATTGTTATTATGTAAATATTATTTTCTTAGAATTCTATTTCTGTACTTGCTCTTAACCTGCTCTGTATCTATTCTTCCCTTAACGAGAATTTAATTGCTTCAGTACTTTCCTATAATCCCTCTTAACAATTCAACTCTGTATACTAACAACATGCCGTCTATAATTCTTATTTTTCCTAATAACAATTTAACAATGGGTTTCTTCGGTACATTTGGGTTTTCAGTATTGTATGTTATCGACGTTTTCAAAGTCATCCCTACTATGACTAACAAACTTCTAGCTCCCCTCTTATCTATTTTTCTACAATATTTTTTTAATAACTACAATCAGTTTTCTTTAGATCTTCCTGGTAACAACATAAATTCTTCACTTCGTTCAATTATATATTCATTTTTACACCTAGTCTACATTTAAATTTTAATTAGTCGTTTATATATTTATTTTTGATTGAGTGGTATTTATTTTCTTCGTCATCTATAACAAGAGTCTAAAATATACGTAGAATTTGGAAAACATGGTGGTTAAGTAAATAATAAGAGAGGAGTGCTCCCACTACTCTTTAATCTATACATATATAGAAGATACGATTAATATTATTAAAGACAGGATAAATCTAGGGATAAATACACTGGAGCAAAAGATTAGCATGCTTTGATTTGCGGATGATATAGCAGTATCCGCATCTAGTTGGGAGGAGTTATAGACAGCTTTAAATAAAATGGAAACAATGCTGACGGTAGAACATGGAATTAAAATAAATAAAAATAAAACAAAAATATTGGTTTGTAATTTTAATTTAATTTAATTTGTAGTTAGACCCAATACAAAAATTTGAGATGAAATACTGGAAGGTGTCTCTGTTTTTAGATATTTAGGAAGTAAGATAAGAAATAGTTTCATATCGGCCAAAACAATATTGTCGAAACAATAAATATTCTGTGGAAACAACCCTGTGTTTCCTTGTTGAAAACTTCTTACAAGTAAATGCTATATTAAGTAAATTTATTTTGTAGTATTGGTGTAATTGGTCATGCTAAATGTGGAAACTGTAATAAGTTATTTTTATTCATTTTAAATATTGGAAATGTATTATACAAAGCTATACTGCAGTAATACCTTCAATGTTTCACATTTTTAATATTACTTGAAAGTAGTTTAACACAGTGAAATTGGTCTTTAAGGTAGTACCTATTGAATTATTAATGGCTTTAAAGTTAATTTCTTGCTTTTCTACAATTTTGTATATAATACAGTTAATTTGTGTTATGTGATATATGATACAAACATCTTCGATTCAATCATATCTAAAGATAATGAAGATGTAGGTGAGAGAATTACAAGCGTAGATGGCGTTATAGTCAACGATTCCACGCCACATGATCACACCATATATTGTACATATACGTATGTCAAAAATTTATATTCCGGTAAAAAAGGAGAGGATACATACCACTTCGTAATCTTCTACAACGTCTTACTTTCTCTTCAAATGCTTGAGGTTCTGCTGCCGCAATTTTAAGTTTTACTTCAAAAAGAAGGAAATGGGCACGATAGAGAAGAATTTACTCAAGTGAAGCTAATTAGAGCGCTTGGCGAGGAAGAGTTAATGTACCCTACAAACAAATAGCTAATAGTTATTCACAGTGCTACCGCATTTGGTTAAACCGCACGTAACAAAATGTGACATAGTGATGAGGAAAGCTGTTAGTACTGCAACAAGAAGATAACCTAAATTCTACACAGGTGTATCATCAGAAGTATCCCCGCTCCGATTAGGTACGGAGTACACCAAATTCCGTGTGTAAATCATGGAACCAGTCGAACCATGAAATCATTCTGAAGCCTATACGAAAGGGTACGGTTCGACAGATTCAAACTCGCTATACTTCAACGTATACTACAGCGGATTTAAATAAAACATTGATAGGTAGTAGCAGTAAAAATAGGTAGATGACGACGTACTACCATATCAACGTCTTATTTAAATCTGCTCTACATCGATCTCCAGCGATTTGGTCAATAATTTATTTTTCGCTTTTTTAGCGCGAGTGCCCACTCTTCACATCAGAGGTGGTCCACCGAACCCCCCCACCCCCTCCATCGCTCCCGGCCCCTCCCCCCGCACAACTCTGCCCTCTTTTCAATCCACTTCCCTATCCCTACCTCTCCGCATCTACCCTGGGGATGTTAAAACCTTCGGGTTGTTAATCCCCACTCGAGGTGGGTTTTTAGTCAGTAAGAACCTGACACTACTCCTCTTCAGGGGGTGCCTATGTGAGGTTTTCCCACTTCGAGTTAAATCTAAACAAAAAAAATCAGTAATTTATCAAATCTGCCTATGGCGTGTTGATGAGATCTAATAAGATCGAAATCGCGATCCAAATTACTTGACCAAGAACTTATTTTTGTTCGCATTTAGTTCGCTCAGTAGATCATGTAGTTATTCTCCTGATATCCTAGTTGATCTATAGATTAATAATCGAGCGTTGGTTTATGTAAGCATATAGGGTTTTTACTTAAATAAAAAACATTAAGTTGAGTAGTTAAATTAACTTTTACTGGTCAAATTTGTCGATGCAAATCTCTTTCAAGAAGAGTTGTGATTACAAGTAAAGCTTGTGTCCCTAATAACAATTCGTAGGATGGTCGTGGGTAATTGGACAATAAAACTCGGGTGAAATTAGGGATTAAGTTGCTGAAGAAGTCGAAATATATTGTCGAAAAGTCATATCACATATCCATATACATCCCCACTTTCGCCGTACTTTAGACTACGACCATCCTATAAATTAAGTTAAAATATGATTCATCTGTAAGACATAAAAAATAAACTTACAGAAACAAGTAGGAATACTTATCTGTTTGTCTCACTCTATTTAACAAACTCGGTAATTTGATGATTAAAAAAGGATCAATCCACAATTGACAATATTTAGACTTTAAGAATTGGAAATTCAACTTTATTTCCTATTTATGGAACGCGCCATGCTATTCGTCATTGACGTTAGAGGAGAAAGATCGCCGTTGTAAGTGTCCTAGAAATTTCGTGAAAATAAAGTAGTGTTGCAATCGCTTTGGGGTATATATCAAAGGCGGGTGTGAAATTTAAAATAATCTACCTACAGTTTAAGTATTTTAAGCAAGTTTATGGAATATTTGTTTTAAATATGTTAAATTGTGGTATTCACTTAATTTAAATTGTACTCTTTATAAAGTACAATTTAAAGTAGGTAAATAAATAAATATATATATATATATATATATATATATATAAGTGTTAATGAAACACTATTTGCCTGTTTTGTAACAAATCTAGTGAAATAAATAGCATCAAAAAATTATCAAAACCTTCAATAACGCAAAATAATAAATAAATTTTGGGAATATAATTAACTGAGCTAGTAGATACTACTCAGCTATTTCAACAACTTATATTCATAAACAGCTAACTTCACAACCGACGTAACACTGACGCTAGCGCTATCTATATTTTCTAGAAATTTACGGACAGGCAAACTAACGTGTATCACGTATACCGTCATTCTCTATTCTCTTTTATTCTATCCTCCATGGTTATTACATATAAAATTTATTAATGTGCATGTGCTATTAAAGAAAGATGTCGAGACCATCACTATTTTTCATCTCACTTAATCCACGCATCACTATATCTTGCAGGGCAGCATGGAACTTTTCTATTCTATCCTATTATCTCTATAGTTTGATGTGTATGTCACGATTGCTTCTTAAAAATGTAAATCGTCATTAATAATATTAGTTATTAATTTTTCAGCTATTCTTGATGATTCTAATTCATTATTATACACTCTTTTGAAATAATTATTTAAACAATGTAACTATAAATACTACCAAACCCGGATTCTACCTTCTCCTTCTATTTTTAGTATTAATGGAATCTCATAAAAGAACATTTTATACTATTCCGCGTCATCATCATCGTCATAGAGTAATCAATCCGAAAACTGGTCATTAGACACGCACCTTCACTCCGTCATATACCGCGAATGATTCCACGTCTATCTTTAAAAAACCAACTTGGAGTTTACAAATATTTAATATTTCTACTATAATTATTTAAGCACACTGCCTTCTTCGGGTGGTGAAGATATATGATATATCATCACCATATCATATACCATCATCATATATCATACATCTTCACCTCCTGAAAAAGGCACAGTGTGCTGAAATAATTATAGTGGAAACATTAAATATTTGTAAACTTCAAGTTTGTTTTTTATTTATTTTTAAATATAGAGTTACATTACCTGAAAGCTTCATTAATTCTATCTTTAAATTTAGTAGGATGATGTATTTCTCGATTCGTCTAAGTTTGCAGTTTTTAAACGAATTTATCACGGCGTTTACACAAATATAAAATGGTGTTCTCGCTGTTGGCAGACATACAATCGGTCACCGTTTCTGATGTGCGCCTGGAAAAATCGATCTACCTCTCTTTTTAATAGTACATACCCGATCCGGCGTCACACCACCGTTTTCCTCTTTAAAAGGGTCCTCGAATCTGATGCACTCCTTCGCTAACAAGCATCATTATTTGGTCAGCTTTCTTCCGATACCTGCATGAGCAGTCCATCACAATAAGGCTACCGAGATTTCACATTACATTCGAAGCTAACACCAACCTTATATAAGTTAGACATACATACATACGCATATGTATTTATAGTATATAGATTTATAGATGTGTGATGGTCTACATGTGTAACAAAAGTAAGTTCTCTTTTTTATTTCCACGGACAATTGATCCCAAATTTCACACAATGGTCGGAGGCTGCAGGAATGCTTCCAGGAGCAATTAGGATCGCGCAATTAGTTCAGATCGTAGGATGCGATAATAGAGGTAACCGTGCAGGACAGGACCGACCGAGAGGCAAACTACTTAATCATCCTTTCACATTTCAAAACAGGTAATTAAGTAGCCTAGTGAGATATATAGTGAGATTCCTAAATAACTTTGTCTTGTGTTTGATTAGATACCTATACCTAAACTCAGCAGAATGTTATGCTGATGACAAATAAATTTTTATATCAGCATTTTGCAATATGTGTCTCAGAAATATACGAGGGAGTATCAAATATAAATGAGTCTGTTTTTTTTTTAAATTACGAACAGATCAGTGACCCGACAGTAGTAGATGCGTAGATGGCCTGTACCGCTAAGGAAAAGAGAGAACCAACCACAATTCGCTCGGGTCGCCTTAATAGGAAAGGAAACGATGAGCAAGGCAGAGGTGCAACGAATTATTATTAAGTTTTGGCCAAGGAGGGGTTGAATCTAACCGAAATTTTGCGGCGGTGACAGGCTCTGTTCGGGGACAACGCCCTGTTAAGAACTCGGGCGTTTGCATGGCAAGGAATTTTATAAAGGCCGTGAAAAGGTCGAGAATGAGAGCCATATTTGCCGTCCAAGGAAAAGCGTGACCGAAGCAAACAGTGATGCGGTGCGAAATCTCATTGAGGAAAATCAGCGCATAACTCTCTGGAGAATCAATTTACGAAACATGAGTGCACCACTGCCCGCCTGTATCGAAACAAGCGACCAATGAAGGCAAAGACACGCTTGTCGGCCGGAAAGGTAATAGAAACAGTGTTAGACTTAACTTTGAGTTTCTCCATGATCGACGCACAATTAATGCGCAATATTATTATTATTTATTTATTAATTATTTACACTCACTCTAGAGAAGTTACAGTGTTGCTATCCTATTTCAAAATTTTCATTTTATGTGTTCGTTATAGCTTCAAATAACGGATGCAGAACAAGTCCGCCACCCACCTTATTTCAAACCAAGCCAAGAACTTATCTTAAATCTAACATCTTGGCGGATATATTTGCACATTTTCTATTCGTATTCAAAAATTCGAGTTGTTCCAACTCTATTATATCTATTATATATTTTAAATTATCCTATCTGGATAGTGGGTAGTAGCCCAATGAACGGATCACAACTCCTATTGCTTTGAGGTTATTTTACCATCACAATCTTTATCTGTTATATTAAATCCGAATAATTTTAAGATTTTTTTAATTAAATTTTCACTGAAATTTTGAGTAAATTGGTTTTTCTAAAATTTAAATTATGACAGATCAAAATATAAATATAAATATGGAATCAACAGAAACAACTACTCCGAGGGTTAATACCCCTACCGGCATTGAATTACACTGTTGATTCCGATGGACTCCTAGACGAAAATATAACATATTCAAAAAAGAAGAAGGAAACAAAATCCTTATTCGTCTAAATTTTAATATCAAACATCTCACATTTTGAACACGTCCTACCAAGTAGGCACAACGAACCGAAAGCCAAATCCCTCGGAGTAGTTATTTCTGTTGATTCCATATTTATATTTATATTTATATTTATAATATAGCCTGTAAAGGCCTTTCTGCCAACGCCCACCTGATGAGATCCGATAGGTCGAAACCGGTCGTGGGATGTGGCTTTTGGTTCGTTGTGCCTACTTGTTAGGACGCGCTCAAAATGTGAGATGTTAGATATTAAAATTTAGACGAATAGGGATTTTAATTCCTTCTTCTTTTTTGAATATGACAGATCAGTTTGACATATCATTATGATCTACTGGATTCCGGAAAATTATCATTTCGAAGGAAAAGGAAGAAACAGAAGCCAGGCCTTATACGGCCAATGCCACAAGGCAAAAATTGGATGCATTAGGTTGGAAAACGTTGGAACATCCGCCATATAGCTCCAACTTCGTTATGGAAAGAAGTGCTTGGAGACCAACGTTTCCACGAAAACGACGAACGACGCAGTAGAAGTGTTTGTGCTCTAATGGTTATAAAAACGTCCGAAGAGTTTCTACGATGATGGCATACAGAAGCTCTCAATCCGATAAAAAAATGAATTTCTAAGGTGGGAGACTATATAGAAAAATGGTATATGTATCTAAGTCTGATTAAATACAGTTCTAACTTTTTACAAAACTAATCCCTTTTATATTTGATACACCCTCGTATGTAAAAATTGCAATAACCTAATTGTTTCACGATGACGGCACTTTGATGGTAAACACTTTGAATAAAAGGTGCACAGTATAATTATTTTGTCATCATAAATGATAAGAATTTCAAATAATAGAGTTTGTAATACACGAGTGTACGAGCTAAGAAGCGTTTGTATTGTGGACGATTAGATTTCGCGGTGAAGTGCTGGGCTGAATTAGATGTAGTTGGGGGCGTGTTCTACCGCTGTAATAGGTTATATTTAGTAGAAATGTTTCCTGATGAAGCAAGTTCAGGAATATAATATAATATGTGTCGGTTTCACTATTTGCCAGCATTTTTGATTAATTCTTTTAGTATCTTTTTAAACGTTTTAATTAAAAAACGGATTTAAATATTACCCTTCAACCTATATATATGGGTAGCTGTCTATAATTTGATTAAAGTATCGAATAGCTAAAAGTTTTTAAATTTTATTTACGTGCCTATATGTTCGTAATTCTTTCAACAAAAAAAATGACAACGATCATATGAGAATTCAGCAATGCAGCGTTGTGCATTTACTTTTTTTTTTCTGGTAAATATACCGATGAATGTAGCCGGCTTGAAAGTTCTATCTTCGTTTTGCTTTGCATGTATGTACATAGCATATGTGCCAGTCTGCATACACACACACATATGCGTATCGAAATTTCTGCTTGCACTGGTGACTACGGAATCGGAAATAGCCGCGTATTCGGTTCAATCGTTCCGCCGTTAAATCCGCAAATTTCGTTCGGTGGGCAACACGCTGGCACAATTACGAATATCGGAAAATGAACAGTTTTAAGCCTAATTCAATATGAAAGCAACGATTGTTCTATGTAAATCAGTATAGAATAAATTTCATTGGCAAGAGTGCAAAGCTAATTCATACACATCGACCAAACAACACTTTAGCTAAATCGTCAACCATTTCTTCAAACTTTAATTTCAGTTTGAACACCTGCATATTCGAAATAAAATTTAAATTGTGAAAATTTGAATTTAGAAGCGTACGAAGTCCACTTGAAACGAAAAGAAATATCTCAGACAAGTACAAAGAGTCACCAGATTAAACAGAATAAGAAACTTGAATGGATTCGACCTTCATTAAAATCGAGCATCATTAATAAAACGCTTGAATATAGATTTTCACAACTTTATTGCCACTAATGACAATCGGTTCGCCAAAACATTGGTTTCTTCAGATTAGAAGAATTTCTCCTATAAACTATAAACTCCTTACGTATATAAGAACTTTTACTAAAATATATATTTCCATCTAACACACCATACGAACATATTACAATTATACCGATTCCTACACGTATTACCAACTTACAAATCAAATTCATTAGAAGAGCCATCGATAACAACAATCCCAAATCAACCAAAACACTAACACACACTCCCCGCAGACTTACACGAAAACCTAAACAAAAAATTCCTTTCCCCCCTACACACACACACACACACACATACACACTCATATATAAACTACACTCTCAACATAATCATTTCACATTAATAATATCAAATGATATTTTTCAAAGTATAAAATAAATCGTTTGTAGACATTCAAATATTTTATATTGTATCAATAAGGTTCGTGTTATCGGATATTCCATATTAAGTTGCTTATTTTAGGGAGAAAATTAAAATTATATATTTTTTTGAACGTTATTCGTTGTAAAATTTGTATCTTTTGTTACTAATAGCTTTATGAAGATTATTAACGGAGTTTTCTTAAGTCCTGAATATTTTAGATGATTCCAAAAAACTAATTTTTTGTTTATTATAGGTCAATGCACCCTTTTCATTACATTCGAACACCAGATTTTTCCGTCTCTTTTCGGAGCCATTATTATTAAACTGTAATAAACCAATTTATATTAAAAACAAAATTTTATCTTATTCTTCGAATACAGTTGTCTACAATTAAGTTTTCGATATTGATAATTTCCAAACAAGTAAACAAATAGAATTAATTAGCTATATTGTTCGATATTCAAGATTAGTCGCCATGGTCTAGGATTGGTTTTCCTACTTTGGCATTTGGCATTATGACAGTCTTAATACAACCGCAGAGAAGGATTTTACCACTTCGCTTTGTTCCCTGGAGATGCCAATCAATTGACAAAACGTCGCCGTCGAATAAAAGGATTGGTAATTTTTCACCATTTTAAAAGCCTGTTAAGTATGCTCGTTACATTCTAAAGTATAATTTGTTGGACAGCAGGTAGCAAAGCTAACAAAGCTATTACTCAAATATTCGATTAATTGAAAATAATTAATACATACTAATCCGAGAGGTCAAAAAACGATTCTTAATCCGATAAAAGGGGGGCAATGTTGTGACCGATTTTCGCTCTTTTCTGTGAGGCGAGCATGCCGAGAAATTAATATTTCTGGCAACCAATAAAGAGTAGCACATTTCTTTGTGAAGTCTAATTTTCTTTAGGTATTTTTTTGAGGTAAAAACTGATAGTTTTGTTATGTTATAAAAATATTTATATGTGTGTTGTCGTTTCATCCAAATTAAGAATAAAATACGAATTTTCATGTAATTCAAGAATAGCTTATCTAGAAAATGTAAAATTAAAGTGATTATTTTCTTAATAGACAATTTGATTAATCAATCATTTCGATTCACCGATTATTATATAACAATCTGCTAGGTAAAATAAATATTGAAGATATATTGAAAGAACTTACATGTTCTTTTATTCTTTCTCAACTTTAAATCAATTAAAAAGTGACTCTAACTACGCTGCACATCTAATCACAGAAAAGCAAGCATTAAATTCAGAATTTAAAATTATGCATACCGAAAGTAAAAGCAGTAAATTTAACCTGTTAGAATGTATGGAAGTAAATAAATACAAAAATCAAAATGTACCCTTAAACGAACAAATCGATGTAAATTATTCTCCCTTACTTAACCTTTTCCCTCACCCTCCCACTTAGTTATTAAGACACTATATAAGTAAAATAATAGTAGTAAATTGTAAGTTTAATTCTCACTTCTGAAGAAGCCACAGGGTGGTGAAACGTACGTTAAATATTAAGTAATAAATTGTGGAAATTTGATTAAGGTGTTTTCTTTCTGAGTGAAATGAATTTCCATCAAATAAATGCGGAAACAATTAAATATAGAAAACTAAAACTGTCGGAACGTTTTGTTATGGTAGCAAAAATACTCATTTAGATCGTTATTTAAATAAAATTGTATTAAAAATATAACAATCCACCTCATTACAACCAGCCAGCTTAAAGGATGACCGAAATAAATAAAATACCCGAATACGCAACAGATTTTATGAATATTTTCAATTTTCTGTATTTGTCTAAATGAATTAAAATACTTATGAACAGAACTAATAACAAGGAAGGAAAGAAGCCAACCTAAGTCAAGAAACCTGCCGATATTTAATCTTTTCCATGGAAATGATGAAACGTAATTCGATAGTGAAATTAATATTGTATTGTGAGGAGGTTTCATAATTAAAACTTTGACAAGGCAAAGAAGGGAAGTTTGCAAGACTTTACCGCACTCTTAAAAGTAAACTTCAATGAAAATTTTATCTTTCTCCAAAGTGCTTTTGTAAATCATTGTGTTTAGGGCTTAACGCTTCCTCGGCTTTTGTAATTAATGGAACTGTTGCAGCACAGTACAGACCGGCGATAATAAGGCAAAAGGACTTTTGTAATCAACCGCGTAAAATTTAAAAAGTTTATTTTGTCGCTCGGGGTTATTTTTTCTTACCCAACGTCTTATACTCACTTAATTAATCGTCAACTGAAGCCAATCTAAGAGACGACTTCATTTTTATTTTACCAAACAAAAACAAAAGAAAAACGAGAATCTACAAACGATCAGTATTATTCCTTACTACACGATAACAGCAAACGTATTAATAATAAATCTCCCTGAATATGGATAACTACCTCAAAATTAGTTATACTTCATTGGGCCCGTTAATAAAAAAGTGTTCTGTTTACAGGAGTGTCTTTTTCATTGTATTCTAAGGTATCTTTGTGTAATTTAACGTTTTGTAATATAAACAAAGTTATTTGTGACGAAAAAAGTATTTTTTTGATGCAAAGTCCACTGTACTGAACTGATATAAACGATATAAACATGTAAATACACAGTAGGTACCTATATGAATCAACTGCAAAAGCAACATATAAAATATATACATCTCATAGTTGAGATACAAAATACACCTTAAAAATCAAAATTAAATAGAAAGAATAATAATAATAATAATAGTATGTTTGTGTTTTAAGATATTAAAAAATAATGCAATTTTACTAGTACACCCTTAAAGATATACAGGGGCGGCTGGTGCATTTGTGCTGCCGAGATGCAAAAAATAAATTTTTATGAATTTTTGCGACCCAATTGTTAAAACAGTTTAATATAATAATTTAGTACATCTACATCACAACCCGATGCTGATGAGCTTGTTAAAAATCGCCCTTTTCCGGCCGTCCTACGCGGAGTAGTAAACCAAAAGAATTCTTAATCGAGCTCGTCGTGCAATGCTTAACTGGGCCAGCAGGGTGGTTCTGTTCACCACTGAAGCTGCATTAATGTGTATGCTAGGAATAAATATAAGTTTAGTCTTGATAAATTTTTGTAATAACGAAGTATGTACTTGTGACATTCTATAGGACAATCTGACAGTGAATTGAGTTTACAGTTTACTTCATGTGAAGAGTTTTTTCAATACTCATATAAAGAAAAAAGTGATATAAAAAATAATATCGGCTGTTGCCTAATTTTATTATTGAGACTGCAGGTGATAGCCGTAGAAAATCATATAATCACCTTTTTAATAAAGAAATTGATCCAGGAACAATTGAATTTGTGGGTGTAACAAAAAAATGCGTTATTTTGTTTTTCTCATTTATTTTTTGACGACGATAAAGCTTGGACGGAGTTAGGGGTGATAAATTGTTTTTTTTTAAGTTACTAGTCGATTTGAAAAATACTAGTCAATTTATATAGTAGAACTACACCAAAATATCACCGAAAAGTTTAATCAAAATCTGACCGTCGTGTCGGTAGGAGGGAGTAGAAGGGTAGAATAATCTTAAATAACACTTAAAAAGTACATGGAGATAGGGGCGGAGAGGTGGTGACGTAGAAATGTAGGTGAAAGGAAACCAAGGTAACCTAACTCAAGTCTAATCCCACCTAACGTATTAAGACTAACCCCTACACCTCCACCTCTTCACCACCAAAAACTTTTGTTTTATACAAAGATGTCTCTCCATCTACCTCCCTCCCTTAGCTGACCGACGACAACCAACAGCTTTTTTCATTTATACCTTGAGGTATTCGTAAAATTTTTCTTTTAATGTCGTATAAAAATGAAATTTAGTTGAACCAAGTGGGTTAATTTATTTACATAAAAAAAGTTTAAAATCTTATAGAATAAGTTCAAGTTTTCGGAATAACTTTTTCGGAATTATAGACTTATAATTGTGTAAGTACGGAATAGCGATACTTTTTCAATCTTTCCTTGTTAAGGTGAATCGTTTTTATGTACAAAAAGTTAATTTATTATATGAAGCTAAAAATGATTTTATTCGCTATCTGTTCCTTATTGTTCCTTTGCTGAGGTACAGAAAGGTATTCGCTGAAGATCGTGTCAAAGTTTACTATTATATTCATAAGAATATTTAGTGAAGCAAGTCCATTGAGACTCTGGCGCTTGTGAAGCATTTTTTAAATAAGCACGACTAACAAAACAAAAACTATATTAAAAACTGCTAGTAGTAATATAAATTTTACAAGTTGATTTTATTAATATCTCTAAAATATGCCCTAAATAATATTATATTAGCGAATATAATTACTGATCAATCATACTCCAATCACCCTCGTCATTATGAAATAGAGGCAATTGCTGTCATCTAGTGGATTTTAGCTGCTACAGAGGATGTCAAACTAGACAAGTCCTCGCTGAAGTATTTAAACTTGTCCAGCTATATCAACAACGCAGCCTACATATGTGAATACACGTAAAGTTTAATAATAAACATTATTATGCTTTTGGTCAGAAATTTATCGAAACTACCAGACACGGATGGCGATTTCGCTCTTGTTAGAAGCTCATCAGCGTGCCATAGGCAGTTTCGATAAATTACTGACCAAGTCGAAGTGTTCTGTAAAGAACGGTTAATATAAAAATGAAATAGAGGCAATTGCTGCCATCTAGTGGATTTTAACTGCCACAGAGGATATCAAACTAGACAAGGCCTCACTGAGGTATTTAAACTTGTCCAGTTGAATCAACAATGCAGCCTACATACGTGAATACACGTAAAGCTTAATAATAAACATTATTATGCTTTTGGTCAGAAATTTATCGAAGCTACCAGACACGGCACGCTGATGAGCTTCTAACAAGAGCGAAATCGCGATCCCCCAACCACTAACCTTGGAAAAGACCAACTCTCTTCACACTATTCATAAACTTTTATATTGCCTGTTATATTTGTATGGACTCTAACATACATATATGGGGTTAGTCATTTATCTTGAGGCATTAAAATGTCTTGGTTGTATGTCATTATTCTGGAAAAAGTGTTAGTGAAAAGTTATATAGGTACTTTCAAAGATGAAATAAACTAGTGACCTTAAATGTGCCCTTGATCTTCATATTCGATCTCAGCAATGCAATGAGTGGGAAATTTTGTAATCGAAAACACCCTTGAACTATCGAATATTCGAAATATCGTGTCCGAATCTCTTTAGCTTTAGATGAAAGATGTATATAATTAAGAGTGTAATGAACTAGTTATCCTTATTGTGATCTTGGAAATGACCCTCATGATTATTTGATGGTCAACTGATCTCTTAGAAATAATGACACGTATTTTTAACCCCGGCAATTGAAAGGACAGAAAATTGTGTATTCGGAGCTACCCTTAAAATTAATTTGCTCTCAATTTTTCATACATATCAACTAAAGATTTAAGAGAAAATCAACTTTAGGGATATCACCGATACAAAATTTTCAACTGTTTCCATTGTCGGTGTATATGTATCCTTATTCCTGAAAGATTAATTGACCTTCATATGACCCTGATGTTTAAGTCCAATGTCATAATAAAGGTCACCAGTTCTTTAATCTAAATAATGAAATATAAAAGAAATATTTCGAATTTGTGATTGTACTCATTTCTTATGAATACCGTATGAAAAATGAAAATAAAATCAACTTCGAGGGCTTTTCGATTACAAAATTGCCCGCTCTTTCCATTGCTGATGTCCAAAATGAAGACGAAGCTAAACTTAAGGTCGTCAATTTATTTTAGTTTACATGCATATCCACTCAAAAAAATATGACATGACTGTTAAATGACCCTGGTGGTTAAGGCTAAGGTCACACTCAAGATTGCCAGTTTATTTCCGGTTCGAATGCGTACCACTTTTGTCTAATACTATTTCCGAAAGAAGAAGATTAAATCAAGATATATGGTTGTCTCAAGTTAAATGACTCATCCTGTATACATTATGAAAACTTAGAATGCAGACACAACAGCAAGCATTTCTTGCAACTCAGACAGGCAAGGGACACGCAGTGTCCTTAAGCACAGGGTAGACAAGTTAACAAGAAAACAAAAATCAATAAGATAATGACTATTGACAACAAGTCCTTGAGACAACGTTAATTGTATTGCTTTATTTTTAATTTAGTTGGTTCACTTCAATGTTTATTTCGTGTAATTAAATCTTCGTAACCTGAAATCATGTCAACGAGCTGTATAAACTTCACGAAAAGAAATTCGTTTCAAATACATTTATTTATTTAGGTCCTAACAAAGTTTTGTAACAATCTGTCTATTTTAATCTAGGATATAACTCCCTTAAGTGATTAGAACATGGAATTTGAATACACCTGTTAAAGCAATGGGAATACTCGGTTTTGTTATTACGAGTGAATAATTGACATAAATCTACTTTAGTTATGGATATAATAACAACATTTATCCGCCTAAAATACAAACGACTATCATCAAATATAATCGCATGTCATTTGGTTCAATAATTTGGACAGTTGTTTCTCAGATCAAACAACATACATCAAAGTTGAAATGGCACATTAACAAACAGATGCAGAAATTATATGTGCTTTCTAAAACCGGTTATAAATTTCTGAACAATTGCAGTATCATTATGAATTGAGAATGCCTGGATGAGACATATGAAAAGGACACATTAGCGAGCAAAGTTACAGCTAATTCGGTAGATAATTTGAGTGGAGGCTTCCGAGATCGTTAACTTCATCCGATGGCTTATCACTACCGAATCATCTGGCGGAAGCTCGAAAAGACCAAAACGAACATTTGCTTTACATTCAGCCAATCTTTTGTTTCACTGATTCATTCCTTCTCCTTCTCATCGTCAAGCAGGTAATTAGTATTCATTTCCCATTTATACGGGATATTGTAAACCACCGCACCAGCTGCCGCTGAAGTCTATCCTTGGAATTAATCGTCATTGTCAGAGGATATTATCCTTTTATTTACATTTACTTTTGTACTTTTATAACACACGCTAAAACGAGTTTTTAACTAAATTACGTTTGGACAAATGGGGAAATCATTGGACAAATATATAATTGTTGAAAAAAAAACAAAAATCTAACCACTTAATATTCTAAAGAGTGTACCATAGGCTACAAAATTCAAATTTAAGAATAAGATAAAATAAACTTTTTAGATTTAGAAGTAACAAAACTTACTGCACTGATCTGATAATACCTTCCCATTCAAACCAATCTTTTAGAATAAAAATGGCAGCCTTTAACAGTCTAATTTATAGGCTTGTTATGATATCTTTAAGTAATAACAACTTCCAAAAAGAAAAATATTAGTGAACAACAAAGAAAAAACAGAATTATTAAACAAATCTGGATTATATAAATTATCATGTAATACTTGTGATGCATATTACATTGGTCAGACTGGCAGAAACCTAAAAATCCGCGTAAACGAGCATAAAAAATCTATAGCAGACAACAAACATGGTACCGGCATAGCTTCACACTGTATAAACCAAAGTCATTTCATTAATTCAGACGGAATTAAGCTATTACAGAATGAAAAGAAAGGTAAACGTTTGAATTTACTTTAATATTTCGAAATTAAAAAAATTATTAAAAACAAACATCATATCGTAAATGAACAACATTTTCTTAATACACCGATAATTGATGCCTGTATTACACAAGGTAATATGCATTTCTGAGTAAATAGCCAATAGGACTTTCCGAATGAAATTATGTATATTATATTAGCTATAAATAGATGATAAGCAATTCTTAAAAGTTAGTAAGAATTTGTGTACTATTGAGAAAGGTATAATTATACGGAAATAATTGTAGAGTTGTAATAAACTATTCTGAAACATTTAAAAGTGGTTTTACTTACTTATTCTTCTTATTTAAAAATTACACTACACAAAATGGTTTAAATGCTTACCTGATCTGGAAGAAATTCAGGAAACTATGGTTCCTCTTCTGAAAAGAAAAACAAAGAATATATTCTTAAACTCGGACGTAGTTAAATTTCAAAAACATTTCACTCACAAATTAAGTATTTATTTATGGATGACACAAGAACAGCCCATATTTCGTACAAACGTCAATCTTCAACCATATTAATAATCGCTTAGAAAAAGTGTTAATTGTTAGAAGAGAACATTCATAAATACAAATACATTATTTATAGTTAATGGTATTCAAGTACACCAATTGCATACTAGTTTTTGCATTTCCTTCTTCACATTTCTCGTATAACTCGTTCAACTGTTACTTGATCCGATATAGGGAAAAGGGAGTAAATTTAAAGAGGTAAATGACTAAGTGGTGGTCGTCCACATTCGTTTTAGAGCACCTCCGAACTTTCCGCAAAGCTCCTTTGATGTCCGCCAAAAACAATCGAAGCAGAAAGCAAGCACTATCTCGAAATGGAGAAGCTCGTCACGCTCTTATTCAATCGATTCCCGACAACGCACCAGCTCCCATATATGTACCTACCAGGACTGTTCGAATAAAAACAAGTCCTTGTACTCGAAAACCTTATAATTTATTTTGTATGATTACTGATCAAGAACCTAATAGGATAATAATTAGTTACTTATTGTTAGGTATTAAAGGTAAATTACTGTAGTGGATGATTTTTCACCAATAGGTAGGTACATATGTAGGATTAATTAAAAAAGAGAATTATATTAATTAAAACGATTAACAAATGAACACTAATTATAACCGCTGTCGTAATTGTGCAATAAAGCTATATATTTAATAATGAAATATTTGAAGAATTTTTAATAGGGATAAATTTTAAATACATTAATGCGATATTAATTACTGAATTAATTGATACCTACTGCAGATTACCTCACACAATGAGGGAGAACTTATTACTGCTGTCATGCCTCCGCCGGGAATCGAATCCGGGATCTTTGGCTTTACACGCCAATGCTTTTTCCACTAAGCTAAGAGAGGTGACAGCAGTAATAACGACGAAAGCACTTACTAAGTCACAGAACGTCGGAATCAATGTATTTTATTATTAATCAATTTTTTAAAATTCTTCAAATATTTCATTATTAGTGAACGACTCAGTGTTAGGATACTATATCGAAAATGAGAATGAAACTACCTCTACTCTATAGACGACAACGATGAAGAAATATTTTCTCCATCTAAATTTTGATAAAAGTAACCTTCAAACCGCTAGGGATGACTTCTCAGAAGCGTTCAACAATTATTCAGCAGTCCGCTTTTAGCAATCGCTTGATTGTGTTCAAATTTAGTAATACTTTATTAAACATCTGCTGCAGTATTATAAAGAATGTTCCTCATCTGTTTTTTGTTAGTTAATTGTAGCTGATAGAAATTTTATTATGACGTCTTGGAGAAACTCCATTGTTAGGCACTTTTTAAATCTTTCACTTAGTTAATCAATAATCAATAGGGTTAGTTGGCAAACAACTGTAATTGCCACAAACAATAAACTTTCACAAGCACTCTCTATGTCTGCACTATTCCAGAATTATTCGAACTAAGTGGGTGTTTCCACCCCTGTTTGTCAAAGAGGCGTATTTATCCCTGTATATATTACAGTTGTTCCAATAGGTAATTGCAAAACAGTGAATTTTTTACACACTTACAATACGCCCAAAGTGTGTACAATACTTCTTATAAAAGTAAATCTCCGATCTTATCATCTATTGTAAGAGATTTATGCGACGTGACCATTGCCTATTGACCATTAGTAAACACAGCTCATGTATTGTGATAACCGTTTTTTATTCGATTTTTTTGCATTATGGGTAATAAATTTCAGCCTATCTTTATGAATATCTGAGAAACGATGATAGCTTCAATGCCGAAGAAAAACGTAGGCAGAATAATCAGTTTTATCATATATAGGTACTTTTGATCAACGTAACAAAAATGTATAATACTTTTCTTCTTGAAAATATTTTAAAGATAATCGAAAAAGAATTATGGCGATGAAATGTTGAAAAAGGATGGGTCTATTTGTATTGTGAATTGCACGGTTTGTCAACAAAAAACAGCTTTTCCGGCGTACAGAAAACAAACAGCAGCTCATTTTGAGCGTCGGCATTTTGAAAACTACGCTGTGAACACATCATTAACTGCAGCGGCCACAACGCGTGCTCGCTGTCTACTACAGCAATCTTATGACATCACGCACTCTCTCGAAAGTCATAAAAGCGTTTTGAATGCTTGAATTTTTCAAAACGGTGTAACGGCCTCAAAAATGTTTCTCGAACAAAGTCGTATACATATATTCCAAATATACAATAGAAACAATCCATATTCTAAACATATTATATTATATTCACTAATACAAAATAGCTATTATTTTTATCTAAAAGTGTTCCAAAGCTTTTAGGGTCGACTTTTATTTTTATCTTTTTGAAAATCTATAATTCCTGTTGCTTATGAAATGTCGACATGATGGATTACGTTTGTAGTATAACAATCGTCTCTTGTAATTTCAAAAATATGACGGATTCTCTAGTGCTGTTGACGACACAAGCGAAATGAATTCGATATTCGTTCTTTCATTTTTTGTGTGCTATTTGAAATATCGACACCTTTTTGCTTTTTCCGGTTGGTGTAATATTCGAAATTGCTACAAAATTCTTTTGACAGCATCGTACTGTAAGCTGTTGTAAAGCGTCATAAATAAGCAATCCCTAGCTGTAGAGTCAAACAGTTTCCCTCTAATCTAAACGATCAATTAATACCTGTCGACAATAATAATAATATTATCTAGTTTAAGCGTAGGTTGAGGTACCATATTACCATCAGATTCTCCCACGAATTTCAACGTGAATTTCTCTCATCAAGCAGAAATATGAAAGATACACGAAGATAAATTACTCATGACGATGTGAGTTTCATTGCAGCCATTGCCATTAATATTAATTAACTGATTCTACTGCTTATTTAGCTTAGTGTTATGGACATTTTTAACGTTTTCAACTAAATTGTTACGTATTTAAAAATTATCAGACAGAAAGAGCCTACTAGAAATTCGTTAATGTAACTACAATTATTGTGCAGCACTATTTATAATTCAATAAATAGAAAAAGATAATTCCAATACATCAACAATTTTACGATATTTTGGATGCTGATAATGTCAAAGTATTACATTCTAGTATTCCAAAAGTTAGATAATAAATTAAACATAGTCTACTGTTGGAGTGCAACGATTTTGTATCGATATTGTACAACCACCTCCTCTACAAAGTCCGACAACCAAAGTATGACGTCAGTCAGTTCAGGCCGAATTGAGACACCGTATACTTAAGGGATAAGGGAATAAGGTTTAAAATTATGTTTTAACCTCCAAATAATGTAAAAGAACACAAATGTATAACAATCTGTTGAGTTTAGATTGTTCTACGTTAGTAATATTAACTACTTTTAATGGAAAAAGAAACGAAAGATTGTGATTTCCACACCACCTTTGAGGTATCACTTTGTGGATGGGTTGACCTATTATGACGGTGTCTCGTCAGTAGCCCTGCTCCCATATTTTATAAATAAATATAAACTAGAAATAAATTTAATAAATTACCTTAAGACAAATAATGACATGTACACCAAAAGATTTATCCACTGCAAAATCAACGAAAATTTCGTCGAAACCACACATTTAAAACAAATTGGAAATGCTATGGATTGTATTAACGTACAATGGAAAATATACGAGTACCTAAGTAGATATAGAAGTACATTTGAATTAGTTAGAAGTATTTAAAAGCAAATTTAGACAGGCGCATATATGTTCAAATCGACGTGTAAATGTAAAATTAAATTATAACGTATTTAAGAATGCTTTAGAATTAAATACATGATATGTTTATTGCTATTTGTACTTTTAATATGACTTAATTTGGATACACTATTTTTACTTCGGTTTATTAACCAACATGGTCAATTTTCTGTTTTCGGATACACTATGCTTAGCTGAGAAGGATTCACAAAATGTGATACAGCCTTCCTATTGATACTATTATTATTATTTATTATTGCAATAATACAAAAACCAATTTGTCCAAGACCTGTGACTATAATTTTAATTATTTCAATTATGGTTTTGCGGTTAATTGTTTTAAATAAAAATATTCATTTAAATATATCACGGGATTTTTACTTCACCAATAACTAGCTGGTAACTTTGTTAGTAATCAACGATTATTAAAAAGTCCAATATCTACAATACTTTATAATTTAAATTGTAATAGACATAAAATTCCTTCGTAAGTTTTGTATCTCTCTCGTTAATAACCGTACCGACTAAAATTGAATTAAGCGTTTTTGTTACTTAAAAAGCAGTAGATGTTCTTGACAGGGGCAGCTGATATATATGAGAGTCGTCGATTCAGTTGAACAGGTAGATACCTTAGTAAAACCCTTGTCGAACAAATTAAATATTTCATTTAGCAGCAGATACTACCACGTTCTAGTTGTTTTCTTTATTTTACTTTTTGAAGTAAAGATTTATTAAGTAGATACTAGATATTTACAACCTCTTATAGTTTAATATCTTACAGTTCATTTAGTAATTGAGTCGATTTCAAATAAAAGTGAAATTCCATTCATTTGGTTCGTTAGGCGAATGTACTTTTTATGAGTTTATTAATAAAATTTGCGTGTAAGACCGATAAGATATTTCAAAGTTTGACTAGTACTTCGTGTGCATAACTCCTTAAAGGATACTATGATAACAATCTTAAAGCAGTACGCAGGTAGTTTTATAATAAATATAAATATGGAATCAACATAAACAACTAAGCCTAGGGCTAATACCCCTACCGGCATTGAATTACGCTGTTGATTCCGATGGTTTCTTAGACGAAGAAGATATATCATATTTAAAAAAAAATGATAAGGCATTAAAGTCTTTTTTTTTTCATCTAAATTTGTAATACCTGATAAACGTACGCTTTGTTGGAGCTACTAATTTCCTTATTAATGTAAAAAAAAACATTTCAAGATATAACAACAGATGGGAAAAGTGTTGTATTTAAATCCAAATATCGTCTTTATTTGCTTGTATCGAGTTAAAAATCCAAAAGAGACAGAAGTATATAACAAAAAAAAATGAAAAAAGTTAGTGTAAGACAAGCAATTAATTTTCAAGCGAGAGTTTCGATGAGGCTTAAAAAATCGATTATAAATAATGTGGTGGTTTTCGTTTTTGGGAATAAGAGAAGCGACTGAGACATCCCCCGCTTGCCAGGTCGGGATTTTGTACATAGCTGCGAAAACTTGAATACAACGTAGCGCATACGGTTTGGCAACGATAACTTATCAGATAACTTTTCTTTGGGTTTGACTGGAAGGCATGAGTAGCATGACACTAATTTTATTAATATCCTTTTCGCTACGCACTTACGACACTCCGACGAAAGCGAATTAAGGAGAAAGGAGGAGTGACAAGCTGTCGCCTGTAGCGGCCGATTTTTTATGGTAATTGCCCCAATGATTGATTGTTTTCAAACTTTACAATCGCTTTGAAAACTTAACGAAAACGGGAAGTTCTTTATTACTCTTTATAAAATACCTATCGTTTACTGTCGTCAACTTTAAGTCACTCCCAATTTATTTTATTTTTTTAGCGATCAGTGATTGAGGCATTACATCATAAATTGATCAAGTAACTATAACAAATAATTATTTTTACAAAAAACTAACACTCTAAAAAAAGAAGGTATTAAAATCCTTTTTCGTCTAATTACAGAGGATCACAGATCCCACATTTGGAACGCGAAACCGGTCATGGGATATGGCTTTCGGTGCGCTGTGCCTATTGTGTAGGACGCGTTCCAAATCTGGGATCTGTGATCCTTTTTAATTAGACGAAAAAGGATTTTAATACCTTCTTTTTTTGGATTGTTATCTTCGTCTAATAATCGTTCGGAATAAACAGTGTAATTCAAAGCCGGTAGGGGTATTAGCCCTCGGAGTAGTTGTTGCTGTTGATTCCATATTTATATCAAAAATTTTTTCTTCATCCGAATGTCCCGAAAAACAATAGAGGTGGGAGGAACGAAGAAGGGGGAATCAAGCGGCGTTTTGAATTTTTGAAAAGTGACCTTTTTTCAGTGATTATTTTTCTCAGAAAATAACCCCGATCGAGACGTTTCAGTTATTATTATAATGGCCTTGCAATTCTCTAAGTATCTTACTGGGACATTATGGTTACTATGGTAGTTTTTGAGATAAATGCGAAAGGAGATATTTAAACATTATCATTATTAAAAATATAAATATAAATATTGAATCAACAGAAACAACTACTCCGAGGGCTAATACCTCTACCGGCATTGAATTACACAGTTGATTCCGATGGATTCTTAGACGAAGATATAACATATTTAAAAAAAAGAGAAGGCATTAAAATTCTTTTTTCGTCTAAATTTGTAACACCTGATAAAGGTATGCTTTGTTGAAGCTAAGTAATTTACAAACCGTTTAACATATGCCTAAATATATTTTCTAAACATCAAACCAAAACAAATTCACTAAATAAAACATAATATACGAAATACCATGTAATAACTGTGATATATAACATATATGACCATTAAACATCAGGCTAAGAGAACATAAGAAAAGGCCTCTTTCATACTCATACCTGAAAACCATCTAAAACTACATAATATACATTAATTTGTAACTGTAAACTCCAAACAAATATTAAATCGGCGGCGTTGATTTTTTATACACCTTTTTATCATTCATTATAAACTTAAGTTAACGGTCTGTATTGTTTTTAATATCTACTCGGACCACAGACCACACCATCTAAATAATATAATACATTAACAAAAAAAATCTAGGAACTACATTATTGTAATCTTCAAATTTATTTAGTAAGAACTTATTGTAATTCATTATAGCCCTGAAACAGCCTTATAATCAAGACAATTAAAAACTTTTTAACCCTAAAAGAATGTTTAAAAGAACTGACGACTTTTATTTTGGCCATTTTAGTTATTTTATACCCTAGAACCTACTGTTAATAATGTTGACACTAAAACATCTATTTAGACTGGCCTACTGACTTAATAACATAGTGGATAATACGTAGTCGAGTTTTTGGGAAAAGGAGAGCTTAAGTTGTGAGTAGGAAATAATAGAAAATTGCAAACAGTTTTTGTTGTAGTCAAGTCGAGTAAAACCGATAGCGTTTTAGAGAAACGATCGTTTTGGAGCACAAGTGGCAAAAACAAGTAACAGATCTGCTAGCTGCTAGTAAAAAGCGGGGAAAAGCAATCAAAACTCAGAACCGACCAAGGACAGCAGGACGTTAATGACTTTTCACGTTTTAAAGGCGGGAATTGCACCCGCACCAATCCAACCGTATAATCGCGATTGACTTCCTCTGTAATTTTTAAGAGTTTCTTTCTGTGTCTCTTCATGTTGCTACGCTTCACGAAGCTATCATGCTTGCTTGGAAAATTCTTTCGCTAGAACGAAAGGCAAAAGGATGCGGTTGAATATTTCCTGAATTTATTATCGGAAACTATTCCTCTGGAAGCACACTGATTTTGATAACTATCAGGAAATAAATGCGAGGAAAGTATGCTATCTGCTATTTTGGAATAAGCTAAAAAACCAAAATTCAGACATTCTTTAATCTCGTTCTTACGATATTGAATTTTAGAATTCTTGCTATTTATCATTGATCTGTTAAAGCTTTTTTCCTGGGACTCCAAATCGGTTTCTGAGTTTATAGTGATTCTTAAAATCCAAGTTTGTTGTCGTTTAAAGCTCTTTTGCATAACATGTACTTGTATTAGATTAGTAGAAGATTAGGTTTGCGATAGATTATTAAATTGAAAAAAGTGTAAGTAATGTTTTCATAGTCATAAGAAAATTCTCTCTATTTATAAAATGTGATTGCCACATCTTTAGGAACTGAGTTGAACTGAAAATTTCTAGAAGCAGGCAAAATATTATTTTACAAAATATTTCTATAAATTTATTCTGTAAAAGTATGCTAATTATAAATATTTACTTAAATTGAAGGCTTCATGGTGTATTGTTTTTGTGTTTCGTTTCTGTTGACAATCGAAAACTGAGGTAGCTCTAATTTCAATTAAAATTATTATTTAATGTAATTAATTTATTTGCAAAAATTTTCAAGTTCATTTCAGATACATAAGTAAATAATAACGATATACTGGTTACTGCAGAGCTGCAAAACTACCAAAAATATCGGAAATTTTACTTAACTACTAAAATTTATTAATAAAATTATTTAGTGTATCTTCATCACACCCAACTATTGTAAAAAGTCACCCTTCGCTAGCTGTTCTACGAGGAGTAGTAAACGGAGCGCGTCTGGGAATGCTTAACTGAGCCAGCAGCATGGTTCTGTGCACCATCTAAACAATACCCCTTCCCCTCAATAACCACATTTGCTAGCATAGAACATCAAATTTAGGCGGTAAAATTAGCTGCAACCGATGCAGTGTTTCCAGCCCCTGAGCAAAACGGTACATTATCTTGAAATGGTGTTTATCTCGTAAACGTTGGCGAACGCAGATCGTAATCGTGTTAATTTGACAGCAATACTGTTTTGTGGAATTGTTTAGTAATTTATTATAAAAATTATTAGTATTTTTTAAAAGTTATATTTTGGGGGACAATACGCAGTTCGTTTACATTGATAATAATCCGTGTGAGATGTGATACGTAATCTTTTACGTGTGTCGTGTGTATTAGTGAGTCCGCGTGCAATAGGTGCACGCCTATTATATCTTATTATCGATTTTATTTGTCTCGAATTGGGATTATGAAATCTAAATACAGATAAAGTTTCCCGCGCGTTAAATACGTGTAAAAATGGTAATATAGACTTGTAGGATAAATGTTAAAGGAGAGTGAATGTCTTTATTTCACAACGTTTGGTCTGTGCGGACTATGAAGACTGGAAAGATTGTATTTTGTATTTATTGATGTTTGGTGCTGTCGTGTGCAAATATGTGACGGTGTGATTTGTCAACGTGAAGAAGATTAGATACGGGTATATTTACGAATAAGCGAATAGGGTAGTATGCTAAGAATAGATATAAGTTTAATCTCATTAATACATCTGTATTATAACCTAGTATATGGTTGTTATGACATTTTGCATGAGTTACTATTTGGTTCGATAGAATTGTGACAATGTCACAGCGGATTTAGTTGTATACGTCACGGGTAAAGTTAAATGACTCAAATAACTCAAGATGTTATTAAGCTATATCTGTCTTGTTTGAACAAATAAGTACTCGTGAGTAGATTACCTTTAAGAGAATACTGTTTTAGAATTCTAATTTTTGAATTAATATGTTTTTCAAACATTAATGGCCTTGTCATTTATGGTACATCCAACTTTAACCAGGCGAAAGCGGATAAAACACGCTTTACCCGGGTACAGCACGAAACGTGTACAATTCCAGATATATTTTGGACTTTACCCAAGAGTCTTAGGTATTACGCAGTTTACCCGCTTAAAAGTAGATTTTCACGCTTATCTAACTTTACCCGTAACATATATATGTTATATATATATATACCTATTAAATAAATATATATCTGTATGTGTGTTAGCCTCGGAAAAGCATATTAGCACCAATTCATTAGAGAAAGTCATTGAGGATCAATTGGATTTAACTGTAACAGAGAATCATTGTTTTGTTTTCCTTATTTACTTTTTGGCGACGTAGACGGAGGTAGGTGTGACAAACATTTGCAGAACACCCGTCATATTTCATTAAGAGCCACCACTGTTTTTAATAAGTGATATAGGTATGGTAACAAACCTAATAGTATAGGGAAGCCAGTTTAGAGTTAACAGGTTAGAACGCCATGGATCACAATCACAATAAAAATTTTTGAAAATAAAATGTTTTAATGAACAAACAATCAACAAGAAAAAGAACCACTGGTTGTGTACCTATGAAGTTCGTATACTTTTTCTTATTCAAAACTATTCAACTTCAGAAATGTAAACAAGTAGGTAGGTAGATAAATTGCTAGGTCGCCACTAGAAATAAAAATAGACGAAAAATTGATGCTTTTAGTTAGAGATTTGTAAGGTGAACTCCTTTCGACTAATGCTAGCTATCCTTATTTCACAAGGCCATTTGATTATGAGCTGTTACGGTTGTTAGACTTGTAGTGGTACGTTTAAAATCATACTTTATGGAAAAAGTTCAGCTTACCACGAGGAAAACTGTTAACCATTAGCAGATTATATTTCCCTTGCGGCGTCGTGTACCATAATACTCATGCAACTTTCGTTACTCTCTCTATTCGCGGCTACCCCTGCTGCCACATCGTATCATATAACATCGATATAGACACACCCACATATAATATGTGATATATTATACAAAATTAAATATTAAACATCTACAACGAAAGTTGAAATATGCGTTTAAATTTATGAGACAGAAAAAAGATACAGAAGAATAAAAATAGAAAATTAACTGAAGGCAATGAGTATTATTGTTTGGAATATGTTGAATAAGGGTGAATTATTGACTTCTATTTGATCACTTAGTTTTTATGTTTATTGATTATTAAACTTTATAACAGTAACAACAAATAATAACCTTTATTTTCAAAATGTAGAAATTCAATATTATTATTAAATTATAATTAGAAAACAATATAATTAGAAAAGAAACACTTGGTTTTAATTTGTTTCACTTATGTTTATTATTACTCTGACATATGTTTCGGCTATAATGCCATTATCGAAGAGTTACTTAAAAGCTAATCTACAATTTATTTTGTGTTATTTAAATTAGTAAACTACCAACAATTTGAAAGGATTTTATGGTTATTTTTGGCTCTCATTATCTCTAAAATTTCCAATAAGTCCAATTTTCTACTTTTATTTTGAATGAGAATCAATTTACAATTATTTCAATCTAAGGTATGGTTGTTATTCACAAAATGTATCAAATTTGTATTTTTTGATTTGAGAATTATTGACTTTTCATGTTCAATGAGACGTTTTTTAACTGACCTTCCCAGTCTGCCCTAAATATATTGCTTCGCAATTATTACATTTAATTTCGTAAACCCCGCTCTTTTCATTTTTATTTTGTCGTTCCTTATTATTTACTAAAAGAGAACCCAAATTTTTTTTTATTTACAACTATTGCTGATATATTGTATTTTTGTAATCGTCTTTTAATTCTGGTACTAATCTTAGGTAAATAATTAATGAAAAAAAATATACTGTCTTTTTTATTTACCGTTTCGGGATTATTAGCCTTGTTTAAAATGTTGTTAAAATGTTTCGCTAAGAGATCAGCCTCACCACCATCTCGACTATTATTATTAAATGTATGGTCTAGTTAAAAAAAGACAATTAACGCATGTAAAAGCTATTTGATTTGAAAAAACTATGTTTGTGTTCAACTAGACGTGTCTTAATATTTCTGCCAGTAAATATAGATCACTTATCTTATCTGTTTTATCTTTATTGTTTTTTATGTATTTACTTAACGTGTTCTTGGATTGGAAAGCTGTATTTACATCTTTTTTTATTAAAAAAGAAATTTAATTGGCTGTATATATACATGAGAGACTGTTATAATTTTGATTCCGTATTTTTGCTGTGACTACTTATTATTTTAAAAATTCATATAATAAATAAACAGAACCTAATAGAGCACGAATCAGGATGGTCGGACATTCAAAAAATCAATAACTGGGTTCATCCTATAAATAAAATAACACAAATGTGGGTATTCATGTCCCCTTTTTGTGTATTTATAATAAATTGATTATTCCGCTTAGGTGGCAGTGAATAACTGAACTGTCATTAATAATTTACTAAATTAATGTAATTAGGGAATAGCACTGATGGGTACATGGACATTAAGGATAGACTCGAATTATATCCATTACAGGATCATCCTGAAGCACCAGGTAGTAATGCGCCACTTATTCATTATATTTACAACCCGTACTAATCGTAAGACGTGCAATCGCTATATTATAATAGAATGAAAAGAAATGAATATCATTTATTTTTTAACAAGACCCAACGTTTCGCTCATATTTTTTGAGCTTCTCCAAGGGGAATTGTTGCAGTCACAAAAGATAAAAAGGTAACATTGACGCTCTTCTTTAATAAGAATGTGTAATATTAAAAATTGCTTGTAACAATATCTTAGGACTTAAATGGAGTCGATTTATTACGATAAAAACTTATTTAAATTATTTAAACAAAGATGAACAGTTTAAATTTATTAACACCATACTACCATAAAATTGGATAATGGAATCACTTCATCTTCCAATTTCATTTATTGACCTATACGAAGTACTATATAGCATGGGCTTAATAAAAAAAACTTTTTTGTGTTTCATTCCCACTAGCTACTCGTGCTGGTGGGCGGGCAGTCCCTCCGACCTACACTGTAGTGAAAAGCCAGAGGGTAGGGCGTAAGGCCCTCTTCAGCTTCCTTTCAGGAATCGTGGGACTGGGTGGGTGGTGTGGTTAGGGAGAGAAATATGAGACGGACGAAATGAAGAGAAGAGAAGTGAAAGATTATCTGTGGAATATTACAGCCTAAATTATCCAAGGAAACTACAGAAGACTTGGACCAGAGCAGCCGGAGCCGGGTTCGAACCAGTGACCTCCCGAATGCTAAGCAATGATCTAGAGCACTAGACCACGCAGCAGCATGGGCTTTGGTTCGGTTATGGTGACGGAGGTTTTCCTGATTAGCTTGTGTAACCGACATTGATATTTTCCGAATTCGGACTAGTTGTACTAGCTACTATATAATAGTATGTTAATATCTATGGTTCTAGTGTGGTACTTACGTAATACTAATCGGTGCAGCCAGGTTAGATTATAGTAGAAAAAGTTTCCTGATTAGCATATGTCAAGTGCTATTAACCAGGGATAAGTGTTCTGGACGAACAGGTTAGATTAGGGTACATTCTAGAGGATCTCCAGCATTAATCTGTAAATGCTATGCTATGCATCAACGACAATGGTAGCCATCTATAATAATAAGTGAGTAAACTCGTCCTTTTTGAATTTTTTTGAATTAATCAAGCACGGTAACCAAGGAAACGTACTGAAATATTGTAGTTTGACATAATTTTGTATATGAACCATAGTATCGTTAATTAGATGTACGTCTTTACAAAACATTTTATTAGGAATAATCCACTAGAAGTTTACGTTATGATAAATTAAGTTTCAATATAGTTTGATATCTTAAAAATTCTCAAATGCCTTTCTACAAACTCAAGTGCAATTTTAATAAATGGTAGGTACTGAATTAATTTCCATGTATTGTTTTAATTCTAGAAGAAAATGTCAAAAATAAATCAAATTATCCTTTATAATGACTAACAAAGAGTTGTACAAAAATTTTAATTGTGATGGTAAAGTAATTTAATTTTACCACCGAATCGTTAAATTATTATTTAATTGAATACTAAAGCGTTTTAGTTATTCGTTTTGATAACGTCCTTGCATCGCCACATTAAAAATTAATTATTATTAAATTCATAAGATTTTCATTCGTTCACCAAATTAATTTTTACCTTTTGTCTTTTCAAGCAGTCGTAAAGAATTTCGTTTCATTTTCCGATTGCAAAATTCCTTTGACTTGACAAATAAATTATGGAGCATTCCATTTCCAATTAAAACGTGAGTATTCATCGAACGATACGCTTTTAAAAAAATTAACAACCAGCACTCGCAATGGATCTGACAAAAGAAAATTTGAGACAATATTATACGGATAGCGCCGAGTATTGCTATTGGTGAAATACCTTTTTTAATTACATTGTAAGAGGTGATGAAACAATAAAAGATCGAATTTTCCGCAGAACCGATACCGATGTAACTTTTATCAGGGAATTTTTTCTTTCCTCTTCGTCCTTTGCTTTATTGAAAATTAAACGTATTTTCCTGAGCTAATGAAAAATCAAATACAAAATCTATTAACTCCTAAAAACTTTTCGAAGAAATTCCAATTCCTTTCGTTGTCCTTAATATACGTATATTTCAAGTAAAATCTTCAAGAGAACATTTCCTATGGTAAAAATACATTAAACGTTTCAAAAATCACAAGGATATTTCTTATCGATTCCCTAGTGCCGAAAATATCAAGTTCAATGTAAAATTTCTTACTTTTTTAGGCAAAAAGGGTGCCTAAAGAAATGGAGTACCCGTGGCATTTTGTTTTTGTACAAATTGTACTCCGTTGTTCTTACATAAAAATATTTAGAGCGAGATTTATGAAACCTTCGTCAAAAAATATTATTTTACTCTACATTATCCTAAATGGAATAGCAGAAACAGGTTATGCGATACAAACACTCATTTATATATACATTTATCCGTATATGTGAATAGAGAGACATCATTGTATCTCATGAAAACCTCCAAGTTGATCATGTACCGTTTCTGTAAACATAACATAGATATAGCTGGTTTCTAAAGAATTCTTTACTCCTTGTTTCTTTGAATTCGAAGAAAAATAAAAGCTAAATATAATACCGTATATTTGATGTTGTAAAGCTTTAAGAAAATAAAAAGTAAACGTTATTCATCATACTATCCACGATTATGCTAATATGTACAGGGTGGGCAATTTTGATGTTGAAAAATAAATTATACCTTCTTTATCACATTTCTTGAGAAAAATTTATTGATGTGTTCAATAACTAACTGTCGTCTTTTGTTTTCGGGTTATAAACAAAAGTATATGTCCATATATCAATTGTTCCTAAAATTAGAAGAAAATAACTTTTACTCTCTTTCGGGACTTTTTTGGGTAGAATACAGTGGAATCGGTAAAATTAAAAAGAAATCATTCACTTTTGAGTTTTTACTTAAGGCTTATTATTTCAAACAGAAATCATAGTTGGGTATGTATGCCTCTGTGAAAGGGATATACTTTTTTCTTTATAAATATACGTATATAATAAGTGGGATCGCATTCGATGTTTAGCAGTTTTTCGAAGTTCACCTTTACTATTTTTTTATATTGGTTTTTAACAGGCGTCGGCCCCCTAAATGACAGTGATCGTCAGTTTAATGTGCGTGGTATTAATTATCATTTTCATAATTATTAAAAAAAGAATACAACTATATGTTAAACCTCGGAAGTGCACGATTTTTTAAAAAAATCTGACGCCACTGCATTATATTCAAAAATTACCCAGAGATTGTAAAAGTAGTTTTCATACAATTTTACAAACAACCAAGATTTGGATATGTAGCCAAAACTTAGTTTTCTACTTATGTTTATAATTCTAAAACAACAAACGTCAAATTTTTGAATACACCAATAAATTTGTCTCAATAATAGAGATCGGTAGGGTGCCATTTATTTCTTTTGTATCTCTTACAACGAGTTGTCTCATATAAACAACTAAATTTTCCCATACTGTACAATAGAGCTGGGACAATTATCCATTTAATCGATTTATTCTTCTTTTTGTAATTTTTATCATTATTAATTATGTTTCACCAAATGCCGTGCGAACACTCAATTTCTCAAACATATATATGTATATATACAAAAATATATACATATATATCGATTATTTCTGTTTTTTTAGGAATAACCAATTAATCAAACAATATATTAAGGAGATAACCGATTATAAAATCAATTAGTCACAAATAATTAATGTAGATTAAATTAAAAAAAAAAAAAAACGATTCTCTATCCAATAAAAGGATGGCAATATTGTCTCTAATATGTGGGCATGTCGAGTAATTAATACTTCTAGGAGCCAATAAGAAAAATATGTTTCTTTGTAAATTCTTATATTCTATATATTTAAAGCACCCACTGTTACTTTTGTTTTTGTATTTCTAGTTCACTTATTTATTTAACAGTTATTTATATACAAGTATTTATTTAATCGCTTAAACACTACTAACAAACCTGAACTACTTATTTATCTGACAAACAATAATGCATCTTATTTATATCACTTTGTATCTGGCCGTTGAATATTTATATTACTCCTCCGGAAATCAACTGTCTCGCTGACCTAGAGACGAGGGTATATATCTACTGAAAGAAATTACTAGCAAATACGCGAATATATTTCTACCGCTTTTCAAAAAAACCGACTTCTTATTTCAACAGAAGATTCTCGAGCGTCTATTGTCCGGTATCGATCGGTCTCAACATCAAACGTACCGCCTTCGGGATGAGTCAAAGCTAATCGATTCATCGCACACACGTTTACATTCACTACAGTATTATGAAAGTGTTTGTTTTGTTTTGTAGAACGGCTTTATACTCCCCTTCGAATAAAAGATTTGCTGATTATTCCTCTAATAAACAATCAATTATTCCAATTAATCGCAATAATCGATTATGTTCTAGTAATCCTATTCGATTGGTAAATTTAATAGCCGCCCAACCCTAATGCACAGAAAATTAAATTGGTATGTTACAATTCTTTATTAGAGATGATTCTGTTTATTGTTTCTAAAACCTATTAAAATCATCTAATATTGACGGTTTAACACTATGATTTGCACTGCATCTTCGTACGTCTGTACGATGGGAAACGATCGCGTGCAGAAGACCGTGAAATTAAATAAGCAGTAAATTATAAGTTCATTCCATTTTTCCTGTGCCATTAAACACCAGCTGGCTAGGGCTCGATGACGAAATGTATGGAAGAGCTAATAAAGACACTCGAATGAGCTAGATAGTGTAGCTACTCGACGAGGCGAAATTTATTAAACTGTAGAGTGGTTTTCGAGCACGAAGGTAATCGTGGTGACAAAGCGGAACTGAGACCCTTCGGCTCAACGAGAAACTAAACTGGCTGAAGTCGACGTATAAAAACCAGCCTCAAAGACTTTAAATTTTTGAAATTGTAATGTCACAAACACAATCCCAGCGATTCTACGATCTTTCATATAATGGTCATCAGTATTAGAGCGGAATGTTTCAATTAAATATACTCTGTACCAGTTACAGATATGGCAACTAAAATTGAAAAGGGTAACATTATGTACATTGATTTTCAGTAGTCGATGGTCGTTAAATATAATTTATAGTAAAATTATTCAATTTTAATGATTTTTCGAAATAAACGACTGATGAATCGTTAGAATCCCAATTCAAAGTTTCAAAACGTCAAGATTTAAATTTACAAAACCAGTCCACTACATATCTCTTCTACTGAAATTTCGATTTCCTTGCGGATATTGCCTATTAATGGTAAACTCTTTAGTCGATTCTCTGACATAGTCACTCTTAGATAGCTCTTAAAATATTTTAGCAATAAAAAGTCCGCCCCTACGTTGTAACTAAAGTAACAGAAATCGCAGCCAATAACTACAACGCTATCGCAGAGTTAGAGAAAAATGAATAACAATTATTTTGCTTTTGCAGAGCTTCCACTGTCACTTGACACGTTTTGAATTAGTCATTATTGAAATAGTAATGCAACAAAACAAAGGGATTTCGGATTTCAATTCTGTTTTGCTACGACTAATTAAATCACTATCTCAAATTTGCACATCAGTTAAGATTTCTTCGATCAACTGTTCTACATGATGTACTGAAATAGGTCCCTCCAGAATCAAATATTTTCCCTAAAATTTCTAAGTCAAAGCTTCTAATTATAAAAACATTCTGAAATATTGATTTTCCGCCTAAACTAATTTGAGAAATATCATGAGTTTCTAGTAAGTTTCAAAATATTATGAAATATACCCAACGTCAATTTAAGCTTCATCCCCCCATAACCCTTCACTGGTACATATGGGTGAAAAGGGGAAATTTTAGTGGACGGGCTGAAGGGTGTAGTTGTGGTAACCGTGTAGCGTCGTGGTGGATCGCGTTTACACGAGGCAGTCGGCCTGGAACTGCGTGTGTGGTTAGGTCTGTAGAACTTGATATTAAGATAAAGTATAAAGTACTATTATAATAAAAACTACAAAGAAGAATATTATAAGTTGTCGTATAAATATGCAAATTTTATAAATAAATATTCAAAGGATAAAGAAGAGGTAAGAACTAGAAGGGAATAATGAAGAAGAGAAATTAGATTGGTGGACTACCTCAATATGATTTTATGAAAATTTTAGTGATGTAAGAACTCTAATGCATCTTTCTGTTTTCTGTAGTTATATCTTGCGATTTTTTAATTAACAAGATTTATATATTTTTTTAATTATAATACATCGGTTGTTTGTGTTCTAACAAGTTCATGTATATATAGATTTTGGTCATGCATTATGTATATGTATAGAATGCTTTTTACCCGTCAGGGTGCAAATATACAATATTAAAATATAGGAGAAAATCAATATTTCACGTGTTAACATGTTCATGCCCTTGTGGTAGTCTGAGGCAATGGGGTTGACTAGTAAGACGACACGGCGCGAGTTAAAGAAGCTTTACTCAGACGAAAGACGAAAAATGGAAGACGTATTTCTATATATATTATTTTATAAAGACGAAAAGACGTGGTTGTACCCAAACGCTAACTGTCTAAGAGATCGTCTATTAATGTAGTCATTGTGCCGGCGTTTTGTAACTTTCCTTTGTAATTATCATTGATTTTATGCGTTCAGTTCAGTGATTTGTTTTTATTCTGTTTATACTTTTCATCATTATACTTTTATAACTACCTGGAGTCTAAATATAAATATGGAATCAACAGAAAAAGCTACTCCGAGGCTGTGATTCCACATATATATATTTATATTTATCATATAGCCTGTAAAGGCCTTTCTGCCAGCACCCACCTGATGAGACCCGATAGGTCGAAACCAGTCGTGGGATGTGGCTTTCGGTACGTTGTGCCTACTGTGTAGGTGCATTCGAAATGTGGGATCTGTGATCCTTGAAATTTAGAACAAAAAGTCTTTTAATGCCTCATTTTTGTTTTATATGTTACCTGGAGTCTTTTACTGGCCTAAATACCTTTAGATAAGGAGGAAAACCCTACGTAATACATACTGTATTTATTCCTTATTTAATTACTAACCGGCACAACCCCCATCTACATCCACCACTGCACTGTACAGTTAATTTAAAGGAATGTTTTAAGTATTTTACTTTATTAAACTTTAGACTCTTTGAGTTTATATGTTATAAGTGACGAAGAAACTAAAACATCACTGAACCAAAAATAAATATATAATTGACTGATAAAATTTAATGTAGACTAGAAGTAAAAATGAATATATAATTGAACGAAGTGAAGAATTTATGTTGTTACCAGGATGATCAAAAAAGAACTCATTGTAGATATTAAAATAATATTGTAGAAAAATAGATAAGAGGGGAGCTAGAAGTTTGTTAGTCATAGTAGGGATGAATTTGAAAAGGTCGATAACATACAATACTGAAAACCCAAATGTACTTAAATTTTTCTTAAGAAAAGTAAGAATTATAGACGGCATGCTGTTAGTATGCAGAGTTGAATTTTTAAGAGGGATTATAGGAAAGTACTGAAGCAGGTAAAGAGCAAGTACAGAAATAGAATTGTAAGAAAAGAATATTTACACGATAACACTATGATACGCTATACAATACTATACAATAAAATTTGAATATATCATAACTACATTACATACCTGAAATAAATTGCAATATAAACATACAGATAAAATAAATAAAAATAAAAATAAACGTAACTAAATATCGCTACAAAACGTTACAGTAAGATTTCTATTCAACATCCTCTCTCCCTATCTTTTCCAAAGAACGAAGAAAGTGCAAAGCAGAAAAATTTAAAATGATAATGTTCCCACGAAGACACAATGGATGAAACAGACCAAAATTTGATTATTCACCGGCCTTTTGGAACAAATTAATTAATTATATATTCATTTGACGGCCGTGAAAAGATCTCAAGCAGTTTTCGTTTTGTATAAAACTTGCACAAATTGACGTTCCTTTTACGCATACTTCAGAAATTAATTCCACTGTCAACATTTGTAAAATAAATTACGGCTCTGTGTAGTCGTAGCTCGCGTTCGTTTGTGTTTTAGTAGAGCGCAATCAACAGGACCAGGACCGACCTTCTGTGCAACCGTTTCTGGTGTTCCATGTTGTAGAGATGTAGGTGGGTAGATAGATATTCGTAGCGTAGGATGAGGATGCGAGACTCACGTCGGTCGTCGTTTTCATTTTCTTTGCGCAACCGAACAAAACTTGAACTGAATACAAAATCCGCTTTTGACAAGAGGGATGAACGACGTAAAATGAAGTAATTAGATTATTTTAACGATCTCTCTGATTTATATTCGTTTACTAGAAAGCTGTAAAATTAGGCAGAGCGGAGATTAGGAAAACGAAAGCTACGGGCTCTTAGTCACTTACTATTCGCACTTCATACCAAATCAAGACGAAATTGCTTCATTCTCGCTCGATGGTTCAAACCTTCCACTTCATTTACATACCTACTTACAAAAACTTTCCAAGGAAATAACAAAAAAATAAAAAGAACGCTGTGTCCAAATAAGTTTCAAAATTAATAAGTATCTAAAAATAAAAAGTAAAATAGCTACTATTCTTAAACGTCCCTTGTAATTATATCGAAGAGGAATCACAATCGAGTGTATCTAAGCGGACAATTTAAAAATTATAGATATTATTAGGAATATAAACCCATATTTGTGACTGCTATGATATAACTGTCATAATGTAAGTAAATTGAACGGTTATCAAGAATACCTTACCACATCTTATAAATTCTTATAGAGTGACCGAGGAAAATATAAACAAAAGAAGCAGATTGGGTTACCTGGTTCCAAACACGTACCCTCTAGAACAGTGATGAGCAAAGTCCTCATCAAAACAGCTCCTACACATAAGCCCAAAGTCCTTACTTAAAGTGCACTGGTTTTTAAAGCCCCAATTACATTTTAAAATTTAAGGAATTCGAAAAGCTCCCACTTGTGAAAACGACTGTGAGCATACTATGAGGACTAGAATTGAACCAAAAGGGCTTGTAACGGGTTTGCTTATTGGTGGTGGCGGTGCGGCACATGGTTTTTGTTCAAGCGTAAGGATGTTACGATTGGCGAGCCACGAGTGAACGGGATTGTGCAACAGACGAGACACTGGGTGCCCATCTTCCCACGGGTGAACAGATCTGATAGAACCCATTGAAAGGATCCGCTAGAAAAACCGAAGTGCTTAGTGAAAGATACAATAAAACTCTAGATATATACCCAAAGTAAGGTGTGGTGTTGCGGGTGATCTGATGAAAAACGACGAACGTTAATTTATATGATTTATTTACAGAACTGTTAATATTGAAAAAATAAAGGGATGAGTTGAGTTGAATTGAATATTGAATGAAAAATATGCACAATGGTGGAAACAAGTTATTTTTATCGATTTATCGCGATCGGTGAAGAAGTGTTAATTTGAAAATAGAAAGTTAGCATACAAACAGTGAAGATTATTTCTTTGAAAAATACAGGGGATAGCGAGACAAGAAGCGGTAGTTTTATTGGGGATTGGGCAACGGTACTTTTTATAGTTGACCGTTGCAGGCCATCGACAAAGAAGGGATAGAAATTTTGACTTGTTTGTGTTTGAGAATGAAAGAAAAAAAAGCTGTCTAAGAATTGAAAAAGGCAAGAAAGTAAAAAACAAGTTTGTAGAAAAGGAATGTTCAAGAGCGTTACTAACTTTATACAAAATATTTACACAGAATTTATACAAAATTATTTACAAAAGCGAGATACTATTATGCTCAAATTTAAATACAAAAATTAATAAATATAAATATAAATATGGAATCAACAAAAACAACTACTCCGAAGGCTAATACCCCTACCGGCATTGAATTACACTGTTGATTTCGAAGTATTCTTAGACGAAGATATAACATATTCAAAAAAGCCAGCGCCCACCTGATGAGACCCGATAGGTCGAAACCGGTCGTGAGATATGTCGGTTCGTTGTGCCCACTTGGTAGGACGCGTTCCAAATATGAGATCTTTGATCTTAATTCTTTCTTTTTTGAATACGAAAATGAATATGAAAAATAAGACAGTGGAACATACGCCCCTACAAAGTAACATTATTTGCTAATATTATTGTGATGCACACATTATCCCCATTGTTTTTACCGACTTTGGAAGAAATTGCCATCACAGCCGTTAACTACATCAGTAGGGTCAAGCACTTCGAAAATATTAACTCCTTTTGATGTTTTTACTTTGTTCCAGGTTATTTTTGTTTTTATTACTAAATGTCTACTTTAAAGTGAGAGGGTTTCAAACACTTTGATAAGGCTTCAAGTACTGTTAATAGACTTAAAGCCCTTCAAATACAAATTACAATGTACTTTACCAAGCTCTAATTAGATGTTCACGAATGGGTTTGAAGTACAGTGATTCTAAACCCTAAAAAGACTGGATGCAATTTTGAAGCACAAGGCGCTAATGCTTTACTAAAATCTGAGGGTGACTCATTTTTTTTAAATCATTTGTCATTTTTTATAAGTAGGTGGCCTCCATTAGAAAAAGGAATGGGGGTAATAACGGTTCCATTTAATTGGAAACATCAATTATTTTGGTACGAGATAAACTTCATAGTAAATCCTTTTTCTTTTGAAATAATCTAAAAATGATTTTAGTTTCCTTTTCGATTTATACGTAACATCGAGTTATATAAAGGAAAAGCTAAAATAACAGTAAACATCAAAGCTTGATACTATGAATTACCACTCTAGGTGTTATGACCAGCATCGTCTCTACACAATGTATTTGAATGAGCAAGGAATAGAAGAAAACGCTTTAATTTTGAAAAATTTGGTATTAATAATTAACATAGGTAGTTTATTGTTGTTAACTTTTAGTCAGTTTCTTAATATTGGGTACATACTTCACGTCCCTTACTGTAAATACATTTTGCAGTCAAACATACAATGAAATTCTCTTAGACAAAAGAAGTCCATCATGCGTAAATTTAAATGATATATATTCAATCAATTCCCATGTATTCTCATGTTTTAACTGTAGTATAAAATAAATAAAAAATAGTTAATTTATAAGCACTAATAAAAGCATGTTCGAAAATATTGATCATAGAGGTATATAGTTTACTTGAGATATACTTGTTATTAGTCTAGATTTTCCAATTAAAATTTACAATTAAACGAGATGGAACACGCAATTGTCGCAGTTTTATTTGTTTATTTTTATAAATTAATTTAACCAAATAATCTTTAATAAACATAATTATTTTCTATGGGTCACATAGTTTTCAAGAGACACCAATTTTAATTTTTTTATAACCTGATCGAAGCTTTTCTTCGACAGTAAACCGGATCGATTAAGGGTCCGCCTGCTTTGGTCCAAGTTTTCTGTAGTTTCCTTGAATCATTTAGACAAATGCTACCCGTCCAGCAATATGAATAGCTGATGGAAATGAAATACCTAAAAGTTAAGTTAAATAGAATTTAAATAGGAATCGATTCAGAAATTCCATTGTTTACTTTACGTAACAACAAAAAAGGGATATTTTGACTTATCTAACAGGCGGGCTGAAAAGTTCGTAGGCAAGCATAAAAAAAATATTTTTTTGATAGAATTTGATTTTATTATTCAATATAGTTCCCTTCGAGGGCGATACAACGATTATAGCGGCCATACAATTTTTCGATACCATTTTTATAATACGATTTGTCTTTAGCCTCAAAATAGACTTCAGTTTCGACGATTACGATTACATCTTCATCGGCGCGAAATTTCTGTCCAGCGAGCATCCTCTTGAGGTCTGAGAACAGAAAAAAGTCGCTGGGGGCCAGATCTGGAGAGTGCGGTTGATGCGGAAACAATTCGAAGTCCAATTCATGACATCTTGCTATCGATTTCATTGATTTGTGACACGGTGCGTTGTCTTGATGAAACAGCACTTCCTTTTTCTTCAAATGGGTCCGCTTTTCTGCGATTTCGTCTTTTAAACGCTCCAATAACTCTACGTAATAGTCGCTGTTTATGGTTTTCCCCTTTTTAAGATAGTCAATTATTATACCATTAACATCCCAGAATACTGATTCCATAACTTTGCCACCTTGCCAACCGACTTTTGCGTCTTTCCACGCTTTGAAGTCGGTTCATCACATGCAGTCCACTCGACTCGACTGACTGTCGATTGGACTCCGGTGTGAAATGATGAAGCCATGTTTCATCCATCGTCACATATCGACGCAAAAATTCAGATTTATTACGATTGAACAGCTCCAGACACTGCTTAGAATCATCGATCCGTTAATGTTTTTGGTCGATTGTGAGCTCGCGCGGCACCTGCTTTGTACAGAGCTTTCGCATATCCAAATATTCATTCACGATATGGCCGTGACCAACACGTTCCTTTGATATCTTTAGTGTCTCAGCTATCTCAATCAACTTCATTTTACGGTTATCAAAAATTATTTTGTGGAGTTTTTTGATGTTTTCGTCGGTAACAGGTGTTACCGTTTGGGGGAGTCCACTGCGTGCATCGTCCTCGGTGCTCATTTCGCCTCGTTTAAATTTAGCAAACCACTTTTCTACGGTTGATTTTCCTGCTACAAAGTCCGAATAATATTTATCAAGCTAAGCCTTGGTTTCAACAGTATTTCTTTTCGTCAAAAAGCCAAAAAGCAATGCTTTATTAACACACGAAATACCTTTTTATCCATTTCTTCAAAGTAACAAAAGTTCTTTCACTAAAAATGGTATAACTCAGATACTAATAGTGCAACAGCTGTCAAATTTATACACGTGTCTTTTGAAGGTTAGAGCTAACTAAAAATCATACGGATTTGATACTAGTAGCGCCATGTAATGGTCAGCCTACGAACTTTTCAGCCCGCCTATTATTATGACAGTGTGACGTGTTTGACCAGGTCAACTTTGGAATGAACGTGATAAGGAAATTCTTAAACCTGGATTAATAAAATTTATATTATCGTAGAGTTACAAATAGAAATAAGCCAAACAATGTAATAAAGCGATTATCATGTAATATACGAAGTTATTATAAGCGAATTTCACTGACACCCCGCAAAAGGATCAAAAAATTAATACATAATTTGAGTGCTGGTTTTTTAAAATTTCGTTTCTATTTATATGTAAATATCAAATGTATGAGAACGAATTAAGTTTTAGGTACCTACGTAAGTATTCTCGATTTTTTTGGGGAGACAAATTGAATATGTAAATTTAAAATATCGGCGCGGATAGATAAACATTGGGAAAATCGTCTTTCCGTCTTCAACTTTTTCTTAATTCCCGTAGAGTGAAAGTTTCTCCCTCGAGGCGACGCGACGGACGAACGGACTTTTATTTCGTTCGGATAAAATTTAATCAATGAGTACGCGCGGGTACCGCAAATTGCTAAGTTAAAATGTGTTGATACTTCGATGTCATGGCTCCTTTTTCCAATAAATACTGATTGCGTTTGCGTTTGCACTAACGTTGTTAAACGCGAGTGGAAACGAATTAAATTAGGAGACTGATTATTTTTAAAAGACGCAAACTTATTTCTCTTTTCGTTGATTATGACCTGTTTATTAAATTGCTGGTACTATAAACAGACGCGGATAGTGGGAGGGGCAATAAATGCAACTCCCATGACAGAAGCATTTTATTTTAATTTATTAAATGTGGTTTCAATTTTTAAACTTTTTTAACGTAGTTACATACCGAATGTTAGAAAAATACGGAAACGGCAGAATAATTAGCCAGGAAATATGTTCAATACAAAAGTTAAATAATAATCTCTCTAGCTATTCAGTGGTCACTGGTTCACCAGTCTTGCGTTGAAAATGCCCACATTGTAAGTGGGCGAAAAACGTGCCCGCATTAGTTATTGTTTGTGGTATATAGGGGTAAGTCTTTCTTTTTGTAATTTCCTAGTTAGTTATTTTGCTGTTTCAGAAAATTCTAGCACCCTGTATATAGTGTACAATTTTTTTAACGTCTTGCATTTCAAACATTACCATTCTGTGTGTAAATAAATTCTACGTTCAACTACTACGTTAATAAGTGAATTTATGCGAAGAAATGTTTATATTATCAAGTTGTAAAAAGAATCTGAATCATAAAATTAATTGCTTGAATTTTAATAGTCACGGACATCACTAAAAAATACCATTCCACCTACTTAAAATTCTACTATAACACATGACACCCTTTATAATGCTTTTATTTTCCTGCACACTAGTTTTTTACGATAATCTCGATTTGATAGCACTCACATTAGAGATGGGCGAAACGCCTGTCCGTTATTTAAAAAAGTTTGTTGTATACAGGGAATACTTCGTGTATTTAACATTGTATATGATTTGCCTGCATATTTGTAAATGGCAGATTTATAAAATTTATTGGTTTTATGTTTGTTATTTTTAATTAATTTAAATGAATTGTTTTTTGTTCTAAAAGCAACATTGAAACTATTTTTGTACGGTAAAGAGAAAACATAATTAGATGGTTGGCCTAGAAAAGAACTAATTAGTAAAATTACACAAAATTTGCACCCTCCCCTAAACCTGTCCATTAAAAATTAAACTTGGCTCGGGGTCTGTCACGAATAACATTAAATAAAGCTTTTCGGATAAAGTTCGAAGAGCCGGGGTGATCGAAAATCAATAGTTTTCCATTTTACTGGTTTAGTAACGTTTTAAGAAAACTACGTTTCCCTGTATAAAAGAGCTTTACTGCAAATCCTCAGATAAGCGACAAGGAGAAATGGTTTGGCCTTTAGTTGCCGGTCTGTACGTCGTTATTTACTTCTTTAAACGATTCTATTTGCTCATCTTTCTAAAGGATAACCTTCACGTAGGCCTTCCATACCACACAATACCCTTGAATATATTGAGGGCATTTTTAAAGCTTTAACAATGTCTTCACGACCATCTTCCATCGAAACTGTAGCTTGTGAAGTTTCTTTAGATTACACATCAAGAAGTGCTACGATTTAGTAATGAAAATTGTTGAGGTACTTTGTTAATTTTCGTATAAAGAATTCCATTTAAAGTAAAATGACAGTTATGCAAGACAGTTGCCAACTTCAGTTTAACAAGTGCCCATCAGTTCTAGTTGTACCCAAGGCAAAAGGTTAAATTCCCAAAGAGATCCATCAAAGTGAAGCGCGGGTCTTTTTGCAAACTAGGGCAATAAAGCTAAACAGGCATGCATGAAACGTGATTCATTTGTTTCCGATACCTACTGATGCTCTTCTTCTATGGAACATCTTCTACATCGGAAAAGCGTCGCTAGGGAAAAGAATCCGATGAAATTTCAATAAATCCTCTAACATGCCCTAAAGATCTTCGTCATTGGCGGATACTAGCGAGGCGGGGAGTCGCGCAGAACGAACCGAATTTAGTATGCAGTCGTCATTCGGAAGTCGCTTGGTTTGATAAGGGTTTTACTCTAATATGCATGATTACGTGCGGTCGTGACTTTTACTACTAAATGATAAAAACTTCCTTAATAGTACGTTCGCTTGCCATTCGAATATAAATTTTTCCTCGACGCGGATTACATATGTCTAAAAACACTTATGCTGCCCTTACTTACGATAAGACTAAAAACAAAGTTTTTCCTATCGAATATAGTACTTACTTATCGTTAGAATTAAACAATTTACATAAATTTCTCTTAATTCAAGAGATTTTTATACCTTCTAATGAACTTTAAGAAAATCGAATAGATGAAGCGTTTAATGATTGTAACTCCATAATAAGTAAAACAGACACGTATAGTTACAAAAAGTTTTATTGAACACAATATATATTTATACATATAAATACTAGCTCATACCATCCGACAAGTAATAAATTTGCTTTTTTCCACTCTAGTCTTTTTAGACTATTATCAGTACCCATGTCAGTAGATAATTATAACAAAGAACTAAATAGGATTTACGTTATTACAGTCAATAATGGCTATAAACCCTCTTTAATTACGTCAATCTTCAACAAAGAACTAAAAAACAAAACTTTAAACTTAGTGTACCCACTTAACAGAATAAATCCCTTGAAAATTTGTTCAATTTCATTTCTATGCAATATTTCATTAACAATAGGTAAATTTATTGCTCAATTTACACATAGATTGTGTCGTTTAAAACTAATAATACGTTAGGAAGTTTTATCGAAAATAACAAATACTCTACTAAGAAAGATGCTAAATCAGGAATTTATCAACTAAATTGCGGCGCAGGTAATAAAGTTTATATAGGTCAGACAGGCAGATGTTTTAGTGAGAGGCCTAAAGAACACAAAAAACGTTATGAAAATAAGAACTCTAATTCTACGTATGCGGAACATTTGTTAGTTAATATACATAGTTTTAGTGATATTTTCAAAATTTTACACTTATAAAAGAAAGGAATAAAATTAAATTTACTAGATTCAATAGAAACAAACAAATTTAATAAATCAGGATTTATTCTAAATGATCAAACTGACGTTGTAAATACCCCACTATTAAATATATAGTTTTTTAACCCCCTTCTTTTTTTAGCTATTAAGTGTAGTATATAATTCAAAATGTTTTAGTTTTAGTTTATACTACTTCTACACCTGAAGAAGGCACAGTGTGCCAATAAAAGTTGTTTTTTTAACCATACGTGTTTGTTTTACTTTTTAAGAAAATCGTTTTTATTTAAAGTTTTTTGATATTTTAACTGTATGAACTATAAGGATCACCGTAGAAACATTTTTCACCAGATAAATTTAACAAAATTGGTCTACACAGCCCAATTTTTAATAATTATCTTGCAAAATATTGAAATATGTAGTTTAATATATGTAACTATTAATGAAAAACGTACCAAATATGAATATCAAATTTGACAGACTTCAACCTCATAATAGTACCTTAGGATGTTTACAGATTTTTGAAATTATAATTTCAGATGTTGGGGGCAATTTTCAAAATCTATTTGGTCGTTTAACGCTAAATTTTGTTCATGGTATATATATGAATCTCTAAACATTTGCAATTTAAATTAAAAGTATGATTTTCATTGATTAAATACTCAACATATATAGAATCTGATCTTTTATTAGTAAATCTTAAAAACTGATCTTTAATACGAATTTTAAACAATCTACGTGTCTAACCTAAGTAAATAAACTGCTAAGTTCAAGTCTCTAGAGTTTTACATTTATTAATAAGAATGATTTTAACTAAGGAGTTACAAGTTCTAAAAGAAATACAACTGTTATTTAATGATCATCACCTGATGAAGCCCAATGTTTGGCGAAACAATATTCTTGTGATATACTATATAAACATTTTTTGAAACACGCAAATCATCAACGGTCACACACCCGAACTCTGTTCTGCTTATCAGGATGATGTGCCCACCCCCCTCTCTCCCGCCTTCCCAAATAATTATTGACGGTGCTTAACACACTCGTCCACCACAGTTGTAAAATACAAATATCAAACATGGGCTAAAATTCTCTCAACATTTACCAACAATGCAAGAATTTTAACATATAATAAATTAATACAGCTTAATCGAGAATTCTAATTTCTCCCCAAAAACGAAGGTATAATAAATCAGTGGTCACTCATCAGACTTTGTTGAGCTAAAAAAAACACTTACTAATTATTTCAGAGTTAAAAACCACACCTGCCTATTTCAACTGAAAACACAGAAATGATTTCTGAATATCTTTCTTTTTTCTTTTTTTAACTGGCAATCAACACAACACACGATATGTATAAAATAACAATCCGGCGACTATGAAACCTAAATAAACGCATTACTGAGAGCTATGTCTGACAATCAGTTCCTCAAATATAATAAATGAAACTAATTACAGACCTTTCCTAATAATACTCTTACAAAAAAATAATTTACTATCAATTTTTAAACAAATTTAAAAAAGCTATTTTTTCTTTAGGTAGCTGAAACTAAAACTATAATAGCTACCAGTCTGTAAAAATTTTAAGAAATAATCACTATTATAGTATTGAAGCCTACCAAGTTTCAAATTTTTTGAACAGTTCCTTTACCTGGAATTAATTAAGACAATATTAAAATAGAGGATTGAAACCTAGAGTGTTTTTACTTATCGATTTCGGACTCTATGAATCCCAGTAGTATAAAAAAATGTTACAATTCTAAAAATAAGGACCACCCTAATGTAGCCAAGTAAATCGCAATTAATGTAGATGTAATGTCTTTTTATCGCTTAAAAATATATATATAGGCGTATTTGAGAACTTAATAGAGTTTTTTAAATATACGGACACGTCCCCTGCAGGTTGAAAGGTGATTCAATATGTATGAAATGCCTTTAATAAAAAAGCGCTTTCAAAATATAATAAATTCCAAAAATCGATTTTTATTTTATTTCCCCAACAAAGAAGCTTTCGAAACACAAAAACGATTGCACGGGTCATTAGTGGTTACCTTCTCGATAATATAAACCTTTCAAAGCAACGGGAAACAAGAGTGTCTCCAATATAAAAAAAACACCCCTTCCTGCTTTTGTTCGCATTCAGTTAATTTGAAAGCCAATTCTGTTTCGTAAAAGGAGAAAGAATAATAAAAAATAACTGGTTTTTGTTAAGGAAAAATAGAATATACCCAATTTAACAGCGTATTTCCCTTTTCTGGGTATACAACATATTAATCGTATTATTTTTGTTAGAGTTAATACTCAAAAATTGGATAGATTCTAGCTCTACTTTGTGATAATTCATTTTTATACAATTAAAAACAAACGCAAATTACTTTGTTTTATCACTTTATTTAGTTGCTATCTACGCTACTATGGTTTCGATACAACAAGTATCATTATCAAGCGATTCATAACGAATGGATACAGGTACCTGTTGAAGGGTTTATATATATTATAAATGGACTTAGAGTAACTAATAGTATTATAAATAATGTTAAAAACATTTGTACAGAGGTGTTTGGTATAAATCTATTTGCTCGTTTAAGATGATTTTGTTTGAAGTTTTTGACTTATGAGTTTCTATTGCTTCTAATATATTTAATTTAAATCCTTTTTCTGCAACATGTAGAACTTCAATATTTTCGATGTCTGGGAAGCGGTGTTTACTATTGATGCAGCAGTTAGCGAAATTAGAGTCCGTTTTTTGTAATTTGAAAGACCGGAGGTGTTCGTTAAAACATATGGAGGTCTATGGGATAAAACTAAAACAGTCCGGAACATTTGATATAGGAAACCAAGTTGTGACCGTAACTTTCAAAATACTGTGGAGAAGTGTTTGATTTTCAATGGAAAAGTTCTTGAAAATATATTTATATTTAAAACTTTTTAAATTACAAACATATTTTCTTTTTCATAATTTTCAATAGCTATTCTAGAAATGACTTTAACAAACTTATTTGAGGATGATTGCGATACAAAGTATCTACCATGCAAAACTATTTATAATGCAATGGATTAAATAAATTATACATAAGTTTTCTAAACTTTTATAATAAATAATATCCAAAAAATGAAGGAATTAAAATCCTTATTCGTCTAAAAATTAAGATCAAATATCCCACATTTGAAACGCGTCCCACCAAGTAGGCACAGCGAACCGAGTTTGGTTCTAAATATCAGACGAATAAGGATTTTAATTCCTTCTTTTTTGGGATATCTTTCATATCTTCGCCTAAGAATCTTCGGAATCAACAGTGTAATTCAATGCAGATAGGGGTATTAGCCCTCGGAGTAGTTTCGATATTTATATTTATAATATATAATATGGTTGATCGGGTACGGAACCCTCGGATCATTCCTTATCACCTCCTCTTCATGCCTGTAGAAGTCCCGTCGAAAATGGTTGAGCCAAAACAGACAGGCAAACAAAAAATTTTTAAGGGTCGTTTGCGTCCTAATAGTATGCAAATAACCATATGAGCTTAAAGAGAGGCATTTATTTCGGTATTACAGACACTTCAATTTTATTTATGTGTTTAGACAGGCAAGGCAGAACAGATTCAGCCCATGTATTTAATTTTGATGATGGGAGAAGGGCCGAGGGAAGGGATGAGGATGTAATGTGGTATATTAAAAAAACAAAATTTGAATGTACTTATAAAAATTGAAAAAGAATTTGAACAATTTTTCGCGAATGTTGCTTCTCGTTTCATATTCTACAAAATTAATTCGCCCATCAATTTTTTTAGATTAATTCCATGAACAACATTATGATAAATATGCAATATCGCAATATTATTCAATCTTGATTGGCTTATTGTTGATCGAATGGAAATTTAAGATGTTTAGTATTGAAAAAAATCATTCATTCGTGCATAATGAATCTGGAATCATCATGAGAAGCCGAACAAATTTAGAAAATTTGAGTATAAGACTGATTGCCCAATTGCTTTCTCGCAAAAATTCGACGTTCTGTTTTAATCTTTCTATTTATTTACCTGCTCTTTGAACCGAAAATAAATATGTGTCTCAATCATTTACAAAACTTGCATGCCGAAAAACATCCCTGTAAAATTCGACGAATGCAATTGGGCACCTGTAGCAAGACAGCCTCATGTGAAACAGGACTAGGTTAATTCTTTTGTGTAAGTCAATAAAATTTAATGATTTTAGTTCTACTTCACTACATCCTACGCCAGAAACTCGGTTGGTATTGTGTTAGATGGCACATTTCAAATAGGAGCCATTGGCCCGTCCGTCTGACTAACTACGTCGAGAATTGGGCATAACTTTCTAATGGGTCTTTTTACATGAGCGCGAAAGAACTTGCTAAGTATCCAGTTTTTCGTTTGTTCATCGCAATGATCAGTACAAACAATTATTGTTACTGGATGCATTCATAAATTAGTTTCAGTCAAAATACAATTTCTTTCAATGTTATTCATATTAGTTTTGTTTAAGCATCCATCCATATCTTTTATTTTACCTAAAAATTAAAACTACTATTGTTATAGATAATACTGTAATAAACCTGATAAATTTTTCATTTACAGATGGTTTCTTTCAAGCATCTAAAAGTCTAGTGTCGGTTATCAATAATCAAAAGTCACTGTGCACAGCCGAAAATAATTAGTAAATAATAGATATTCGATACACTCTTAGTTTAAAATAACGGATGACCAGTTATCCCTTTAACAGTCTTTTCTCTACAAAAAGGTATATCCAAGATGCTTCTTGTTTTAAAATATAGTATACGGTGATGGCAATAACAATGTCTATGTTCTACGCTAATACCAATAATAACCCACTAATAATTCTGTGAAAAGTACAAAAGTAATATTGAACAACTACATCGTAACAGGCGGGCTGAAAAGTTCGTAGGCTGACCCATTGATGGCGCTACTAGTATCAAATCCATATGATTTTTAGCTAGCCCCAACCTTCAAAAGACGCGTGTATAAATTTGACGGCTGTTGCACTATTAGTATCTGAGTGATACCATTTTCAGTGAAAGAACTTTTGTTACCTTGATAAAAAGGAATTTCGTGCTTTAATAAAGCATTGTTTTTGGTGAAAAAAAATACTGTTGAAACCAAGGCTTGGCTTGATCAACATTATTCGGACTTTGTATCAGGAATATCAACCGTAGAAAAGAGGTTTGCTAAATTTAAACGAGGCGAAATGAGCACCGAGGACGATGAACGCAGTGGACGCCCCCAAACGGTAACACCTGTTACCGACGAAAACATCAAAGAGGTCCACAAAATAATTTTTGATAACCGTAAAGTGAAGTTGATTGAGACAGATAGACAGAGACCCTAAAGATATCAAAGGAACGTGCTGGTCATGGTCATATCGTGAATGAATATTTGGATATGCGAAAGCTCTGTACAGACTGGGTTCCGCGTGAGCTCACAATCGACAATCGACCAAAAACAACAACGGATCGATGATTCTAAGCAGTGTTTGGAGCTGGGAGCTGTTCAGTCGTAATAAATCCGAATTTTTGCATCGACGAAGTCGTGTTACGATGAATAAAACATGGCTCCATCATTTCACACCGGAGTCCATTCGACAGTCAGTCGAGTCAAGTAGACTGCACGTGATAAACCGACCTCAAAGAGTGGAAAGACGCAAAAGTCGGCTGGCAAGGTGGCGAGGTTATGGCATCAGTAAGGGGAAAACCATAAACAGCGACTATTACGTAGCGTTATTGGAGTGTTTAAAAGACGAAATCGCGTAAAAGCGGCCTCATTTGATGAAAAAGAAAGTGCTGTTTCATCAAGACAATGCACCGTGTCACAAATAAATGAAATTGATGGCAAAATTCCATGAATTGGGTTTCGAATTGCTTCCGCATCCACTGTACTCTCCAGATCTGGCCCCCAGCGACTTTTTCTGTTCTCAGACCTCAAGAGGATGCTCGCTGGATAGAAATTTCGCGCCGATGAAGAGGTAATCGCCGAAACTGAAGCCCAACATATTTTGAGCCTAAGACAAATCGTATTATAAAAATGGTATCGAAAAATTGTATGACCGCTATAATCGTTGTATCACCCTCGAAGGGAACTATATTGAATAATAAAATCAAATTCTATCAAAAAAAATTTTTTTTTATGCTAACCTACGAACTTTTCAGCCCGCCTGTCATATTTTAGGTGTACGGTAGTACCATCTACACCCCAATACATAAAAATGTATTTATTTTTTTCTTTTCTTCTCTTCTTTTCCACTTTTCTTTCTCACAGTGATGCTTTTCTCAGTTTACTTTACACGATACTAATCAGATAAATAGATACAGCAGACACTCTTTTGTTGTTGAATTATCTATTTTTAATACGATGTAGAACTTTTTCTCAAACCACTGTAACCAATCAATGTCTAGTTTTATTGTGTTTCCAACGATTTTCGTTTGTATTAACAAAAGAAAAAGAAACATACAAAAAAACACCCGCGGCTAATAATGTGGATTAAGAAATATTATGGGAGTAAATCGGAGGATTAATTGATGCTGTTGTGCGGTTTCGACAAAAAAAGATTGCTTCCATTATCTCTTTCATCCTTTCAGTCGATCCGATTGTCTGAAACGCGTAATGACCTACAAGAAATGCTTTATTGAATTACCAATTTTAAGTTTAATTTCATTCTGCAGCTAAATCAAATTTGTCGTTTTTTAAAAGTCAAACGAACTAATAGGAAATAAAATATATATCAAAATAGTGTTAGGAAGGTTTCCATTTCTTCCTCTTAGTTTTATGTATTGTGGAAAAAAAAACAACTATTGACGCTTCGCCTTGAGTGTAAAAACAAAACCTAACTTGAAAAAACTTATATTCAATAATTAAAAACCTTTTAACCCTGTCTAACTTTGGTTTATACATTTTTTTTTACTGTACAGTGTTCTCCAAATTACAATTAATTATATATTTTTCTTATGAGATCACCTGAAGAAATGTTTATTCCACACCAATTCTTACTAGGCGACAGTGTAAAATAATCAATACTTTTCCAATAATTCCGGAATTTTTGAGTGAGTTTGACAATCAACGATTCGTCAATGTAAAATCTGTGTTTCTGCTGGAAGAAGTAATTTTAAAAAATTGACATATAACTTCGTCAGTTAGTATTTTCGGTCACATGTCCGTAAGGTACTTTTTTAAATTTTTAGTGTCGTATATCCCGTTGGTTAATACGACCAAAACCTTTAGTTACACCCTGTACATTAATGTAAAATGGAATCACATGAATTATTTAATATAATTTTAGTTATATCTGGGTAATACGTGTTTTTAGAAGGTATATTATATTCATCACACAGTTATATCTGGCTAATACGTGTTTTTTAGACGGTAAATTATGTCCATCACACACAAATAAATTAATTTAAATGCCCGGACGTTTAAGTTGAGGTGTTCTAAATCTAAAGTATTAAAGCTAATACCCTCCCATTATCCCTTAGGCCGAGGCTTTTTACGAAATTGTAGAAAATTACTGTCACCGAGAAATATCCATTTCCACGGGGACAATAAAGAGAGAACATTTCTACTTAACGATTCATTTGGACCTGACAATTTTTAAGTTAAAAGGATTAGAAAGAATTACACAAAAAATACATGGAGAAAAATGTAATAAAAATATTAAATTAATTCAATAATTAATATCGCATTAACGTATTTAAAATTTACCCCTACCAAAAATTCTTCACATATTTCATTATTAACGATTAATAATAATATACATCGATTTCGACGTTCTGTGACTTAGAAAGTACATTCGTCGTTGTTACTGTTGTCACCTCTCGTAGCTTAGTGGCAAATGCATTGGCGCGTAAAGCCAAAGATCCCGGTTTTGAATCCAGGCAAGGGCGTGACAACAGTAAAAAAACAGTAACAAATTTTTCACTCATTGTATGAGGTAATTTGTAGTGGGTATAAATTAATTCAATAATTAATATTGCATTAATGTGTTTAAAATTTGCCCCTACTAAAAGTTCTTCAAATATTTCATTATTAATGATTAACAATAAAACTTTCACTTTCGCAAAGTGGTAAGGTAATTTTGTGGAGTTATCTCCTCTCATGTCATAAAATTATGGAATTACCTAATTATTAAAACGCCTAACTAAACGATCGAACTAATTAACTGGTCTACTTTCGATATCCAGGATTTTGTCATTTAATAGGATTTTTTAATTAAAAATCATCAATCTTTTGACCCCTTTAAATGTCAATAATCGGTCATAGCGGTTATATATAGGCTATGGTTAAACGCCCACCAGCGGAATCTCGACATGATCAAAACAAAAGTGCTAACCATCATCAACAACAGTACCCACCTCTCCCAATTTGGATGAATTATATTATTTAACAAGCTTGTTTTTGATGCAAACATGATGAAATATTTTAATAATTAAATAAAAGTAAACTAAAAGTTTCAACAACATATATTTTAGACGAATGTAGCAGTGCCTTAAAATATATAATGAAAGAGCATGTAAATAGTATAAAAAGCAGAGTCAATTTAACTGGTTTCTCAACCATTGTATCACTAATAGAAATACGGTAGATTTAAGTAATATAAAATTAATTTATATCGGCCAAAAAAGTAAAAGATTGAATTTACTCGAAAATCTAGAAATTAAAAGTCTTGTCGGATGGGAAAAATGTAGTAAATAACCAGTAGGAATGATTTTCAAATTATTATAATATATAAATATATTGTTACCAAGAATAAAATGATTGTTATTGTTATTTAATGTTACCAAGTTCGGAAAGTTCATACACAATTAGGTCATTCAGTCTCGTTTATATATTGTAGCGAATGTATACGTGTGTGCGATGAATCGACTAGCACTGACTCATCCCGAAGGCGGCACGTTTGATGTTGAGACCGATCGATACCGGACAATAGACACTCGAGAATCTTTTGTTGAAATAACAAGTCGTTTTCTTTGGAAAGCGGTCGAAACATATTCGTGTGTTTTCTAGTAATTTCTTTCGTAAACATATACCCGGAGTCTCTGGGTCAGCTGGACAGTTGATTTCCCGACGCGTAATATAAATATTCAATGGCGAGATACAAAGTGATATAAATAAAATGCATTATTGGTTGTCAGATAAATAAGTAGTTTAAGTTTGTTAGTAGTATTTAAGTGATATAATAAATAGAAAATTCGTTACAATATATAGATATTTAAATTAAGTTAACCATATTCCCTCTCTTCATTGAAACTAATTTTGTATATAAATCGTTGTATTGACGAAATATGAAAAAAATTGCTCTGACTCAAGTTTTCTGGTTTCCTTGGATCTTAGGCAAATGCTGGGGCAGTAATATTCCACAGATAATCTTTCATTCCTCTTCTGTCTTCATCTCGTTCGTCTCATCTTTCTCTCCCTAACCATACCACCCACCCATTCCCATGATTTCTGCAAGGAGACTGAAGAGGACATTACGCCGTACCCACCGGATTTGCACCACACAGTCTGGTCGGAGGGACTGCCCGACCACCAGCACGAATAGCTGGTGGGATTGAAACACAAAAAAGTTTTTTTTTTCGAAACTTGAAAAATCTTCACCTGAAGAAGTTAATGTAAATTTGTAGTGATTGTAATCAATATACTATACTTCTTGAAACTATAGTGTTTATATATTTGATCAGTGCAGTTCTTGTTATCTAAATTGTATCCGATGAATAAGTTGAATGTATGTTGTTAACAAGCCCGGTAATCTACTTATGTATATAATACAAAACGCGTTTGTACAATGGCTAAAAGGCAATCTATTCCGCTAACACTAACTGTATCCGATATGCATTAAAAGCCCCGGTCATCCGAGTTCTCCTCTTTCGCCTCGCTTAACCCCAACTCGCAAAAACCCGAGAACTTTATTTTTTGTGGCTCGCATACAGATAAATTTACATGGTAAAGTTGCATGACACATGACAGAACATTCGGATCTGTGTCAACAAAATTTATAACGACGAAATTGAGAACCGAATAACGAGGATAAAATAAAATAAAACTATGTACGACACATGTAATGCTTAACGGAGCAAGTTTGTATGTTTCACTTATTGAAAATAAAGTACGAGTTGGCGTAGAGATTTCTGGCGTTTATTAAAATACTTAGATGCATAAACTAAGCTGTTGACCGATCGTAAGTCAAAACTGTTTGAAAACCGATCATAAAACTGTCACATCGTGGGACATTAGAATCTTTATTGCTTTAGCCATTTTGCAAGTTAAATTGTGGTAGTAAATGCCGTTTTATGTCTTCAGCATAGTTCGTCTAAAGACGATCGTAATTTTCTCCTTTTTTTTAACTGATAAACCAAAAACGCTCACTGCAACCAACTAGCTAGTTACATAGTTTTTAATTTCTATATAATGAAACAACCTAATCTACAGCACGTTTTAAATTGATATGCCTGTTCGCATGTATCAATGTTGTTTTTCTTTTTTTTTGTTGTTTCAAGTGTCGGTGCATCGGAACCACCTCGTCCTCTGGGGGGCTGTTCTTAAATTCCTGTTAAAATAAGTATTTTTTCATTCAATAGCAGAATCAATTCATAATTCAATCATATTAGATTCAAACCATTCAAACATCAAACATTTTTAGCAGAGATCATTTTTAGTGCATTAACATATAGCACCAATCACATCAAGATCTCTTTACAAATATAGTATTTAGTAACATAGTTTCATATAATAAATCATAATCTATAGTCATTTAGTATTTTCGTAAAAATAAGTATCAATCACGGCGTATAATAAAATTAATGTTTATATAGTTGTAAATAGTTTGGGTGTAATAAACTTTTAAAACACAAAGTCCGTTTATTGCATCGATTTCCCCATAGGAATCAAAAGAAGTGGTACATCTGTGCACCGGTGAAATAATTTTATTTCATCAACTAATAAACAATGTCTAATCATTTTATTTTATTTTTTAAACTAGCTAGAAATGCCATTTTTTTAAGATTTTTTTTTCTACATTTCGTCGTTAATTTTGCAAAAAGGGTTATCTCACAATCTAGGATTTTTTAGATAAGACTGGAAAAGACCTGAGTACAATGGTTCGTCTCACAAAGCGTCGTAACTCAAATCACCATTATCTTCTAGTAACCAAGCCATCATTCTAATTCGTATCTCATACTGTTCGTATTCTTATTCACTCAAACAGATCTAACTGGAGTTACGCCACTTTGTGAGGTGTTGTTTCAAGAATATTGTAAAGTATGCGGTATGGCATATCTCATTTTTTGCACGTCGGGATTTATATAGGCAAAGACTATGAAGAGTACGTTACAACCATCAGTTAGGTAGCATACGGTAATGGGTGCAGGGCTGCGTATGTTTACTAAAAATACAAAAAGTGTTTCACGATGGACGTGCTCGTACTATGGAAAGACAGCACAACAAAAATGTTGTTGCTTTGCACGAATTAATGTTCCACAGTGAAATTGTTGTGGAAATCCAAGTAAAAATGTATTACACAAATTAGTTGTACAGTGATTAAGTGGTCACGGCATAATGTGATTGCATTAGTAAGAAATAAAATTCATCAGAAAGCATTTCGTTGAGTCGAATTAAGAAGGTTGATGTATTAAACGAGAGCGCAGACGAAAATGATTCCTAAGCACATTTAACTTTGGCTCAAATCGGGGGCCAATGTTTTGAGCCAGCAGACAGATGGGGAAGAAACGAATAGGGATCGTTATGAGCAGTTTTATGATTCAGATACTCATCCTCATTACCCTATAAAGTTACCTCTGAAGTTAAACTGTTTGATTTAATTATACTATGATCATTGCATAGAAAATCCTAATTGCAACAGTCCTCAAAAGAATTACAAATATGTTTATTCGAACATCAATCTAGAGGTACACATAGTCGAAGGATGTAAAAAAGAAGGAGGACGGAAAAAGAAGAAACGTTTTATTAAAAAATATTAATTCAATTAGAAGAAAACACAAGTTGGATAGTTTTACTAATTTATTGGCTAACTCGACAATACTGTTTCGGTCCACAGGGACCATTATCAAGAGTACATTGTGTCTTGATAATGGTCCCTGTGGACCGAAACAATATTGTCCGGTTAGCCAATAAATTATTGAAACTATCCAACTTGTGTTTTCTTCTAAGTGAATTTACATCATGTTTCACAATCATTGCACAAACGAAAGCCTTAATAGCATTAAAAAATATTAGTTAAATCTCATTGAAATTCAGAAAAAGAATATGTAACAGTGAAAGACAAGATAACTGTAGGCACCAGAACCATGAGGTCCAGATGCAACGGTGATGGTTGTAAAAAACTAGAACATTGCTTTGTTTTTTGTTTTATGATGTTATACCAATGTCAGTTCAGAAACACAAATAATTTTTGTATCTGTTTGATGTAACAGTATGTTTATATTGTTCCAGTACCAAAATGATCAATTTGATAGTTTTGATTTATTTCAATCTCTTTATAACTTACTGTACGACAGTAGTATTTCAGTGCAGCATAAGTTATTTTGGTCTCACAAATAGTCGTAACTAATTTTTTTAAAAATCTCAACGAAAACAATTACATTGCGCCATCGACAACGACAATTCATCGAAAACAGTTCTACCCTCATATAAATGTAAAAATATGCATACCATACTGTTCTTTATGTTGTTTTTAGAGTACACATTATGCAATAAACGTTAAAGCGCTCCCCAGCCAAATAAGAAAAAGTGAATTACGCCCCTTTATGAAATAAACGACGATACGAGCATATATTTCCAATTAAAAAGAAAAATAAGAATGGACGTAAAGGTACCTACCTACCTACACGAGCTATCGTGGAGAAATAATGAAAAGAATATTCCTCCTCTGTCGGTAGAACAAACGTTTCATTTTTTCACCCACCACATGATCCTTCCCTACGTTATTGTTAGCAAGATTGGATTTTTTTTATCCGCAGAAAGATGCCACTCTAGACATCCATAAAAGTCCAAACAGTAGCGCGCATGTTTATTTATAAAAGTGCGTATAAACCGTACATTATATCTCAAGAGGCAGTACGCCTTAGAGATAGTACGAGAGGGTCAAAGCCTAATGAAAAAGGTCTTCTTTCAAAGGAAAAGGGGTGGATGAGATTTAGACCTTATCTTTTATCTTTTCAAAGACATGTGGTGCAAGAAAAGCATTTTTCAACCGCGTAAGCAGAGTAATTTAGATTCTGTTAATTTTTTATCTTACTCCGGGCAATCTCGGGAAAAAAAAAGAATGTTGATTTTTAAATAAACCTATAGAAACTGAGGTCGTATCAGATTTATTAATAGCGTTTACTTATTTGAATTACCTATTTTATCCTTTGCAGACAAGAAATGTTAGAATGGTAGTTGATTAACCCATACAAATTTAGACATTATGGGTGGATAGAGCTGTTCATGGTATATAAACATAAGAGTTTTGCATAGCATTTACAAAATTATAATTATGCTACCTCTTCCACCATAACCTTATTACCTTGGCCTTTGATACAAAACACTTAGTCCTTGGTACTCAACATAAATTTAAGCACATAGGATTCATCTAAGTAATAGGTTATGATTTGATATGTTCTATATCTAATGAATTGTTTATGATAATTACATAAATATTAGAAAATTACCTTTAAATTAAAAATAATTTAAGAAACAACCTAACCTAAGTCTCACTTATACTACTTCAATTCAAGTTTTATTGAATTCATCCCCACATTTGCTTAAAAATATTGTAAAATATATAAATGTAAAACACCATAAATATATGTATAAATGTGGTTTGATTGTTATAAATAATCGCCAAAGCGTTTGCATTTAACCTTAAATTTACAAAAACTCGATTGGGATTATAAAATAATTGCAAATAATTAGTTAAATGAAAAACTTTTACGGTTAAGTATGAGATTTATTACCAAATACAGACAACTGGTTTTAACTCGGAATATATCAAAATTCTCCATTATCCTTTAAGTTCTTTGAATATCCAGAGTAGACGGTATTATTAGAAAAGATATCTGCAACAATTCTTGTTACATGGCAAAGTCGCATTTTTTGAACCAATTCTGAGCTGATTTGATTTGATGATTTCAGTACTTTAAGGTAAATTTATAGTTTCTTACCCTAGACCAATAATACATCTCGTAAACAAATATACAATAATACTGAAAAAAATCTTACAAAGACAGATCTAAAAGCTTCCTTAATTACCACTTTTCGAGTTTCCGTATTTGTTAAACTCTGAGGTGAACAGAGGAACTATCACTATACTTTTTGAATATTGTAATTCTCAGTAACTAAAATTTCGAACGAGAAATAATAAAATATTATCCTGCGCACTATATATCATAACAAATTAAGAATTTCAAGAAATGGCAACAAACCGTCAGAAAATGCTTTTAGACATGTTTGTGAGACTTTTATAGTACTTGACTTACTTACAATATCTATTGTGAATCTCTGATATTTTTTTTTCGATCTTAGGATGAGTCAAAATGGCGACCATCAACCTACCTTCATTTACAAAATCCTATTTCTTTAATTGCTTTTTGACCATTTTTGATCCATACCTATAATTAAAATCATATTAAATTTTTTAAACGATCATTTTTTCATCATCATTAACGAACAAATCTTTGAAGCAAGGATGTCCACTAAGCCTCTTGCTGTATATATTATTTATAGCATATGTAAAAGTATTTTTAAGAAAAAATTAAGAAGGGGTACCTACTAGTAGGAAATAAAAATACGATATTTACATTTTTATATGCCGATGACCCAGTGCTATTGGCAGATACAAAAAGCAATGAAAAGAATGAAGAAAAGCTCAAAATATATTTATTAAAAAAAAAAATAGAATTAAATACAACAAAATCAAAAGTACTAGGGTTCAGTGTAACAAGAAACACAAAGAGAACGGAATCGATACGGGAAAGAAACTGCAGGATAGAAGAAGTTAGCGAATTTATAGCATATCTAATATAACATATACATTTAAAGGAAGTAATGGAAAAAAGGCACTTACAAAGCATGTATTTAAAAAAGCTGTAGCGCCATGCACAAATATGGAGCATAGGAGAGACGAAATTCGGAGAAACTTTTTACTAAAAGAAGCAAATGTTTAATGTCATAATGAAATGTATAATGTTATGTACTTACAAAAAAGATACTTGAAAAGTATATTAGGACTAGACAGGTGCATTCATGGTAGGAGAAGAAACAAAGATAAAAGAGATACAAATAGAAGCTACAGTAAGATTGATGAAATATGACAAAAAGATAACGTAATTTTGAAAGAATGCAGAAAAATAATGGAAAACAAAGATTGTAAAAGAATAAAGTGGGGAAAGCAGAGAGCATATTTATTCATAGAAATAGGAGAAGATTGGGAAAAAATGAAAACGGATCAAGTGGAAAAGGAAAACCAGGAACGAATAAGAAATTCAAGATAAGCAAAAAGATAACACGGAGTCAAGAAGAAGTTCTGTTATACCCGCGAATAAGAGAAAAAATATAGAATATCAAAATAATATCAAGATTTAGAATTGGCAATGAATAGAAAGCAAGTATATACTGAATAGAAAATAGTAAAAAGATATGGCGACAATATGAAGAAGAAGAAAAAACAATGGAACATGTGATGACAATATGCAATGCAAATTGAAAAAAATATAGTAAGTTCAGGAAAAAGAATAAAATGGAAGAAGAAAATAATAAATCTAATAAAATAGCAAATAAATCACAAATATTAAATGAGCTTTTGAAAAGACGTATACACAGCCACCACGGATCCTGTAAGGATAATGTAGGAAGTTCTTGTATAACATGGTTATACCCGTATATGGTAATGATGAGGATTTGTGAAATATTGATAAATTGATATAGATAAGATTATTTGTTACATTTTTTATAAATTCTAAGAACTATTTCAGTTTTATACTATTTTCCAAGAAGAATTACGATAGAAAATATACTATAATAACAGAGAATTTTCTTTTATAGTAATGCCGTTAAGATGTTTAGGAAACATGCAAGTTCTCCAAAGAGTACGGAACCGCGGTCTCCCGCAGAAACGCGATTAAACTTTCAAAAGTATGTTCAAGCATATTTCTTTGAATAACAGAAATGAAACTTCTTGTCGCGGTTGACATTTCGACAAAATTGCCTATCATGGACGCTTTTGACGATAAAATTTCTGGCGCTGACATTTTAATGTCTTTTCGAAATATGACAATAACAAATGCACATTGAAATCAGAAGTAAATCAATAATCGAAATATGTCTACAAATAAATATATAATGTATATATATATATATATATGTTAGAGTCTAATAACATTTAAAAGCAGTTTTTCTTCACGTCTATATCTAACAATGTTTCATAATGCTATCACCGAAAGTTCAATTGCTTTGTTACAGTCTAAGTGATTAATCTAGTCTATATTTATCCAATCTTGACAAAATAATTATTCGGGCAGAATTAATCAAATAATTGATAACTAGTGTACGTAGCCCTACCCAACAGTGACATAACTTAATCTTAAAAAAATAAGAGTTAGGTTAAGATAAGTTTGATTTAGGTTAGGTTTTATGTCATAATTTTATGTACGTATAAAATAAACTACTTTATCAAAATCTTACTAGATATTTTGTAAAATAACTAGATTACTTGCTTTATTTTGCCCCAATAATCACATTTGAATACTTTCCTTATTGTTTAAAACTTACCCATTCAATGTAACTATCACATAAATTTTCAGACTTACATTGATCGATTTTCCTTTAATTATTGTAAAGGAACGTGTTACTTATTTGACAACTGTTAAGACTTTGTTTATTGTGACGTTATGAGTTTAAGCTGCTGTTTCTGTTGCAGAAATATGTGAAAAAGTTTGTTTTTCTATTTGACGCTATAGCAATAACGTTAACTTATATGTGTATTACTTTGGATTTAACAAACTATATGGTCATGAAAAGAGCCAATTTATACTTCTTAAAAGTAAAATTCCAGTATCCAGAATTGGTATCAATGTTCTCGTCAGTAGTCGCCGTACGGGTAGCAGTGCACGGTGATATTGTTCAAATACGTAATAAAAATCATTATTTAAAAAATAATACAAAACTATTATTATATATATTTACTGGCTAAATAAATATGTAAAGAGAAGTACATACAACTTTTAGCGCATATACATAAGAATAAATGCCTGTGTATCTTATTATTTTCGTGCCGATTAAAGCAAACAAAATCGATCTTCTTTGTGGTAATTTAAGTTAAGACAAAGTTCTTAAAATTTTCAACGTCCCAGGATGATCGACTTTGCAAAAATTATAAACGCCATCGAAACAAAAATCTATTTAAATGAGAAATAAATGTTAAAAACTTTTTTAACTATCATATAATTAGATAATTAAGACGAACATTTTAGAAAATGTTCCTGAGGATAACTCAATTTTTCAAAATATGACGTAAAAAAGTTACATTTTTAATAGATTGATATCTCACGAACGGTTTAAGATTAAATTATTTATCAGCGAAGGCCTGACAACATTTTAAACCTTATGTTTCTAATTTATGTTATTACATAGAACGTGATTTATATAAAAAAGTTTTTTATCCATAGTAGGAAATTTATAAAAAATAGTTAAAAAGGGCCAATTTTCCAATTTTTTTCGCAACCACCTCGCCAACGTACCAACGTTCATTTCAAGAACCACTGCTCTATCAGAATGGCAGTTAGTAAAAGATCTGCTAAATCTTCGGCGTATTCATTTATAAAAATACGTCTTGGAAAGTTGGAGTTCTAATCTCACCTCGTCAACGAGGACGTATTAAATGGATAGAAAACCCGTCGGGGATTCTTCGTGCTTTACAAGAAAGATTAAAGGTAACTTCCGCATCCGGAAAATCAACTACCCTTCGCCTCAGTTCCGATGGCCAATTCAGCGTTGATGGATGACTGTATTTTGTATATTGATTCCGGGGGTTTAACACGAGCAAGGACGGAATGGGATGGGGTGTTTTGTGTTGTTTCGAGCCTTTCGTACGGATGAGTAAGCAGGACGACCTTTTTATCATGCAACGCCTTAACGGGCTCGATATGTTGCCTGAAATGTCGTAAATATTTCCGCGACAGCTTCAACCATAACGCATACTATTAATAATTCAAGGCATATAACTCGCCGTTTCTCACCTCAAAATATCGATTCGACATCCCTCCTTTTCAAAGTCGCTCATAAAAGAAACCATTGATAAAACGTAATCTTTACAAGTACACTCGTAAAATATCACCAAACAACAACTACAGCCACAAGCATATTTACTCTACATAAAGATAAAGCACAAGTACATATTGGACGTATCGAAAATGCTACTTCATAAATATTAAATAGACATACATATGACACAACAAAGAATGCACATTATATTTTCAATTTCATTTAAATATACTAATTATGTTCAAAAAGAAGGAACTAAAATCCTTATTCGTCTAAATATTAAGATCAAAGATCTCACATTATGAACGCGTCCTACCAAGTAGGCACAACGAACCGAAAGCCATATCCCACGACCGGTTTCGAATAAGGATTTTAATTCCTTCTTTTTTGAATATGTTATAATTTCGTCTAAGAATCCATCGGAATCAACAGTGAAATTCAATGCCGGTAGGGGTATTAGCCCTCGGAGTAGTTGTTTCTGTTGATTCCATATTTATATTTATAATAATTATGATTAAAAATATCACTCTGTAGTAATGTTTATTTTATTTTATTCAATCACCACAGTGTCAATTTTTATACTTCGAATATAGTAATGTGCTAATATGTGTAGAGCTAGGGTAGCTAGGTTTTTAAAGCAAATCAGTGAAGCTATTTCGTTCGAAGATATAAAATTCTGCAATTAGCTTACTATCTAAACGTCTAAACCCCGTTACAGCGGTTAAAAAATAAACGTCTTTGGATGGACCCTATTGTGGAACAAAGATTGTTTAACGGTTCATTTATGACCCTTTATTCTGATCTATGTGAAATTAGGACATAATTTGAAATATTCAAATGCTGCGAGATTGTCAATTGCAGCTATTGTTAGTTTAAATTATGTTATTTAATCTTGTATTGCTGATTTGCTTAATTCAGTTTTTTGTATTTTTGTTTGAATAAAGGTATACCGTGGCCTTATATCTTTTTAAAAAGAAAGATACTGCAGCAATTTCACACATCCCGACAGAATGAATCTGAATTTTGACAAACTAATTCAAGAATAGTACTAGAACAACAAAATTTGTATTGTTCGTACTAGATAGTGGCATGATCAAACGAAAAACTGATAACTCAGGAAGTCCTTTAGCACTCATCAACGCGCGACCCATGTGAACAAACCCATAAGAACGTGTGACCCAAACGCTCGACGTACCTACGTCAGGCATACGGGCCGCTCCATCTAAAAGGTACTAATCGAGTTTCTGGCGAAAAACTAAATGCTGGAACTAAATGATGTACCTACTTTGGATATGCAGGATGTAGTCGTTTAAATAGAATTCTTAATTCAAAATCATGAATTTTTGATTTGTCGGGTATGATTAAATGTCAATAATCGGTTATAGCTAGACGAGGGCTAATCGCCCACCGGCCGAATCTCACCATGATCAAAATGTAAATGCCATTATCCATCATGGGTAATGGTACCTATCCGTCCACATTTGGACGGTTTCAACTAATTTTACCTATGATAAGCTTGCGAAAATACAAAGAAAAACCTTTCTGATCAAAGATTAATAAGAAAACACAGAAATATAAACAGAGGTCATAGGAAGATAAACAGTACAATGTTCCGGCATATTATTCCACTATGAACATAACATGTAATTTGGCCATTTCCCGCCCACAATTATACACGCTCTGTGTCTTCATCGATATGGTTAAAATATAAATATGTAGTTAGTGTAATATAGTAAGCAAATAGAAAAAAGCCTCAAAAAGGTTTTTAAATTTTTCTGACCGACTGAAGATTTAGTACAGTCATCAAAGTATTTTCATATTATTTTCATATCATTCTGTGAAAAATATATTTTTATCAGAATTGTAGTCAAGCTGTGTCTGAAATGTTTTTTATCCTTTCTTGACACCATTTTCTGTAAAATATAATTACATTCAAGACATGTACAGGCATTTCTTCCACCTGAGAAAGAAATCTACATAGTAGTACGACTTAAATATAATTTTGTAGCTTAGTTGTGTGTCTACTACCAGTAGCGTTACAATATCTGAAAGCTTTGTTAATTGAATTTTTATGTTTTTATTCAAATATCGTTAATTTTTGAAAAAAATTTATACTTTTTTGTACTCCTCAAAGAGGCTGTATTTTATTTACGGGTAATTAAGAATATTATCTCTGTTAACATTATCCAACCGTAGTAATAAACCGATAATTTTTAGTTTTCAGATTTTTTCTATATTAAACGTCTAATGATGTATCTTGTTACCAACTCTCAAGTTTCTGGGACACCTAGAAGTGGTCCAGATTTTTGTCAGTGAGAAAGTAAGTGAGTAAATGATAAAAATAGCACTTTTCAGACTTAAATAACTCGAAAAGTATCATAGGATTATTCACAAAATTTGGGATTGTAGATGTTCATTGGAACCTTATTAAACATGAAAAATTGCATGTTTAATGTACAATGTAATAGTTATTAAGTTATGGAGCGCGGGGGAGGTCTAAAGTAGGTCCAGATAACTCGGGTTATAACATACTGCCAGTGTCGCCTTTTTCTTTTCCGAACTTGGTGATACACTGCCGTGTACGTACGTCTGTATTTACCTTTTTACATACCTAATATATGTGTAAGTTACAACATAATATGTAGACAATTGGAAAATAGACGTTCATATAAATATTAGATGATATTTTTAAGAAAACTTTATTAAATTATCCTTGTTAAACCATCCAAGCACATAGCATTAAGAGGAATGTTTTTTTTTTATAATGGATTGCCAGTTCGCATTTAAAAGAAACTTCTCTCAGATTTTGCCAGTATAGAAAACAAAAAGCTCAGAATGAAGGTTTTTGGAATAAAACGATTTCAGATAAACGAGTTTTTGTTACCTTTCGTTGTGAAATTTTCACTTTCAGAGTTTTCTGAATCAGAAAGGTCGAATGTCGCTCCCTGTTTCGTTTCGTTTCGCGAAGCCTTCACGTCGCGCATTTTTCAAGTGGCTTTTAATCTTGTTATATTTTATCACCATGGGTCCCACATGGGTCATTCATCTTCACGGAACACCCTTAAACCCTATTGCTAGCGCATAATCCCTTAATAAATTATTTGGACTCAAAAAGTTAAACGAATTAAAAATCAACTTAAATTTTACAGCGTCAAACGGTTTTAGAAAAGATCTCTACCAAACCTATATGTCAAAATCTACCTACTCAAATATGCCTAGGCAACTATGAAAACAACTGTGTTTTTGTTAACAGTCACTCAGCCGGATTATAAAATATTGCATTTGCTCGTGTTTAACCGTACAGTAAAGAAGTTTATTATAACTGCAAAAAACAAAAAATTGTTTCAATTTTGACACCACTAGCTTGATTATGTTATGATTTAAATTTTAGTTTCTATGGTTACTACAGTGTATTTAACAATTTCGGCCTGTACTTTCAGAAACAGGTGAGACTCTTCACTAAAGAGTTAAAAAAAACAAGGAAAACTAAAGTTATAACTAAGTACACCATGTGTCGAACAATATAAATATTTCGACTTAAACGTAGGTATGTATACTAATAAGCCTTCCTGAAACTCCCAAGGATAATACTTATATGTAAAATGCACACATACATACAGCCCCGCACACAATACATGTTACTATTTATACTCGAATACATATAATTGTTTCTTCATAATATCCACGATCCAACTATACACGTTCAAAACACACGCAGCTACAATTTCGCCATGACACGACGTCTTCCCTATTCGGGATGCTAGGCTTGCAATTTACTGCTGACGATCAAAGACTGTCTTCACCTATTTTACCTGAATAGCCACCATTATTAAATATGCACCGCACTCAAATGCTATCAAATACAGATATAAAAGAATCCAAAATAATTGTTAATTATTTCATGCAAACCTTTAAAATGTCCATTTTTAATCTATTCGTTTGAGGTTACAACACACAATTTACAAAGTACGAGGGTGCATCAAATATAATTCTACCAATTCGGGTGACGATGCGATTCAAAAATGCTTCATCCTCTTGATGGAATCAATTGCAATGTCACTGCGAAATCTCTAAACGATGTTGCTTGGGATCCTCCGATAACAGTCGAGGACGGAGCCCTCTAGTGGATATTTTGCACATTTTATATTTGATACACCCTCGTAATTAAATTCTGCATTACATTCCGCCTAAATGTTTACCTAAACAGAGTGGTGGTTTTTATTAATTGTCTAAACTTATTTGAATATGCCGCATTTTACAATCCAAGACTTTTTTCTATAGTTTCTTTTTTCGTATTGAGAAGAAGATGTTTTTAACTTTTTTAAATTTTAATCAGTTTCTATAAGTATATCCACATATGTAGAGAATTTATTACGTAATGCCAATAACGTAACTCATTCTTATCCTTAAATTTTACAACGGTTTGAAGTTGGAAGATGAAATATGGAAGGTTTGGCAAAGTTAGACGGTTCAGCTTGTTAGTGGCTTCAGCTGTCGCGTGCTACACCACGTACCAGCTATTGTCCGTCGTTGCTGCAAGCATCTGCACCTAAACAAAGTTTCATCCAAGTCTAACTTCTGAACGAAATCTCAGACCGGAGTTTCTAAACCGACAATTATTTCAGAATTTTAACCATAAGCGACAAGCACATTATGTTAATAAAATTATATCTGCATGACGTGTATTATTTAGAAATTTTGATCGCAAACATGAATTTTAATGCACCAGTTATTATTAATTTATTTAAACATATTATTTTTCGTATATATGAACACGAAAACTAGTACACCTTTTTAATGGGAGTGTTTCCATTATCGAATATACTACCGTTATCTAATATCTGATGCCGATGCCAAATTGTCGATACCTACAGAAACAAATAATAATATCGTCCGATAATTATTAGAGGTTCAACACAGCTGTCGATATCGAATCCGACATGTACTATCGATGCGGATGTAGAAGGTAGATACAGACAATCGTTTTAGGTTTCTCTGTATTTTCACGCCCATGCCATAGATGCTCAATCGTTAACAGTAACGTCTTGCTGATGAGTGGCATTCATGTTCATAATGCAGACGAATGCACTTGTCGGCACATATTAATTCCGTCGATAATTCCTTCAAAAATTATTATCATTTGCTATGATTATGTTTTCTGTGCCGTAACTGGTCCACTAGTCCCCGACCTGTGATGACAAACTTTTCGAGGCCGCAAAAGTATTATGTCTTGCGTCCGTCACGTATTTTAAAAAATAATTCTTTTATTTTTTTACAGCCAATAATGTACATTCATTGCATTTAACTTAAAATATTTGCTACTATTGTTAAGATAGAAAACACCCACAAATCCTTTTTTTTATTGCCCCGTCCCTTTCCACTGTCAAAAATTTAATGTCAAACATTTTCAAAATTTCATATTTATTGCTATATTGTAAAAAATCCTTAGCTTCGATCACTGTTAAGTTTTTCCTAAAACAACATCTGCTGGTGTACATCGTTCTCTATCTTTACTGCCCAATTCTTGCAATAACAAATCCTCCTTCAACCCCCACAAATCTAACCTAACCAATCAACTATCTACCACACCTTTTTTCCCTTTCTATCTTAACAATTTAAATCTTTAAAAACCAAAATCCCAGTATCAAAAAATGCACAAGTATTACCGAAACACAAGTCATCACCAATCATTCATCAAATAATATTAATGTCAATCAGTTCAATCAAACGTACGCTTCGCTACGCTAATTTCAATTTTCTCCACAAGTCTAACAATATTTTCAAAGTGTATAAACAGCTTCGTTTAGTTTTTAGTAAAACAACAAAAAGAAAAGCACCTACACACCGTTAAGTCGACGTGTAGGACAACAAAACATTATGCATTCTACGACAGCCATTCAAAAAGCTTCTAAATAGTTGACTTGCAAAACTATTCTTTATCCATATAAATATAAATATGCAATCAACAGAAACAACTACTCCGAGGGCTAATTCTCCTACCGGCGTTGAATTACGCTGTTGATTCCGATGGACTCCTAGACGAAAATATAACATATTCAAAAAATAAGGAGTTAAAATCCTTATTCGTCTAAATTTTAAGATCGAAGATCTCACATTTTCAACGCGTCCTAACAAGTGGCTTTCGGCTCGTTGTGCCTACTTGTTAGGACGCGTTCAAAATGTGAGATCTTTGATCTTAAAATTTAGACGAATAAGGATTTTAATTTCTTCTTTTCCAATTACAGCCAGGAAATTCATACTCTGTATGTTTAATACGAGGGTGGATCAAATATAAACGAGCCTTTTTAAATAGCTGTTCAAGGTGCATCCGGGCGTTAGGTACTTGATGTGGGGATATTAGGTGGCACGGAAACGACGCGTCGTATTGCTGCGTTCGTTTGGTTAATAGCTATCACAATGAGTGAAAAAGATATGCATAGCACATAGCAGCGTTGCGCAATGAATTATTATTCAGTTTCTTACACGTAAAAATGTGAAACCAGTTGAAATTTTGCACAGATTGCAAGCACAATTCGGAAATGAAACTCTTTCGTAGCCACGTGTAAAAGTTTGGTGCAGAGAATTTAACAATGGGCGTAATCGTGTCGAAAATGTAAATCATCCTCGTCCGCGCAACAGCATTCCATCGGTTAACATTGCATGCGTTAGAAACTTTCTTGAAGGGGACCACCACGCCACGCCACTGTTTCAGATATCTGGTGAACGCGGCATCAGCTATAAGAGTGTCCACACAATCATAACGAAAATTTTCCAAAATTGCTGAGTGAAGATCAAAAAGCTGTTCGAGTTCGTATCTCTCAGGCGCTTCTCACTCAATTTAGAGAGGAAGGTGATTTATTTGCACAAAATTTTAACCTGCGATGAGACGTGGGTAGACCATTATACTCCAACATCAAAATGAGCAAGCATGGAGTGGCGCCGCAAACATGAATCAAACCGAGTGAAGCTAAAAACACGTCTGTCTGTAGGCAAAATTTTAGCCACGCTTTATTGTGACTGGAGAGGGGTGCTATTGGTCGATTTTTTGCACGAGCGAAGAACCATTAATGCAGCCTACTTCTGTCTGTACTACTGACTTCTCATTCGGGTAAAACTTACTTATCGTCGAAAAAGGAGGACACCCCATTCGTGCCGTGTTACTCTTGGTGATAGGCACTGGACATAGCTGGAACACTCTCCATATAGACCAGACCTATGGCCTCATGATTTCCACATATTTAGGCCCCTCAAAGAATCACTAGGAGGCGAGTGATTTCAGACCGATGAACAGGTAGAGGCGTTAGTGCACAACTGGATAGACACCCATCCTACATCTTTTTATAAAAACGGGATGAAAAAAATACCAATGCGTTGGGAAAAATGTATAGACAAACAAGGGGGATATATCGAAAAATAGGAAAATTTTTGTTTTTGTGAAACTTTTCAAAATAAATGTTTTATGAACAAAGGCTCCTTTATATTTGATCCATCCTCGTATTACAGAAACCTGTAATCCCTTTTAAATCAGATCAGTTTTTACTACAAAATACAGTGACAGTCGGTGCGGATCGCCTAAACCTCAGCTGATAAGTTTCAAAATATGAATAATTAACGTCAATTTTGTTTTACATTTCATAACATTCTTAATAATATATATATATTTAAATATAATAGTAGTTTGTAGTTGAACTGTTACCAAGATAAGTAAATATACGTTATTATGAATGTAATGAAATGTAAAACAAAATTGACGTTATTTCTTTCATATTTTGAAACTTATCAGCTGAGGTTCAGGCGATCCGCACTGACTGTCACTGTATTTTGTAGTAAAGACTGATCTGATTGAAAAGGGATTACAGGTTTCTGTAATACGAGGATGGATCAAATATAAAGGAGCCTTTGTTCATAAAACATTTATTTTGAAAAGTTTCACAAAAACAAAAATTTCTCTATTATTACTATCCACAAATCATTTACCCTCCTCATTGATGATAAAATTAAAAATCGGTCAGATCATCATTTTTATTATGCAGCCTTCTTATTAAACTACTAAAAATTAGTTTCGAAATAATGTTGGTGTGGGTCGTTAACGCTTTCTGTTCTCATACTCTTCCAAATACCTCCTTTATTTCTATTCTTTTCTTCATTTGTCTATATCATTACATCTCAAACGCTTTTTCTTTTTTTTTTCTTCATACCCAGAGCCGTGCTCTAAACATAAGCCATTAACAATATTTTTCAAATTTGCAAATTAATCGATCAGGAGCACAAAAGTAATTTTTTTGTCAAAAGCGACTCCTTTCTTTGTTTTATGTCCCTACCCCTTTTTTTATCCTCAGTTATCTGACTTCCTAGATATCGAAAATTGACGACTCTATTCAATTTTTCTCTACTTTCACCTTCCTTATATACTAATATATCTAATTTATTTTTTGACACCTACATGTATCTTCTAAGTAGATACTGTTTTATGTTATGCTCTATATACTACAAATACAAATTCAAATTTGGAAATGAAAGTGATTGATAGAAATAAATATATATTTTTTAAAAATACAACTATAAGACGGCAAAAAGTGTCACCACAATAACCAATTTCACTAATTCATTAAAGTTATATCCAGTTTTGCGAATCCGACAGTATCGAGAAATTCGATTGCAAATTAACCAGCGGAGATCGGAGTACATTCATATATCAGGGGCATCTGTCTGAAACTAATAGCATAAAACATGGGGACAGCATTTTTTAACTACAGAATTAATTCCGAATCTAATGGTTCATGGCCTTCGGTGTTACAATAACAAAACTCCGCCAATCTATTGATATCACCACTTACTAAAAACATTAACCATTAACAGTCGAGGCAATGTTTTTGAAATATACAAATAGAATAAAATAAAGTCCGCCCTTCGCGAAATTCTACCAATGTGCTTGAGATAGGAAATGTATCTGGACGTCCTTTTGTAGCTCTAACTCGGCCTTATTGGATCTCCCTTCCGCAACCGTATCTCTCTCTAATAAATAGATCCAGAATTATTTCGTATCTCAAGCACACTGCTGTAGTATATGTTATCTCCATGCATTTATGCCCTTAGATCTGAAACGATACATACATCGTTAAATGTTTAGGGAGCGTGTACTTTTTTCATGCATTTTACGTCATCCTATTTTAGGCTTGGATCGGCGTCCCATAAAACGATATCATATCATATAATATAAAAACGCTTCATTTCTTTTTATTACTGATTATTTTGCAATAATAATTATACGTTGCGCATCTGGTTGACGATATCTTTTGTTGTCAACGCCCGATGATGTTCTCTTTTTCTTAGAACGAAGAGAGAGGGTTATTAATGTATTTCAACAAACATGACGTTCTAAGCACAGCATGACATCACATAATGTTGTCCCAACAATAAGCTGTGCAGATTATTATGATGTTTACCAACGTTCCATTTCTGGAGATATGCAAATATATCTTACTGTGTTGTGACACCAACTATTTAGCCACCGCTGCAAAATTGAACTTCAGCAACGAGCATTAAGTTATGAAACTCCCTACCCCCGCTAACCCCAGGAAGATGCACATACTTACCAACGGTATAATTTGATATATTGAAGTAAGAATATCTTAATCTTTACTGAAGATACGAACTATAAAACTACAAACTTTGTATCATACAAAAACTACTGATCTAATTCGGATGGAATTTTATGAACAACATAGAGATCAGCTTAAGGTAACACTCAATTTTTATTTCATGGTTGTAGTGAACCTGTACGTAAAGCGAGACCGGAATTAGTTTGCTCACAACTTCTAGTTCCTACTGTCATTTTACTAGTACTAAGAAAGTGTAACATATCAAGGGATTTTTGACAAAACATCGTATTGTCAAGCAGTGTTTGAATTATACTATCGTAACTGTTGATGTATTCCCGACAGATAATTATTAGTGACCATTTTCTTGTCTACTGCACATCAGTTCGAGTTGAAGAGTCGGTTATTTTAATAGATCATTCTTAATTTCAGTTCAATAGTCATCTAAACTTCGAACTGCTTGTATGTAACGAAATTTTTACGATTGTTCTTGAGGTTAAAGTGTTTTTGAGGTTTAAATTTGGCTTGATTGATATTAATTTATTAGGATAAAATCTAGTACTTTGTTGTTTCCCATAATTTTAGTTATTTGTCTTTATTCATGCTTGTTTGAAACGTTATTGATAACGGCTTTTTCACGAGGTTATAGAAGAGCATTAGTGGGAATAAAACAAAGTCAAAAGAAATGCAAGTAGAAACAGAAAGGTCTGATAATTTAGAAAACGTGAAAAATAATATTAACATTATAAACTATTTAAACCTAAGCGCTGAAAATAATGAAAATAAGCCCAACTCAAATAATTTAAATGTTGGAATAAGTTACCTGGAACATTCCTCTAATTTTATCATTCTGCACTTTTAACATTTAATAAAGTATAATAATAATAATAGTCTTTACGTTACATAATCCCAATAATTTTCCATATGACGAAAATTGTTAGATATACTAAACATCGTATGTGTATCGTAAGCGACAAAATTTGGTAAAATAATGCCTGACAAATTATCGTAAGCAGCAAAAATTAATGTAAATATTTCGTTTTCTCAAATTTAATACTACAATTTAATTACTATTTACAAAACAAAAGTGTTAAAAAAATAATAAGCTAGTCTGATAAAAATATCAGTTATAAAAAAAGTTGGTTCCTATGTCACTTACGATGTTTTGTCAAAAACCCATCGATATGTAAAGGTGCAGCATCCACCGTAACTTCAATCAGTTTGAAGCGTCACGAAGAATCAGCACCTGTTCCATCGTTCTTCAGAAGGGTGTCACATAGTGCTTATAATTTAGAAAATTGTATATATTTTCTTTTATTTTAAAACAGTTTTGAGTTAATTTACGAAACACGGAAGCGTTATTCAAAATTTCGTTATATTTAATGTTATATATTCAGCTGAATTTGCGCTGCACAGAACCACAACGAATATGGGTTGTGACCAAACTCTAGTTAAAAATAGAATTGATGAAGCTTTTAGATATTATAAGTCGACGACTTAAAGATAACAATCGGTAGAAATATCTTAATTTAAAAGTTGTTTGTATTGGTACCGTTACGTGGATGACGTTTTAGTTTGTTTTCTTCGAACTGGTAGACAATTATCCCAATTTTTCAACTTTTTGAATAAAATACACTCCAAAATTAAACTCACCTTAGATGTAGAAGAAACCAAATCGATAAGTTTTCTGGACTTAACTATAACAAATAAAAACAATAAACATTCATTTTCTATCTATCACAAAAAATCTCACACAGATACCATTATTCATTCCAAAACATTTCATCCTTTTTTCATTTATCCCATCATAGATTAGTCATGATACCAATGATAACAGAGGATAACAATAATGAATTAAACAGAAGTTACGATACTACTAAAAACAATGGTTACGATACTTCGCTTGTAATCAATTTACTCAATAAAGACTAAACAGAAAAACTTTAAATTTAGTATACCCTTCTGTGCCTAATAAAAATTCTCGTTTCAAGTCTCATACATACCTATGTAATTTTTCAATTAAAATAGGAAATTATTTATCTAAATTTACTAACTCAACAATTTCATTCAAAACAAACAATAAGCTAGGAAAATATATAAAAAACAACAAAGACATTACAAACAAAGACAAAGAATTAGGATTGTATAAACTTAATTATGGTACCTGCGACAAATCATATATAGGATAAACTGGTAGAAGTTTTAAAGCACGCATTAAGGAACATAAAAAAATCTTTGAAAATAACAACTCAAACTCGACTTATGCGTTTCATTTGAAAGACAATAATCATAATTTTGACAATTACAAAATTTTATAATAATAAAGGACTAAAGTTAAACCTATTAGAAAGTCTAGAGATTAATAAATTAAATAAATTGGGATTAGTTATTAATAAGCAAATAGATATAAATTGTTCTTCACTTTTAAATGTTTAATAGCTTTTAGTGTTAGTTTTATTTAGACCCCCACTAAAATATTTAGTATATAAGGGTTTTGTAATGAAATCTAAGAGTATTACTTCCTTCACCTGAAGAAGCCACTGTGTGGCGAAATGTACGTTGTGGTACAATAAACGTCTTTGTAACTTGTGTTTGTGTTTTTGTTTGTTTTTTTATATTCAGATGATGCGATGTGTAGTCCAGATACATATTAAAAGCTATGGGGGCCATTAATTTAAACAAGAACTAGAATAAAATAATAAACAGTAGATAAATAGGTAAACCACGTGGTTGTTCTGTATGTATATTTTTTATATTTGATATTAGGTGCTGTCCATCTTGTATTGGATTTTCGTGTGGAACTAGTTGTCATAGTTAGATGGGATATCATATAGAGGGATATCCATAACAAAGTGGATACTACATGATCATAAACAGAAAATTATGATACATGCATACAACCATAATTAACTACTTCTTCAAATACCGCCATCAACAGCGCCTCTACAGGTTCGTCAGAACGAATAAATTTAAATGAAAATATTTAGGGGCTAGCCAGAAAAACGATGAAACAAGGGTCCTTCCTTCGTAACGCTTTCATGCATATAATTCAATTTAGTGCGACCAAAGTAAAATTGTGTGAAAATTGTGCCTACCTGTTCAAATAAACGATCACCCAACTCCTACATTCATGCATTGTCGGTTGGGAAAAATACAGTAAACAACCAAAAGAATTTTTTTCAAATTAAAAACCCTTACTATTACCAAGAATAAAATAATTGTTATTTTTAATTAATGTTACCATGTTCGGAAATTCTACATATAATTAGTTGTTGTAGTCTCTCTTAAGTATGTATATTTGAATTTTTGTCAATATGTATTTTTTAACTTTCAATTTAATAATTCTTGTTTACATCACGATTGTGTTTGTGTGTTTCATTTTTCGAATTATACGGATTTCTCCAGCGACAGATGTTTCGACTTTCGGCGTCTTCAGCTGTCGCTAAAAAAATGAAGATACTTGAAAAAATGAAACACACAGAAACAAATTAACAACAAATTTGGTAAAAAAAACACAAATTTTAATTTTTGTTTACTATTTAATAATGACGGTCTCATCGAAAAATTTTTAGGTGTTTCTTAAAAATATATGTTGTTAAAACTTTTAACTAAATTTTATTTATTTATTCAAATGTTTCATCAGGTATGCACCAAAACTAGCTTGTTATCATCGTGATTTCAAATATTGAGATAATTCTATTTAGGTAGCTTTAATAGTATGTAGAATTTATTTTTATTGAAGAATTCATTGTTTATTCATACATTTAAGTTCATAATACAGTTGTTTACACATTTTGGCAGAATTTGTTATTTTTTCATAAGGAATTTATTTTTTGAAAATTAAGGTACCCAAATTTTTATAAACATAGTAGTTTAATAGTTTTTCTTAAACATTGCTATGTTCTGACTACGTATTCCTATCCATATCTCGCTATACTGACTAACCCATATGGGTATGTCAACAAACCCTGCAGCCAGGGTTAGTTGGCATAGTTGTTTGTAACCAAAAATAGTTGAAAAACATTTGCCATTATCAAGTCAATTCTCGACCATATTCAGTAATATGTTACAGCCAAAACATCTATCATATTTAAAAAACTAAAACACCAAGTGTTGTTTCTTTTGTTCCTTTAAATAGACAAAAATGTTTCATCTAGTGCCGTGCGTTAATCTTAATTAATCTCCCTCAATTAATTATGAATTCCCTTTCTAAATAATATATCTTTGTACATATTATAGATACCTTCGTATGAGTAGGTAAATAACGAAATGGCTTTGGAGTTTCCAAACTATTTAGAAACTCTGTTTTTCCAGAGAACCTTTCTAAAATCGGTAATAACTCCAAACTTGAACGTATATCCTTCCCGATGCACTTAAAACTTTTAATTAAAGCTCCTGGAAGCTTCCCATTCTTTACTCTCCACGTTGCGTTGGGTTGTTCTTTCTGGGAAAGCTTCCATCAAACCTGTTGATTACTAAAGCGTTTTTCCAGCACTTGCCCGTGGTTCGAAACAACTTCGGAAACTAGTTAGCTTATAAACTTCAATGCTGCTCTTTTATTGAACGGGTATTTCGACATCCCTAACTGAATTCTTTCCGAATCCTTACGTCCAACAACATTACAAAAAATACCGAAAGTCTTCAACATTTGTCAGAAATAATATTACTGGGAATACTTGTTTCATTGATAAGCTTTTCAACAGTTTCTATGGGTTTATTGTTACTTATTTGCGTCACCTAAGAAACAAAAAATGTACGTTTTTTCGGTGTTCTATCTTTTGCAATTTCTTCAAAATCAAGCCCAATCCAACATTAGATGTTGTAATCAGATCCATAAAGACTATAGATAAGGAGTCCAATATCCGTATATAAAAATTGTCACAAAAATTTTAAAACATAAGAATTGGCCACAAAGTCATCTTACTATAGTTGTCTGTTTTTGCAGAAATATTAATAATAGTACAGTTTGGTCGGTGTTGCGCTCTCTACGCTGTACTAATGAAAGCCGATAAGTTCAAAGTCATAATCCACGTCTGGTAGTTTCGACAAAATACTGACCAAGAATGCATTTTTATTTTTGTTCTATCTGCACTGTTAAAAAACAATGGTGGTACTTTTACAAAAAAAAATTAGGAAGTTATTTTTGTTTTGTTTTAATGTACAATATAATTATCAAAATTAGAAAACATGTTTTATGACTAGAAAAAAAATATTAAAACTTTACTAACACATAGCTCAAATTTGGTAAAATTATATTGTAATTTTAAATGAATATACTGATATTTGTAATTGTCTCATAGATTTATTTTACTAAATTTACAATTTTTTTAACAGTGTGGTTATGTACCTACCACGTAGTAAGCTACGCCGTGGTTTCAGTTTAACAAATTGATATCCCTATTAAAAGAAGACCTTGTTGAACATTACTGAATTTCACAATAAGTAGCAAATATTTACAGATGGCGTTTACGACATTGTCTGTATTTATTCACAAATTGTAATTGTATCACTTATAAAGTGATAGTTACAACGAATATAGTTTATGTTATCAATTGGTCATTGTCATCTTTACTAGAAAAATATATATATATATATATATATATTAATTTTTCAAGTTAACAATGGTAACATTGAATGCTCGGAAACTCATGCTTTATGTGTCATTACACACAGAGATTAGACTTTATCTACAGAACGCAGTAACTAGCTCAAACCCCAACTTCAAAACAGGATACTTTTCGGCAAAAAGGTTACCTTCTTCAGAGACTTAAATCTAAAAACTAAAGGCATGTAAACAATATTAATACGGACTAATACTAGCTTGCAATGTCCAGTGGACTTTAAAAATGAAATTATGTTAAACTAAGAAGAGAACTACGAATGTAACCTTTGTCACTGTTAACCAATCAGTGGTGACCCGCACTCTTGAAGCATCAGTGGTGCCTTCGGTGTAACAGACAAAAATGATTTTTTTAACGGAATGTGGATAAAACGCCTAACTGTTTTAGAAAGACAAAAAGAAATAACTGTTAAGGAATTTATATTTCAATATAAAATACATACAAACATGCTTTCTAAATACTAAAAGGTATATTTAAATAAAGATGTGTATCTAAATAAAGAAACGAAAGAATAAAGTGTGTGCCATAAAAAGGTAATAGAATTGTTAAATTATAAATATTTTGTAAATTGATCTATATGTAAAGTATTGTAGCAATTATCGCAAATCACCATGACATGTTGATTTTCTGTGATTTTCTTTAGTCACAATTTGCACACCTTCCTGATATATTCCTATTCTCTTAACTTGGTTCTGGCATTAATTCAATCTTGCAAATTTCTTGTAATTTAAGACGAATACTGCGCAGAATCAAAGTGGATAAACGCGGGTTTTGAAGTGACCATCTAAAAGTGAATAAGATAATTCCTGGAGAAAATTCCGTCTCAAAGTGTTTGTACTCGGATTATTCGCGTTGTAAGTCACTTGTGCATTGATTCCACCGACATTGAAAATACAATAAAAGATGGCCATCGGCCATTTTCGATTATTCTTCCTCTATATATTGTAACAATTTAATGAATATAGAAACCTATAATGAGAGTGGTGATGTCGGTATTTTTCTCCAAAACGCCAATATCACTATCATACTGCACGACGATCAGCGCTCTACTGACTATTGCATAACTGTCAAATAAAAGGTACAAGGAGCCGCAAGGCGTGGCTTGCTATTGATCTAGCACAATTGGATAAACATGCGTCACCACTTACGGGTTAAGGAAACTTAATCTATTTTTATAAATATACATACTTTCAAAACCATCAAACAGGCAATTATTTCCTTAATTAATTTAAGATTGTCAATATTATTCCTATGATTTTCAGTAAGGATATGTTGGGTAACACATTATTTCTCTGCTCTACCGAACCTAGCATGAGCTAAATGCTCTTTGAACCTTAGGTGAATAGAGCGTCTATTCTGTACAACATATTTCTTACTACTCGTACAATATACAACCAAATTCATATATCCCCAAATTTTCTAGAAAAGGAATTTTGTCCTTAAGATTACCAAGAACGGATTGAAGAGAGTAAAATTAAATAAAAAACGCAGAAAAAATAACAAATAATGTTCCACCAATATTTATTTTCGACAACTCGACAATATTGTCTCGATTGGACGACTATCATTATCAAGAGTAATTATACTAAATCTTAAAAGAAAAAACCTTTTTGTATTTAATTCCCACAAGCTACTCGTGCTGGTGGATGGGCAGTCCCTCCGGCCTACACTGTAGTGCAAAACCGGAGGGTAGGGCGTAAGGCCCTCTTCAGCCTCCTTGCAGGAATCGTGGGACTGGGTGGATGGTGTGGTTAGGAAGAGAAAGATGAGACGGACGAAATGAAGATAGAAGGGAAGTGAAAGATTATCTGTGGAATAATACTGCCCCAGCATTTGCCTAAATGATCCAAGGAAATCAGAGAAAATTTGGACCAGAAATCCCTCTTCAGAGGGTGTCATTTGAAGATTTCCCCTCCTCAAGGATAAATTAAAAATAAGAAAATGATGGTGTTCTATCGGATCTATCTACGGAGTGTTGATGAAAACCAATGAGTTCTAATCGCGATACTCGCCTGATAAAATAGGACAGAATACTAACAAAGAGCATTTTTTATTTTTGTTAACTATTATAAATTAGGAATTTTCCAATGTTATTATATAACTTGACAGTAATATTTTGCCATTCTGTGACATTCGGAAATCATAATATACATATTCTCGATAAAACATTTGGGGTTTATATACTACCAGTTACAGCAAAGGACTAAATCGGAAACGAATTTAACAAACATAAACTATTTTCACTTGTTTGCGAATATAAGCTTTCGGTTTTGTTAATTTCTAAAGCTATTAATAAAATAACGTTGTTTTGAGGGAAATGTTTTTTAAATGGAGGATTTGAAAATCTGTATTAAAATTATAATTATTTTAATTTAAATATCTAGCTCAATTAAAATATAATTTTATTATACAGTAACATAATATTAATTTTTTAAATTAATTTTTACCTCAAATAAATGAGGTAAAATTTGTTACTGTTGTCACACATTTGCCGGGACTCGAACCCGGGTTCTTTGATATGTTCTATTTTTTCCTCTAGTTCTCGCCTTCTCATGTTAACCTGACTTAAGCGCTTTTGAAATATCAATTTTAACGATTATTAGTAGGGTAGTTTATTTGTATCTCCTTCGTGCCTGTTCTGGTCAGAACCATTTTAGAAATATACATTTAGGAAGCTATAATGAATATTTACTATAACTTAATTAAATATTGCGAAAAAAGGTGGAATAAAATGTGAACGTAAGTGATTACTAATGTACTAAATACTAATACTAAATACAGGAATTACAACTGTTTCGCCAACTAACCATGTTGATGAATAACCATTTCTCCCAAAACTAACGGAAAGTTTGAATAAAATATTCCCTAACAACGATTCTTTGATAATTCAAACTTTTCGAAATATTTCCCATAGTAATGAACATGCTAAATATTTCGACACGTGGTAATAAAATTTATATTATATAAACCACAGCAAACTTGGACCAGAGCAGCCGGGCCCAGGTTTGAACCGGTGACCTCCCGAATGCTAAGTAATAATCTATAGCACTAGACTACGCCGCTCGGTCTAAATCTTAAAACTAATGTTAGCATATTTATACCTACAAAGTACAAAGGAAAATTGGAGAGTCGGTGAAGCCGAATTCTGTCTGATTATTGACTAAGTTTAAATTTTTGTGCAAAGCTTTTTTAATTTCCAAATTTTCAAGCAAAGATAGTCTTCTATTATCATTTATGTTGGAATGTAATATTTTTGAATTTGTTGAATTGAAATAATGACTGAAACTGATACAATGTTCCGCGAATCCTGTTTTACTGAGTTTTTTATTAATATGTAAATTGCATTACAATCATTGCAACAAGTTTGATAGACTCCGCTTTTTAATTCCGGTGGTTCTGTAGGTTTATTTTTGACCAATAAGGTTTTTAGATGTTTATTGTTAGTTTCTATAGCTGTAAGGTTGAATGTTTTAAATTTGTTTTTAAACTTGTAATTGCTGCTGTTGATATAGTTAATGGAGCAAAATTGGCGACTACAGCTCGTATCTTCTGTTAGGATGGCATTCTAGATTAATTTAGACACTATCGTGAAAAGCTTTTTATTGATTGAGAGTAAAATTGTTTACTAAATTTACTGTGTTCTACAACACCTCCACTATTCTTCATTCCCTATCTATAATCTTCATAATCTGATCTATACGTATTCATTCATATTATATTTTTATATTTTTACCTCTCCATTCTACTTGTTATGTTGATAAAAGGTTTATCTTGGTAACATTGGCTTAATCTTAAAAATGAAGATTTAAATTCCAGTTTTATTGGACTACACAAACGGCAATGGGTGCGGTTTGAGTTTAAAGCACGTAAGCGTGAAATAATGATTATCATGGAACTAATGCCGAAATAATGTCACATGAAATTCCACGGAGCAAGCAACAAAATTCATTCCGGCAGCGCATCTGTTGCAACTACATGCAGCGATTATACCAGCCAGCTACTAATATTCTAGTATTTATGTATACATGTGTTTGTGTTTTTGTACGTTTGTATGGGTACCTTTACCGTTTGTAGTGAATGCAACAAACGAGAGTGAACATCTAGAATTAAATGACCTCATTAGAGTTGCTAAAATAAATCCACATTTGTCAACCAATGCAACCGTGTCCGGAAAGACAGGTAATTGCATGTACCCTAGGCGGAGTCGCGAAAAACGACACATAAAACATTATGCGCTATTCACCATAAAAAACTAAATCGTGAAAAAGTAAACAGTTACGAATTAGCTACTGCAGTAATTAAGGACGTTAATAGATTCGTAACCAAATCAATAAAACCCAAACAACGACCTTCTATAAAAGATTAGGCATCCATGAGTAAAGATTAAATTACATACGTATATTTTCTACTAATTCAGAGGTTTAACAACAATAAATAATATATAAATAAACAGGAAAACAACACAAAGATCGTGGAGATTAAAAAATACAAAAACTTTCACAAAATTTATTGAAAAACAACAATTGTTTCGCTAACACTGTAGCTTCTTCAGGTTCATAGTAAATGAACAATGAATATCAACTTTCACCAAGTAAAAGCCGATTATATCTCAACTTAATTGCGGACAGTATTCTACAATTTTGAAACCTTAGGGTATCATCAACTCGATAGACACCTTTAACAGAACAGCAATGAATTTGCATGATACCATTAAAAAGTGTTCAATGAATAGGTGTAGACAATGTACGAACGCTATCTTTAGAACTTTGCTACCTATTATGGAATTTAATGGTGTTCAATAAAGTGAAGATTCGAAATCGCGATGTGAATTAATTTTTACTAATTACGAATTACCTCAATTTAATGAGGAAAAATTGTTGCTTCTGTGACACTCTCGTGCTATCGAACTCGGGTACTTGGCATCAATGGTCTGATCACTAACCAGCAGTGTTTCCTCATTAATTTGAGGTAATCTGTATTTGATAAACATTAATTCAAAAATTAATTCACATTAATGTATTGATATTTAACGAAGACGCGGTTGGGAAATTGTAAAACATTTTTAATAATAAAATTCAAACAAACAATATGTAAAGGTTTTACAAAAAATTTAGTAAGATTTCTCTTACAATATTTCGGCTTATAAGGCCATTATCAAAGAGTTATAAATAGAAACTAAACTAAAAATAAAAATGCGTCAATATATATACTACAAATATGAGTGAGGGAGATTACAATTTCTGACAGCGCTAAAAATATAGGGCTCTTATGCCCTTCACACTGCTCATTCGTAACAATTTTATTTTGAAAAAATGCCTTTTGAATCCCTAATTTTTCTAAAAAGTTTAGTCTTTTACTTTTATTTATACTATGTAAAATTTTTAAATTATCTTCACTAAAATTATGGTTATTATCAAGACAACACGCGAAGTCAGTATTACATTTTCTATCTATAATCGATTTTTTGTGTTCTTTAAGCTTAGTTTTGAAGGATCTACCAGTCTGTCCTATATAGATGGGTTGGCAGTATACCTCTATAAATATTATGTTGTCGACGGTCAAGAACAGTTACAGTTACAGTTTAGTTTAGTTTAGTACACCGTCACGGTTTATAATTTACAGTTGATAGTAGAATGGTAATATAAATACGATATACCGAGTGATATAAATAAGTGGTAATATAAATACGATATAGTGAGTGATATAAATAACACATTTACCTGGTCATATAAATAAGTTGTAGCATTAGAGTTTAAGTGTTAAGTAGCGTATAAGTGTTATATAAATAGTGTAAAATAAATAATTGTTTAAATAAATAAGTTGATCTAGAAAAATCGTTACACCTAATTCATTTAATCTTTTACAAATGGTAGTGCTGATATTTTTATATTTCTTCAAAATAAAATTGTTGCGAATGAGCAGTGTGAAGGGCATAAGAGCCCTATATTTTTAGGGCGTTTGTAGTATATATATATTGATGCATTTTTATTTTTAGTTTAGTTTCTATTTATAACTCTTTGATAATGGCCTTACAAGCCGAAACATTGTAAGAGAAATCTTATTAAATTTTTTGTAAAACTTTTACATATTGTTTGTTTGAATTTTAATATTAATGTATTGAAATTAACCTCAACAAAAATCTCTAAATATTTCATTTTTAATGACTAGTAATAATATACATTAATTTCATTTCATTCGTCACCTCTCGTAGGTTAGTAAGCTAGTAGGATTTGGGTTCGAATCCCTGCGAGGGCGGGACAAAAGAATTCATTTTTCCTCAATTATTCAACATACTTTTCTTCTATTTTGATTACGAGCCTACCACGTGACTACGCTGTGGGTTCGGATTGACAAGTCGATATCCTTATTTGAAAAGGTTCTTGTTGAACACTATTGAATACCAAAATAAGTTACAAATTTCTATAGATATCATTCATACGCTTATCTGATTATTTTCACTGAATGTTACTTGTCACGTTAGAAACAAAAACTATAGCAATTTCGCCTAACGTTAATTTCCATCGTCATATTAACTAAAAACACTAAAAGGAGGGTATGTATGGCTCAGATGAGTTGACATAAACATTGAATACTTCTTAAAATATGTTAACTGGTGGAAAATTTTAATTTAATGTAACATCTACTGTATTGTATTTATTAATAATTAATTTATAAAACACGGATGTAATCTAGCCTTTATAACTAACACCTTCTGAGTAAATATAAAACAATAAAGGAAAAACAGTTGAAAATAAAAAATCTGGGGTCTATAAACTTACTTGTTGAACTTAACCAGTGTTTTGTATCAAACGGAGACAAACATTAATACACATTTAAGTCAACACAATAATATTTTCTCACAAATAAAATGATTCTACTTAGACGAATTTGATATTTTTGAACAAAATTTAATAATGAAATTGAAATTTTACATAATTGATATAAACGATGTAAATTGTCATTATTAAAAGGTTGGAAATTAATAAACAAAAAAACTAAATATAATTCATTAATAATGAAAATCCTTTTTTTTTGTACAAGTTAATTTTCTTTTTTAGTTTATCCAGCACATTAATTTGAGGTAATCTGTAGTTGTTAAAAATTAATTCAAAAATTAATTCACATTAATGAATTTAAATATTATAATCAATTACACGTCAATAATTTATGACTAATTCACTGATTATTACAAATATTTTCTGTTTTGTTTTTATTATTTCACTGTATGATAGGTGCGAAACGCGGACGATGGGCTAGGCGGAAAAGAAAGACTTAGGAACATTTCCGATGTGGTGTTATAGGTGGCTGTTGAAAATACCGTGAATATAAAAGGAATGAATAAGTAGGAGAACAAAGGGTGCTATGGAAGTCAATAAAAAAAAGGAGAGATAGGTAGATAAACTAGTGTGGTCCTTATTCGGGTCTAAAGGCCGTCGTTGTTTGGTACATCCAGCATCGGAGATGGAAGGACCTCTGGAGAAGCTCGCCACTCGTGCTAGCGAAACGTTAGGAAGCAATTCCAACCAGCGACGGCCTTTATACCCGAATAAGGACTACACCAGTTCATCAAGTGGCCGCGAAAGCCTTAACCAATTTGTCAAATAGGTAGGTACTTTTTAAACATAAAGGGCTAGCCAGAGAGATATTAGAGGTAGAAATAGGAGAGAAAAGAGGTAGAGAGTAGTTTCAAAGGAATAGGAATATTGGCTCAGGATAGGAATGAATGGAGGTGCGTGTCCAACTAATCTTCGGACTCGCAATTCTATGATGATGATTTAAGGACTCATTAATACCACAATAACTTAATCTTACATGATAGATACTCGCCATTTAACAAAGCCAATATTTGATGAAACAATTGCTATATTTTGTAACAAAACAAATAAAAATTTCATTGAGAAGCTTCAGGTTGTGTTACCATTTATTTAATCAATAAATAATCTTATGTCTCATGCAAAATATAGAGTAGCGTTTAAAAATTCGTAATCACACAACTTTATGTATAAATGTACATTTGTATGAAATAATAAAAGAAGTCTACTTGTTCATTACAAAAGCAACTGAAAAATGCGTTAAATTTCCATGCAAATCGGTTCGTACATAAAAAAAACTACTTAACAATATATATACATATATGTGTATATTGTTCTGGTAGTATAATCGAGAGTCACTTCTACCATAAAGTCTATTTATGATCCCGATTTTACGGTTACAGCATTAAATAACTAATTAATAGGACTGCCTGTAATGGTTTTGTACGATTAGACGCGTCTTTATTGAACATAAAATCATACCGAAATCGCTGGCATTCTTTAGAGCTGTTAACATGACAGGTTATTGTCCAAAAATCAAAATTAGAACAATACTTGAACAGGGGTCGGTGTTATATTGAAAATTATGTATGTATAGAGAACGGTTTGAGTTTTAAATTTCCACGCCTGGCAGTGACACACAAGTTGATTTTTAATTTGGTTGAGGTATTTTAATTGAGTTGAAACCATGTTTATAACAAAAATTTATCAGGTAAAATCGTTAAAATTTATAAAACTAAAACCCAAATATCAACTTAAACTTTCTAAAGTGACCGTTTGATGAAAAATTATTTAATAATAGCAATAATACGAACAAAGTTTCAACAATAATTTATTGATCTCGACAATATTGTTTCGACCACTATGTGGTCATTTTCAAGAGAATACAGAATACTAAAATTATAGTGTAAATGTTCAAATATATATATATATAAATGGTACTTAAGGATAGGGGGTACTTAAATTAATATTACAATATTGTTAATAATAAAGGTGTATAATATGTAGTCAATTCGATTTGATTATTTGTTACATTGTGTTTTGATAAAATTGTTTTTTTAATTTCTAATGATTATAGTAGGTTTAATTTTCTACTTTTTGCTTGTGAATGTAGTAGTTTGATATCCTCATTTAATACATGGTTATTCAAGGTGCAATGTTCTGCTATACCCGTGTTACAAGATTCATTTTTTATACTGAATAACATTGTATTAAATGAGGATATCAAACTACTACATTCACATGCAAAAAGTAGAAAATTAAACCTACTATAATCATTAGAAATTTAAAATGAATTTTTATCAAAGAAGAATGTAACAGATAATCAAATCGAATTGACTACATATAATACACCTTTATTATTAACAACATTGGAAAATTAATTTAAGTACCATTTGTATATATATTTGCACATTTACACTATAATTTTAATATTCTGTATGCTCTTGAAAATGACCACATAGTGGTCGAAACAATATTGTCGAGATCAATAAATTATTGTTGAAACTTTGTTCGTTTTATTGCTATTACCAAGTATCAACTTTATTTGATATGGAAAAGTTACAGTTCCAATTTCTGTAATTCACTGCATTATTGAAAACTGAAGATAAAGTTTAATTTCTATTAGAAAATAAAGGGAGAAGAGCCTGATTTCAACGTATTGATTTCACAAAACTATTACCGAACAGGTGGGCACTTTAAGAGATTACGAATTTTCTTTTATATTTGCTTAAAACAATCCGATCGATGCGAAAATAAAGAGAACAAATCGGACGTTAAAGTACGAAATTCTCGGGATTGAGTAGGTAAACGCCAAACGGTAATGTGCGAGCGACCATATAATTCGTTTTTCGTACAAATTTTCATGTCATATATATACGCGTAACTCCCATAAAGTTAAAACGAAATGTTTTCTAATCGAAGCGACCTGTGTCAGCGGATTTGTTCGATAGGAAAGCAATATATTTGACTTCGATAAGTGGAAATTCGGTGGGAATGGCTAAACGACGAGTGTCAGCGAAACTCGCGAAGCGGTATAATTTAAATCCTCATCCAACTTATACTCAAACTTAACTGATCTTCTCGTAGTATGCGAATTTAACTACGAGGATCGTTTCAAAAATAACATCAAAATCTCAATCCAATTTTATTTCTCTTGACTGCTGTTCAAATCATAGAGAAATAAGTATGGATCTCGCTATCCCCATTTAACCCTGTACTCTACTGTGATGCTAGAAATGACATAACGCTATATAGATACCCTTCTAACCATTTGCAGACAGTTTGTTTCTGCTCTGTGTCTCGCACGTTCTATACTTATCTCTACTGAACAAAAAAACTATGCTCTTGGTTAGCGTTCTGCAGAAACTGTCAGACGTGTATCGCGATTTCGAATTGATTCGCTCTCATCAGCACGACGTAGATAGTTCCGATAGGACACCAACCAACCTATGCAATCTATAAACAGCGATTAATAAAGAAATACAAAAAGCGCAGTGAACGCCATCTGTAGATAAGTGGGATAACCAAGAGCATATTTTTATTTTTGTTCGATCTGGTTACGTTCCTACCACGTAGTTAGCTACGCCATGGGTTCAGTTGAACAAGTCGATATCTGTTGCATCCCTTGGACCACCAACTGCTTTATTATCATTGCAAGATGCGTAACATTTTCACGCTGACTTTCTAAGTTCTGATTTTTAGCTCCTTTGTTCATTTATTACCAGTTCCTTTCCTATGTCAATATAGTGTCAAATCCTTTCCTAATTGCACCATAAATCCAATACCATAAATTGCCTATAAAATAGCTGTAACTAATCCTAACGTCCGTCAATTTCTGTCACAATTATAACTATACACTAATACGCTACAACAAGTTTCAAATCCCACCTTCCTCACTTGTAACACCCATCATCATTGTTCTCATCAAATTTAACCACACCCCATCCCTTTCCAACTTAACCACAAATTTATAAATAACCTTTTTCTAAAAAGAGATCATCACAAGCAATATCAATTCATATTAAACTATCTATCTATCAGCTATATTTAATTTATATCAACCACCAAGTTTAATTAATTAGTAATATTCAAGCGACAACTCAATCGTGACGCAACGCATCCCGGTAGTTGCTACCAGTATTATCCGTTGAAAAAAGTGTAAATATATGTATATAAAACCTGCTCAAAGACTTTAATTCAAACGACTTACAAACGCTACTTCAATCAAGATTCAACACAAATACCTGGATTTCATGAAGTTGCAGTCCAAGACGATTCACAACGAATCGAAACAATATCCGTATTTGAAAAGTATCTTGTTTAACGTTACTGAATTCCACAGTTTTTGTAGTGCGTAACGAAGAATGAAACAACAAAATTTGGTGCAAGATGTGCCACTAAATTTTATATTACGCTTGTTAAAACCCACGAAAATCTACAAAAAAAGTTACAAGCTTTTCATTGACAAAGTATTTTTGTAGTGTCAAAACCCAGAGTAAGACTAATTATTCTCAGAAAGGACTTCAATATTGTGAAATATAAAAGAATGTGGAATATGTGAATGCTCTTGTGATGTCAACCTGTCAGCTAACGTTGAAGTTGATGAATAGTGAATTAAACTTAAATCACTTTAGCATGTATCAAATTTTGATCCATAGCTTCCCAGCCCTATCAAACTTTTTTCTAACAATGATAACCGTAGGTTCATGATATGGAATGCTCCCCATAGACTCTTTACTCACCCAATGCTTAACACAAGATTTCATGTCACATTGTTGCTCTAAACGTTTTACCGTTTTTTGTAAAGTACTACATAAGCTAAAATACACTTGTTAATTTAAAGTTGAAAAGTAAAAGCCTTTGTAAGATCGTACAATATTGTTGAACAGTGTTCTAATATAAGTTTTTGGAAATTTAGGTAATTTTAATTTTAAGTTAATATGGAAATTAACTTTCGTAAAGCAGACGCCAACACAATAAATTTCTTTAGCACTTCAGTGTCAATTTTCAAATAAGATTGAAATTTTTTATCGAGTATCTAAGAGGGACTGTAAGGAAGGCACGTACGGTGTTGCCAGATTGCTCTCAGTAATACTAGTCTCATTACTTTTCAGATCCACCCCGTAATCATAAGTTGAAATGGGATCGTGTGTAATAGTGAAACGTTAGCGATGACGATGGCATGCTAGCTTAGTCCGTAATTCAATTAGCTTAAAGCACAAACCCCATTTCCACACAAGAAATCGACGGAAAACTGCTAATTGGAAACGAAGTCGAAGTGATTAATAATTGAATCCAGATAAGAGGGATTTACTTCACGCTCAAGTTGCTTTCTTCGTCGTTCTTCGGAGTACGTTGCCGCTGAAAATGGGCCAATTGATTCTCTCGAGATAATTCTCTGAAATTTCAATTGACTTTCATTTTCGCTACTTGTTCGGAAAAACATTCGGCCCAGTCGCACGAATCCGCTAAATAATCCTACTCTGTTTATCTTAAAACTTCCCTAATCGCCAACTTTAATCGGTTAAGTAATTTTCAAACGTTGACAACGAACGCAAACTGGAACGGGAAGCTTATCGCGACTATTATTAGATTAAAGAGCCTGTCTGGATCGGACCACTAGATAACAATTATTCTATTATATTCTACACTGTAAACATCAACCTAGAACCTACCAATCCCTAAGTCTCTATCATAATCATAATAATGATAAATTATCAAATGGTAACGTTTTAATGATGTATATAACATTTATAAATTCAGAGATTGTTATAATATATGAACATACGCTACCACGGCCGGAATCCATAGCAGAATTCAAATTCAGAGTAAAGGGTCGTGGCCTAGCCGATTATTTAGACCACGGCCTCTTAGATCGAACCTGAATTCCACTTAAAAATTCTTGCCTGAATTAAAAATATATTACAAAATAAATTGATCTACATTGGTTAAAATCAAAAAGTAACAGGTGGACTAGGACTAGCATCAAATCCATATGATTTTTAGTTAGCCCTAACCTTCAAAAGACGGGTGTATAAATTTGACAGCTGTTGCACTAGTAGTACCTGAGTTATAGAATTTTTATTGAAAGAACTTTTGTTATTTTGAAAAAATGGATAAAAAGGAATTTCGCGTGTTAATAAAGCATTGCTTTTTGGCTTATTGGCAAAAAAAATACTGCTGAAACCAAGGCATGGCTTGATAAACATTATTCGGACTTTGCACTAGGAAAACCGTAGATAAGTGGTTTGCTAAATTTGAACGAGGCAAAATGAGCACCGAGGACGATGAACGCAGTGGACGCCCCCAAATAGTAGCGCCTGTTACCGACGAAAACATCAAAAAAGTCCACAAAATAATTTTTAATAACTGTAAAGTGAAGTTGATTGAGACAGATAGACAGAGACCGTAAAGATATCAAAAGAACGTGTTGATCATGGTAATATCGTGAATGAATATTTGGATATGCGAAAGTTCTGTACAAAGTGGGTGCCAGGGTGCCGCGCGAGCTCACAATCGACCAAAAACAATAACGGATCGATGATTCTAAGCAGTGTTTGTAGCTGGGAGCTATTAAGTCGCAATAAATCCGAATTTTTACATTTGCGTCGATATGTGACGACGGATGAAACATAGCTCCATCATTTCACACCGGAGTCCAATCGACAGTCAGCCGAGTGGACTACTCGTGGTGAACCGACTCCAAAGTGTGGAAAGATGTAAAAGTCGGCTGGCAAGGTGGCAAGGTTATGGCATCAGTATTCTGGGATCAGGGATGCTCATTGTATAATATTAATTAACTATCTTAAAAAGGGGAAAACCATAAACAGCGTCTATTACGTAGCGTTACTGGAGCGTTTCAAATACGAAATCGCGGAAAAGTGGCCTCATTTGAAGAAAAAGAAAGTGCTGTTACATCAAGACAATGCACCGTGTCACAAATCAATGCAGTCGATGGCAAAATTCCATGAATTGGGTTTCGAATTGTTTTCGCAGCCACCGTACTCTCCAGACCTGTCCCCCAGCGACCTTTTTCTGTTCTCAGACCTCAAGAGGATGCTCGCTGGACAGAAATTTCGCACCGATGAAGAGGTAATCGCCGAAACTGACGCATATTTTGAGGCTAAAGACAAATCGCATTATAAAAATAGTATCAAAAATTGGATGCCCCCTATAATCACTGTATCGCCCTCGAAGGGAACTATATTGAATAATAAAGTCAAATTCTATCAATAAAAAATATTTTTTTCTATTCGAGCCTACGAACTTTTAGCCGGCCTGTTATATACCTTCCCGACCAGTTCGGAAAAATATTTTACAGTCACCATTACAGCAGTTATTTTTACTGGAAATATCCCAATTTTAGAGAAAGCTAAAAATTTTGTAACTGTCATTCAATAATTTATGATTTAAAACTGATTTTTAATTACTTCGATTTTCTAATCCAAAAAATGTGCTAACCGGTAATTCCACGGAAATATTTCGTTTTATAATTGATTAGATCAATCGTTCTATAAGGCAACTATTTGTGATCAAAGAATATAGCAATGTCGCGCACCTACTTTTTCGACATACTTTTCCTTATAAACCGCGCTAATAACCAACTAGTAACCATAGATATAGATACTGTACTGAGTGTTTTCTATCTAGCTTTAATGTAAATTTGCTGGCAATGCGAATGTACGACCAGTAATTGTCTCATTCTAGAATTCTAATTCTAAGATAATAATAAGAACAAAAATACGTTCTTGGTCAAGTAATTTAATTTATCGAAACTACCAGACGTGGATCGCGATTTCGATCTTATTAGATCTCATCAGCACGCCATAGGCAGATTCGATAAATTACTGACCAAATTACTGGAGCTCGGTGTAAAGCGGATTTAAATAAAACGTTGATATGGCAGTACGTCGCCATCTACCTTCTTTTTCTCCTATTGCCGTATTTCATAACGTTATACAAGGCCTTATTAGGGTATCGTCTTGTCTATTTAATAATTTATCGAATAATCGCTATAGCGTGCTGATGAGATCTAATAAGATTGAAATCGCAATCCACGTCTGGTAGCTTCGATAAATTAAATTACTTGACCAGGAACATATTTTTGTTTTTATTAATTTGGTTTACGTGTCCCATAAAGGTAGGTACAGACTTGCAACATCACCCCGTCGCGAACCCCGTATGATATCTACGCCGCGTCAGTGTGGACGGTAAAGCGAACGTCGTTTCGTAACATCCCTGCGAACCGAATGGCGTTCCATCGCCAGTCGATATTCAGCCGTCGCATCAAAGGAGATGTTACGCGATGTCCCAAACAAATCTGGACGTGCAAAAGAACCTAAAGAACTAAATAAAGAATCCCTAAATAAGTGGAACGGAATAACGTTGCACAGTCTCGATACGCGGCGGAGCAAAGTTACGCGTGTTAGTTACGGGGTATATTGACGCTATGAAGTTCGCGAGGGTGTTCGCGACGGGGCGATGTTACAAGTGTGTACCTACCTTAACGGATTTAAGCTGCACCGCTGATACAGTTAGACAAGATGATACCCTAATAAGGCCTTGTCTAACGTTATGAAATACGGAAATAGCAGCAAAAGCAGGTAGATAGCGACGTACTGTCATATCAACATAAAATAATAGTATGTACTCTTGTTACTAGAGAGTTACAGAAAAGAGACAGGAATAGGCAGCACATCCGTTTTGTTTCTTTCTAGAGAATGGTCTATTTTGGGAGTTATAGCTCAGTCCATTCTCTATGCCTCTTATCTATGCTAATGACATATGATATCATGTAAAGCTAAGGTTAGAAATTTGCTACGATTACCATTTTTCTTCTTCCAACAGGACACGGTAATCAAATTAAATGTTGAATATTCTTTAAATATTACTTAATTATTATATTTTAAAAAATTTCGTATAACAGGAGGCAGCTATGCTCATACGAAACTGTTTAGATAATTATAAGTTTTAAATTTTAATTAGATACAGTATGTATTTTGATGTTATATAATCAATGGATAAATCGTGCAGAACAAAACACGTGAAGACTTGAATAATTAAGGAAATAACAGGATCATCGCAGTGCATTTTTTTCGGATTAAACTGACATAGATCATAATATCCTTAGTTGACAGGATATAGTGCTGCAATAGGTAGATAGCATTAGTTAACAAACGGAATTCCACATTGCATGTCCCGAATACCTGTTGACCCGTATATTGTGCGTCACTGAATACAATACGCAATCAGGCCATTAACCCAACCCTATTAATTAACTCCAAAGGCAGTATTTAATATATGTAGTTAATCCATTCAGTCCATTCATTCAATAGGTATCTATAGACTTTATTTTATTAAAGTGATACCTACATCTACTTTGAGGATATTTACAACATTTATAACATCGAAGATTTTTGTCTGAATTCAGAATGTCGACCATCGAGGAAGGAAAAAACATTTTAAAGTCAAATTTGAAAGAAAGTTAAACAATTCGTAGTTATAAAGTAAGAGAAAAACACTTGGAGAGGTTTCACAAAAATTTTATTCAATCTCAACGTACATTTTACCTTGTAAGGACATAGTCAGGAGTATATATATTACCGGCCAAACCCGATTTCAGGACAAACTAGTTTTGTCTAGGCTAAACTAGTTCTTCCTATAGGCAATAGTATTAACTAGTATAGGCTAGTGCAAACTAATTTGTCCTAAGGTCCGATAGGATAAACCAGTTTAGGCTAGTCCAAACTGATTTGTCCTAAGGTCCGATAGGATAAACCAGTTTAGGCTAGTCCAAACTAATTTGTCCTAAGGTCCGATAGGAAAACCCAGTTTAGGCTAGTCCAAACTAATTTGTCCTAAGGTCCGATAAGATAAACCAGTTTAGGCTAGTCCAAACTGATTTGTCCTAAGGTCCGATAGGATAAACCAGTTTAGGCTAGTCCAAACTAATTTGTCCTAAGGTCCGATAGGAAAACCCAGTTTAGGCTAGTCCAAACTAATTTGTCCTAAGGTCCGATAAGATAAACCAGTTTAGGCTAGTCCAAACTAATTTGTCCTAAGGTCTGATAGGATAAACCAGTTTAGGCTAGTCCAAACTAATTTGTCCTAAGGCCCGATAGGATAAACCAGTTTAGGCTAGTTCAAACTAATTTGTCCTAAGGTCCTATAAAATAAACCAGTTTAGGCTAGTCCAAACTGATTTGTCCTAAGGTCCGATAGGATAAACCAGTTTAGGCTAGTCCATACTAATTTGTCCTAAGGTCCGATAGGATAAACCAGTTTAGGCTAGTCCATACTAATTTGTCCTAAGGTCCGATAGGATAAACCAGTTTAGGCTAGTCCAAGCTAATTTGTCCTAAGGTACGATAGGATAAACCAGTTTAGGCTAGTCCAAACTAATTTGTCCTAAGGTCCGATAGGATAAACCAGTTTAGGCTAGTCCAAACTAATTTGTCCTAAGGTCCGATAGGATAAACCAGTTAAATTGAAGTTGAAGTTTTTTTTTTTTTAATTTTCCGTAGTGAGTTGTTTTTAAGGGTAGAAACGATCTACCACGTCATAAATTATACTCCATAATATGAAAAAATGTTTATTCTATATATTTAATAACCATTCCAATCTATGTAACACGAAAATGTGTGATTTTCAATTGTTTCTACGAAAATATAGTTTTCAGGCCCAAAAACAAAATAAAAACACATCGGGAACATATATCTTTTAAAGAGGTAAGATAAGAAAATTTAGATGAAAATCGATCCGAATAAATTCTGAAGTAATATCTTATTTAGAGACAGCCTTAAATAAAATGAAGCGGTATTGACAGTAAAACATGGAATAAAACTAAATAAAAATAAAACGAATGTATTCATTGGCGTGGGAGGTGAAGGTAGGGTTAGAGCTAAATGAAAATTAGAAGAAGTCGCCAATTTTCGATATCCAGTAAATAGGATAAGTTTTGCGTTGAAAATACTCACAAAGTAAGTGAGCGTAATACGTGTCTGCGTTCTCAAAAAGTGTTGTGGTTAATTGGGGTATGTCCTTTCTGGGTTTTAATTAAGTCTGGATGGAAACGCGGTAAATATATAAAACAAAGGAAAGCGGAGGGCCGAATAACTTTTAACAAAAATAAATAATTTCTGTGCTCGCGATTGGTTAATTTAGAAACTCGAAAACATTTATTAAAAGTGTATGTTTGAACCTAGGCTGTGTAAGGATGGCCTAGGCGGAAAATAAAAAGACAGAAACGTTTCAGATGTGGTGTAATAGATCACTGTTGAGAATACCGTGAACAGAAAAGGTTAGAAACGAAGAACCATTAGAAGGAGTAGGAGAATAAAAAACGCTGTGGAAGTCAATAAGAAAAAGGACAGATTGATTGGTAGGATATCTTCTGATCCATGAAGGGCTACTTAGAGGCTTGTCAGAAGCAAAAATAGGAGTAAAAACAGGCAGAGGAAAGTCTATATTAGTCACTGTTCACATACAGTTAGGGATGTAACATGTTGTAATTTTAGAGAAATTCGAAGATAGGAAGGAGTGGAGGCTCTATGATGACTAATACTCTATTTTTAACATCAAGTACTGGAATTGTGCTAAATATATTTATTTATTGCAAACTATAACACATGGATTGAAAAATCCCCGACCTAACAAAAAAAACACGTTTTTTTTTTGTTCAAAATTGGCTTTCCAGAGCCGCTCTAACATTTCAATACCACTTTTGTAGAACAATTTATCTTTTTCCTCAAACTAGACCTCTTGCCAGTGAGCATCTTTTTGAGGTCTGCGAACAGCCAGTAGTCGCTGATAACAGTCTCCAAATCTGGAGAATACGGTGGAATTGCTCCCACATCAATTCGAAGTTCAATTTATTTAGTTTTTACATTGTTTTGATGACGAATCACTTGTGAAATGGTGCGTTGTCTTGATGAAACATTTTTTTTTCCTTTTCTTCTCCATATGCGGTCGTTTCTTTGCAATTTCGGCCTCCAAACGCTCCAATAACTCTATATGATTATCACAATTCACTGTTTATGGTATTTCCCTTCTCAGGATGGTCGATAAATATTACAATACGCACATCCAAAAATACCGAGGCCATAACCTTTCCAGCCGATTGTTGTTGTTGTGCGTTCGGGCGCTTTGGACGAGATTCACTAGTTGCTGTCCACGCAGATAACGATCGTTTTGATTCCGAATCAATATTTCATCCATTGTCGCATATGTTATCGATGCAAAAATTCCTGTTTGTTACGTTTAAACCATGATCAAATACTGCTTAGAATCATCAACATATTTTTGTTTTTGGTCAAAAGTGAGCTTTAGCTTTTTCATAGTCAAATATTCATGCAATATAAAGCCAATACGTTCTTTTGATATCTTTACGTTGTCGATGTCAGCTAACTCACGTAATTTTACTTTTCGATCATTCATTCATTCATCATTCGCTTTTGTGGATTTTTTTTATCTTTTCTGGTGTTACCGCCTAATTTGGACGTCCACTGCGTTCTGATGCAGTGCATCATCATCAGTGTCTCTACGACCACGTTTGATGTCAGCAAACCAACGTTTCATTTTGTTTCGGTTGTTTCCGATGGAGCGGAATCTCCATAACACTTTTTAAGCCATGCTTATTGCTTCGCTTGAACGGTATTTTTTCCAATGAAGAAGCAGAGTAAAATTAAAACACGAAATTGTTTTTGATCTATTGTTTTGAAAATAACAAAAGTAGCTAGATAAAGTCACTCTTAGCACAATAACTGACAAACTAATGTATATCATTTTAACAGCTGTCGTTTGAAGGTTCGTGCTAACTGAAAAAGAGGTGAATTCAATAAAACTAGCGCCATCTATGTGTTAGGCCCACGACTTTTCTGCCTATGTGTTAATTAGTGGAAATTCGAATCATCATTGAGATTATTATAAAGTATACAATATATAAAAAAGAAAAAAAAGTAGTAATAACTGGAGCTTTCTTCAAATTTAATGACATTCATAAAGCTCATCTTTCTTTCAGAAGGAGCCTAGACCATTCCTTCTGAGAATGGTAAACTAAATGAAAGATTTCTGAAGCGCTATACGCATATAAAAGGTTTCCAGCAATCTGGGATTTTGAGATTGTGTATACGTAGCTGCTTACATGTATATGTATGTACGTATGTGTGATTGAAACGAATGAATCTGCCATTTTCTTTTATATGTGTTCATTACTTTTATTCGAAGAAGCACTGCTGGTCCGTCCATCTCAAACAAAAACGATAAAAAAACTGGGAGTCATACGTTCAACTTACACATGCTCAAACAGAAAAAACATAATAAATATAAAAATTTGAAAGTAAAATTGAATATCACCGTTTAATTTATCCATTTCTAATGACGGCTATCGGGGTGAAATATATGAAGATCGTGTAAAAAGGTACATAAAATGAATGTATCGATGTTAGAGGGCATTCTAATGTTGTAAATAGCCCGTATAATGGACTTACTATACGTAATAATAATATGTGAAAACATATGGGGCATGGATTCTACTAATTTGTTACGGCGAGAAGGATGCCATGACAACGATGACGTCAGCCGCAAATTTACAGGCCTAGTGTTCCCGAATAGGGAAGATGTCCAGTCGCGGTAACATTGCTGCTGCATCCTTTCTAAGCTTGTACGTTGGTTGTTCGTATTTGTGGTGTAAACACAAATAAACTTTCAAAAAATGGCATATACGAATTAAAATGTAATAGTTGCGATGCTATTTATATAGGACAGACTGGCCGGGCCCTAAAAAACAGATTAGACGAACATGAAAGATCAATTAAATACAATATAATGTCGACTGGTTTTTCGGAACACTGCATAACCAATAATCACTATCTATATGATAAAAATGTAAAAATGCTACACAATTGTGTAAAAAGTAAGAAACTAAGCCTTCTCGAAAATTTGAAAATTAAAAAAGCGCTGAATAATAATAAATTAATAGTTAATAACCACACTGAATTAGAGACCAGCAATTCACCTTTACTTTTATACAAATTGTAACTGGTTTTACCAGAGTAGATACCTGCATCTAGGAATTTCCGTATTACCCTCATCCCTTTATATTGATCGGCAGCATTTCTTTAATTTTAGTAACAAATGATCCGTTGGCCGAAACAATTGTAAGAGTTTAATAAACCTTATTGTTGAAACTTTCTTTGTGTTTTATTAAAATATTCAAATTTCTACTAAATGTGTTCAAGTGTAATAGGTAATAATCATCATATTATTCGACACGTTGCCTAGCACATATTCTACAGAAGGGATATTCAAAGGCATACTATATCTGACGTTACTTTTTCTTGAGTGAAGTCTTCACCTATTTTTAAAGGCACGAGCCGCCACTGACCAGTTCACTAAGAAAAATAAAACTCAAAAGAATGTTTCAACAATATATTCGAAAAACTCGATATGTTTCGATCGGACGGCCCATTACTGAGTGATTACTCTTGATAAAGGCCGTCCGGTCGAAACATTTGTCGAGTTTTTCGAATATATTGTTGAAACATCCTCTTGTGTTTTATTTTTCTTAGTTCAATATGTTTCATGAACAGTGCACCCAAAAAAGGTTTACTGACTATTTCAATATTTCAAATAGTAATTCCTACAAGTTAGAAAAGAAAATGAGTTGTAAGAGAAAAAAGTAACATATTGATATTTCGTCCTCTTATCTTTCAATTTCCATACACATAGTGTTTACTGAAACAATTTCCTCTCCTTGTAAAAGTTCTCTAGTCTACAAAATGATAGAAGTTGCACGTTTCCAACTTCTCTTTGTACGATTTTGCATTTGCTTCCTTGTTCTTTACCGGAATATTTTCAATTTTAAACTAGAACAGTCTCCCAAGGAAAAAGCGTTTCACTACTTTCTCAGAATATTTTAAATAATTGAGTTGAATTCCAATTCCAAAGTCCGTAAAAGTACGCAATAAAAGAATACCAGCCATTTTAAAAAATTCTACTATTGTTAATAAGGCCAATCATTGCAAGAATTCAGAAAGAATTCTTTTATTCCAAAGTGAGGGCATTTGGTATGGAAGCGTCTAAAATTCATAACAGCGACATTTATAAATATTTCTCTGATCCCTTTATCGCTAAAGTATTTTCTTATTTTGCATATTTACCAAAATAACTTAAACTATAGAAAACAATGGCATAGATAGACAGAAATCTATACAGATAAATAAAATTGGAGTGTCGGTTTGTAATATTAAAATAACCACTTTTTACTGAATGCATACGGATGTATACAGGGTACATGTATCAAAATAACATTTTTTTTAATTTTTCTGTCTGTCTGTTTGTTTCGGATAATCTCTGAAACGGCTGCACCGATTTTGACGGGACTTTCACTGATAGATAGCTAATGTAATAAGGAGTAACTTAGGCTACTTTTATTTTAGAAATTAATAATTATTTATTAATAATAGTAGTAATGAGTTATTTCCTATTATATTAGCTATCTGCCAGTGAAAGTCCCATCAAAATCGGTCCAGCCGTTTCAGAGATTAGCCGGAACAGACAGACAGACAGACAGGCAAAAATTGTAAAAACGTCTCCGGCCACTTAATATCACAAAGGCTGCCTGTCGCGCGGGTTATTGCTGTGTCTCAACGGCTTCGTTTAAAATTTTAAAAATAACTTTTTTGTTAAATTCCACGCGGAAGAAGTCGCGGGCACAGCCACTAATAAATAAGTGTAATTAATATTTTCAATGTTTCTATTCTTTATTGATTGATTTCAATTGATTTCACTTCCTTAAATAATCCGGCAGCTAACATTAACGTAATTTTTGCTAATTATGTTGCTATTTATCATCAAGAGGTGAACTCTCTTTGACGTGTTAGCTATACGTACAATTTGCGAAACGTGCTAATTATTATTTCTCTTTCAACTACGTAAACGTCGAGCTGATATTTGACTTTGGATTTTACCCCGAACTAACTAAGCTAAATTTTACATGCCTATATACAATAAATCACCTCCCTATGTACAACTAAAATACGATTCGAACACAGATAATGTTCACGTGCCTACATAAATCTACAGCAATTGCAAAGTGCCCTACGATGATTGACTAACCATTGAATTAATACTGTTAACGATGGTATTCTTTTTATGTCCTAAATTCGTGCTTCCTATTACGTTATTACAAACGAAAATTATTAATCTCAGACATTTGATAATACAACTTCTATGAAACTTATTTGAAACTTTCTAAATTAATGTTTTGGTGGGCGAATCCAGGTGCAAACTTGCAAGCATTCTTTTTAATGGTAAGTTAAGCGCAATAATTAAGTATAAATTAAAGAAATGTCTCAGAATATAGAATGATTGAAACAAATAATTTCAATCTAGCCTCAATAATCAATAATAATGAAAAAACAGTTCCTTTAGAAACAAGTGAGATTTATCAGATGTTCTGTGATACCTGCGATGCAACTTATGTTACATGGGTCAAAGCGGCCGTTCTATTAAAAACCGTATAAATGAACCCGATATTCAATAAATAAAAAAAAGGTCCAAAAGAGGTATAGCAGAATATTGTAGTTCGAGTAACCACAATATAAATATAAATCAAACCAAAACTTAAATAGAAACATAAGAAAAGGTAGGAAGTTATTGTAATTAGAAAACCTGGAAATTAAGATCAGCCATAAAAATATCAATATAGATAATAATCAGAAAGAACTTTATACCTACAACTCTCCCCTCATCCTCAAAACCCTGTAACTAACCCCACCCAATATTATTAAAAATATTCACATTAGGGTTAAATATTTTAGACTTTAGTATCTAATAATCAATGTACTTTTTCTTGAGAATGACCGATTGGCCGAAACAATGTTGTTGAGAATAAAGTATTTAAAAAGTGAAACTCCCCAGTTATTTAGTCATTCATTATACATTCTTTTAGATAATAGAATTTCCAACAAAATGAGCCCTGGTTTAACTTAATCAAATCATTAGCAAAGTAGAATAACAAGAAAAACAGAAAAATTAAGCTTTTCTTCAAAAATTCATATCTCTGCCATTTTTTCATGTTGTAGATATGTCTTTTGCGAAAACATAGTCATTTAAATACACTTTGTGTGTTCCAAATAATTACGGTGTCGGTTCATTAGTCTTTACACATTTGGCATTTCAAGTTTTTCTAGTTTTTCTATTTAACTTCAGCGTTCCTGGATGCCTCAAAGATAGTCCGATTTTTATTTTTAAAATATATTTAAAAAGCATAAATGACATTATACAACTATAGTTTAATTTTGCATTCACATGTACGTGAAATACGTGAAAAATGTTAGCAAATATTATCAAAAACATCCGAGAGCATGAACGTAGTCAGTAGACTTTAAGTATAGTTTCACAAATTTAAGTGGTTTTTGTAGTCTTAAACAAGATGTCCTTGTGCTTTTTTCTGTGTATATAATTAAAGACGACACGTCGGTGTCAGTTTAGGAGGATTAGAATCTATTTTCACGTTTTAGTTTATTAGTTAAACTTTTCTTTTTGATAGTAGAACTAACACTCAGGGTGGACATCCGTACACTAAACGTAGCCATAGTCACAGGATAGTTGTGTGATGTGTTTGTAAATTTATGCACAATTATTATGATACCTGGGAAGGTTACTAGGCAACAAACAGGATAGAGAATAATAACAAGGTGTAAAATTGAACCAGAAAACATATTTTAGTCTTGATGACATTCTTTTTAGGTTTTGCAAAGACATGAATGAATCCTTGTGATTGTGAATTTGTTCACACTGTTCCATCCTCTACCTATATCATTTTGAAGTAAATCAAGGAAGTAATTCCTGTTGTGGTTGTTGATTTAAACTCATTTACTACATATAATATATATTTATTATTACATATTAATATACTAATTACGTAGCGTACATATACTTTTTAAGAAATTCGAGAACGACATATAAGTAAAAACATGTGTCGTATGACAATTTATGCTCTCAAATAATACTAGTACCCGACGTAGTTCGTTATTAATTTTTTAATACTTGTAAATTACGTTGCAGCTGAGGTTATAGATAATACTGATGAAAATAAATTGTTACATTAAAAATCATGGCAAGATTCACAATTTTTGTAGATAACAGCCAGTGATGCTTTGCTTTCACATAAAATATTTGAAATAGTTGAATCGGTAGGTACTTGGTGAAACATTTTCTAATAACAAATTGTTAAATTACAACACTTGTCTAGTTTAACAATATTTTTATTAATTATTTAATATTATTATTCATCAACAAGATATTTAAAGTAGAAAATAGGAGAAAATAATAATTAAATAAAGAAAGACTCACCCTAATTACCACTAACTAAATCGCGAGACTCGCGTTGATAATGCACACGTGTCCGCTCATATTAAATTTAGTTAGTGGTAAATAGGGTGAATCTTTCTTTATTTAATTAACAAGATATTTATCATGTTTCAATTTGAGTGCGACACACAATCAATTAACTTTAAAAGCAAAACATCAGTGCATTTTACCCCCGTATTTGCTTAGATTGGGCTCATACATAGAATATATGATATACATCACCAAAATTTTAGTCCTGTTCTGTCGTTAAAATAGTAAACATGCGTGAATTTGTTAATCCGCAATCACAATTGTTAATACACCCAATATCAAGCTATTGAAAACACATCGCCATCTACTGCAGTTAATACTAACTGTAGTATTTCATATGTTTGACAAGGTCTTCCAAAAGTATCTACTTGTCAAACTGAATCATTGACGCAACACGCGATAGTTACACAAACCAAAGTAAAAAGCATTACGTTCCCGGTAAGTGTTTTATTAATACAACCAGATGCGAATCGCGATTTCGAACTTATTAGTTCTCATAAGCACACTATACGATGGCGGTTCAATAAGTACCCGTGTTAGAAATGAATGAAGACACCATTTTTTCAAAAAATTTATTTTTATTTTCCAACATAGTCGCCGTTTAGAAAGATACACTTCTCCCAAAGTTCCTGCCATTTTTTAACCCCTCTAAAAAAATAGAATTTATCGAACACTCCAAAATACGCCCCTGTCTCGGCGATGGCTTCCTCGTTTGAGCTAAATTTTTTCCCGCAGGCCATTTCTTCATGTTAGGAAACAAGAATAAGTCGCAGGGAGCCAGATCGGGTGAATACGGGGGCTGCGGCAGCAATTCATAACGCAATTCATGTAGTTTGGTGGCGACAACTCCGAATGAATGCGCTGGTGCATTATCGTGGTGAAAAAACACCTTCCTTTTCGCCAAATGCTGCCGTCAAAGCGGTCCAATAACTCACTGTAGAATTGTCCAATGATAGTTCTTTCTTTTTATAAAAAAATCATTAGGATGACGCCCTTCGCATCCCAAAAAAATTGTAGCCATGACCTTTCCGGCCGATGGGACCGTCTCACCTTCTTTGGAGCAGATTCACCGGAATAAATCCATTTTTTAGATTGTTGCTTGGTTTCTGGTGTGTAGTGATGAATCCAGGTTTCATCAACGGTGACAACTCGACGCAAAAAATTCTTCGGATCTCGCTTAAATTACTCCAAACACTGCCACATCCGCTTGTTGTCCACCGTGAGCAATCGCGGCACCCATCGGGCCGACAATTTTTTCATCGCCAACTTATTATGTAAAATATTAATTTCCGTTCCGGTCGACACACCTACGGCCTTTGCTACTTCGTGCACTATCGTTCGTCGATCAGCGAGAATCATGTCGTGAACTTTTTCAATGATTTCCTCGGTAACCACGCCTGCCGGGCGTCCTGGTCGCTCCTCATCAAAACAGATGTTCACCCACGTTTAAATTCGTTGAACCAATGTCTAACTGTGATCATAGATGGCGAAGTGTCTCCATAAACAGCATTCAACTTTGATTTTAGCTCCTTACATTTTTTCCCATCCAAAAACAAAAAACGAATTACCGAACAATGCTGCTTTTTTTCCATCTTACAAAAAATCAGGAAATACATATCACTCAAATATTTGGCGTCGTTTGATAGATGATAGCACACGATAATAAGACCAACATCCCTTAGGAACGTCCTCTGTCTTCAAACACGGGTACTTATTGAACCGCCCTCGTATGAAGCTTCGATGAATCACCGAAGAAGCTCCGTAAAAACAAGTTGACATAAGTGTGCTAATGAAAACTAATAAGTTCAAAATCGCGACCCACATCTGGTAATATCAATAAATTACTGACTGTTACCTTAATTTACAGTACCTAGTTATTAGTTATAGTTAATTCTGATTAAACGATAACTTACCGGATGTCAAATATATGCGCGTTAATTCGATCGTTCAGATAGATGTTTCAAAAGTCAGGTAATTCTATAATTTTGTATCATGAGAAGAGATAGCTCCACAAAATTAACTTACAAACCTACCTATACCCTAGCACCACAGATACGTAACATAGAACACTATAGTATAGCAGCGATGATGATTCTTACGAACGAATGGAACGAGAAAAATAAATATAATAAAAATTTAATTTGCAATTTATAGACATTGAAAACGAATATTTCCAATATCCCTTTCACGCTTTGCAGGTACTGTCCCACGTCCCAGTTACATTCATATACAAACATAGTAGATGTAAAGGTTTGTGAGATATATAATACATATATATCTAGTATACGTATATGTATGTATACCTGATGGTATGGGTATATTCGAAATTGATTCGGATTTTCACCCCTCTAGTAGCAATTTTGTTTTGTAAAGCCACGTTAATGGAATTTGTGAACTGAAAGCAATATGATTTTCTGTTTATGTCCTCAGACCGATAATGATTTTCCCAGGCGGCGATTGTCACTGCCATTTTTACCAACCGATTGCTTTCCAGCTGGGAAATGGAAATATTAAAACTGAAGATCACCCTTTTTTAATTTATTTTCGTCAATATATATTTATATATTGTTAATTCCGATAATACCTGATATAGAAAAGTAAATATAAAGAATTAAAGCTATGTAAGGAGCCGTTCATAACTATATTACGTCACGACGCGAGTGAGGAGTAGTCTCGAGGATAACATGATGATGTGTAAAAAAAAGGAGTGGGGATCTCGGGGTTACGTAACGTTCGCGTAGAGAGTAGTAAAATAGTAGAGGCCCTCACTATCATCTAGGATTTAAGGGAATGGATAAGCTGCCCATGGAAATACAATATAAGTGATTTTATTCTAGTTGGAAGTTATAATTAAATCCGTTTCATTAATTTTATGTTAAAATTACGGAAGTAATTCGTTATGGACTCTTGGTGAAACATTATTTAAACAAAATATGAATAAGTTAAACACTTGGAGGAGTTTCACTTTATTTTATTGATTACTCTATGTACATTTCGCCTTGCTAGGGCATCATCAGGAGTATTTACAGTACAAACTGTACAATAAAATAAAGTGAAACTCTTCCAAGTGTTTAATTTACTCATATATTGTTTATGTTAAAAGTTTGATCAGAACTAACTTTTTCTGTGTTTCTTTTTATTGTAAGTGGTTTTATTTTTTAATAATACATATCCGTTTATTTTTGTTAATAACAAACCCCAAAGACTTAAACCAGACAGTGTTCCGTTTTTTGCTTCTAATCGTTAATTTAATGTTTAAACAAATTAGTTTAAAGTTGTCGTTATAAAATGGCCATTAATAAATTTATAACAAAAGTGTTGCCCAAAGACTGAGGATTTAATTTTGAAAACGTCATTTCCGGTATAATAAGATCTGAAATTGTTTGCAAGATGATGTCAAAACTAGTGTTGGCATTAAAAACTAATCAACCACCGCAAAAACGTAAAAATGTCAGCGTGACCTAAGAAAGATGGAAGGGATATAAAACTTGCGCTATGATGCGTAATAAGGGGGAAAGGGCCCAAAAAGTGGCAAAAACAGCTTGACGTATCATATGAACGCCCCTATGATCTATCCAAATTCGTTGCTCTTGATGATGTTGACTGACTTTGGATACGACTTTTAGGGAATTTAGAGGAAAGAAGTATTATTAAATAACCATTATGAAGAATTAATATTTTACATGGGAACACCACAGTAAAATGAAGGACAAGAGTTTATAGAAACATGTAGAAAAAAACAGCGAAAAATTTAGATCTAAAGTAAATAATGGAATAACCAACTAAATCATTAGGCTTACACAAGATTTACAATTAATTTTAGACCAATTTAAATGTATTTGCCTAAACAAAAATAAGAAATACGATATTTACAACTTATTTTTTCCTGACGCAGTATGTTTCCAAGATTTATAATACACACATTTAGTTTTTGTTTTCTGGTGGAATATGTTCTATTGTTAGTGTGATTTCTATTGTTTCTGGACTGTGGTAGCTATCGGTTAAATATTGTGCATAGTTTGAATTTATTCTGCTTTTTTATAGTAACTGATACGATCAATATATCGTTGTTTTATTTTTATTTTTTGCCTGCTTATCCAATGTATAGTTTATTATACTTAATGAAATTAAATACTTTACCATTCTACTTAAGGGAGCAACAACTATTACACACATCTAATCCCAGATGACAATTTATGCTCAATATTGAATGTTAAATAAAAATTAACCGTGTATTTTACTGGATCGTATAGGTAGTTGCAAGTACATAAGAACATTAGGTTCCACTGCCTTTAAATATTATTTTTAATATAAATATATACATATATAGTTGTAAGTATATACTATATTCCTAAAAAAGTTATAACTTTTGCTGTAGCTTATGTTAGCGTAAATTTAATTTCAAATTTCGTGGAAGTTTTTGTTTGCTTTCTACCTATTTACATTACTTGCCTTTACTTAGATTTTATCTACAACTACACCTAAATGCATCCCTTATTAGCAATCAATTTCTCCCTTAATTACTGTATCCAAAATTCTGCCCTGTTCATTTCATTATATTTCTATGTATTCTTGTCTTCGCTTTACCATCCGTATTTTCATCTAAACTATTCTTCCTATTGGCTCTATACCAACGATTCTGTCATATAAATTCCCCAAGCTGTACATCAAAAATCATCGAGCGTCATGATCTAGACGTCTACTAACTCATTACTTAGAATTAAAGATCATCGGTTCGATTCCGGGCACGTCCGCTATGATCCAAGTTTTTCATTGATTTCCTAGAATCATTATGGCAAATGCTAGGGCAGTACTATTCCACATACGATCCTTAACCACCAATCAACTCATCCACTCACTCACCCATTCCTAAAAGGAGGCTGAAGAAAGCCTAATAAAAATAAAACACAAGTAAAAATATTTACACTAAATTTTTTCGTAAAACTCGACAATTTTTTCGGGCATTGCCCATTATCAAGAGTATAAATACTAAAGAATAAGTCTAACAAGCAGTGTATATGTAGGCACATCTATAATTCGCTGAGTAGGAGACGGGATGTTGTCTGTCCTAACTCTAGTTGATTATTAACAATAATTATTTTATTGTGGAGGCTTTTCTTTATCTCTAAATTTTCAAACAGATAATTTTTTACTTTTAGGTATATTAGAATGTAAAATTTTTGTATTTTTGACATCTATATTGTGTTTATACAAGGTACAATGTTCTGAAATTCCAAAATACAAATTAGTTTTATTAATACTATTTAAATGTTCTTTTATTCTAGTTGAAAAAGCTCTACCGGTTTGCCCAATATAAATTGCGTCACAAGAATCACAAGCTAATTGATAAACACCACTTTTTTCCAAAGGAGTTGTCTTCTTTTTATTATTAACTAATATGGTTCTTAAAGTAAATTTATTATTTTCAACAAGAGTTAAACTTAAATTTTGTAGTTTGTGTTTATACTTATTACTAACAGAATTTACAAAATGTAAAGAAACAAAGTTCTTATTAGATTTCATACTAAAATAGTCATGATATAATGATTTTCTAACTAATTTTTGTTTTTTTGCAAGAATTAATTTGTCAACAAAAGTATCGTTATACCCGTTATTTGGCAAAATTATTTATAACATTAATTCTATATTGTAATTATTTACTGACAAGGGTAATTGTATTAATCTATTAATTAAACTAAATTTACTTTAAAAACCATATTAATTAATAATAAAAAGAAAACAATACCTTTGGAAAAAAGTTAGCTTGTGACTCTTGTGACGCAATTTGTATTGGGCAAACCGGTAGAGCTTTTTCAACTAGAATAAAAGAACATTTAAATAGTATTAATAAAAATAATTTGCATCCTGGAATTTCAGAACATTGTACTTTGTATAAACACAATATAGATGTCAAAAATACAAAAATTTTACATTCTAATATACCTAATAGTAAAAAGTTATCTATATTTGAAAATTTAGAGATAAAGAAAAGCCTCCACAATAAAATAAATATTGTTAGTAATCAACTAGAGTTACGACAGATAACATCCCGTCTACTACTCAGAGAATTATAAATGTACCTATATATACACTGTTCGTTAGACCTAACTTATTGTTTAGTATTTACATTCTTGATAATGGGCAATGCCCGAAACAATTGTCGAGTTTTACGAATAAATTTAGTGTAAACATTTTTACTTTTGTTTTATTTTTATTATTATACAATGTTTCCGAACAAGCGCACCTTAGAAAGTTTAAATTTGAAGAAGACTTTCCTCCGTACCACTACAGTGTATGTAAATTATGATGATTTTCCGGGCTTGAGGGCCGTGGTCTAAAGGCTGAATTGTTACCTGACATTTCGTTTGTGAGACGACACCAAACAGCCGAGAAGACAACTACGAGATAGAAAGCTTCTTTCCTCTGAAGATATCAGCCGCAACCGCTGACGAAACGTCAGGCAACAAATCAGCCTTTAAACCACACTCTCGAGCCCGAAAAATCATCATAATTTACAAGACGCCGGTCGTGAAAGCCTATTTACTATTACAGTGTATGTTAGAGGAACTTCCGGCCGACCAGCATTAATAACTGGTGGGAATGAAAGACCCAAAAGATTTCTTTTATCAAAAGTCAGTCTCGTCCAGTCCGATCCCGGATATCCTGCTAGCTTAACACAAGTTGCTATTGTTCTCAATTGCTATAATTTTTATTTGTGTTTCCTATATATGCGTATACACCTTCCATTACATGTGTTTGTTGTATACAGAATGATTGATAAACTGTTCACTAAAAGTTTGTACAAAACGATAAGATATATCGATTTGAAACTTGGTATACTTTTACAACTAAGAAGGATCTATTTAGTAAACATATCATCGAAACTGTGGCGCTTCCGGTTCTGTCGGAAAAGAGCCATTATTTCGTTATTTTTAAGGTAAAATTGTATTTTTCCATTTATAAATAGTAAATCATGAGAAATAATCTTATAATAGGCCTTGAAATAATGGCAATCGTTCCATCTATGTCCTTAAAAATGGAAAATAGGAATATTTTGAATTTATTTTACTCTGTGTAACAGAATTACAGACGAATCTTGTCGTACATTTAATGAAAAGTATCATCAATCATTTTTTTGTCACTCATATTTTCAGTATTATTTCACCATTCATTACTTACAACATGAAAAATATATATTTTAGATCTAGAGTATGAGTATATCATTCTTGAAAATGTTACGTTCAAATTTGATCAAGTAAAACAAAAAATAAAAAAATTGAAGTATCCCATTTAAAATAACGGCGCACTTCAGGCAGAACCGGAAAAGCTACATTTTTTAAATAAATAAATCCCTTTGGCCACTGTAGGGTGAAATCAATATAGTTATTATTTGACAGACGGACTAATTTAAAATACGTGTTTTTTCAAATTTCTTCCATCTGCCATGAATCTAAATTTTAGGGTCTTAGTTCAGCTACAAGTTCATAGGTTTTGGTGATAGGCGATACTTCACGGATAGACCCACAGACAGACAGACATTTAGACAGACGGACAACAAAGTGATCCAATAAGGGATTTTTAGTTATATCGTACGATTTGTGATTTTTTAAATCAAAAAAATGGGGTAACTGATAATTATACGCAAATATTTCGTTTTGTATTTGATAAGATCAATTGTTCCGTTAGGCATCTATTTTCAAGCAGAGATATTTAGAAATGTCGCACACCTGCATGCAGATAATACCATAGAAATAACAGAATAGGGCAGGCATGTAACAGTGTTATGCGAGTTGAAAGTAGTGGTAATCAATCTATCTTTGTTTAGTAAGGTTGCTAATTGGCAGGCACAGTTGACTGACTATCTACCGCACATGCACAAAATAAACAGAAGAAATTGTTGTATCTTCATTTTCTGTTTATTTCGATTATCGATAACTTGCTACTCTAATTCTGTTATATCCATGGATAATACAAATGTCTTTTAAACATATTCTGAGCAAATGATATGTGATGTGATGCAGAAGAATGGCTAGAAATTATCTATGTTAATTTCTTGCAACAGAAACAGTAGTCAAATTGAATTTGAAACATATTTTCATAAATTATTTAACTTATTCAAAAAAGAATCCTTTTTCGTCTAAATATTAAGGATCACATATCCCTTATTTGAAACGCGTCCTACCAAGTAGGCACCGCGAACCGAAAGCCAAATCCCACAACCAGTTTCGGCCTACTAGGTTTCATTAGGAATTACACTGTTGATTCCGAAAGATTCTTATACGAAAAAGGATTTTAATGCTTTCTTTTTTGGATATGTTATCTTAGTCTAAGAATCTTTCGGAATCAACAGTGTAATTCAATGCCGGTAGGGGTATTGGCGCTCGGAGTAGTTGTTTCTGCTAATTCCATATTTATAATTATTTAATTAGTTATATATTTTTTTAACCCTGTAATACGTAGAAGGTTGTTATAATTTACAGAAAACATTTTCATATGAAGTCTTTTTTATAATTATAAGTTTGAAAATAAATTAGATTCAGTATGTTATTTAACGTTATATAAATTATTAAGCTTATCATTAAACAAAACATGTATGCCACCGATTGACATCTACTCTTGCAATTGTCTTTACAACAATACATCGGCATATTAGATACTATGGTTTAAATTATGGTATGTTGGAAAAGTATGTGAAATGTGATAAAGAAAGAGCAGATTTTTTCCAGCACTTTCTACAAGTATCCATTCAATTCCCTGAAAGGTCCAAGGATCCTTTAACTTATACTTCAAAGTTTCCCCTAACTAAATTTGCTTGAAAACAAATTTTCTTTGGAACGATATCGCTAAGCCAAGAAACTGAAAATCCGCAATAATGCCGATAAATCAATAGGGTGAAAATATAAAGTAAATATCCACGCGTATGTATGTGAGTGTGTTTATGTTCGATATATGTTTGTATACGAATATACCGTATACTTGTGCACGTATGTAGGTGTATGTATGTATGTATATCTAACTTGGCAACAGAAAATGAATAGACTGCCATATATGTCCGTTGTTCATAGTTGTGATTTATGAGCCTGGACTGGCTTTGTATTTGTTTACATTTTCGTATTATTGGAATAATAAAATGGATTTCATATTTGTCGACAAACAAGAAGATAGTACCCAAAAGGAAAATTCGAAAAGTTGTTTGCTTATCAGGAAAGTCTGTTTATAAACAAATTCGTTTAACTACTTATTCGCTGATGAATTTTATTCTCTTATCTTTTAGTACACATAAATTTGGTTCGTTTTCCAAATTGTGAAAACGACATAATTTAAAACGTTAAATTAATATAATAAAAATCAAAACTAGTTAGAAATAAAAAAATATGTTTTGTTGCAGCAAACCACAAAAAAGGTTTAGAAAGCATTTGAAATCGGGTTTGGCTTGTAATATACACAGTACGTCATAGCCTTATAGCAAAATTAACGATTTTATAAAATGTCAAGACTATGTTGAATCGAGGAACATTTAAGTTATTATAATTTAATGTTACAAAAAATTTTATTGACCACAATGATCATTTCGCCAAACAATGGCTTCTTCAGTGTAAAGAAATACTATACTTAGGCTAATAACAAAACCACTTATATACTAAAATTAAAACTAACTAAGGGAGAACAAATGAAAGAAAGAATAATTAAAATTGAGGAAATTTTAATAACATCAATTTGGTTTTTATTTATTAAGCCTAATTTATATATTGTCACGAACTGTACTTGCAGTTTGTGTTGGTTCAGTTATAATCAACAACACCTTCCTGGAAAAGACAATGGATATTCTCGGCCTTCCTAGATACGTCTGAAATATTCTAGCAACGACAAATAAAAATATAATAGTAACACAAGAAGATTGTAGAACGATTTAGTTAGGTTTGTTTACGTCGTGCGTTGACAAGTAACAGGAGCGATAGACATCCGATAGTAATAAATTGGCGGCAGTGGAACGCGAGTATAAGTAGTGGCGAAGAATACGGCGACGGGAGAAATAGATGGAAAAAATGTGTAGACGCGTTAATCAGACTGTAGTTAATTTAATTTTAGTTTTTAATAAATTTTGTTGTTTTCATTCGTTTAATTGTGTTTTCGTGACTGAACACGTCACAATATTCAGATTCTAAATAAAAAATTGTAAAATATTAATTGAAACAATGAATATATTGTAATGCATGTTTATCATAAGCAAAATCTTGTTAATATAACTTTTCTTATGTTCGTTCATCCTCTCTTTAAGGAAGTTACCTGTTTAGCCTATGTAAGCTTTATTACAAGTTACATTAATTTCGACTATTCTTTGTCTTTGTAAGTACGTTTGTCGTTGATACTGTTGTCACATTTCGTATGTTCGTTGCCAGAGCATTGGCCCATAAAGCCAAAAGTCCAGGGTTCGATTCCCGGCGAAGGCGTGAAAGCAATATCAATTTTTTTCTTATTAATTTGTAGTAATCTGTAGTAGATGAAAATTAATTCAAAAATTAATTTCACATTATTACATTTAATTAATTTCCAAGGTATATCTCAATACTACAAAAAAATCATATCACTATTGTAGTATCTGAATCTATTTATCCTTTCTTATTTCTTTTAAGTCGGGTTCCAGATTCACATATCTAAATTGTACAACGTACAAATAAGTAAAGAATTTTACATTATTGCAACATGTTTTGCAATAAGGTATGCACAATGGGGCGCATTATAAAAAAAATAAGCCAACGTAACCTTATCGAATGTAACTTAATAATAAAATTTTTGGCATAGACAGAATATTTAGATACCACGTAAAAATGTTTACTAAAATAACAACAAAATGTTTTGATAGAGATTTGATTCAAATAGTAGTATGAAATCCTGTTAATATTGAATAAAAATACTTATTAATAATGAAATATTTTTGGAGATTTCTTTTAATAGAGAAAAATTTAAAAATATCAATGTGAAATTAATTCAGGAATTAATATCAACAGAATTGTTAATTAATTCTAAACTGCGTATTAGTTTTTCATTTAAACCTACTGTAAATATTATAGTAATTGTTAAAATAATTTTCTTCAATATAAACTACAATAAATTCGATGTGCGTCCGATTTCAATGCTGTGTATTTTGGCGTAGATTTGATTCGGTATAAAAGCGAAATCCCAAACTTTAATGAACTCTTTGTAGCCTTAAATTTTTATTACAATGATCTCTCGAGAACGGGAGATTGGAAATTGTTAAAATTATTATTTCATCGGTCTCCTAACGAATAAAATATGTATCTGTAGAAAAATCCTGAAGAGTCACTATATACCTTTAGTTTAAACTAAATCTCGTCAGAATTTAGAGCTGAAATGAATAAGTAGGTTGTGGTTCATTATAAACAAGAAAACTTTTCCGAAGTAATACGTGAAATGCTGACTTTTCTAACTAAAAGTTCATCGGTTTTGTTGCATTATTATATTGTACGTATAGTAAATTGTAGACCCTTTTACATTAGGTAATATTAGTGGATAAATACGTATACCGAGTTTCCAATTATTTAATTATAATGAAACAAAGTTTATCGAACGCATCTAAATATATGTTTGGAATGGTGGGTTAAGCAACCGTTACCATACCACCCCTATTGTCTTTCCTTAAATTGCACTTTCATGGAGTACTAACGCTCGTTGGTCCCAATAATTATATCTTAATACATTAACGCAAATTAATTTTTGAATTAATTTTCACGAAATTCGCTTTACCTCAAATTAATGAGAAAAAAATAAACAAAAAACTCTCTAAATACTTCATCACTAATTATATCTTACTCAACAATGTGCTTTCCATTCGGCAAACATGACACATACGAGGGTGGATCAAATATAAATGAGGACTTTTAAATTGCGTGCCGAATAGTTGTTCAAGGCACATCCGGGCGTTAGGAGCTTGAAGTGGGGATGGTGGCACGAAAACGACGCGTCGTATTGCTGCATTTGTTTGGTTAATAGCTATCACAATGAATATGAAAGAAGTGGATAGCAGCGTTGCGCAACGAATTATTTCTTACACATGAAAACGTGAAACTAGCTAAAATTTTGCGCAGATTGTAAGCACAATTCGGAAATGAAACGCTTTCGTGGCCACGTGTAATAGTTTGGTGCAAAGAATTTAACGATGGGCTTACGCCCATTACTCATGTCGAAAGTGTAAATCATCCTCGTCGTCCACGCACCAGCATTTCGCCGGTTAACATTGCACACGTTAGAAACCTTACTGAAGGAAACAGGCACGCCACGCCACTGTGCTTCAGATATCTGGTTAACTCGGCATCAGCTATGGGAGTGTCCACACAATCATAACGAAAAACTTGGGTCCCAAAGTTGTTGAGTGAAAATCAAAAAGCCGTTCGAGTTCGCACCTCTCAGGCGTTTCTCACTCGATTTAGAGAGGAAGGTGAATTTTTTTTGCACAAAATTGTAACCTGCAATGAGACGTAGATACACCATTACACTCCAACATCAAAACAAGCAAGTATGGAGTGGCTGCGCAAAGATGAATTAAACCCAGTGAAGCTGAAAACACGTTTATCTGCAGGCAAACTTTTAACTACGGTTTTTTGGGACTGGAGAGGGGTACTGTTGGTTGATTTTTTTCACGAGCGAAGAACCATTAATACAACCTACTACTGTAACCTTCTCAGTCAGGTAAAACTTGCTTGTCGCCGAAAAAAAAGGAGGCTCTCCATTCGTGACGTGCTTAAACGCAGGCCCAAATCGGTGAAATGCACTGAACTCACCTGAAACACCCTCCATATAGCCCAGACCTATCCCCTTGTGATTTCCACATGTTTGAGCCCCTCAAAGAATCACTAGGAGGCAAGCAACTTCAGATCGATGAACAGGTGAAGGCGTTTGTGCGCAACTGGTAACACACCCGCTCTACTTCTATTTATGAAAACGGGATGAAAAAACTACCAATGCGTTGGGAAAAATGTATAAAAAAACAAGGGGGATATGTCGAAAAATAGAGAAACTTGTGTTTTTGTGAAAAATTTCAAAATAAATGTTTTATGAACAATGGCTCGTTTATATTTGATCCATCTACGTATTATAAAAATACCAAGCTGTCAATTTTTTTATCAATAAAGAAAAGTAAAGCTACAGTAATACAGGCCCGTAAACAATGTGTTTAAATTTAGTTTAGAATATTTAGGATGTTAATACTCTTACTTGAAATTTTGTTTTACGTAATAAGTAGATATAACGCACGCAACATCCTCACAAGACTGATAGCTAAAAACATGAACAACCGTATATCACGCACACATTCATCAATATCTTAGCATAAATAGTTACTTGCAATTTGTAATAGAGTTTATATTATGTCGTATGGTATGCGTAACTAGTTCGATATTGGCAGGATTATTATTATTTTTCTTTTAGACATGGATTCAAGATGTTTGATTTTTCCAAAGTAGTACTCTACACTATTTTATACAATACTCCTTTTTATAATCACTTATATTGCAATCGTGTTATATAAAACAGCCAAAATTTTTATTAAGAACGCGCTGTGAACTGCATTAGATTCTCCTACCATTCCAATCATGACCTAACCTTCAAGAGGTGAAAAAATTAAATTAAATTAAAATTAACATTTCCCTCTGTGGGCGAGAAAATGGCGAAATTCACAACGGGTTCTGTAAACATTAACTAAATTTTTGGTTGTCCGATTTACACTGTAGTGCCGAAGGGTAAGGTGAAAGTCGTGGGAATGGGAGGGTGTGTGGTGGTAAGGGAGAGACAGATGAGACGAACGAAATAGAAACGGAAGAGAAATAAAATATTATTTGTAGAATATTACTGCCTAAATGAGTCAAGGAAACAACAACAGAAAAAAATTGAAACAGGGCAGACAGACCCAGAATCTAACCGGTGGCCTCCCAAATGCTGAGCAATGGTCTACATCACTAAACCACGTCGCTCGGTAGACCTATACTTCTAAACCAGTACGCCATACCGGTCAGTACAACGCATTCTGTGTAATTTCGATCAGTGTTCGATTTCAGCAACTGCGTACAACACACATACGGACCAGTCTTCTCATTGGCCGTTCTGGACAAGTGCCCAGGCCTCCTTGACCTTACCAACTATATACCATTATAATAAAATTCTTCATCCTCTGTCATAGTCATAGGTCTCTTAAAGTATCCAGCGTTTTCACTAGGTTAAAGACGGCCCTGCATACTATTCACTTACTTATTCAAAAGAATTAAAATACCTATTTATTTCCATCTTTTCATACACTTCTTTGTAACACTAATTTACCTTAAATTAATTAATCGACAACAAATGAATTCTTGATAATCGGTCTAATCGATATTTTAACAATGTATGCATGTTTGGACAAGTTCGTGAACAATCGTCACAGTGAGTACCATGGTTACTGAACTGAACAGTAGGCAGTAAAATGCAATTATACAAATAATATATGTTACTTTATACTCATACATTCTGAAAAACCAAATGCTTTCAATTCCGATACGTTGCAATTATATTAAGTAAATGGTATAACTATGTTGAATGAATGTCAGATAAAAACACTTTAAATGAATAAATGCAGGTAGCGTAGTGAATGTCGTCTGTAAGTATTTTTCATGGTGAGATTCAGTAATAAGAATATTGTATATATACAATAATAAAATTGAAGAAACTTATGTCTAATACCTTAAACAATTTTAAAACACGGACACTTGTTTCGCCGACTTTAAATATGGGCATTACCACGTAGTTTTATGGGTTCAGTTTAACAAGTACATATCCTTATGAGAAAAGGACCTTGTTTTCTAATACTTAATCCCACAATAAGCAGCATACATCTACAGATGGTGTTTGCGACGCTGTTTGTATTTAAAAAAAAAATCTTTTTGTGTTTCATTCCCACCGGCTACTTGTGCTGGTGGGCGGGCAGTCCCTCCGACCTACACTGTAGTGCAAAGCCGGAGGGTAGGGCGTAAGGCCCTCTTCAGCCTCTTTTCATGAATCATGGAAATGGGTGTGTGGGTGATGTGGTTAGGAAGAGAAAGATGAGACGAACGAAAAAAAAACCGAAGAGAAGTGAAAGATTATCTGTGGAATAATACTGCCCCAGCATTTGCCTAAATGATCCAAGGAAACCAGAGAAAATTTGGACCAGAGCAGTCGGACCCGGGTTCGAATCGGTAACCTCCCGAATGTTAAGCAATGATCTAGAGCACTAGACCACGCCGCTCAGTTTGTATTTATTCATAGGACGCTATTTATAGGCAGCAGCCAGGTCAATTAGTGTTCTATCTTTCTCTTTTTTGGCGCGAGTGCCTACCCAACCAATCTGTGGTGAGCCACCGACACCCTTCCCCATTCCCCCAAAACTCCCCTCGCGCCCACAATTAATCCATTTCCCGTTGCCAACTATCCCAGGAATGCATAACCCACAGGTTGACCTCCCTTCTCAGGCAGGGCGAAACCTACACTACCTCCTCTTCAGAGGGTGTCATTTGAAGATTTCCCCTCATCAAGGATAAATTAAAAATAAAAAAATGATGGTGTTCTATCGGATCTATCTACGGAGTGTTGATGAAAACCAATGAGTTCTAATCGCGATACACGCCTGATAAAATAGGACAGAATACTAACAAAGAGCATTTTTTATTTTTGTTAACTATTATAAATTAGGAATTTTTCAATGTTATTATATAACTTGACAGCAATATTTTGCCATTCTGTGAGATTCGGAAATCATATTCTCGATAAAACATTTGGGGTTTATATACTACCAGTTACAGCAAAGGACTAAATCGGAAACGAATTTAACAAACATAAACTATTTTCACTTGTTTGCGAATATAAGCTTTCGGTTTTGTTAATTTCTAAAGCTATTAATAAAATAACGTTGTATTGAGGGAAATGTTTTTTAAATGGAAAATTTGAAAATCTGTATTAAAATTATAATTATTTTAATTTAAATATCTAGCTCAATTAAAATATAATTTTATTATACAGTAACATGATATTAATTTTTTAAATTAATTTTTACCTCAAATAAATGAGGTAAAATTTGTTACTGTTGTCACACATTTGCCGGGACTCGAACCCGGGTTCTTTGATATGTTCTATTTTTCCCTCTAGTTCACGCCTTCTCATGTTAACCTGACTTAAGCGCTTTTGAAATATCAATTTTAACGATTATTAGTAGGGTAGTTTATTTGTATCTCCTTCGTGCCTGTTCTGGTCAGAACCATTTTAGAAATATACATTTAGGAAGCTATAATGAATATTTACTATAACTTAATTAAATATTGCGAAAAAAGGTGGAATATAATGTGAACGTAAGTGATTACTAATGTACTAAATACTAATACTAAATGCAGGAATTACAACTGTTTCGCCAACTAACCATGTTGATGAATAACCATTTCTCCCAAAACTAACGGAAAGATTGAATAAAATATTCCCTAACAGCGATTCTTTGATAATTCAAACTTTTCGAAATATTTCCCATAGTAATGAACTTGCTAAATATTTCGACACGTGGTAATAAAATTTATATTTTTTTAACAATTAGATACTGTAAAACGATGTTTAATCAATAATTTCTTCTAATACATCGAAACATACCAGTAAATATAAATATTGTCAAATATATTCAAACAACTATCGCAAAACTTTCACGTAATTATTACAATTGGCACTGTCAAACTATTTATTTTATTAATTACTACTGGAACAACACCACAATTAACAATTTATAACGTAATGAAACACAGCAATAGCATCAAAAGCAGGTAGATGGTGACGTACTGCCATATCAACGTTTTAATTTATTACTCTCTTGCCTGCCATTTCATTTTTCCGCTCTTCGCTATTCGTCTTCTATCGTCTCGTTATTATATCTCCCTGGCCGACTTCGCGAAAGCTTATTTATAGTAGCTAGATTTATTCTAGAAGATTCTAGAAAAACGTTCTCAACGTTTCTACACTTTTCATTGAAATCTCAGCAACCCACATTACAGATCTTCATGTTTCTCGTATATTGCCTACCCCTAACAATATCAATATTAGAATTACGATAACTTACCGGGATTTGGGGTCGTAGTCTATAGGCTTTTTCGATTTTTTAAAACATTCCATTGTACAAATCGCCAAAGAACTTCGCATTCAGAATTAAATATAGATTCATATACTGCAAAAAGTGCCATTGACAAACAGCTAACAGGAACGACCATATTAAAAAGGTAGTCAAGTAGGACAAGGTATGTTTTATTAATAATCGGAAAATTAACTACAATCATGACTCTTAAGTTTTCATTCTTCTTATTATTATGAATTATTTAATAATATAGCTACAAATTCTATCGTGACTTAGGCCTCTGCGATTGGATGTCATATTGACCCGCTTTATGAGTTTCAAGACAGTGGTTTAAAGTAAATTTTTGACAAAACAATTGTGTTATCAATCAGGAAAACCTTTAAGTATAAAACAGACTTTTATGTTTCGTAGTTTAATACATAACTACGATAAACCCAGCAAAGATAGCAAAACACGCAATAGAACTATTGAACTCCCTAATAATTAAGCTCAAAACTAATAAAAAGAGATGTATATACCGTAATGATGACATTAACACAATAAAAGCAAAAATTAAAGAATAACTTGTTACTAAAGTGAATTTTAGACGTCCCAGTATTTCTGGATGTTTGTAAAATCGTTTTGAATCAAGGTATGTAGTTCAAGTACTACTGTTTCATTATTTAAAACGATTACAGACTAATAATTACGCTAGGCCGCGCACAGGCATGCAAATGTTATTTTTAATTTTAGAGCGCCTATTCTTTTTCTAAATTACCTATCCCTATTATCATTTAATATTATTAAGCGTCAATATCATGCTATGTAGGGTAACGTTGCTTAAGATTTACAGCTTTCTCTGTTTTATTAATTTTCTTAAAAACCCATTTAAAAATGAAATATATTAAAGTCTAAAACAACAGATTATAATTTTGTACATAAAGTTGTCTCATCTGTTAAATACTAGTTTTTTTTTTTCTAGAAAGATGTTTTTAAAGGACTGCATTCGGTACGATTTGAGAAACTGCTTTTCTAAATCGTATTGCAGGGTTCCAAAATCGTTGTTTAGCGTTTTATCTTATAATTAATACAAATTTTTTATTTTTACCGTAATAAAGAGAGACTACCATAAAATTTAGATAAAATTAAAATTTATATAGACCCAAAAAATCAATATGGAATTAACAGTTCTATACTTTTTGTATTTACAATGAACAAAAGATTGACATAAATTGCAGATAAACTCGATTTATGGACGCTAAAAATGTGGAAAGCATTAATACTATTTTCATTGTCAATCTTTTTAAAACCTCAAAACAACAAAATGTTCTCCGACTAACGTATAAAGTAATGTTTTTGTATCTTGACATAAAAGAACAGTACCATTTTTTTAATTTGTTAAAATGATGATGAACAAGTGAATTAGCAGCTACTATGTAATAAAATTTGAATAGTAGAGGCTGATATGGCTTGAAACTCCGTTTTAATATAATAAAATAAAATAAAAGATACACTTTTTAGAGTTTTAATATTTATTTAATATAATTCCACGACTATACATTCGCCACACTGTTAGTTTATTACACTATGTAAGCTTCCATTCGTCGGTGATAGTATCAAAAAAAATCTGTAAATCTTAAAATGTGAAACACTAATAAAACTCCTGCTCCACTTCTTCAAGAATTGTCAGTTTTCTTCCATTAAGGTATCTGGTTATCGTCGCTTAAATTATACCAAAAAAAAAAAATTTTGTGTATTTCATTCCCACCAGCTACTCGTGCTGGTGGGCGGGCAGTCCTCCGACCTACATTGTAGTGCAAATCCGGAGGGTAGGGCGTAAGGCCATTTTCAACCTCCTTGCAGGAATCGTGGGAATGGATGGGTGGTGTGGTTAGGGGGAGAAAGATGAGACGGACGAAAATGAAGACAGAAGAGAATTGAAAGATTATCTGTGGAATATTACTGCTCCAGCATTTTCCTAAACGATCCAAGGAAACCACAGAATATTTGAAGCAAAGCAGCCGCACCCGGGTTCGAACCGGTGACCTCCTGAATGCTAAGCAATGAACTAGAGCACTAGACCACGCCTCTCAGTAAATTATACCAGTAAGATTTAAGATAACATAACGTACGATTTTGGAGATTGACTAAGGAAATTTTTTAAGTTTAATTAAAATTAAATACTACTTCATATACTATGCAACTAGTAATATCAATCTGTATAAAATTTACAACCACGATTTTTAAATATGCGTTTCCCGCTCAAAGACAGTCAGGAAATATACAAACAACGAATATTTCTTGTTAGTTAAACCAATATTAAGTATCAACTTCCTTCAATAGATGTCACATAATATGACGTTTTTTGAAAGATGGCTGGTACGATTAAGCACCGATGCGATCTATGCAACCTTACCCAGAAGTTCTTTCTCCAAATTTATTATTTAAGAAAAATGGTTATGGGTGGTTTATCTCACCATAAATTCAAACGTGTTAATATATAATAAATATAAATATGGAATCAACAGAAACAACTACTCCGAGAGCTAATACCCCTACCGGCAATGAACTACACTGTTGATTCCGATTGATTCTTAGATTCTTCGTACGCATCCTACACAGTAGGCACAGCGTACCGAAAGCCATATCCCATCACCGGTTTGATCTATCGGATCTCATCAGGACGCGTTCGAAATGTAATATCTGTTATCCTTAAAATTTAGACGAAAAAGGATTTTAATGCCTTCTTTCTTTTTTGAATATATAAATATATATAAAATCTCACTTATACCATTGGAAACTTTTTTATTTTATCCTCCGATATTAATTATTATCGAAAATATTAGCTGTACACTAAATTCTGGGACACCCGGTATGTGTATGTTGAAATAGAAACACAAATACAAAACTTATTTCATACATAAGAGTTCATATTATTTAATTTAATTTTGGCATGTATGGAAACATCCAAGGTTTAGATACTCCCGCGACGTTATATAAATCGAGTAAAAATCTGATAGAGTATCCACAGACAACAACCGTATGTGTATATGCCATTCGTGATACTTCTTCTCACATAAAAAATGACCCACAAGACATCTACTTTTGCGGAAAAAATGCGATGATTGATGTTAGGTCTTTTCCTGACACATGAAAAGCGTGTTTGCAAGAGTAGGTGGAAATATACGAATTCAAAAATTATTCCGATAAAAGAACTGAGCAACTAATTTTTTTCTGTATAAAAAAAACAATATTTACCCATCACAGTATTTCACCATCGTCGCGTTTTATTTTTAGTAGTTCTAGTTCTAGTTTTGCCAATTGTTATATTTCAAAACCGATCAATACTTTCAATTGTTATTGTCCTGTCAAAGCGTAGTCATTATTCCAGCCGAGGTACAAATAAAAATTGCCATCGTTATTAAATAAAAATGCTTGTGTAGGTATATAATCAAGTGATAATTTTACCTGTCCAATAGTGTAAATAAGGCAAACAGGATTTAACCCTCGTTTCACAGTGCCAGTGCAGTAGTAGTGGCAAGTATATATACTTACTTAACGATAGAGGGCGCTTAAACAAACATCGTTATTGTTGCTTTGCATGGCATGCTCTTAGATATCCATCAATTCATAGTTAAGCACATTGGTAGCCTGACTAATGCAGAAAAGCGACAGCTGGTGCCATGCGCAATGTCAAATGAATGGTATCAGAACATAGAACTGTTTAAACAGTACGTGGTCAACCTCAGTATAGTATAATAATAACAGCAATAACTATAATAATAAATAAAAATAAGCTACGGAAAAAAAATATTACAAAACAAAATTTTCAAAAAGAAATTAAAGATTCTACTACTTTCACACACCTTTCCGCAAATAAAATGTGAAGAAAATTCACTTACCACCAAAATTTTAATAAACATTAGTAACAAACAGTATATATCTAACCATCTAACCCATGTCAACTGTCATCTCTCGCTATCCCTCTCTAACTTATTATTTCTATTCATGTCTCTTTATTCTCACATTTAGCACACTATTTTTCAAACTTTTAAAAACAGTATCCTTACCGGCTTCTACAACATTAGTTGGAATAACTGTAACAAAGTTAAGATTAACCCAAAGAGGCGAGGGTGGTTTGATAAGTTCGTGACTTTTTGAATTTCCCACACAGTAACTGTAATGACAACACTGTTTCCGTTAAATGCCATCTATTGGTAAACTACTATAAAATTTTGAACAAGCTGCGACGTTTAGTTTATGTTTGATGATTATTGGAAGCAGTTAACCTCGTTATTTTCCATAATCATCGAAAAAGGCTAATTTCATATGCTAATTAGCTGTACTTTTTGCGCAAAAAATCCGTTAAAGAAACCAAGGAGAGGCTTGACAAATACTATGGGGACTCTGCACCCTCGACTTCATTGGTTAAAAAGTGGTTTACTGATTCGCTGTGGCCGCACCAGTACAAATAACGCTGAACGTTCAGGTCGTCCAAAAGAAGTCGTTATACCAGAAATCGTTGACAAAATTCATGAAATGATATTAGATTATTGAAGGTTGAAAGTGCATAAGTTGGTTGGAGCGAATGTATCACATTTTGCATGAATATTGGGACATGAAAATGCTGCCCGTACGATGGGTGCCGCGTTTGCTCATAGGAATATTTGGATATGTACAGCCACAATCCAAATGAGTCTTTGCGCCATTTCGTTACCGCAGATGGGACGTATATCCATCACGCCACACCAGAGACCAGAAACCAAGCAACAATCAAAACAGTGGATTTCTACGGATGAACGTGCACCCAAGAAGGCTACGGTGATTCTACCGGCTAACAAAGTCATGGCCACAGTTTTCTGGGATTCACGTGGTGTAATTCATATTGATTACCTTGAAAAAGGTAAAACGATCAACAGCAAATATTATTCAAACTGCTGGACAGATTTAACACAGTTGGAAGCAGAAACGACCGCATACAGCAAAGAAAGAATTGTTGTTCCATCACGACATGCCATCCACCTTATTCTCCGATTTTAGCTCTATCCGACTACTTCCTGTTTCCAAACCTGAAGAAATCGCTGAGCTGTGAAAGATTTGGGTCGAATGAAGAGGTCTGAATATATCGAGCTAAAAGGAGATTATGTAGAAAAATAAAATTATTTTTTGCCGAAAAACTAATATTTTCCTTTAAAAGTAACGGACTTATCAAACCACCCTCGTATATTTATACTAGGTAAGGTACAAAGAGTCTCATTTTTTAACTACCAATTATTCATTTTATTTAAATAAATTAATCTAATAATGGATTTAGTTTAGTTTTTTTGATATGAAGATATTTTTCAATACTCCTACGAAGAAAAAATTGATTTAAAAAATAAAGTCAGCTGTTGGCCAATATTGCTGTCGCTTATTTGCTAAAACTGTCACCAATGTCGCGTAATTAATACAACTGTCACTCTCAAAATATTTATTTTCGATGATTAATTCTCAAACAACACTACAATTAACAATTTATAACTCTCTCGCCTACTGTTTCACTTCTCCGCTCTTCTTTAGTCTTCATCTATGGCCTGATTATCAGAACTGTCGCGGAAGCTTATTTATAATAACTTCGTTTACTCTGGATGATTTTAGAATGACGTTTCTAGTATTTTCTTTGAAACCTCGGCAACCCATATTACTGATCATAATGTTTCTCGTAAATTGCCTACTCTTACGTAACATTGCAAATGAGACTGCACGCGTTATCTGTAGATGAGCATTAGAAACCCCAATTTAATAAAGAAATTTATTTATTTGAGGAAGGAGCGATAGACTATTACTTCTAGGATCGTAGTTTTAAATTAACTTGCAAAAACTAGGTGAGTAAACATTTGCAGGCCACCTGTTTCATACTACCACGAGCTGCCACTGCAAGTGTAGCATATATTGCTTTTGTAATGCATAAGATGAATTTTCTTATATATTACAGTAAAAGAAAAAGATTCTTCGGTGACAAATTTATGAAACACTTTTAGAATAGTAGTATAAAAAAGAAAAACGCTATTAAGCGTTTCACAGTTTTAATTGGAGGACTCTACAGATATTTCGGATGGCTATCCCTCTCTGGTAAGCTGTTACTCAGTAATAATACCACCCGAAACATATGAGTTCCTGTGATTAAAAATGTGAAAAACGTTTTTCGTTTTTACATTGTTCTTGACTTATTCTGTATGATTGTTTAATATAGAAAACAGCCACTCAAATATTTCTATTTCTTTCATCCATCCTTTTAAATTCCGTAGTGTAAAAAAGTGACCATTAATAAACTACAATAAACTCTAGCGGAAACTTACACAATAGTGGACAAGTGTTTCTTTTTCCAGTTGCACAATGGCCATATCTGAACTTGAAAAATCGATAAAAGACAAAGCACTACTTATTAAGCATGCGATGGAGTACAACAATGTCCCTAATCACGCCGTTGCGATATTATCAATATTCGTGGTTCGAGGTGGTGTTCAAGAAACACGCGCCTTGAATCGTTCTTTCTGAAAGTTCTATTACACATATAATATTCTACGTACACATTGTTGCCAACTAACCTGCGGTAATTGATTCGATTTTTTATTACTAATAATTACCATTGCTAACAACCCTTTTCCAAACATAAATTCCATATATGCTTTTATAAATAATAATCATTTAATTGTATTGAATTAGCGGATACTTGATGGAAGTCTAACATATTGAAATAAACACACGGTTGATAACATCCACAATTTATTAAATAAACTTAATACGTGTTTCGCCAACACTGTGGCTTCTTCAGAAGTACAAAATATACTTAAAACTACTTAAGAGTAGATGTCTGTTAATAGGGTGGTACATCTTCATTAGACTGAGGGAAAAGATTTAATAGTGGTGAAAGGTTTATATCTACTTGGTCATTAAGTAATATGTCTGAATTTTTATATTTGTTAATTTCTTTAAATTCTAATAATGTAAGTTTTATGTGAAACGGACAGAGACTTATCAAAGTTCCCTTGTCAAAACCATACTATAATAAAGAATTGGAGCTAATTAAACAAATTGCCATAAACAATAATTATAACCCGCTCATAATTGACACTCTTTTAAAAAAAATTCATACACTCAAAATCTTTCAAACATCTTCCCACTCACTAAAGATACAAATAAAAAGTTCAAACTTTTAAAATATATAGGGAAACCATCACTAACAATTAATAAATTTCTCAGAGACAACAATATAAATGTATCATACAAAACGAATAATAACCTTAGCATACATATAAAGAATAATAAAGACAAAGTAGAGAAATTATCAAAACCAGGCATATATCAACTTAACTGCGGTTCTTGTTCAAAAATTTATATAGGTCAGAAGAGAAGAAATTTTAGAATTCGTTTGAACGAACATTTTAGATCATATAGAAACAAAACAGCCAATTCTAACTATGCCAAACATGTGTTAGAAGATAACCATATATTTAATTTAGATCTAAAAGATGTTTAAAATATTTTAAATGTATGAATTTTTTTTTAAAAGAGTGTCAATTATGAGCGGGTTGTAATTATTGGTTATGGTAATTTGTTTAATTAGATCCAATTCTTTATTATAGTCTGTTTCTGACAAGGGAACTTTTATAAGTCTCTATCTGTTACACTTAAAGCTTACACCATTAGAATCTAAAGAAATTAACAAATATAAAAATACAGACATATTACTTAATGACCAAGTAGATATAAATCTCTCACCATTATTAAATCTTTTCCCTTACTCTAACGAAGATGCACCACCCTATTAATAGACATCCACTCTTAAGTAGTTTTAAATAGATTTTGTACTTCTGAAGAAGGCACAGTGTTGGCGAAACACGTGTTAAGTTTATTTAATAAATTGTGGAAATTATCAACTGTGTGTATTTGCCGTTGTCACCTGGTGAAACATATTATATTTAAAATTAAAATAAAAAATATAAATACAACACTTAAAATTTCACTTAATTTGTATAAATCCCTGATGATGCCCTAAAAGGCGAAATGCGTAATTTAAAAATAATGATTTCTTTAAAAATAGTAGATTTAAAAAATAATAGGTAGTGAATGAAGGGTAGATCCGCAGTCTCTCACAAATCTGTTTTTAATTGTATTGTTTATACTGTTCGGCAATCGTATCTGCCTGCCGTTACCTAATCAAGGCTTTAAATTGGTCAGATCTAAATCCCTGGGATTAAAGCAGTGAAACAACACAAGTAACCCTAAACGTTCAATGTACAAAACACAATCCTAACGCTAGAACTTCGAAATACCCTTCCATTAGTGCATCTCGGTTTTACTTGGAACTGTCCAACTTTTACGAAACATTTTCTAAAGGAAATTCTCGTGAGAAATTGAAATGCATCGGCTTAATTTCAGAACAGCACCAACTAAAAGTTTTCTGATTTATTGAAAATATTTTTATTACTAAAGTTATTTTAAGACATAATGGAATTATACCACTGCGACAACGCGTGCCTAATAGCTTATTAAAGCCCAAATACTAAGCAACTGATCGGTATATTGTTCACGCATTCTCACGAGTCTTACCCTGCATTATCTTACTAATTTATGAGCACCGTTCGATTTATTAAATCATCAACGTGTTACCATAATGGTGCCTCTATTATTCAGTTAATGGAATAGACTCAATTTAAATTAGACCTTTGCAAATCATAGTTATTAAAATCCGTTGCCAATCGATCCGATGAAAAAAGTAGATTTCTCTTCAATATTTCTAAAAATCCTCAAACACTTTAGCAGGCAAATCATTAGTCATTCTGAACTTTTATTATTATTAGGGAACTTTACAGCGCAGCCGGTCTCTTCAAATATCTACCCACATACGAAGCTTTAACGATAAAGATACTTTTCCTACTTTAACGAAAATCTTCTGGTATTTGTCGATGTTTCCGTATTTGTCAATGCGATCCGAGAGCTCGAAGTAAATGCAGAAGCCTTGTCAGGGCTAAATTACGAAAAACACTGGCGGTACTTACAAAGGATATTACTCAGGTATTCTATGGGAGAGGAGAAAAGCTGCTTAGTTGTTCGGGCTTAGAGTGACATAGAAAATACTAAATATTCTCTTTGACGAAATTTTCTCTATATTATATACGGAATTCCATAACAATATTGTCTTTCAGTAGCAAAGGATAATTTTCAAGAAATTCAATAATATGATGATTTAAAAATAACGATACAAAAAATGTTAATTTATAAGTAAATTCTGCGTAGGTTTCCTAGTTATGATATAGTTTACAAATCCTAATATTTCTTAGTAAATTTAAACTATAGAGCGTGCATTTTTTGTAAAACATGGTCTGAATATATTTAGTCAGATAAAACACACTATGGTAAGTTTCACCAACTTTATTATTGTTTTCGATAATATTGTTTCACGCTATGTGCTCATTATCAAGAGTAACGTTGACAATACGAATCTTGCATACTCATTTATAGATAGCTTAAGATAGGGGTGATGAAAAACTGTCTAGTTCTAACTGATTATTTACAACATTTTCTGATTTTCTTAAGGCTTTATCTATTTTCAAATATTCATACAGAGATAATTTTCTACTTTCAGATATGTTTACATGTAGATATTTGGTATTTTCTAAACTAAAATGATGGTTTAAGCTAATACAATGTTCTCTAATTCCTGATTTAACAACTTTTTTAAAAATCGATTTTACATGTTCGCTTATCCTAGTTTCAAAGGCTAGACCTGTCTGTCCTATATAGACAGCGTTACATTCATTACAAAATAATTTATATATGCCATCATTCCGGTTTATATTTGTTTTTGTTTTGTTGTTAATTAGTAAACTCTTTAAATCCTTATTGTTGCACTCAACAGCTGAGATGTTTAGATTTTGAATAAACAGTGGAAAAGTTAGTTACGTATTTTATTATTTTATCAAGTTTAATTATGTTTTTCCATAAAGTAACGGCAGGAACAATCAATTTTTTGAGAATGTTTTTGAATTTGAAACTAACACTTTTTATATAAAGTAGAGAACAAAAGGTGTTGTTTTGAGATGCCTGACTATTATGTACGACATTCCTGTTGCTCCTTTATCTAATTTATCTTTTAATAATTTATCTATCATGTGACTTTTAAAACCATTATTAATAGCAATTCTTTTTATGATATTCAGCTCAACGTTATCTACTGAAAATTATAACATTCAATTCAATTCAAGGTTTCGCCTTTAGCTGAGAGACTTTATTATCTAACCCAACGTGATAAACCTCCCAACTAGAGGCGAAACGTTGGATATTACTTTTTTATTTAAAATAAATAACCTTATATCTTCTATGGCTTTGATTTTTAAAAATACCTTAACAAATACATGATTTATAATACAAGAAAACCGGACAGCCGGACTGTCTCTCGCTAAAATATACAGGGTGTATATGGACGTAAGGTTCCTGGAATCAGAATAAGTCGATTGAACTGAACTTATTTATTTACTTAATTCATTCGCTTTCCCGTGAGAAGGCGTCAAAAGTATTAAAAAATAATTTTTCAAATACATTAATACGATAATAATTATTGAATTAATTTATACCCACTACAGATTACCTCATACAATGAGGGACAAATTTGTTGCTGTTGTCACGCCCTCGCCGGAACTCGAACCCGGGATCTTTGGCTTTACGCGCCAATTCTTTAGCCACTAAGCTACGAGACAACAGCAACAAATTTTTTTCCTCATTGTATGAGGTAATCTGTAGTGGGTATAAATTAATTCAATAATTAATATCATATTAATGTATTTAAAAATTTACCCTACTAAAAATTCGTCAAATATTTCATTATTAATGATTAAAAAATCATTCTTCTTGAATTGCTAAAAAACTTTTCGCATGATATCAATAAAATTTAATATGTAGATGTGTTTATGGAATTATTTATTTCTGATGTATACATCAATTTTCTTAAAATACGACACACGTGAAAATCATCCCTACCCTTAGATACAATTTTTCAGTACTTTCTTGGAGGGATGAATAACTACGTGAATTAATTTTCTCATACGTATCTGCAACATTTTCGAAAATAAGAAGTTTCCTCTATCAATGATTTCCGACAAAAAACATTAACAATACAGTTCTTTTGAAATAACTTGAAAACTCATTCCTACGGAAGTATTAATCTTTTATATGCTTATCAATATTAATAACATACGTCAAAGGCAAAAACTACCCCCACCCTCAAGTAAATTTGTATTTTTTAGAGTCGATTTATTCATCTAATATGTATTTTTAAGGTTAAGCTTACCTACATTTTTTGACAAAAAAAATGACGGAAAGCATCGACAGAGAAAGCTTTTTTTTCACTCCAAAACTATTGTGTATATTATTTTTCAATAATAGACAAACAATAAAGCAAGGGTACATACCTTTTCAAAAATAAAATTATTGATTTACTTATTCTAAGCAATAGTTAGTAAAGAAGTAGGTAGACAGCGTACGGTGCAAACGGGCATTAATTATTTAAACATTTTTTTCAGGTTTGTCCTCTTAATGAAAATAATTGAAATGGATAGTGTTATATGCATTATGTCTAAATTAAAAAACCGAATTTTGAAAAAACTGAAGACTTTATCAAATCAAAAGATATTATTAAATATTTTCAAGCGAAATCAATGAGTATCATCCCGGGCGAAACGTGTTTAATATCGTGTCCAAGGTAAACCATAATTAGCCTCCCCCGATTCTATAAAAATATTTTTTCAATTGTTTTCATTGAGTAAAAGCATAAAAATTGTTCAAAGAATTAATTTGTATTTGCACTTTTTAGTTAATTAAGTAACATTACGAATTTTAAGTTCAAGATAATTTAGCATTGCATCAAATTTTATTAAACTTTTAAATTTATAAGATTAATAAGAAAGTGCCAAAAAAACTCGACATTTAAAAAATTTGAATTAAAATGAAAATTAAAAGAATTCCCTAATGCAAACGATAGGAGATACAAGGCACAGGTCTGATATTTTTATGGTAAAAAGGGATACGGTTTAAGAAGGGGCGTTGCGTTGTCCATTTTCTCGCTATAGATGATATGAAACCGTCCGATATTTTCCAGTTTTGCCAAGACTCAAAGTGCAACTCGCTATGAAGGACTCAAGTACGGCCTTTTATTTGGTAAAAGGGTCACAAACTACAATATTTGGAAGATTCGTAAATTTAAAGAGAAAGACCATCCTGTGTATATAACTACACATACTGTAACTATAAAAATATTATGGACGATGTCACCTGGACAGTCCTAGATGTTAAGTATTGAGCATTTATATTATATAAATGTTCACTTGAATTTTAAGGCGAATGTATCTAGTTGTATTGTAATGCATCTGTGAGTTTGTATTTTACATAAGTAGTTGAGTTATCAATGGAAAAAGAAATAGGTTAGGAAAAAGTTGTTGTTAAAGTTATAACTTAACTTTACTTGTTTTTGTTAAATAAGGAAGTTGTTTAAGTTTCCTGTAATAACCAAAAAGTAAAACCAAACTTCGGGCAAACAAACTTCAACATTGGAGCATCCTCCCTACAGTTCAGACCTCTCTCCCTGTACTTTTCACGGATCTGAACCACTCACAGAATTGATAGGAGGCAATGAAATTCACAAAGAATACCAGGGTCGAAAATTGCTTGCGCAATTGTTATGGACGTGCGTTTGGTCTTTCTTCGACAACTGTATCCAAAAACTTCAGGTCAATCGGTAAAAATGCATTTTCAAAAAAAGATACTATGTAGAAATATAAATCTGTTTTGTAATTTTATTTAGTCCCTTAACTTTACTTGTTTTTGTTAAATAAGGAAGTTGTTTAAGTTTCCTGTAATAACCAAAAAGTAAAACCAAACTTCGGGCAAACAAACTTCAACATTGGAGCATCCTCCCTACAGTTCAGACCTCTCTCCCTGTACTTTTCACGGATCTGAACCACTCATAGAATTGATAGGAGGCAATGAAATTCACAAAGAATACCAGGGTCGAAAATTGCTTGCGCAATTGTTACGGACGCGCGTTTGGTCTTTCTTCAACAATTGTATCCAAAAACTTCAGGTCAATCGGTAAAAATGCATTTTCAAAAAAAGATACTATGTACAAATATAAATCTGTCTTGTAATTTTATTTTGTCAGCTATTATATTAATATCCCTCGTACAATAAACAATAATTCGTTGTAATTGCCGGATCGATTCTAAAAACGTCAACCCACATATCTCTATTCCGTTACTTCAATATCTGTTCTGACACAAACATTTACTAATGATCGGCTACAGTTTAATATCCATTAAATATCATAATGCTGTCACGACTTAAACCGTTATTTCACGGCTACCTAAATACGCTAGTTGTTGTTTTCTCAACTTAAAATGAATATTGATGTTCAAGATGATGACACATTAGTGATAAATGTGATATGTTCTCTGCATTTCAACAGAGCAATCAGTTTATATACGTAGAAATATATCTATAATTACCAAATTATAACACAAAGTATACTCACAAGATTTTTGCCAAAGTATAATTGAATTAAAATAAAAATACGAATAGAGTTTACAAAATTGTTTATTGTTGCCACAATAATTATTTCGGCACACAGTGCCTTCTTCAGGTGGAGAAGTTATATAAACTAAAAGCTATTACATTTCGCTTAAATACTAAATAATGAACTAAGAGGAAGGGGAAATTACAGAACAATCTTAAATTTAAATGTTTAGTAAGGGAGAGTTTACAATGTCAGTTTGGTCATTAAGAATTAAGCCTAACTTGTTTAATTTGTTAATAGATTGTCCATAGATTCAAGGAGATTTAGTTTCATACCTTTTTTCTCTCTATGTAAAATTTTAAATTTTATTAAAACTATGGTTATTTTGGAGTAAATGTTCAGAATAGGTTAAGTTTCCATTTTTATTTTCAAAACATTTTACATGTTCGTTTATTCTCTCCTTAAAACTCCTGTTTGTCTGACCAATGTATGCTTTGTTGCATGTTCCGCAATTAAGCTGATATATACCTGACTTAAGGTCTTTTTTGTGGGATCTTTATTATTTTTAATGAACATACCTAACGAATTATTAGTATAAAACTAAATCTCCTTGAATCTATGGAAATTAACAAATTAAATAAATTAGGCTGACATTGTAAACTCTCCCTTACTAAACATTTAATTTTAAGATTGTTCTGTAATTTCCCCTTCCTCTTAGTTCATTATTTAGTATTTAAGCGAAATGTAATAGCTTTTAGTTTATATAACTTCTCCACCTGAAGAAGGCACTGTGTGCCGAAATAATTATTGTGGCAACAATAAACAATTTTGTAAACTCTATTCGTATTTTTATTTTAATTTTAAATATGGAGTTACACTACTTAAAAGCTTTATCGATTCAAGTATAATTAAATTTCCGTTTTTATTTGTCAAACCGATAACAGACTAATTAATACAGTTTTGTTTTACTTTTCGATTATTTCGTTCAAAACTTCGTATTATATTCGATTACAGGTGTGAAAATAATTCTACGTTTTGTCTTTATAACCACCACTGATACTTTTATTTTCTTTAATCATCCAACTTTCAAACTTGGAGTAGCGGTTCTCCAATTATCAGAAGCTACCATTATTCTTTAAAAAGTATCGTAGTTATTTCAGATAGAGTATCTACCTACCTTCTCGGTAAGCTTTAATTAAGTTTGCTACCTCGACGGTAGCATAATTACTAAAATTTATTCTCTTACAATATAAGAATAATTTCCTTGAACAATAGTGGGAAAACAACATGTGCACAAACTAGCAAAAGTAGACAAGTAAAATGCTTAAATAGTTTTCGGATGAAAAAGAAAGTTTGAGTAAGTAGGTATTTAGGAACAACGCAGACGTGTGGTAAATGGGTAAACTCTAACAGACGTTCGGGATAATGTTTCTTACAATACACGACACTTAAAGAAGGTTTTCCGTACTTATAGTCAGTTTACAAGACCCAAATATTTTTTATACTTTAAATATCTTTGTCACTGTTATAGTGTTCGCAGTTTTCCGAAAGCATTTTGTAAAACCATCATTTTTGTTGTCTCCCAAGTTGACATATTAATGAAAAATGTCTGCTCCACTTGTTCCGCGTCTTACATTAAAGTTTGTTTATTATAGAACACGATTTTAGGAGAAAGCTTGCTTCTACACGAATTTCCCTTTAACACTTGTCTCAACTTCTAATGCTTGATTTACGTACAGCCGCGTAAAAGCTCTTCAATTACGAAACGATCTCACAGTGATGAATGGGACACTTGACAGTGACTGATTTTATATGTTATTCAATTTACAAACTTCTATCTATGCAATTTTATTTATTCTACCTTGTTTTCTCAGGAAACGATCCTTTTGTTTCCGTCAAACTTGAAAACACAAAGTAATTATAGTAAATTACCCAATACAATTCAACTAAATTCAAGGAACAAAAACACCAAACAAGTAGTTTTTCACAAATTTTATTAAAACATCTAACATGTTTCACCAAACACTAGCTTCATCGAACATGGGAGTATTTACTACTAAACCTAAAATGTCGCGTAACACTGACTAATGGGGGTGGAAATATATTTAAAATAAATTTAGTAAGGGGGAATTATTACTATCTATTTGATCGTTCAGTATTAATTGAGTTATTTATATTTCTATAATTTCCAGTAAATTTAATTTTTAACTTTTATTGCATTTGTGTAAAATTTCTAATTTATCATTGAGTATGTATAAATATAAATATGGAATCGACAGAAACAACTACTCCGAAGGCTAATACCCCTACCGGCATTGAATTACACTATTGATTTGGGAAGATTCTTAGACGAAGATATAACATATTCAAAAAAAGAAAGGCATTAAAATCTTTTTTCGTCTAAATTTTGAGAACCGCAGATCCCACATTTCAGAACACAGTAGGCACAGCGTACCGAAAGCCATATCCCACGGTCGGTTTCGACCTATTGGATCTCATCAGGACGCGTTCGAAATGTGGAATCTGTGATCCTTAAAATTTAAACGAAAGAGGATTTTAACGAATTCTTTTCTTTTGAATATGTTATATCTGCGTCAAAGAATCCATCAGAATCAACAGAGCCATTCAATGCCGATAGTGGTATTAGCCCTCGAAGTAGTTGTTTGTTTTGATTCCATACATTGATATTTATCATATAGCCTGTAAAGGCCTTTCTGCCAGCGCCTAACTGATGAGACCCGATAGATCGAAACCGGTTGTGGTATATGGCTTTCGGTACGCTGTGCCTACCGTGTAGGACGCGTTTGTAGTATGGTATCTGTGATTTTAAAAATTTAGACGAGAAAAGATTTTAATCCCTTCTTTTTTTGAATATGTTAAATTTATGATTGTCTTCTATTATATGATTTTATGTTATAATGCTCGTTTTTAATAATTCCTCCCCGTCTGTCCAATATATAATTTGGAGCAAGGTCCACAGGTAAACTCGTAAACTCCAGAGCATTTTTTATTATCGACTTTGTCTTTATTGTTTTATAGTAATGAATTATATTAAATATTATATACATAAATTTATTTTAAATGTATTTCCACCCCCCTTAGTTAACTATTGAAACTATTACGCGACACTTTAGGTTTAGCAGTAAATCCTCGCATGTCTGATGAAGTCAATGGTTAGCGAAACATGTTACATGTTTTAATAAAATTTGTAAAAATCTACTTGTTTGGTGTTTTTATTCCTTGGATTATGGATTTTCATAAAGTGAAGTTCGAAACTATTAATCAAGTATATTCAATCTCAACTTTAAAGAAACTCCCTCACAGTTTTAATGTCAGTCACTCACTATAAAAGGAAAATACTAAATAGTAAATAAAAAAAATGTTTTGGATGTTTCATTCCTACCAGCTACTAATACTAATATGTTCCGACTGAACACTGTACTTCCGCAGGCTAGGGTGGAGGGTAGAAATAGTAGGAGTGGGTAGGTGGTGGTTAGGGAGAGACAGATGAGACGGACGATATGAAGAAAGAGGAGAAGTAAAAGATTACATAAGCCGGCAACTTTTTTACCCAAAAAGTAGAATACACTTTTTCGAAGGTTCTTGACACGCCTAATTCGAGGTCAAAATTTCTCTGATGCCTTTAGTTTTCGAAATATAGCCTAAAGGTGCGAAAATCACAGATCCTCAAGTTATTTGAAGTATTATCAAATGAAAAGTTATTTTTTAATGAAACCATTAATGGGATCTCTAAGAACTACTTTTCTTCTTAAAAACGCATTTGGTGTTGCACTTTTTTATCTTTGAGAAATTGTATGTTGAAATAAGTAGTTTATGGAAAATGAAAGGCATCGAATAAATACAATTCTTTGAGGCATTAACTTTTCTATTTGTTTATTAAACTCAAAATAAACCTAATTTGAAGCATTATTTGCAGTAAATTAACAATCACTTAAACCACAAGCTCCCAAACCCACACAACCTAAAATGTAAAGCAAAATTAAAATATCTTCTATCATGATCACTAGCCATTATACCCATAAAGATAATATAATTGCAGTAGACAAGCCATTGGAAATGTATTATGTCAATAGAAAGAAATAGTAAATTAAGATACCATCTCATATACCTCTTTCTATTTTGAGCATTTGCAGTAGTTAGTCCACTATGGCTACTAATTAAAAGTGTAAGTAAACAAAAATAGAGAGTACCACTATTTTTAATCTCACAAAACAACACTACTATATTATTTCTCAAAATGTGAATATGAATATACTCTAAAAATTAATATGTCTTCGTCTCGTTGGTCTGATTTCGACAGAGAGCGGTAATATGCATACAGTGTGTGATAGTAGTTGTGGATACTTTTTCAAAAAATGGGTAAATAAGTTGAACTACTTAATTTCAACACACTATTTCTCACACATGAAAAAAGATATTCGGGCAAATCCAAATGCATTTTGAAGGGGAAAACTATTTTTTTCGGATCACATTACTGGTTACATAAAAAATACCTTTGCGTATATCATAAACTCAAAACTGGAGCTATCATAGAAATTTTGACCTCGGCTTAGAATTCAACATTAAAAACCTTCGGAATAGTATATACTTGATGTTATCCCTCTTCGGGTGTACAGGCCGTCGTCGGTTGGAATTGCTTCCTAACGTTTCGCTAGCACGAGTAGCGAGCTTCTTCAGAGGTCTATCCATTTTTGCTGTTGGTTGTAGACAGCGAAAATGGATAGACCTCTGAAGAAGCTCGCCACTCGTGCTAGCGAAACGTTAGGAAGCAATTCCAACCGACGACGGCCTGTACACCCGAAGAGGGATAACATCAGTTCGTCAACTGGCCGCGAAAGCCTTAATCAATTTGATAGTATATACTTGTTTTTCAATAGATGATTTGGCCTGTGTTATCTGTTGAATATTACTTATTCTACCCCACTAGTTAAAACTAAAGATTTAAATACATATGAACAGATATACAACATGGGAGACACGTAAATATATCAACCACTTTAGGTAATGTTCATTATCATTATGAAGAAAATTTCCGGACATCAACCACGATTCACTTATGATCAGTATTCTTTCATACGTAACTATTTTTGATTGATTGCTAACAATTTATTTTTTTGGTCCTAATAATGCTTTCTTAATTTTCTAGTTTTACAAAAAATTCAATTTAATGGTATTTAAACCGAATGCATATCCGTGATAGTTGCAATATTCTAAAAAACTGACTTTATTTCTTTTTTAACTGTCGGCTACATTAGCCTATGTATATGTTTTTTACCATTATTATAAACCGTTTTTAAGTTCAGTTTTTAAATTAATTTAACTGATTGCCACTGTTTTAAGTTTAGATTTTCTTATCCTGCTTTTGATTTTGTAGGTTACGTACGTTTGTAATAAATTTAATGAGTTGTAAATTGAATTGACCGCATTTTACTGATTTTTCTGAAAACATGGGTTTTGTTTCTAAAAACTGTGACTCAACGCTAAGAGATAAATATTTAATTTTTTGTAAAATATAATGATTCAAACTAACTGTAAGTTTTTAGTTTTTAATAATTTGATCGTCAATTTTTTTTATATGCATCTAAACTTGATGCTTCTTATTGGACATATATTTTCGATAGACATGAAACCATTAAAAAATGGCCCTCTACAAATTTTATAACATGCCTTGGTTTACCTTACATCAAATTTTCAAATCTCCATTCCAAATATTAAACTGATGATATCTAGAAACAATTAGCGACGTGTATACTACTCAATTCCCTTAAGGAAGTTAACAAAACTTAAGAAAATATGTAAATACCTTAAGGCACATGTCCAAATGCAAAAACGAATCAACACCCATATATATTTTTTTACGTTCAAAATTATCTATAAATATTACGATTGTACAATTATAAGATAATTTCTTTAATATAATATGTTGAAACTGAATTTAGTTAAATTCAGGATAATAGATATAAATGAAATACTGGGTTTAATTTTAACAAAGCTTTTATCAGAAGACTCTAAAAATTGTTTCGATTGTTCAATCGTTTTCGAAGAGATCATACACGAACTAAATTCAAAGTAAAGATACTCATTATTTATACCCTAAGTTAACTATACAGTATACATATATATATAAACGTTAATAGATACACAAATACATTAAATTTGTTAATTATCCAGTAAGTGGAAACGATGCTCTAAATATTGGGCTTGAGAAACCCTAAATTTGGTCATTGATAATATTTTTGTTATAATGCAAAGCTTTTTGAATTTCAAGTCTTTCTAAAAGGTCTAATTTTTTACTATTATCTAATATATGTAAAATTGATAGTTTGTCTTTATTTATCAAATGTCCATTCTTGTTACAGTGTTGTGACAATCCTGTGGAATTTTTGTTTTCTTTAATTGATTTGACATGTTCTTTGTATCTAATGTCAAAGTTACGACCGGTTTTTCCAATATAGATTGCATCACAATCATTACATTTTATTCTGTATACGCCTGATTTTTTTAAATTGCCTATTTGTTCTATTTTATTGTTAACGAAAATATTTTTTAAATTGGTTTTGTTTGAACTAAGTTGGTATTTAGATTTCTGCGTAATGTGTTATATAATTTATCACTGAGATTTCTATAATGGTTTATGCTATACCACCTGTCCTTTTTGTTGTTTTGGCTGTGAAATACTAGTTTTAAAGCTGATTTTCTTTGTTTTTTTGTTTAATAATGTGTCAACTAATTTAGGGTTGTAGCCATTATTGTAAGCTTCGGTTTTTATCATTGTTAATTCTTTATTAAAATTATTTTTACTAAGGGGGTAATTAACTAGTCTGTGGAATGTTGATAATTTAATTGAAGAATTTTGATTGGAGTCCTGTGGTATAATAGTATCCGTAAAGGTGTTTTTTTCTATACACGTTATATTCAAGTTTATTATTAATAATTTGTAGATCAAAATCTATGAAATTTAAATAATAAATTCCTTTTGAAAATTAAAGTATTTTCATTTACATCTATTATAATGTTTTTTCACAATCAAACTACCGCATCATCTATAAACCTTATTCAAAATTCAGGAGAGTTAAATTCTATTTGGTAATTTAATATATTTCATTATGAATGCACCCCAACTAGTTTATTAAGTAATAATAGTAGTTAATTTATCTGGAAACCTATTTTAAATTTCAATCACATAGATAAATAATAATAGTAATATTTTAATTAAACTTGTTTATTAAAATTGATAGAGCTCCAACAAAATTGAAATTTACAAAGATAAAGTGGTATATAATAAGGCTCTAATTAGAAAAATATATCATCATCGAATCAAAGGAAGGTAACAACAATTATGTGGTAGTTACTATTTAATTTCTTTTTATGTTTGATTAATGTTTCTTGAAGAGAAATTAATTCTGCAATTGCATAAGAACTAGACGGTTTTATCGGGAATGATATACCTTTATTTTTGCTCGAAAGTGTCGCGGGAAGTCTTATCGAATTTTGTGTCGTTTACAGTGAAAAATTGTGTCGGACCACGAGAGTTTTCCGAAGAAGGGAAAGAAAGCGGTATTTCTATTCCCTTTAGATTTACCATCACTACCACCAGCCAACGTACAACGACCAGTCACGTTGAAAAAGATTAATTGTTTACAAAACGTATCGACATCGAATCAGTTCGACTTCTCAACATTTAATTACAATCTGTGTGCCGACAAAAAAAGTGGAAATTAGAAGTTCAATGGCAAGGAAGGAATCAATAAATCACAGAAAAAACGAGCCGGATATTAAATTCAGTAATTGTTTTTAAAGTAAAAACATTCCGGATTAATTTTAAGAGAGCTTTAATTTTTATTTTTCTGTAAAATTATTAGCTTTTTAAAACAAAGTTTCACTTTATCTTTAAAAATATATATATATAAAGTTTTTTAATTATTAAGGTTGTCCTTTTGCTGTAATGAAGCAAAACCTACGCTTGTTCAAATATTGTAACATTGACGTATTTCGATAATACTGATAGAACAAAATTAAACTCATAGAAAAGCCTTTATATGTTTCAATTTTGATTGTAGGAGTATGTAAATAAGTAATATTCTACATAAAGACATAGTTGGTTGAAGCAAACGCTTTTATATGATTAATTTTGTCTTAAACAATATTTCAAAATTTTTCCACCATAAATTCAATTAAAATTTTTGATACGTTAGATACCAGAGTTCTTTTTATTAAAATAATCACTTTATATGAAACAAGTAGAGAATGGTAATTATTTTTTTGTAATTATTCGTATTTCTACGTTTATACTCTTTATGGCAGTAACTAAAGTACCTACTTTAATGAAGACTTCTTTCTTTTGTCAGAATCATAATGTAATTTATTATTTATCTTTCCGTAACATTCATTCAATATTAAATTCAGTGATTTGTATAAAAAGGCAGAAATGTTTGATGTTCAGTAGATATTATCATTATCTTAAAATAGAAATAGCACAATGGTCACTAAAGGTTAATTGTCCAAAATTTGTTTTATTTCCGATAATTCTGTCAAAAATCTTTTATATCTGAAATATGACATGAACTTTTTGTCCATACTAAGATAGGGCACAAATGTATGAAATAGGGAAACTATATCCCCAACACCTTAAAGGTATTAAAAAAATAGTAATTTTGCGTAAATGTAAAATATTAACATCAAATTTTTCAGTGGATAGCTATTAATTAATTGAAATCAAAAATAAATAATTTAATTATACAAATGTTCCTACAGTAACATAATATCATCTACATATAAAATCACTAGACATACATTTTACATTGTCCTAAATTGAGCAACACTTAAAGGCTTTAAGAAAAAAAATATATTGAAGAAATTAAGTATGTACCTATTGCAATAGACACAAAATGTGTAAACAGAAAAATAAATCAGTCTTTTCTAACAATTTCGCTTAGTAAAATGTTTGTAATGTAACGGTGATCTTGAGGATTTCATGTTCAATTGTAACGTATGCATATGAACACAAGGAGTGACAAAAGTTGATTTGTCTCCATTTGAGTTTCTTAAATTTTGAACGATTTTTTTTTAATTAAGATATACAAAAATGACATACCTTCGTTAAAAGAATCCTTCCGAGCAGTTCTAAGATAAAAGTGACCATAAGTAAACTAACAAAAAAATAAAAGAGGAAAACGATCAAACAGTTTTCGAACAATTAATAAAGTTCAAGTCTCGTATTACGGCAACACTGAACACCCGACCACAAACACATTGACCACTACGGACGCGAAAAGCTACTGCGAGCTTTCGTCTGACAACTTAAAGCTTTACACGAATGAATCCGTTAAAAACCGAATGCTACCGAGTAGTCGCCTTACAACTCAATACAAAATGAATGACTATTGTAATTAAATTTTAATAAAACACGCACCAAACGTTTACTAGATGACCATCAAATTAAGAAAAACGTTTACGGACGGGATCTTGAAATGACTTGTATTTAGCAAACCTCATAGTCATTCTATTATTATAATAGAATCCTGTGCTCCATCTATTTATTTTTATTTCAATAACTAATTGTTTCTACCTTTACTTTATGGAAATTGGGAATCATATTGAATCAAATAATTGAGTGAAACACACTTAATTTCCACTTAATACATTTATTAAACTCTTTACGATCGTTTCACCCTACAAGGGCATCATCAGAAGAAGTATTGCTACACATTTGCTTACACTATTTCTTAAATACTATTACAGTCTTACAGCACTTAATAATTTTAAGTTGCTATTTTTCATGTGTTTTTTGATTTCTAAGGTTTTCAAAATGTCTAGTTTTTTACCTTTTTTCTCTTGAAGTGAAATATTGAAATTTTCTTCTAAATTTTTTGTTATTAACATGGTTCATGAATGATGAATTTTCGATGAACCACGTTAATAACAAAAAACATAATTTTAATTTAGAAGAAAATTTCAATATTGTACATCAAGAGAAGAAAGGTAAAAAAATAGACATTTTGTAAACCTTAGAAATTAAAAAACACATGAAAAATAGCAACTTAATATTAGTAAATGAAATCGAAAATGTATATAGCTCAATAATTATAGATAAAATAATAGATGCATCCCCACCAAGATTGTAATAGTATTTAAGAAATAGTGTCATCAAATTTGTATAAATCCTTCTACTGAAGGTGCCCTTGTAGGGTGAAACGATCGCAAAGAGTTTAATAAATGTATTAAGTGGAAATTAAGTGTGTTTCACTCAATTATTTGATTCAATTTATTTTTATTATTTCTGCACAATGTGTCTAATACATTTAAACGGTAAGTACATTGCCAAAAAGACAACTCGAACTATTAAAATGTATTATTTGAACATAAAATAGCTTAATAAATTATCTCCTTTCTACTAAAACTTAAAAAAAATACTTTTATTCGTTACCTTTGCCTTGTTTTTCCTAAATTCGTGAATACGTGTTATTGTCAAAGGCGGTCTTTTTATGGTAAAATAGAAAACTAGTGGACTGAATGAATAAAGCTGTATGATTTGACGCTGAAACATTCTCATCAATTAGTTGCGGTAACAAGAACCACAGGAACGATGGTCTGTGGTGTTGCTCCTTGTCCACGACTAACAACGTTATACATGATCCTCATCTGTTCTGAATTTCGAAACCAACATACTTCAATGTTCCCATTATGCCTTATATGTTATACCTAAGTGTATATGTTATATATATAACAGTCAAAGCAATTAATTCGGATATTATTTATACTATCCAACCATTACATATATAATATCTACCCAATTTAGACAAAATGATTATTGGGGCAGAATTAATCAAATCGTCTAGCTATTTCACAAAATATCTAGTAACCATTGCATAAAGTAATCATCTTCAGAGTTGTCAGTCCTCAACGAGTTTCCCTAACACTAGAGTATTTTATAATCCTAACTATTTGCAAACAGTAATCTAATCTAGACTTTCCTCTGCCCCTTTTCACTCCAATTTATTCCTATAATAAATCTCTAACTAACCCTTCATGTTTTCTTATTGACTTTTATAGTATCATGTGTTTTCCTGCTCTTTTCCTTTTCCTTATTGATTTTCATTGTTCTCTTCATTTCTAACCTCTTCTATCCACGTAAGTCTCTACAGCCGCCTATAACACCACATTTCAAAGGCTTCTAACATTTTCTTCTTCTCCGCGCCCATTGATCACGTTTCGTGACCGTACAGATCCCTGCTCCAAACCTACCTTTTAATTTGACTTTTTTCGAATTCCTAAAGTAACCGATCGCAAGCACAGAAGTAATTTGTTTTTATTAAAAGCTACTGGACCCTGAACCATCCCTTTTTAATGTCTCTGTCGCTTTTTCAATCCTGACTTATTTTACTTCCTAAATATCAAGAATCAGTAACTACTTCTATGGTAAAAGCAATGTAATAAAACACAACAAATTTTAATTTAATTTACTGATACTACTGCCGGTTATTTTTGTGAAATTGTTATTATTTTATTTGTTTATATCGATTATTCACTAATAACATTTGGTTTTATTTCGACGACAATTCATTTATTTTTAAGGTAAACATCATCTCAATTATCTCCACTTTCTCATATACTTTTCGCAATTACTTTAGATTTTCGGACGATCTGAAATAAGTATTAATCGTACGGAGTCTCGATGTAAACTGCCTTTTGTTTGATTTTCTTGGTTTCCATGTGAATAATTATTCCTATATTCACTATATGCTAAAAATCTATCGTAAACTCACAATTTTTACCTAAAGTTACAATTGTCTAATTATTTACAAAATTACTATTTCACCCTTAATATTTCTAATTTCTTTACTTTACTCTTTTAAACAACGGATTTCTATTTTGTATATTATAAAAATTCTGTTTTTTATAATAAAAGTACTTATAAAAGTGATTAAAATGTGTTTAAAATGAAAAATCGCTTAGTAATATTATATTCACGAATATTCAAATTCATTTCTCAAAAGTAGATCAACGTTAAGATAATTTTTTATTGTTGTTAGAAACATTTCCCGATACAATATAAGTATGTGTATTATGTGCAGTTATACATATATATATATATATATATCTGTGATCCTTAAAATTTAGACGAAAAAGGGTTTTAATGCCTCCTTCTTTTTTGAATATGTTATATCTTCGTCTAAGAATATATCCGAATCAACAGTGTAATTCAATATATTACGGTGAATATTATTAATTAGTAATTTTTAATAATTACCGATTATTAATAATAATAATAATAATAACCTAACCTAAGGGTAGGTACGGACATTTAAAAGCTGATAAGCTTGTTGCTTACATTGCCAGAGCTTGTCTTGGGCGCTTGTATTCGAAGAATTAATTTTGCTGGATACTTCGCACTTACACATTTACGCCAGGAAAAAAGAGTAGTCAGGATTCACAGAACAACGAGAATTTGGTGAATATCACCACCTGTCCCTACAACTCAAAACATTCATCAAACACACGGCTGCTATCATCGTTATTATCGCAAAGTGAAGAAGACAACACAACTGCAACACTGGACGAGTACCGGCGATTTAGAAACTTGTAAACAATGTTTCAAATATTTTCACCGACATACCAACAATGCACCTAAAATAATGGAGGTATTTTCTAGAACTTATTGTTGGTTGCTGCTACTTGATAATCAACGTCAACAACCCGCATTCTAGGTGCCCCTGCCATATAATAATCTTTTATCGGATTAGCTTAGGTTAGGTTGGGTTAACTTAGGCTATGTTAGCTTCTTTTTTTCATAGATTTTCATTATTTTATTTATATTATTTTTTATAGTGGACCTGTGTTTATTACTTATTAACCTAACCTAACCAACTCTAACTAGATATTATAAATTATATCTAGATAAACTATCTACACATCTACACATGTAATACTATTACGTACGGGTAGGCAATTTACGTGAAACATGAAGATATGTAATGTGGATTGCCCCGATTTCAAGAAAAAGACTAGAAACATTGAGAAACACCATTCTAGAACCTTCTAGAATAAATGAAGTTACCATGAATAAGCTTCGGCGAAGTCGGCCAGGAGAGTTCTAATAACCGTGCGATAGAAAACGAATAAGGAAGAGGGGAGAAGTCAAATAGGAGGCGAGAGAGTTAGAAATTGTTAATTGTGGTGTTGTTTGAAAAATAATTAGAGAAGATAAATAGTTTGGTAGTGACAGTTGTATCAATTACGCGATATTGGCAACAGTTGTTAGCTAATACGTAACAAAACGTAATACACAATATTAGAAATCCACTAATAATAACGTTGTGATAACTAGTTAATACACACATTTACTGGTCAATATTTATTAGTATTATTACTATTAATATAGTGGTAATAATAACCAGTTAATTTTTTGACTGGATCTTAGGGTAGTGAATCGTCAGATAAATTACAACAAATTTATTATTGGTAAAACATTTCGTACTTTTATAAGATCTTATAGATACCAAGATTGACATTAACTCATGTTAACCATCGTTAAAATAAAAGAGAATCGTTGACATTTTAATTAAAATATTCAAAAATAGTTCAGAAATAAGACAAATTGTTACGGCTATAAACAGAAATAGGGTAATTCGCGGAATGCCTGACATTTATTACAGCAGTTTTCATAAAAACGGAAGCCGAATATAAAAAGTTGAACTTTAATAATCAGACAGTCTGTAAACATTAGCAGGTTAAAGACCGGATCGCAGTGAAGGTCAACGAATATTCGCACATTTGTGAAACTGACTCGTCAATCTCATCATTAAATGATATCCGATGGTCCAACATCGGAGAATATACCATCAGACTATCGATCAATATCAGAAGAGCCCTAAAGATATCCCATGCGATCGAGGACGAAACGTCGAGAATAGACATTTTGAAGCAGCACCTGCGGAAGCCTATGGGACTACATACTATTTAATTGTTTGTTGACTGTATCTACAGGTCGGCAAGGATAAGCAAAGCCCTGACTGTAATGTGAAACTTGCACTGAAGTAAAGGAGGAACGCATTCGGAGGGAAAAGGATGACAGGTACGCGCCCACGTTCTCTGTACACCAGCAGTGGCGAATTATTTACGAGCGTAGGAGACAATTATTGTACAGGACGCATCTAAATATTTTCTTACGCTGATTGTACTAGACCTATATGTACTGCCCATGTGTCACCACTCAATTTTTAATTAATTAATAGTTTAATGTATTATTTTATATGTACAGATGTGTGTTGAGACTTCCATAATCAAGACCATGCATGCACAAAACATTAATAACTTACAAACCATTCTGAGAAAGCCTTATACCAGAAGCAAAACGTCGATTATTTACCCTGAACTAGCTTTGATTTCCATATTTGAACGCTAACATCTACCAACAATCGCGCCATGCGCTAAAGCTTCAATATCCATGCTGTTGCGTAATTAATACAGCTGTCATAAAATGTCACGTAAGCAATACATCTGTCACTGTCAAACTCAATTTATTTCTACTAATTTTCTTTAAACAACACCACAATTAAATAAAAATTGATAACTCGCTCGCTCTCTCTAAATCTCTTATACCCTCGTAAATAAGGCTTACTCGGCCAACTTGTAGTGATTGACTTTGTTCTAGAAGGTTCCAGAATGACGTTCTATAAAACTATAGTCTTCTTGAAATGTCGGCAAGTCACACTACAGGTCCTGCCGCTTCTTGCAGGTTGCCTACACGTAACAATAGACATCAACCACTAAATTTTTGATTCGGTATAGGACTTGTTACTATAGCCGTTACGCTGTAATAAATCATCTTAACTTGCTATTTAATAGAACAAACTGGATAGCTCATACCCCAACGCCAAAACACGACACAAAATGTCCAACGGACTTTTCAGTAACAGAGTTACCTTCTTTAAGGACTGAGGAGAACTAGAAACTAGGGGCAATATGAACATTACATATACTAACAAATCATATGGTCCAGTGGACAAGATTCAGTATAACTGCCGCAATATTCAGTGGACCTTACAAAACAAAAAAATAAACTAAACTAATAAATAAACAAATTAAATCAATATTGATCCTATGATTTTCAGTAAGAATATGTTGAGCAACACTAGATTTTTCAGTTCTACCAAATTTGGCGTGAGCTAAATGCTCTTTAAACCTGACCAGAAGAGAGCATCTAGTCTGACCAATATATTTATTATTGCAATCTAGACAATCAATTTCATATGTCTCCGACTTTCCTAGAAAAGGAATTTTGTCATTAGGGTTACCAAGAAGTGCTTGAAGAGTATTCGAAATAGAACTGTAAAGAGTGTTTCTCTAATTTTCTTTAAAGAATCATTTGACATTGTACAAATTTAATTTACAGAATGAATGCTTTAATGGTTTACGACTGTTTAAATATTCAAAAGTATGGAATAATTATAAATGAGAAACCGATTTTAATTTTGATGTTGTTTGGAAACAATATCGAAATTAAAATATTCGAAGCTTTTACATATTTAAACATTCGTAAACCATTAAATCATTTATTCTAATAACTAAACCTTTTTTGTCAGTGAATGGTTTTTAAAAGGATGTTTAAAAAAAGGCATTTGTTTTTTATTTCCACGAAAATTTAACTTATTTCGATTTCGATCTTTTACGGTGCATGAAACAATATCGTGCTTCATTACGTCAATCGTTATATTCAAGAATTAATTACGAAACTCGACGGAATGGTTGTGCATATTTTGCCCCGTAAGCCACAATCTCAATTTTGCAATTCATTTAGGAAATGAGTTATTCCTACATGGGAACCACAAGCAACTAATTATTTTTAAATTCGACGTTATTAAAAGAAAGGGAACGAACATTGACCGTCAATAAAATAACCAAACAAGAAGAAACACTGCAGTTGACTAAGCATTAAAAAAAAAAATACAACCGGCCAAGTGCTAGTCGGACTCGCGCACGAAGGGTTCCGTACCATTAAGGAGCCCCTTAAATATTTATTTTATTCTGTTTTTAGTATTTGTTGTTATAGATAGAATGCAATAGAAATACATCATCTGTGAAAATTTCAAATGTCTAACTATCACGGTTGATGATATACAACCTGGTGACAGACGGACAGACAAACAGCGGAGTCTTAGTAATAGAGTCCTGTTTTACCCTTTGGGTACGGAACACTTAAAAAACGGGCAAGTGAATAAGAGCATAAAGTTACTATACATTTATATCGAATTATTGTAACGTTTAGTAAATGCAAAAGTGGTTAGTTTATAATCATCTATTAAATTTGAATCACACTTGCTTGCGATGACTAAATGCAAAATCGATGACAGCTCACTGTGCATCAAAGTCAAAGAAATTAAGTTTGTCATAAAATAACTACATCCAGTGGCGGCTCGTGATGAAACCAAGCGGGAGTTCTTTAAATTTTTACTCAACTATTTTTTGAAAGTTGATTCAATCCTACAATCTTAGAAGCAAAATAATGTAACCCCTACCTCCGTTCATGCTTTATATCGCCACCAAAGAGCAAAAAAGGAAAACAAAAGAATGTATTTTTTAATTGCACTCGCAAATGTCCTTCCGCCGCTAACACCTGCAGTATCAATAACAATATTGGGCAACGGTCAACTTTTATTTTTTAAATTATTTTTTTTCTTCACATTGAACAATCTCTTCACATAAAGCAAATCATAAACTAAATAAATTGTCAAATTCTCGTTATTGTATCGAACCGAATAGGAACACAACCAAATTATGACAATAACGACATAGCATATTTTAACAAGAATAATTTAAAACTAAACTTATACCTTTTACTAGCATACATAACAGGCGGGCTGAAAAGTTCGTAGCCTGACCCATAGATGACGCTACTAGTATCAAATCTATATGATTTTTAGTTAGCCCTAACCTTCAAAAGACGCGTGTATAAATTTGGCAGCTGTTGAACTATTAGTATCTGAGTTATAGCATTTTTAATGAAAGAACTTTTGTTAGTTTGAAAAAATGGATAAAAAGAATTTTCGTGTTTTAATAAAGCATTGCCATTTGGTGATAAAAATACTGTTAAAACCAAGGCTTGGCTTGATAAACATTATTCGGACTTCGGACTTTGCACCAGGAAAATCAACCGTAGAAAAGTGGTTTGCTAAATTTAAACGAGGCGAAATGAGCACCGAGGACGATGCACGCAGTGGACGCCCCAAAGAGGTTGTTACCGATGAAAACATCAAAGAAGTCCACTAAATAATTTTTGATAACCGTAAAGTGAAGTTGATTGAGATAGCTGAGACCCTAAAGATATAAAACGAATGTGTTGGTCATATCGTGAAAGAATATATGATATGCGAAAGTTCTGTACAAAGTGGGTACTACGGTGCCGCGAAGGCTCACAATCGACCAAAAACAACAATGGATCGATGATTCCAAGCAGTGTTTGGAGCTGTTCAATCGTAATAAATCCGAATTTTTGAGTCGATATGTCACGATGGATGAAACATGGCTCCATCATTTCACACCGGAGTCCAATCGACAGTCAGCCAAGTTGGAGTGGACTGCACGTGATTAACCGACATCAAAGCTTGGAAAGACGCAAAAGTCGGCTGGCAAGGTTATGGCATCAGTATTCTGGGATGCTCATGGTATAATATTCATTGACTATCTTCAAAAAGGGAAAACCATAAACAGCGACTAATACGTAGCGTTATTGGAGCGTTTAAAAGACGAAATCGCGGAAAAGCGGCCTCATTTGAAGAAAAAGAAAGTGCTGTTTCATCAATACAATGCACCATGTCACAAATCAATTAAATCGATGGCAACATTCCATGAACTGGGCTTCGAATTGTTCCCGCATCCACTGTACTCTCCAGATATGGCCCCCAGCGACTTTTTTCTGTTCTCAGACCTCAAGAGGATGCTCGCTGGACAGAAATTTCGCGCCAATGAATAGGTAATCGCCGAAACTGAAGCCAATTTTGAGGCTAAAGACAAATCGTATTATAAAAATGGTATTGAAAAATTATATGACCGCTACAATCGTTGTATCGCCCTCGAAGGGAACTATATTGAATAATAAATCAAATTCTATAAAAAAACAATTTCTTCTATGTTAGCCTACGAACTTTTCAGTCCGTCTGTTAACCCCATTCGTTTATTCATGCACACCCCCATTAGACACTTCTTCACCTTGACCAATTACACCGTTAGATTTTTGCACACGACGACACCAAATATCAATAAATACTACATACAGCTCTTCCAGCTTCCATCCCCACAGTCCACACAGACTGGAGGTATTGAAATAAAGATATTCGCTCTCCTTCAACTATATCTGTATCGAAAGTAAAATCAATTATATAACAATGGTGCACCTGCTGTACGTGAGGCTACTACCACACAAAAATATGTCTCACGTGGATTATTAATACAAACGAATTGCGTATTGTCACTAAAAATATTACTTTTAGCTCGCATATAGAGGAGTGTAATACGCTTGTCTTCAAAGTCGGCATCGATTGCAGCCCAATTATCCACCTAAAGTCACTGTCTACACTGGTAATTTGGGTGCTGAAGGGAGCGGGCACGGTTCCAGTAGTACACAGAACACGTCTGCTGGCCCAGTTAAACATACCGCGACGCGTTCGCTCAAAAACTACTTAACTATTCCTCATAACAGGGCCGACAATAGGCGATTTTGAACAATCACATCTGCATCGGGTAGATTAATATGTTTTAGTATTTGAGTAGCAAAAATACACAAATATTTAATTTTTGTCGCAGTTCTTCAAAACACAAACACCAGTCGGCCCTGACTCTATCGTAAAAATCACACCACTACACAACGCACAATTGTTACATGCAACGTAATATAAACCGGAATGTAAAACGTTTTTCTTAATTTATAACTAATTTAAAGGTTATGTTATGGTTAGCTTAAGTTGCTCTGATTTAAATAAATAATAATTAATATATCGGAAAAAACATATCAAATATGGCGCAATCATTAATTTGTATTTAAACACACTATGCACCGGCCTAGAGCATCACCACAGAGGGGGCACGCAGTACAAAAAGAGATTTTTTTCCAAGTTAGAACTATTTCTCTCTTTTAGCGGGAGTGCCCACCCAACTCATAAGAAGTGGCCCACTGACTTTATATGCTCACGCTCAATCCTCTTATCATTTCTAACTTTTCCGCAGCAATCTTTCCTGGGATGTAAAACCTACGGGTTAGAGTTAATCTCACTACTCGAGAAGGGGTTTTAGTTGGTAGGCGCTTCAGCAATTCCCACACTACGTGCCCCTGGGGGAAGGGTGTCGTTTGATGATTTTCCCTTCTTGAGAATAAACTAAATAAAAACAAATGGTTAGAACTATTTCAGTTGTTAGAATTCTGATTAAAAATTATGTGGCTGCACTAAAAACTTGTGGCAATATTTGCAAATCGAGGTGAAGACCATATTTTGTATTAATGGAGATTTTATTATACATAATTCCAAATGCATTAAATTCATTTGTATTTATTGAAGAAAATGTTCTTAATTAATTATGGTGAAACTTGATACAACTATGAGAAACAATAACACTTTTAATGTCTAACACAATAAGCCTTGCTTCGTTACAAAATTGTAATTACTTAATCTACAGAAAACAATTGAGTATTCATTTCTAAGACTGAAATGGTTTTAGGTCAGTTTAACTACAATAAAAAATTAATTCAGAAATAGTCTTCTTATATGATAAAATAATTAGATATTTGAACCCATCGTTATGTTTATCAATGTCCCATTGTATTCAATTGTTGTAAATAGGATAAATATGTTTCAAGAAATCTCCAAATCTACTATTTGCGGCCTTCGTTTAAACAAAGAAACGGCTTAACCAAATATTATGAAATTTCATTATGTTCATATTATAGTTAATTCGCTGCGTCACACATACGTCCATACACACACACATATTTCTTCAAATCAAATTGCAATACTATTGTGACCTTCAAAATACGTTTAAAACTACCATTCTGATTTTCGAAATTCTGCATAAACTATTTGTAGAAAATTATGCCCTAGATACCCGAATAACAACAAAGTTCTAACGATAAATGAATAATAAAGCTTTTTTGTCGAAATTATAGTCAATAGGATTTGTAAATAAAAAAGTGATAATAAACAAAGTAGTGTTTATTCATTTATCGTTAAGATGAATTATCACAGAGTAACGGCTGAATCAATCCAATTTTCCAACAAAGTTCTAAATTTTACAGGTTAGCTCCTAGAATAATTAACACTACTTTGCGTTTATCTTATATGCACAAAATGTGTTTACCCTCTGAGGTTTTTGAACGTATTAAATACATTAAATTGTCATTGATTTAGTAAAGAAAACTATTTTTTCTATGATATTTTAAAACCGTATGTCACCATTAAATGGATAGTAAATTAAACTAATCCGTTTATAATCCATCACAGAGTTGTTATTAAATCTGTGGTACGATTTTCATTTTTGACACACTAAATTATTCGTATTTTCAATCAAATGTTTGTCATCATTTTTAGAGACTGGATCGTTCCAAAAGCGGCCTTTGACACACGAAATAGGACACACGAGGCATTTAAAAAAATCCGATCCCTGATAACGTTTTACTATTCTACGTAATTAAATCTTTATTATCACGGTCCGAACACGGATGCGGTTGATTTATTACAATTCTAATCGTAAAGGCTGTCCGTAAAATTGAAGTGTGCGTATCGTATATTCATAATTGATTATCATACATAATAAATGCTCTGAAAATGATAAACATTTCTCTCGTAGCTACATACATATACAGTTCTATGGGTCTCCACGATCAGATTTATAGCACAGAGAAGCCTTCGGGGATAGCAGTATACGACATGATTTAACTGATGCTATTAATAGAAACATATTCGCAAACTTTTCAATTCTATATAGTTACGCGTAGCCATTTATTAATTACACAGGTCAACATCGATCAGAGTCTGAATCTGGCATCAGAAATACGTAAGTACGTCAATAGGTTAATATATGTTACACTCAAAGCTCAAAAAACGTAATTTCATCCTTAACTTTTATGAATATTACTACGTGATAGAAGGTCAAAACAATTAATACAGCAGTCATTTCCGAGGTATATTTTATCGTTGACTTAGAATTTGGGCTCAGAATTACCTAAACGCATCAACAATTGAAATATATTAACCCCAAAATCCACAAGATGTAAAATTGACTTGTTTAGTTGTAAATTCAGGATATCTGTAAATTTGAATATACTAAAGCTTATCTCGGGTATTTTTGTTCTTTTCAATTGGGCCATAGCAAGACCCTTATTTTTGAAAGCCCTCTCTTTTTCGAGGGCACAATTATAAGGAGTTGCAAGAAAGGTTCAGAATAACGGTAATCATTTACGATGTATTGTTCGATAATGGACCGACTCACTTATGATCCATAAAGATCTCTGGTACATAGAATTTTCGAGATTTCCTAATCTTAAGATTAAGCAAGCATTTACATCATTTTAATAAATTTCAAAATCTCAATCTGCAATTCTTTGGCCACATTCTCCTTTAGTGATTAAATATACCTTGTAAATGACTACCCTTTTAATTATTTTAACCTTTTACATCACGTAGTAATACGCACAATTTTTAAAGTTAGGATATTTCAAAATGCCGGCGTGATTTTGAGGGCAAGTGAGCAATTGAACGCCCTTGAATCATTGAACAAACCAAACCAATCGGTCCTCCTTTAGCTTTGATGCTGATAAGCCGTAAATCAATTCTCAAAAGTGGCGCGGTGATTATCTCGGTCGAAGTTCTCCAGTTGATCGTTCGGTGGTGAGTACTGGTGGGCGGACAGTCCCTCCGACCTACACTGTAGTGCAAAGCCGGAGGATAGTGTTAGATTTTCCAAATAAGAAATATGCTTCTATATCTTTATAAATTACAACGAATTAAAAATTAAAATGAATTGAAGTCTATGTTCCTTGAGAGTTACAAAACAACTAAAAATAAAAAGAATACTCGGCATATTCATACACCTAATAATAAAAGTTTACTTGCTAGGAAAGGTCAGTCAGGCAATACGACCCTTTTACACTATCCTGTACTTGAAGAGAAAAAATTATAAACTATAAATCTAAATATGACATTAAACCGTATACTTATCTAGTAAACTTAACACATAGGGCGTAAGGCCCTCTTCAGCCTCCTTGCAGGAATCGTGGGAATGGGTGGGTGGTGTGGTTAGGGAGAGAAAGATGAGATGGACGAAATGAAGACAGATGAGAAGTGAAAGATTATCTGTGGAATATTACTGCCCCAGGATTTGCCTATGTGAATCAAGGAAACCACAGAAAACTTGGACCAGAGCAGCCGCACTCGGATTCGAATCGGTGACCTCCCGAATACTAAGCAATGATCTAGAGCACTAGACCACGCCGCTCAGTGCGCCGGTGTGTTTTTTTTTTCTTTAGATTATTCTTGAGGAGGGGAAATCTTCAAAAGACACCTCCGAAAGGATGGTGTCGGATTCACCGTAAGGCCTACCGACCAAAACCCCCCCTCGAGATGGGAGCTCAACCCGAAGGTTATACATCCCGAGAGAAAAAGAGCGGGAGCAGGATTAGATTGGGAGGTGGGGAGGGAGGGAGCCTTGGGAGATTGGTGGCCCACCGCGCTGAAAAGCGAAACGCCGGTGTGTGAGATGCGTCGTTATTTATACCTTCGGGTGGTGAGGGACGGAGCCTGTAATAGTATGGGCCAATAGCATTGCGTCTGGTAGTATTGTGGTCGCTTTCAGTGCTGGTATCCAAATATTGTTTAGTTTTATAGTCTCTTCTTTTCTGTTAAAATTTCCTTTATGTTTATAGATTTCTATCGCTTCTCTATGGAGTCTCGGATAGATCCGTGAAGATGATCGGGGATCCTTTTTATCTTTAGTAGACTTGTTTAATTCGATGTCTTTCATAAAATTAATTTTATAAAAGGCGCCCCAGATAAAATAGACAGAGAATTGGAAAGACATCCAATTAAATCCATCTATAGACAAGGGCCAGAAAACTCAAAAATATCAAATATATATTTCTCTAGATACTGTTACAGTACATTTATTATTTATACTGTGGGAATATGTTCGATGCGGACGACTAATGTCCTCTCGCCAGTCCCTTGTATGAGGAAAGACAGATCCACTGATCCGATCAGAAGTTTATCGAAGCCACCAGACACGGATCGCGATTTCGTTCTTGTTAACAGCTCATCAGCGTGCCATAGGCAGGCTCAATGAATTACTAACCAAGTCGAAATGTTGTTGATTTAGCTGGACAAGTTTAAATACCTCTGTAAGACCTTGTATAGTTTGATATCTTCTGTAGCGGCTAAAATCCACTAGATGGCAGCAATTGTCTCTATGTTGTTATCATGTTAACATTACGTTAGAGATGCTATAGGTATATTTCAGCGTTTTGAATGACACATAATACCTAACAACTGAACAATCTATTTAGTTTGCTCTTAACCTGAATCGGCAAAATGACAAATTGTATACTATGGATAATGCATTTTCATAGTTTACGGAAAATCTTAAACAGCCAATGCCTTATTTACGTTTAGAAATTAAACAATCGGTAAAAGGTAAAGATATTATAAGAGAATTGAGCTGGATATTAAGATGTTAATAACCATCAATTACTTTTATTATGTTATACTTTTCAGATTGTATATCTTTTATCTCTTTCACTGTTTTAAGCATCTAGTTGATAAGAATTTTTATAGGTATTTTTATATTTGTAAGTTTTTCTATTGCCATGTCCACATACAGGGAACTTTGTGTCTCTCTGTGGAATTTACTTTATATAAATTTATGGTAAATAAACAAATAAATCTTATCTAATTAATAAACTGTTTATCGCATTCTTTGTGATACATTTTTAAAAAGATTAAAGGTTTAAGTAACAAAAACACTGGTAATTGTTTAACTATAGATTTAATAACCTCAACAATATTATTTCAACCCTTCCAGTTCATTCTCAAGAGAAGAATTGTTACTCAAATTATTACAAAGTAGTATATACATAGAATAACGAAGAATCTAAACTAAACAGTATTGTTGAGGTTAATAAATCTATAGTAAAACAACTCCCAATGTTTTTGTTATATAAGGACTGAGTAAATGTTTCTTTATTACTCCCTATGTCAAGCGCCCCTAGCTTTCACTGTCTTCCCTCAACTGAAATAATTTATTTCCGATTTCAATTATGTGATATTTTGTTTAAAATTTTACACCAGATTATTTGCCTTATTTGATTGTGAGGTTGTGCAATAGTCTCAATTTGAATGTTGGTAACTCTGCTATAATGTATCACCGCCTGTATTCTGTAGTAATAGATGCTTCTGCCGTTCGCCGAACACCTTGTATGTTCAGCCGTTAACATTACATTGGAGGTGGAGATAGTTGTATTTCGAGCGTCTTCGAAACCACATAATACCTACCAGCTGAGCAATCGTTTTTGTTTGTCCGCGACCTGAATCGGCATAGTTGCAAACTGAGTACCGTCGCAAAATGAATTTCGTCGCTGTTTTGGTAGACAATTCGTTTTAGTAGTAAGGAATGAAAAAACAATTGCAGTAAAACATATTAAACAGTCGGTGCTTCAGTTACGTTTAGAAAATAAACAATGCTAGAAAAGTAAAGACATTATAAGAAAATTTAACTGAATACTTATCAGAAAAATGACTGAATTTATAGATTTGTGTTGTGTACATAGAATGGACTTCATTAATTTATCGTCAGATATAATAAGTTAATTAAAGTGTCATATTTCCAATTTTTTCGTGACAAGAAACGCCACAATCGTGTTTAAAATTGTGTACATTTGTAAATGTTTCATTTTGTAAATATGTCTTTTATTGTTTTTTTTTTTTATTTCGCATATCTAATTCTTCAAATTTCTATTCTTTTTAACTTATTTATAAATCACCTTTGGAACATTTCCTCTTGTACTCTTAGTTAGTGTTATCGAATCTTCTTTTTAGCCATTTACCCTCGCCAGTACAAGGTAATCATTTTTCTGCATTCTATCCGTCTTCACTTTTTCACGCCTGTTACCTTACTCACAGTCACTTTCCCTAAATTCCTCGTATCCTTACTTCGTATAACGCCAAACTACAATTCTCAGAAATGTTTCCCCTATATTTTTCATTTCATTAACTTTCAACTTTCAATCCATAAAATCCCTTAAGACCAAAATTATTCAACCAGTCAAACTCATACAAGAAATGGAATAAAACGCCTTATAACACTACAAACAATATTTATTGGATACAACCAAATGTACATTTCAACTACGAAGACATACATTCAGCTATCATACTAAATTTAATAGACGTACAAAAAGAACTTGTAAGTAAGTTTAGAAATTAAACCAATTCAAATTCAAATTAGGTAGTCAGGTATCTATAAAATTAATTCTTTAGTGTGACAAAGTTAACATTGGGTAGACTAAGAGAAATTTGGCTATGCGTCTAAAAGAACACTTTCATAGTGTAACGAGTGTGCGCTTGCTTATGTGCGTTCGAGTACTCATGCATGTGAGCGAGACGGTCGCGGCCGAGTGATTGATTTGGCCGCGACGTGTATATCGTAACTGCATGTGTGTGCGTAGTAATTGAGGACATGTTAGCGTATTTGTGTTTCGCGGAGACTTGGTCTATATTTCAGCGAAAAATACAATGGTCCGGACTTTTCTGTGTTTCTCGGGAATGTTCCGGAAATTTAACAAGACAGTATATAAGCGGAAAGACGATCGCCGAAGAGAGTTGAGATATAAATTGACGGTCGTGAAGAGTTCAGATATAAATTGACGGTCGTGAGGAGTTCAGATATAAACTGACGGTCGTGGAGATAATGTGAGAAATAAATCGAGACGCGTAATAAATAAATAGAAAAGTAAGAAGTGTTATACAGACAGTAACTGAACAAAAATAAATATTGTAATTGGTAGTAAAGTTAAGTTTAGTAATAAGGTATTCGTTAGTGTTTTAAAAGTTAATTAATATTAGTATAAATAAATTGTTGTTCCTGTTTAAAAGTCTTCGAGTTTTTGATTGTTGAACCCCGCGAACGTTAGAATAGCTTAAATACTGGACATGTAATTGACCACAATATTCAATTATTGAAACCACGTCATAATTACTTTGATCGCAAAATTTATGAGTGTATGTCAAAAATTTAATGATTCTCTGATGAACTTCGAGCCACCTTTCACTATCAATACCCTTTTTGATGTTAGTTACAGTTAATTTCTAGATATATATATAAGATGTTATCTGTTCTTGATTTAATTTTACTGTTTACAATTGAAAATGACTCCTTCGTAGTCAAAATGTGCAATTGGTTATTATCAATTAATATTGTTTGTAGTGTTATAAGGCGTTTTCTTCCATTTATTACGAGTCCGTTACTTTTAAAAGAAAACATCCGTTTTTTCGACATAAAATCATTTTGTTTTTCTACACAATCTTCTTTTAGATCGATACATTCACTCCATCGTGTTTCTTAATTGTTTTACTTCTTCTAAATAACTCATTGGACCCAAATCTTTTACCGTCCAGCCATTTCTTCAGGTTTGGAAACAGGAAACGTCGAAGGGGTAAATTCAGAACATAAGGTGAATGGCAGAGCAGTTCGTAGCCCAATTTATAAAAAATTTCCATGGTAACTACACATGTTGGAGTATGCACCCGTGCATTGTCCTGATGGAATAACACTTTTTAGCTTGCGGGTTTTTCTTTATAATTCAATTGAACACTAAATAACAATAACACAACAATCAACATATATTTACACAATTAAAAACAACAAAGAAGATATAATGAACATGAAGGCAGCGAAGTAAGATAAGAACTGATCCTCTCAGAGGGAAATCGAAACTGTGAGGTAAGAAAAAGGGTAGTAGGTAAGAGTAGGTGCCAATAAAGAAGTACGACAGCATGGAAAATTTTGAGACCAGAAATATGACGAAATAGAGCAACGACCCAAACCACCGAAGAATCCTATCGTAAAATTGTAATTAGGGAGGACAGCGAAGACAGACGTCATGCGGTTAGTACAAGAAGTTGAAATGTTAGCCGGAATATTGGAAAGTACAATAATAAAAGTTATTGGCATAGATAGACAGAATACAAAAGCTTTAGAAGATAATGTTAAGAAATATTTACATAGATACACAAAGAAATATAATACAAAAGAATATTTATACAAACGAATTTGAATATGGAATGTTATATACAGGGTGTATCGATCGCCACAACTTTTTCCTTGACTAAATGCGGTTAGCCGAAGACCCATATTAGCCTTCGTCGGTCCACGTTCACCCGTAGAAACGCACTGTTTCGATTGCTGCTTGGTCTCACGTCTCTGGTGTGCCGTTATAGATCCATATCTCATGTACGGTAACGAAATAGCGCAAAAACTCGTTTACTCGTTTGGATGGCGGCTGTACATCTTCAAACAAACACTCCTTTGAACTTGTCACACGGTGATGTTTATGGTCGATCATGAGCAATCGCGGCACCCATCGACCATCGTGCCGACAGCTTTTTCATATCCAAAAATTTATGCTAAATGTGATGCACTTGCTCAGTTGAAATGCCTACAGCCTCAGCCAACTCCCGCACTTTCAACCTTCGATCATCTAATATCATTCCATGGATTTTGTCAACGATTTCCGATTTCTGGCATAACGACTTCTTTTGGACAACCTGAAGGTTCAGCATCACTTGTACTGGTGTGGCCACAACGAAACTTAGTAAACCACTTTTTAACCGTTGAAATATCGCCAATAAAAGCAAAAAATTAAATTTGTTAGAAAGCCTACAGATGAATAAATCAAACAAAAAATGGTTGATTCTAAACGGTCAATTAGAAGTCAACAATTCAACACTACTAAATATTTTTTAATCCAACTTAACATTTGTAAAAAATCGTTTATATTTTGACTATACGAGAGTGTATGAATTTTGAATCCTATTTGTTTAATTAATTACAAAAATAATTTAAAATCATTTATATTTCACTACTATAAATTGTAATGTATATAATTCCGTTCGTATATTGTAGTTGTTTATAGATAGCATTTAAAACAATTAAACGTCCAGATCATCAAAGAAGTACAACTTACTCCATCGGATATACTAGTCAGCTTCGACGTTGAGTCCTTTTTAACGAAAATACCGGTCGCAGACACCCTTAAACTGTTACATTCTCACTTCAACACAGCGGAAATCAACTTATTCCATCACTATCACACACCTGGAATGACATGTGCTGGGAACAGAGGGATGGTGTTGCCATGAGAAGCCCGCTAAGTCCGATGATCGCCAATCTTTTCATGGAAGACTTCGAAAGGATAGCTTTGGATACAGCCAGCCTCAAGCATAAACTTTGGCTACGTTACGTAGACGACACGTGAAGATAAATTATATGAATTCCTACAACACCTCAACTCGATCGACAAGAACATCAAACTTACGATAGAGAAAGAGGACAACAAGAAAATCGCCTTCCTTGACATGCTGGTGTGCCGCAGAGAACATGGAAGTCTTGTACACTCAGTATACCGAAAGCCAACTCACCCTGATAGGTATCTTTATGCGAATTCCAACCACCATCCACGGCAAAAGAAGACAGTCATCAAAACCCTCGTACACAGGACTAAGGCCATCGCGGAACCCAGGAATCTCAACGCCGAACTTCACCACCTCACCGAAGCGCTTACCGCGAATGGCTACAAAAGAAAAGAAATCCACCGAGCCATCAACCCCCGACGCAGTTCACATATTACCAAGCAAAAGGAGGAACGAATGGAAAAGGCATATCTACCGTATATGAAGGATGTAACAGACCGAATCGCGAACATTCTACGGAAAGGAAAATTAAAACCATCTTCACACCCACTACGAAAATATACAGTCTTCTACGTCCCGTGAATCAAAATGTAGACCCTCTATTAACACCTGGAATTTATAAAGTTCATTATGAATGCGGCAAGGTCTATATTGGTATGACAGGGAGGTCTGTTCTGACAAGGAAACGGGAACATAAACGTCATTTCCGACTGAACCAACCAAAGCGGTCAGCTATTGCAGAGCAACTTTAACCAAACCGAAGTCCTCGCAAAACTAACTGAATTCCACTGCTTGGTGAGTAGAGAAGCTATCGAGATATACCAACATCCGAATAACAACAACAAGGCATCAACTCAGTCAGATATGGCACGGCATTCTTCAAACAAGCAGCCTAAATCACAAGTACCAGGTGACACAGATACTACGAACGCCGCCGTTCGAATCAACAATACTAAACCGGAACCTGGCTACGTCCCCCAGGGCGCCCTTTGCCCTATCTCCACCACCATAACCAGTGAACAGAGACCCAACACAGGTGTAAGAACGGTAACAAGAAGCATGACCAAACAGTTACAAATCATCAAGATAAGTAGCACTGCCTGAAGATGCCAGAAGTGAGATCTGGCGAAACGTCGCATCGAGAAGAAGGAAGACGTCGACTACGGCACAACAGCCCGGAAAGTGTATATATGTTTGAATACAACGCCGGCCATGAAAGCCTCAAAACAACAGCAACAACACATAAGCTAGAAGAAATGAAATACGTTAAATAAATTGTATCAATAGACAAGGAGACCATTCCAATATTCCAAAAATCGAGTTCCTTTTTGATATCACCATTATACCACAATAATAAATAATTCATTAATTTGATTATCCTTTATTTTTAATTTCTTTTTATAATCTAAAGGCAAATTTCAGCGTTTGTATATACGTATAACAAAGGTATACGATAGTCCCATTTCAATAGACACCAAATTCAATTAGAAATTCCAATATGCAGTCAAAAATAGATCATTCCATTTAAAAAAATTGATTTATGTCCCTTTAATGTTGACCAAATTTGACTACAAAATTTGAACATCCTCTATGTTGTAGTTAAACACCACAATTTCTTTTTCGATAATGTTAATAGTTATAAATAATTGTTAAGTTATAAAGCAAAATCTCAAAAATTAATTGAATTACGGTTTTTTAAATGTTAACCTGCAAATTGTAAAAAATTTTGAAAAAAAAATTAAATAACTCAAAATACATCAATATTTTCAGGATAGTGCCTCCTATAACATATACATGAATTCAGATTTTATATCGGAAAATGTAAAAAAAGTATGTCATTCCATTTAAATTAAGAATGTTAACACCTACTTCCGGTATAACCGAATGTAAATCGAACTTAAAAATAGTTTTAAAAGAAGCGGCATAAACAATAAACAAATGAGCCCAACTTTCAGAATTGAATTCATTCTACTAATTCATATACTTCTAATAGCCCATCAACTTAAAAAACCCTGTATAAAATGTTTACTTAATGGTTATTTGTTGTTTTTTCTGCATTTTAGTAAATATGTGGAGAATATTTTGTTAATTTCCGTCACCGTTTTCTTTGGTTACCCGTGTTGTTGAGATAAGTATTAAATGTCTCAGACACTTACCACGTTGATTTAATAACTACTCGAATAATACTATTTCGCCCGTTCTCCGTGGTAGTCTTAGCGTTTCTTCTTCTTGATTTACGGTTTGGCTTTTGTGATTCTATTCGCCGAAAAAAGAAAAGTAGCCAGACACAAAGCTGTTACAAACAGAGCTCGAAATTACGGTTCTCAAAGACCCTGCCAGGAGCAGTCCACAACGTTTCCTCTTCTAGTCTAGTAAATGTAAATTTTCCATCGATTTTCACTGTTCAACTACCAAAATAACAAGAAAAACTTGTCTACTTAGTGTTCACACCAGATATAGAAATTAGATACCTAGCCAGAATTAACAAACATTACTTAAAAATAATAAAACATCAGCTAGCTTTACCCTGACCCTTATACGATGGCACTATAAATAATATAAAGTTTAATAAGGCATTATTTATAGAGAACAAAAAGGGGTATCGGTTAGGAACTTCTACAAGTCAGGGGTATCTATTTAATGAAAATACTTTCCGATTATGCTGTTTTATTCTCAAAGTTCAGGAGAATTTAATTTTTCGAATCAAGTTCGAGTTACGTATTAAATACAAATCAGAAATGATAATATATGAAATCCAAATAAGGTACACATGTCTAAGTAATAGTTTATTGCTAGAAAGCTGAAGCAAGACTAGTTTTTACATATTTACAAACAAAAATGGTAACAGATTGTATATATTGTTTTTTAAATTTGATGTAGGAATTTTCCAAATTCGTTGTTGTATTGTTTCTTTGTTTTCCATATTACGAATTTTTGTTAAAATTTTTAGTTTGCGACAGCTGTCTCTCCTTTCGGCATCATCGGGCATACACAACATGTATATATTGTACTAAATAAATAAAATAACGATAAAGCAGGACAATAGAGCCTAATAAACTGTAAATATGGGCATTTTGAATTGTATGTCCTGCTGTACTTAAGTAGAAAAAAGTAAAATAAACTTGTATTTTAATGACAGGAAACTTTGGTACCATTGTAATTAAATTGAGTGAGGCTCTTGCGGCCGGTGTTCATTGTAACTTTGATTTTCGGGCTTATCGGCCGTCATCTCGAAATTTTTGCCAGATGTTTCGCGAATTGTTCTGAACGTAAGCAAAAGGGACCTGACGCAGGAGGAAACCAGTGTCTTGAACAAGGGAGACAATTTTGCAGTAACTCCTAACGAAGTACCAAGGGAAGAAATCATATCCAACATAGAAGCAGAACAGCGATACGAAATTTACTGGAAAGCCAAGCTGAAGAAATCCGGAGAGAGTCAGTAAGAATACTACAGAAATCAACACCCTACAGTCCAACTTAACCGCAGGACAACTGAGGGCGTTAAGAAACATCAGAAATAATAAAAGCATTTTAATGCTTCCAGTGGATTATGGAAATGCTACGATAATCATGAACGCCGAGGACTACAACAGGAAGATTCAACTCTTAGATCCAATAACTCACCGCACTCTACGAAAAGATCAGACTCAGGCCATTATCAGAAGGACCAACAGGATAATAAAGAACTCAACCTTACCGGAAGTATAAAAAGAAAACTTTGCACGACCGAAGCTTGGGCACCACGCTTATATGGGTCACCGAAGATCCACAAAAATAACTTACCACTACGACCAATTGTGAGTACTATAGGATTTCCAACACATGAATTAGCAAAACACCTGGCAAACATTCTTCAACCACATATTGGAAAATCAACCTCATACATTAAGGACTCAACACATTTCATCAGAAAATAGAGGACATAATATCGGAACCAGAAGGTATATTGGTCAGATTTGATATGGTTTCTTTTTTCACAAATGTGCCTCTCAATGAAGCAATAAGGGATATCAGAGGTATTCTGCTAGACGACGTCGCCAATCTTTTCGATCTATGCCTCACCACAACGTACTTTTCATGAAATGGAAAAATCTACGAACAGATCGAAGGAGTAGCTATGGGAAGTCCGCTTTGTCCTGTTATTGCAAATTTCTTCATGGAAAAACTAGAAAAGGTAGCCCTGGAGACCGCTACATACAAACTCTACGTATGGCTTAGATATGTCGACGATACGTTCATTATTTGGAGTCACAGACAAAGGAAACTACAAGACTTTCTCACCCACATCAACAGCGTCAACATCAGCATTCAATTCACCATGGAAGTAGAGAAAGACAAGAAGCTGGCTTTCCTGGACGTACTGGTTACCCGAACAAACACCAAGCTGAGTCACACCGTATATCGAAAACCAACACATACCGATACATACCTTTATAGAGGCTCGAACCATCATCCATGCCAAAAACAAGGAGTAATCAAAACGACGGGGCCTGACAATCTACAGAAAGAGCTGGAATACCTTGGGAATGCTTTGAGGAGAAACGGACATACCGGATGAAGAAGGGATCTGAACACCGAAAAGATTGCACAAAAAACATAGTTATAGAACCGTTCTACCATACATCCGCAGAGTAACCGATAGAGCTGGACGGATACTAAGAAAGTTTAACATTCGTACAATCTTCAAACCGACTAAGAAAATTGGAGAACTACTTCGATCAGCCAAAGACAAAAAGGACCCTCTAGCGACACCAGGCGTTTACCGAATCGCTTGCACATGCGGAATAGTTTACATAGGAAATACAAAATGATCCATAAACAAACTAATAAACAAACACAAAGCCAATTGTCGTCTAGGACACACCAGCAAATCCGCAGTCGCAGAACATACCCTAAATAAAATAGGTAACACAATTAGATTTGAAGACACCGAATCATCATACTATTCCAGGCTGTACAGGGAAGCTATAGAAATTCATAAGTACAAAAACAACTTCAACAGAATAGAGGAACCTCTTAAAATCAATCGTGCATGAATTCCAGCGCTAGAAGCCACACAACAAAATAAAACAGTCAATCGTAAAACCAGTCAACCAGAAACCACCCCCATCGACAAACCCAGGCATAAATACGCGCTACGGAGTGCCTCTAGCCCTACCGAGCGGCGTGGTCTAGTGCTCTAGATTATTGCTTAGCATTCGGGAGGTCACCAGTTCAAACCCGGTTCCGGCCGCTTACTTAAGCAAATGCTGGGTCAGTAATATTCCACAGATAATCTTTTACTTCTCTTCTGTTTTCATTTCGTCCGTCTCATCTTTCTCTCCCTAACCACACTACCCACCCATTCCCACGATTCGTGACAGGAGGCTGAAGAGGGCATTACGCTCTACCATCCGGCTTTGCACTACAGTGTAGGTCGGAGGGACTGCGCGCCCACCAGCACGAGTAGCTGGTGGGAATGAAACACAAAAAAGTTAAAAATTGGGGCCTCTAGCCAGTCTGCGCTGAATCACAATTCAGAAGAGATCTCTTGAAGTTGCTAACCAATCGTGTCGGCGAAACGTCGAGTATAGAAATCTCGAGAGGACGGCCAATAAGCCCGAAAATCAACGTTACATTCTATTATAATTCTCAAAACCCTATACAAACCTATACAAACAGATTAAGTGAATACCTATTTTAACAATGTCTATTAAATTCAAATAAATATTAGTACAATTTGAACGTATACAGAGAGTGGGCTATTACTTTCTTAAATGGACGGATCCATTTTTTTTCCATTGTTTTAAGAACATATTAAAATTCAAAGTAACTTTTATAAGAGTGATATAACCCTTAAGCTGATATATTCCAAGTTATAATTAATTCAAAGTGAAAATTTAAGTCACAAAAACGAAATTATCTCAGTAACCAAAAAAGTTAGAATATTAAAGCTTTTTGAATAAATGTAGAAACCCCAGGGCTCTTCTGCGAATTTTATTTTTATAAATTTTGAAACAAGCAATTGTGAGTATGCATATTTATATGGCCAACTTCATAAAAACATCAAAGAGTAATTGTTTGTTGTTAATTGCAGTATATCTGTTTGCCTACGCCAGTGGAAAATTAATTATTTTAATTAAAAGGAAAATTCAAAATTTCTCGAAACAATAGAAAGTATGTAAGTACCAACTAGTATATAAAATTATCTTTCCAATGGCGCAGGTAAGCAGGTATGCTTCTACAAAAAAAATAGTTTTTGAAGTTTTGATTAAATAATTGGTCTCTACATTCATTAGAACAAATAATTTTCTAATTTTTTTGGTTGCTGAGATAATATATCTTTTACCACTGATGTTTTTACTAAAACATTGGCAGTAGTTCAGTAAGTAGGGCAACGCGATCAAAGGTCGTGTGCCACATTATTAGAGAGGTTATGAACACAGCAACACAATGGGGGGGGGGGATGTTTTATTGTCATATTACAAAATTTTGAAAAGAAACTTGTAATGTAACTTCCATTATTAGAATATTATAAAATAGATTAGGTATGGTTAAGTTAGATTAGGTTAGATTATAATGAAATTATTGCTTATAATAATATCAGGAAAGAAAAAGTTTGTTTCGTTGCTATCTCATATTCGTGGATTGAAACGACCCCTACTCTGTTCCCATAATAGTGGTCATTCAATCTATATGACCCAACCCTCTGGTGGTCATGCCCTAAATGCCAAACCGACAAGGGTTAAATATTTTAGGTAATATTAGGTTAGGATTAGGATAGGATAGATTATGTTAGGTTGCGTTAGGATGAGTTGTGTTAATGTTAGGTAAGATAAACTATTTTCTCATGGCTTTGCTACATGTAAATTATCAAAAAGAGATATTTTTTAAAAATTTCTCACTGACATTTTTGCGCTTTAAAACTTCTCCTATTGTATTCCTCTACTCGTGACCTATTCAATGATGCGTCAGGTGATCTTCTTGTATTTACCCTAAACACTGAACCACAGACTAATGGTGCCCTTCCGTTAGAACCGGAAAACTTTAACATTGTTTTGTATTTCATTCGGCGGGCAATCCGTCCGACCTACACTGTAGTGCAAAGCTGGAGGGTAGAGCGTAAGGGCCCCTTCAGCCTTCTTGCAAGAATCGTGGAAATGGGTGGGTGGTGTGGTTAGGGAGAGAAAAATGAGACGGACAAAATAAAGACAGAAGAGAAGTGAAAGACTATCCGTGAAATATTACGCCCCAGCATTTGCCTAAGTGATCCAAGGAAACCACAGAAAACTTGGACCAGAGCAGCCGGACCCGGGTTGGAACCGGTGACCACGCCGCTCGGTAGAACCGGAAATTTGTTCAATTAAATAACTCTCTTTGACTTGTGGAAGTATACCAAGTTTCGAGTCGATACCGTGCTAATGAATGGTTTAAATTAATCGCCCTATATATATATATATAGTATACCTAATCCTAGTAGCATAGAGAACAATAGATTGGATAGCATAGGTACGTAAGGTAAATATCTACACGTGAGTTAACATCAATCAAGACGGATACACTGTGAATTGCTTTAATCTGGGCTTGAAGTCAAACACCAACGAACATACAGCTTGTACCTATGTATTTATGTGTACATTGTGATGCCTCAGCGATTACCTTTTCCATCGAAACTTTAAGCTACCCCCATAACTAAACTTTCCGAACTAATATTGCACATAATTAGATAAGTTTCTTTTTAGCTTATATATTTTCCTACCTTGCAATAATACAAAAATTAAAAACGAAAACTTGCATACATTCTACGTTGAAACTACACGGTTTGTTTGAGCTTTTAATGAATAAAGTAAAGCAACAACGGCTTTTATAAAAAGAAAAAATAGCGAGCCTGCTCGTACTTGAAACATTGATGAGAAAACATATTAATCGATACGTGGTGGAGAAACGAGAAAGAAGGTAATTTCATATCAGTCTAAATTCAAATTTTAAAATTTGTGCATATCTTTGTTTACTTTCTATCCAAGTTCTATTGTTCTATTAGTTACCTCTGCCTATAAATTCATCTTCACTTATGCCTGCTTGCATCGCCTTACTAACAGCGTACTTTTTCCCTTAATTTCTGTATCTAAAATTTTGTCCTATTTATTTCTACAAGCTTGTCTCCACTACTAAAACTAACATTTGGGCTAAAGATCCATAGTGTAAATGAACGGTTTGGTCCAGACGTTTGGTCAGAATTCAAGTTAGACTTCACCTTAGAAATTGATTGGTTACATCTGGTATTGATATTTCATAAGTTTATTTAAAACCTGAAATTTATGTTAACTTGATATATACTGCTTTTCTTGAAGTATATCAATTTTTTCTTTGTTATTAGCTACAAATGAACCTAGGTTAGTTTTATTTACATATATTGTATTTAAATCACATTTTTTTAATCTCTGACAAATTTGGTTACTTAAACTAGATACATAATTTATTAAGTTGCAGGGTTGTGAATTTTTTTGCATCTGGAACAGCATAGAATATATTTAATATTAAATTTTTGGTTTCTTAGAAATTAGTTTGTCTATTAAGTTTGGGTCAAATCCGTTGTTTTGAGCTAAAACTTTTAAGTAATTAACTTCATTATTAAATAGATATTTTTCAAGAGGAAGAGTAATTACTATGAGATGTGATTTCTTCCATGTTTCAAATTTGTTCTTTTTTCTCGCGACAGCTGTTTCGCCTTTCGGCATCTTCAGGCTTGTGTATGTTGTGTTTTGTTGTTAAGTATTTATATGCTTGAAACGTGTTGTAGTGGGCAGAATATGCCGTCTGACTGATTGTTAATCTGTATGCTTATGATATTGTTTTTTAATTTGTTTTTATATATTTCTATGTTTCCTACTTTTTGGTACTGTATGTATTATTTTTAGAATTTCTTCTTTTGGTCCTGGTTCATAGTTGTTTACTGTTAGATGTTGTGCGTAATTCGAGTCTGTTTTCCCTTTTTTATGTGTGTTGATGTGCTCAGTGTATCGTTGTTTTATTTTTCGACCTGTCTGTCCGATGTATACTACTGATTTATCGAAATAATTTGTTTCTTCCATTTTTGTTTTTATTTTATTTTTTGTGTTTTTATTTGTTTTGAATCCTATTTTTGCATGTTTTTTAAATAGCTTCGTTATTTTGAATATGTGTGGTCCTGTGTATGTGAAAGCGATCCATGGTTTAGTTTCTTCCTTTGGCTTTGTTTGTTTGTTTCCTTTTTTTATTGATTGAGGTTTTTATGTTTTTGTGTGTTTTTTCTATTGTCCATGTTGGATATCCATTGTTGCGAGCTATTTGTTGGATTATTTTTAGTTCTTTGTAATTGTTGAGAAGAGTAATTAATCGATGAACAAAAGAATGAAATGAGTAAGAATATCAGTAAATGTAGGTTTCCTGCATATACAAAATTTTATGCTGTTGTTATTTCTACTTAAGGTCAAATCTAAGAAATTTAATGTAGCATTTTTTTCCCATTTTAGAGTGAATTTGATAGTAGTATAAAGAGAATTTAATAAGTTCAATAGAAGGTTTAGTTATATGTATACCTTTAGCCCACGTTGTCACCGCAGTATCACTGATGATGTCAGCCGCAGTTGTAGACGAAACGTATAGACCTAACCGTTCATGTAGACTACTGCCCTTTAACCCGAACCAATTCAACTGTGGCTTCCGGCCGTGAAAGCCTATATTCTTATATCTCAGCTAATTTACTGGGTATATTTATATCTGAACTATTCTATCTACCAACCCTTTACTAACAATTCTGCTCAATAAATTTCCCAAGAGTTAAATCTAAAATCAGACCGAAAGGTGTGGTCTGTCGGTCTAGATCATTGCTAGGGTGAAAGGGTGAATAAAAGTAAAAATCCTCTCCTTACCTGGTTTTTTTGATGGCACCCGAAAATTTGGATTTTTATAAAAAGTTTTACATCAAAATATAAAAAGAACATAATGGAGACTGTAAGTAAATAAATTATTATTCGGGTGGATTCCTGTTCGATTTCGGTTTAGCCTGCCCTGGTTCTTGATTAAATTGGGCAGTAATACTCCACAGGTAATATTTTACTTCCCTTGTGTCTTTATTTCATCCGTCTCATTCTATTCCTCCCCAATCGCAACCCACCTATTCCCACGATTCCTAAAAGTAGGTAGTTTTTATGGTTCCGTACCCAAAGTGTAAAAGGGGATCGTATTACTAAGACTCCGCTGTCCGTCTGTCCGTCTGTCACCAAGTTGTATATCATGAACCGTGATAGTTAGGCAGTTGAAATTTTCACAGATGGTGTATTTCTATTGCCGCCATAACAACAAATGCTAAAAACAGAATAAAATAAATACTTAAGGGGGCTCTTTAATGGTACGGAACCCTTAGTGAGCGAGTCCGACTCGTACTTGGCAAGTTCTTTATTTCTTTAGTTTTTATTTTAAAAAGAAGCTCAAATGATATTTGAAAATAAATCGAATAGTATCTAAATTTCAAAATTAATTTATTAGAAACTGCCTTGTTAAGTTAAATTACTTTGAAGTTAATATCTTAAATTCCGATTAATAATCAACCGTTCAACTGCCAAATTCACATTAATTGAAAACTCGAGTTTTGTCTGCAAAGGAATTTAACATCCTATTGGTGTGAACTGTTGTAGTCCTAATTAGGGTCTAAAGGCCGTCGTTAGTTGGAATTTATTCCTAACGTTTCGCTAGCACGAGTGGCGAGCTTCTTCAGAGGTCCTTCCATCTCCGATTATGGATATAGACTAGATGTCTAGACCCAAAACAGGACTACACCAGTTCATCAACTGGCCGCGAAAGCCTTAACTATAATAATTTCCCCATTGGTATGTTCCTTTTGTAATATTTCATCAGTTTAACCTTACTTTTATTTTACAAATTTAATAAATATAAGTATTCCCAGAACATAATGTCTTGTGACCGTTACCTGCATGACGCATATGTTATGGATAAAGTTAGATAAGCGAGTTAACCTAGGTTTACCCGGGTAAACTGCGTAATACCCAAAACTCTTGGGTAAAGTACAAAATATATTTGGAATTGTACACGTTTCGGGATATACCCAGGTAAACCGCGTTTTATCCGCTTTCGCCTGGTTAAAGTTGGATGTACCATAAATGACAAGGCCAATAATGTTTGAAAAACATATTAATTCAAAAATTAGAATTCTAAAACTGTATTCTCTTAAATGTAATCTACTCACGAGTACTTATTTGTTCAAACAAGACAAACTGCTGTGACATTTCGAGTTACAAAGATTTCCAATAGCTTTACCTAACCTAACCTAACCACAAGTCCTTTTTTAATAGATTTCAGTTTTTTGACACCCTTCACAAAAGCGCAGTTATAGCTTAATAACAGCTTGAGTTATATGAGTTATTTATGGTACATCAAACTTTAACCAAACGAAAGCGGAATTTGGACTTTACCCAAGAGTCTTGGGTATTACGCAGTTTACCCGGGTAAACTTAGGTTAACTCGCTTATCTAACTTTACCTGTAACACATACACTGACGTGAGTATTAAATAGACTGAGCATAAGCCTCAGTTAGCGTGAACGTAAATGAAGCCAATTCCGAAAAGCGACGGGGAGTGCGCAATAATTAAACAATTACAAGTAGTGAATACCTTTGATCATAACAAATATACATCATTTTAATGAAATATTACTAATATTTACCAAAAATTTACACCTAATTTCAACCATTACACAATCAATGTACTAATTAAAATTAACAAATTTTGCTAAAATCGAACATTTTAACGTTTCTCTGAAGCGAAAATAAAATTATGTATTCGTGTTTAAAGTACTATCGTAGTCTCTATTATAATTTATATAATGATGAGGGTGACTATGGTCATTTAAAGAATATTCATTATTGAATAAAAACGTACATGAATTCATATTTATAAATACACTGATTTAGTCTATTTCCATAAAATTTTATTTTTTAACTAGACACTTGTTTCGCACGCACTACTGCTTCTTCGGAAGTTATACAAAAAAAATAATCTTTTCTTAATGTTTTCTTTTGTTTTCGGGGAGGAGAGGAAATGTTCGAACGACACCCAGTCACCCGTGCGACTGGGTAGTGTTGGATTCACCCTGAAAACCAACTAAAGCCTCTCCTCTCAGACCGTTATAGGCCATTACAGCCCTCTTCAGCCAAGCGACGGTATGCGTTTTGTTGTAACTTAATTTTAAATGAGTGCTAGCAACATTTATTCGTTGCTTAGTAGTTTCAATAGAATTTGCATTGGTGTTGTAGCGTTTTTCAGTTGCTCTACAAGTTCAGTAAGCAGTTTTAATTTTTGATAAGTCGAGCTTACCGATGAAATTCAATGTTTGTGTGTCGGCTGTATTACTCAAAGCGCGATTTCTGTCTGGGTTGATTTTTTGTTCGTCGTTGTAGGTTTGTCGGTGTTATTGTTGCTGTTTGCTTTTATTGAATACAAGATAACCTTTGTAGTTGGCAGGGTGGGGTCCTTGGCAGTTTCTACACTTTGCTTTTTCTTTTTTTGGCTTCGTACATTCATCGGTGGGGTGAAGTTCGGCATATTTGACGTACCTCGGCATCATCTTCCAATTTCATTGTACGTGGCCAACTCGGTGTGTCGGGTTGCGTGTTCTCATGTATTGTTCTACCTTTACCTAAAGGAAGCAGCAGATTGTGGTCGCTCTAATCATGCTATCCTTGCCCTTCAGAGCTATCACCAATGCCAAGAGAATTTCTTTTGATCGCGATTTAATTCGTTGAACGGTGATGTTAGTTAATCCCTTATTGAGAAGTCGTCCAAGACTTCTTGGGGTGAAAACTCCGTAGGGACTCCTTTAATGGCATTTATAGGTCTGTCGGCTGTACTCGTGTTTTTGTAATACAACATAACCTTTTCATTGCCGAGCAGGAGGTAAGCCTTTGGTGATCGACGTGACTCTATAGGTGAACACATGTTCCGTCTCTATAATGGAAAGCTTTTTGTTGAGCGATGTTGTTCTTCTTCTGCATGTTGTATATGTCTATTCAGCTTCCGTTATTGTGTATAACAACCGATTAGACACTTGGCTCGTGCGTAGATTCATTATGAAGCAAGTCGTAAACGTTGGCAATTGAAATTTTGAAGGCAGTCGACCTTCCGATGTATGTAACATTGCTTGCCTTCCTTGGAACTTCGAAGGGGCCTTCTCCGGGTTCGTTTGTGTCCATGGTGATGGCAGTATTGGTCTTGAGTCTTAAAAGGACTCATTTATTACTCTCTCGGAACACTCATGGATGGCTGTCGCTATAGATTCAGTAGTTGTTTCTCGAACGACAGTTGGACTACTTTACTTTTTATTTTTTGTTTAGATTATTCTCGAGGAGGGGAAATCTTAAAAAGATACCCCCGAGAGGGTAGTGTCGGATTTGCCGTAGCGCCTACCGACTAAAACCCTTCCTCGAGATGGGAGGTCAAATCTGAGGTTATACATCCCGGAAGAAAAGGGTGGAAGTAGGATTAAGTTAGGTGGTGGGGAGGGAGGAAGCGTTGGGAAATCGGTGGCCCACCACAAATGGTTGGCTGGGCTCTCGTGCTGAAAAGCGAAATTTATCTACTTTAACAAAAAAAATTCTTAAATACTGTTGGGAGGGGTGGGGATAGGGAGGAGGGCTAGGAGTGGTAAATTACTTAACTCTATTTTTTCATTAATTAAACAATTGGTACTTTTATGTTTATTAATTTCTAATATTTCTAACAATTCTAATTTGAAACTGTTATTATTTATTATATAATGTATGGAGTACTTCAAATTTGTCGTGGTGTCATGGTTGTGATCCAGTAGCTGTTTAGTGAAATCGAAGTTTGTTTTATTGTGCAGATAGGATCTTTTATGCTCGTTTTTTCTTATATAAAAATTTCTGCATCTGTTACCTATTTAGTACATATTTATATGAATTGCACAATATTTTGTAAACACCTAATTTATTTTTATTTTCGGTTTTGTGTTTATTATTTTTAATTAGTTTGCTTAAGGTATTGGCAATTCTAAATGCTACGTTATAATTTTAATTTTTTAATTAAGATAGATGAAATAGGATCTGTATATTGTCCTAGAGGTTTTATAAGTTTGTTGATCAATTGTTAGTGGATATATTAATTTAGTTAATTGCTGCTCCGTATAGTGCTTTATTTTCAATCTTGTTTATTAATTGTATAATATATATATGATCAATAGAGTCGTAAATATCCCTATGACAAATGAGAATCATAAAAAAGAACTTTCGATAATCAAACAAATTCAATTCGTATTATTACGAAAAGCAGTACATAGCTGCTATTGCATAGCACTTAACCCTTAACGAATATCATTTGAACCTCCATGCTTAACACTACTTTTTGCAAAAAATTTAAGCAACAGTTTAAACCATTTACAGCACATACAATTGATATTACCTATCAAATAACTTATGCTTTCATACGCTCATGATCTATTATAAATTATCTACTTAATAACGTAGATATTAGCATATTATCAAACCAAAAGTAAAGAGACTTAACCTGACACTCACTTATGTAAATATCTCCACAAGATCCGTTGCATTCTCCCTCGTATTTGTTTAAACATGTAGCTATATCAATGAAATTAAACACCATACGAGTATCTGTCATCAAAGGGCTTGCATTGTAAATAGAGAACTTGCCAATATAGTTTATATTTACAAAACAGGCCATTGCCATTGTAAACATTGAAATAATTGTCAGCCAACTAATTTAATTATAATATTAACAGAGACCCATGTTTTATCCTACCATACATGATATATTTTAAAAGTCAGACTATAAAGATTAGAAGTTATTAGAATACATACACATACCACCTTACAATTGCTTTCTTCTACAATTTCTGATTAAATGATAAAATTTTGAACATTGGGTTAGCTTCGTTTATTCCTGGTTAGTATTTAGTTTATCCTCGGGGAAAAGAAATATTCAAAAACACCCCCGAGGGGGGGTAGTATCGAATTCGGCGAGGCGCCTACCGACTAAAACCCCTCCTAGGATAGTTTGGAACGGAAAATGGATTGATTGTGGTGGGAGGTGGGGGAGTTTTAGGAAAAGGGTGTCGGTGGCCCACTTCAGGTGGGTTGCGTGGGCACTCGCACTGAAAAAGCGAAAGGGTTAAAACCCCGAAAAAAACTTTAAAACTTTTTTCTGTTTCATTCCCACCAGTTACTCGTGCTGGTGGACAGGCAGTCCACTCCGACATACACTATAGTGCAAATCCGGAGAATAGGGCGTGAGACCCTCTTCAGCCTCCTTGCAGGAATGTTGGGAATGGGTGGGTGATGTGGTTAGTGAAAAAAAACTGAGACGGACGAAATAAAGACAGAAGAGAAGTGAAAGATTATCTGTGGAATATTACTGCCCCAGCATTTGCCTAAATGGTCCAAGTAAACCACAGAAACATGGACAGAGCAGTTGGACCCGGGTTCGAACCGGTGACCTCCCGAATGCTAAGCAATGGTCTAGAGCACTAGACCACGCCGCTCGGTTAACTCTGAACAACTTACTTACTACATTAAAACATTGTTTAACAAATAAGTACAAACTCTATAATGTAAAAATTTACCACTAATTGAGAGTCATTAACTAAAACCTTATGTTGTGTCAGGTTAGGTGGCTTCAGTTTAGCAGGTCGATATCTTTAATCTAAAAAGATTTTGGAAAACTTTACTATATTCACAAGTAGTAGCAAATTTCTACAGATGGCGCTCACTATGCATCTGCTCGATTCAGAAACAACTACTCCGAGGGCTAATACTCCTACCGGCATTGAATATTGACTCCAAAAGATTCTTAAATGAAAATAAGAAAGATATCCAAAAAGAAGACATTTAAATCTTCGTTCGTCTAAAGTTTTGATCTTTAATATTTAGACAAAAAGGATTTTAAAATGCCATCTTTTTTGATATATTTGTTTTTGTCATAAAAATATTTTACAACTACAAAACCTAAATGTGAATAACCACAGCACAGGGTTAACTGTCATCATTTCCCTTTATACAGTTCCATTGAAGTCATCAAATTAATCACGTAACATCGCATAAGATGTTTACACATCAATGCAAATGTCCTGCAAGTCCGTATGTTTCGTGTATTAGATAGGTATGTATTATAAATTAAAATTAATTTCTTTCGTTGTTGAGAACATTGCCTAGCATAAATTCCATTTCTTCTGTACAAGTACTACGAAATTAGTATATGTTCGAAAATGTGTAGACATATCGTACAAAGTGGCCTTATATGATGTTAATCGGGCGTCCATTCTGTGGATTTATAGTAATTTGTCAGTGTCATTTCTTGGCTGGATTAACGCGCTTCACAAGTTCGGTCGAGCCCGCAACGAATACAGACTACAATTTTCGTAACAAATACTCTTTAATTTTCCCCATTTCCTTTGCATATTCAACGTTTGTTTCGCAGTTTGAACAAGCGAGAGACGGACAACACACTACATACATTTGCATGTAGGTAAATTGTATACATATATAACCTCATACATATATGTACATTACTTCACAATGGATATTAATAAAGGCGGACACGAAGTTTCAGATGACGATTTCCTCCCTCTGCTTTATATTGTATATACATATATAAGAATATCAGCATAAATATGTAAGTTATTGTTTATACGAATATGTCGACACTAACAAAACTAAATTGCAAATAGTTCCCTCCTTTTGAATAAATTACTTGCGTTTCGGAAACGTTTGATATACTTTTAACATAAGGTCTATACGTTAGATAGCGAATGAAAGAATTTAATAACTAAAATTCCGTTAAAATCAATTGAAAAAAACCGATGGAAGAATCTAGATCCAGAAATACTTCTATCAAATGGGACTTTTCACGAAGAAAACAAAAAATTGAGAAAAAAAAATCTTTGCAACATTCAATAGCCAACAACGCTAAAACTGAAACTGTTTATAGAATGCTTCAATTATCAATCAAGAGGAAACAAAACAATACATTTGAAGCGCAAAAACGTTTACTCGAAACTGTGATAAAAATTAGTTCTAAAATAAATAAACAAAAATCTCGAATTAAATATTACAAAAGTTTCGCTTGTATGCATACTAATAATATATAAACAAAAATTTTGTAAATTGTTTTTTCACTCTGCGTTGTTTCCTCGTTGACAGTTTAAGCATTCCATAAAAAATTTCACTTCTGATGTTTTTTTAGTGTTTTTAATTATTTTTTTTGTAAAATGTGACACTTCCATGTGAATTTGTGTGTATAAAATGTACTCTATCTGCTTTTATACAAATTTAATACATTAAAGCGATATTAATTATTGTATTAATTTATACCCACAACAGATTACCTCATGCAATGAGGGAATTTTTTTTTTTACTGTTGTCACGCCCTTGCCTGGATTCAAAACCGGGATCTTTGGCTTTACGCGCCAATGTTTTTTCCACTAAGCTACGAGAGGTGACAACAGTAACAACGACGAATGTACTTTCTAAGTCACAGAACGTCGGAATCAATGTATATTATCATTAATCATTAATAATGAAATATTTGAAGAATTTTTAGTAGCGGTAAATTTTAAATACATTAATGCGATATTAATTATGGAATTAATTTAAAAAATAATAATTAATTAATTAATATGGCATTAATGTGTTGTATTATATCCCTACTAAAAGTTCTCGAAACATTTCATTATTAATGATAAAATATAATTCATATTTTCTATAAAAAAAAAAAAAAACATAAAACCACTATCACTATTAGATATAGACCTATACAGATTTCAGCTTACAGTCATTTTCAATAGTTTTACCTACTTACTACTTACTTTGTAGACTAATCGTGTACTACGCCGTTGATAAAAAAAGATTTGGATGTTCATTCTCATCAACGACTAATGCTGATGAACAAGCATTTTCTCCGACCTACACTGTAGTGCAGAGTCGGAGTATAGGCTTTCTTTTAGAATCGTGGGAATCGATAGTAGGGTAGTGGTTAGGCAGAGACAGATGAAACCGATAAAATGAAGATTGAAAGATTACATTGGCCTAGAATTTTCAGCTTTTTTCTGTATACCTCCCTAATTGGCTTTCTTTTGTTAGACTGAATCTAAATAAATCCAAAATAACTGCTCAACGTATATTACGATTTTAGATTTTTTTCTGGCAGTTACTTATTACTTGTTAAGATAACTATATGTTATATCAAACACAATTAATTGAATCTACTCATACTTGATAGAAATTGATTGAAACACTTGTAATGTCCAGAAATTTATTTACTTTACTTAACAAGTTACGAAATTTTTAACTTCTAAAGACAAAGTGGTGAAACTGGAGTTATGTAATAATAATAATAATAATTTTGTGAAAATTATAAGTTTTTTTATATCTGGAAATATCAAAGAGATTGTTATTATTTGGAATTGATGGAAGTTGGTTTTCATTAAGGATAAGCACAGGTTTTAAACATAATTTCGAAGAGTATATGAAAAATCGTCATTCTTGACTAATATGACTTATTTTTAAAGCACTTAACAAACCGTCAATGTCTCTACAGGCAACCAAATAATTTTTCATTTAGGTTTTCCTGACGACTTCTATAAAGAGAGACATGCCTGTATCATCCAATAAACCTCATTGATGCGACCGAGAAGCTATCAGCTTGGCCTTTTCATTGGATAAGTCTAAATCTCCCATCAGATTTACATCGATGACTGCACTATATCTTCTGGTACATCATTATCTAAATCTTTGTCAGTGTCAAGGAAGTATTCCCCTGACCTAAATGGTATGGATAGTTTACCGCTATGGGAATGAGGCAAATTACCGATGGTGGTACCTGTTCGAATAGAAAATACTAAACAAAAAGTGCAGTCAGTAACATAACATGATCTTTGGGCTCTTGCCAGATCATTGAAATACCGAAATCCATTAAAGGTCCTTTTCTAATCAGCCAATTACGAAGACCGTTTGCACAATTACTGCAACATATGTGAGGTGCCCACTTTTTGTCTTGACCGCCAATTTTGTACCGGAAATATAAGCAATATGCTTTTGTATTATATAGCTAATATTACGTTTTTGATTCACAAAAGCAATTTCACCACAACTTTAATAAAAATTATCAGGTTTGTTTACACAGTTTCGACGTATATTGCCCATAATTCATTCACATCGCAAAAATAATGTTTCTGAACCACTCAAAAGTTAAAAAGCAGGATTAAATGAGAACTGAAAATCTAATTTTCAAATGTTCATAATCAAACATTTAGAAATAAATTGACTTTGCATGTGTCATCATCATCAATAAGATGAGTCGATAATAATCAGATTAGGTATATGGCAGGTACTTTTTATTACCTGTATCAATAAAACTGGAGCTTACTTTACTTTACTCATGTCGGATATCAGAATTGGCTGTATAATGTACCTATCTAGCATCATATATATATAATATTCTAGTAACACCCTGTATATTTACATTATTAATCTTTTATGGTTAGTTAACAAACATTTTTGAGCATGTAGATCATTAGTTATCATCTTTATAATCATAAAAGGAATTCATTATCTAGTACTATTAATAATTGTTTTCTTTTGAAAATTTGTACTTTAGTTGATAAGAGGCAATTTCTCTTGGGAATGGAAAATAATAGAAGTCTGACAGTTAAGGCAACAAAAAAGCCTATAGACCACGATCCAAAAGCCCGGTAAGTTATCATAGTTCTATTGACGCCGATCGTGAAAGCTTTCATACTACTATTAGTTAAGGTACTAACTGGACTATTATCAATACATTACGGTACGAGTTAATATAATTCCTTGACCGATAGTCAAGAAGACAGAATCAGTCTAAATCTTTAATTCAGATTTTATAGTTACTATTCAATTTCACTTCTAATTAAAATCTCGTTACTACTTCTTTCAATATCCAATTCTACTATTTCTCAAACTACAATTTCTAAACTCTATAATAATGTCAAATAAAATTAAGTATACAATAATAATGAAAAAATAAAAAATTGAATTGATGAAGATTTTAGATATTGTAACTCCATTTTAATATAGAAAACAAAAACTCAAACACAAGTTACAACGATGTTTATAGTACCACAATGAATGTACATTTCGCCACACATGGCTTCTTCAGGAGGAAGCAGTAATCATTACAAACATCTTTGTAACTTGTGTTTGTGTTTTTGTTTTCTACATAAAAATAATAAGTAAATAAACAGCTGTTTTGACAGCAATACATTTTAGTTGTAGGCCAGTGTTATTTGTAGACTGTCGAATATTAGTGCCCCAGAATTTTCCTAAATATTCCAAGGAAACCACAGAAACACTTAGAAAACAGACCAGGATAGGCGGACCCGGATTCGAACACGTGACATCCCGAGTGCTAACGTTCGATGTAAAACGATGTAGACAACGTAGCGCCGCTCAGTACCTTTATTTAATTTATTTTATTACAAAATGTTTTACAAAAGAAATCCTCTTGACTCTATTGCAACTACATATTTGCTTATTCATAAAATTCTAAAAAAAACGGACGAATTTAAAAATCTAAATAAACAAGTGTTTTCTGTATTTTGTATGGAGTATTTTTAGCACTTCACACTTCTAACCATATAAAATAATTACTTATTATCCTGGCGTTCAAAGTATGTTTGGGTTCGAAGTCCGTAAACGTGGTATCATCTTTTTAAAGTAGTGAAGTAGCTGAATAATTAACATTTTGATGAGTTTGCCTTTTTCATACATATGTACATAATACATATTTGCAAGTAGCGAACTTTTTAAAGCAATTCATTGACGAGCAGCCTTACACTCGTAATGTGTACTTACACAAATCTGCACACATACATATGTTACGTATGTATAGAAGTATGTATTATATCTAGATATAAAACTCATACAGAGAATAACATAAATGCACAAATACTACATACATATATTTTATATCAGCGTTTGTGGGGACGTTATTACGTTGGATAGCGTCAAGTGGATTCAACCCTGAATAGTCTGTAAGAGCAAACAAGTTGGGATACAGCTTGAATTGTTTATGTGAAAGATAGGCTAATTAGGACGCACATATACATTCTAGTGCGGTAGATATTGCACACACATGCACAGATACAACTGTAAATACACACACATATAATACGTGTAACATTCTAGCTACCTACTGATTCAGTTCTCCTGACAACGCAACTCACACAATTGTACAAAGATTCCATGAGTTATGTCTTCGCTACGTCCATTTTCCACAAAGCTCATTTTGTCTATCTACACATCTCTGATTAAAGGAATAAATAATAAAAATATGTCTCTATACCATTTTTAACATTTTGCTCTAATGGGTCTATATTATAGGGGAGCTACCAACTGTAATGGGACCCAATTGGAAATAAAAGTCTTCTATTGTAATCGTTTATTAATTTAACTAACTAATAACTTTCAGCTTGACAAGAATTAGAAGGATTTATAACGATAAAAGAATCTCGACGCGGACGTAGATTGTACAGAACTAACTAAAAATTACAAAAGCTTACCTTAAATACAACTACAATTACATATACACATAAGAGGTTTTGATAATGATTCATGAGTTATAATTGCAGAGAAAAATAATATCGAAGAGAAAAGTTAATACATAGTTAAATGGTTAAAGTCTTATTAGTTGATATGATAAATTAGAAATTGTTTGTAGCGGATGTTACTGTTTAATTAAATGTAGGCAATGTTTACAATTTATGAATAGAATAAATGTGGGAACTAGAGATAACATCCTAAGATTTTCTGTAATTTGTCACATACACAATTTACAAAATTTTAATTTTTTACGGGTAGGTACATTATATAACTTTCATATTCAGACTATTGCATAACCTCCCAGTCAAATAGCAAATAATCTGATGTAAAATATTACACGAAATATGACGTAATTGAAAGCTGAAATAAATTATTTCAGTAGAGGCAAGACAGTGAAAGCTAGGGGTGGCTGACATAGGCAGTGCATAATTTCAAAATTAGCATGCATAAATAGTAAACACTTAACCAATCCTTATATTTTTAATCGATACACTGTTCACTATTCAGTTTGTTTTGACGAAATTCGAAATATTACACTTCATATTTTAATTACTACTAACGAATAATTAATTAAGTGTTTTTGACTTACATCCAGTCATTTTTCTGATAAATATCCAATTCGAATTTTATTTCATTGATTGTTTAATTTTTAAACGTAACTGAGGCGTTGGTTGTTAATGAGTTTTTACTGTAATTCATTTTTTATATATTAACCATGAAACTGCAATATCCACTAAAACAGTGACTTAATCCATTTTAATATAATAAAATAAAAGTACACTTTTTGAGTTTCAAAGTTTTTTTAATATAATTCTACGACTATAGTTTCGCGACACTGTGGCTTCATCAGGTAGATGAAGATATAGTACAAACGGTTTTTTCGTTCTTTATGTGTTGTAGAGTCAGCAGGGTCCTTTGCACATTCATCGTAAAATTTGTACTAGTGTGGTGTTTACTGTAGTGGCATTTTGATGTAGATTTCTTTTACGGTGTTGTTCATTGTTTTTAGATTGACTATTTCTGGATTTATGTGTTGGTCCAAGTGGTCGCAGATTTTTTTTGCGCATTTTTCCAGAAATTCACCGAGTCCATTTCTCTCTGGATTTGTGCGTTTCTGACGTACCATGGGGCGCCGATGGCGGTTCTTATAATCCTGCTCTATAGGCTGAAGAGTATTTTTGCTGATTTCGCATTTCTCCAAGTGGTGGATCCGTACGCGATAATTTGTCGTATGTACATTTTGTAAATTCTCATTTTGATTTCATTACTAAGCTTACAATTTTTACAGAGTAGTGGGTATAGTAGTCGATACGCTGCATTTCCTTTTCCTTTCGTGCGGGTAATGTGTTTTTGGTAGTTTAGTCTTCTGTCCAATGTGATTCTTAGGTATTTAATTTCGTTTTTAAGTTGTATCTTTGCTCCTTTAAAGGTGACGTTGATGTTTGGAGTCCTGAGTTTTCGGTTGAAACAGATGGCTTCTGTTTTGGTTTCGATGGTCTTTATGCGCCATGCTCTTAGCCATTTTCCAGTTCAAGAAGATAATTATTAAGTCTTTTGACTGTTAATTTTCTTATTTGGGCCTGTACTGCTATTAAGGGATCATCAACATATTGTGTGATGAAGATGTCGGGGTTTGTCGCCATATCTGCGATGTGAAAAAGAAATAGCATGGGCCCAAGTAAGGATCCTTGGGGAACTTCTGCTAGTGATGTTTTGTTATGAACCTGGTGTCTTTAATTTTTATGTGGAATCTTCTTTCCATAAGATATGAGTGTAGTAGTTTTATTATTCCTTTGGAGATATTTAGGTTGTGTAGTTTGTATATGAGCCCTGTTGAGATAAATCAAAAATTGTCCAGTTTAAAATTTGTCCAGAATCAAACAAATTGGTAAAAATTAAAACACCAGATCTAAGTAGTTTAGTTATGATTTTGTTTTTTCATGTTTCTACGGTCCGTAAACAAGAGTCTGTCTTGACATGCTACCGTAAAATCACACAAAAAGTCAGAAAGGCAACGAAGAAAAATACTCAAGTAAATATCTACAAATTGTTGTAAAATTATTGTAAATCGACGATTTGTAAAGTACTTTTTTGTATACGGATTTTGTAAACCTACAAATAAATCCTTATTAAACTTGAAAGTTCGACCATTATTGAAGATACCACGAGACAAAATCCCAACAAGCCCTTAGATCCATATTTTGTCGAAATCTTTTTCGATATCAAGGATGGCTACTGTTGTGGTTTTACCGTGGTTGATGCCTCTTGATATGTACGAGGTAACTTTGGTTAGTTGGTGTACGGTAGAATGTCCCTTTCTGAAGCCGAATTGATGATTCGGTAGTATATTTTTGTCTTTAATTTCTGTGCATAGTCGATTGAGGATAATAGATTCTGCAGTTTTGCTTATTGTTTTGAGCAGGCTGATCGATCTGTAGCTTCCTGGTTGATCGGGAGGCTTTCTTGGTTTTGAGATCATCACGATGTCGGATATTTTCCAGTTCTTTGGGAAGTATTGTAGCTTGATGATGGATTTGTATATGTTTGTGATGATTTCTATTCCGTTTTCTGGGAGTTCCTTTAATTCCATGTTAAGAATACTATCAGGGCCTGGTGCTTTTTTATTGTGTCTGTGTTTAAGTAGTTCCGGTACTTTTTGTGGTGTAGTAGTAATTATTGGTTAGGGTGATTTTTCCGTTAGTATTTGGTGGACCATGCTCTTTATATGTTCTTCATAGTTTATATGTTGTAGCATGTCGTCAATTAGATTGGGTTTAAATTGTTCTTCAATATGGTTTGCTAGAAGTTCGGCTTTTTCAGTATTGCTTATTGCGATTGTGCGTGGGCTGTTTTAAGTAGGCCTATGTTGCTGCTTTTTTTCTTAAGACTTTTGGCAATTAAATAGAGTGTGATGTCTGATTGTTAGGCTACGTTTAATTTTTCTTCCCATGTTGAGTTATGGAATTTCCTTAGGAGTGATTTAACTTCGTTGGTAGGGCGATTTAGTGTAGTTTTGTCTTGAGGGTTGTATGTTTGTAGGTATCTTTTCCTTGCTGTAGACTTTTTTTTTATTAATTCGGTGATGTAACGTTTAATTTCTTTTGTTCAGATGTATGTGGATTGTTTGATGGATTCCTGGATGAGGTTTTCGAGCCTTGTTGTTGCTTGTTCTAGTTCTTCTTTATTTTGGTAGTTAGTTTGGAAACCTTGTAGTTTATCCTGGAGCTTGTTTCTGAATTTTTCCCAATTAGTGGCACTTATTTGTAGTGTGCCTTTTTGAGTTTCCAAGCCTATTTGGAGAATGATTGGAATATAATCTAAAGTAAGCCCACTGTCTTCTGAACATGGATGCTGCGTTCTAATAGTATGTTTTTTAATACGGCGATATCTAGTATATCTGATGTTTTGGTTGGTACGTGATATAGTGTGAGTTCCGTTGGTACTATAAATAGCAGATGTTTGGTCTGCATATTGTTTGAGGTGTTTACCTTGGGAGTTCCATTCCCAATTTTTAATGTTTAGGTCTCCAATAAGTATTTTGGGATTGCTTCCTATTATGAGTTCATTCATTTTGTTCGCATTCAATGGTTGTTTTGGTTTCGTCGGTGGATAATATATGCTGTATATATGGGTTAAGCCCATGTTTTTGATGTCTACTTGTACTCCAGTTGCTTCGGTGATATTATTCTTGGATGTGTTTGGAAGTGGAACGTGTTCTATGGAGTTTTTGATATAAATTACTGTTCCACCTCCTTCGTTTCATTTGCGGTCGTTTGTAGTTCGGGATTCGGGGGGTGTGGGCTGGTTTGAGGAAGGTTTCGCTTATGCACATAATATCTACGTTGTTGGATGTGACAAAATTCTTCAGTAGGTTGATTTTTCCTGTTAGCGATTGTGCGTTCCAGTACACTATTTTGAGGCTGGCTGGGATTCTTTTGTTGATCTTCCTCATGGGTTGGTTTGTACTAAAGGATTTTCCAATTAGAGCGTCAGAACATTGATGCCAAAGACAAGATGGCTTTGGAACGCAAATGTCAAAATTTTCAAAGAAATGAATTCAGTAGATTGTGGAAAGTTAATATGGACAGATTAACGATTCAACAGCGCTTCGAAATAATTCGTATTTACCATCAAAATGAGTGTTCCGTTCGCCGAACATTTCGCACATTGCGGGAAGTCTACGGTCAGCATAATCAACCAACCGAACGATATCTTCATCGTTTGGTTAAAAAGTTTGAAGAAACTGGCTCAGTTGCAGATAATTCAACATTTGTGCGTAATCGGGGTGCCCGATCGGAGGTTAATATTGCTGCTGTAAGCCAAAGTGTAAGAGATGATCCGAATCTTTCCATTCCACGTCGCTCTCAAGAACTCGGCCTCTCTCAGATGACTACGTGGAGAATTTTCCACAAAGATCTCCAACTGAAGGCTTATAAAGTTCAAATCACTCAAGAACTGAAGCCAAATGACATCGTTTGCGTCGAAATTTTGCAGACTGGGCGATTGAGCAGTTGGAAGCTGATCCACATTTTACAGAAAGGATACTGTTTTCCGATGAAGCCTATTTATGGCTCGATATGTTTGTAAACAAGTATAACTGTAAGATTTGGGCTGATTCAAATCCTCAGGCCATTCAAGAGTCATCTCATTATCCTGAGCAGGTTACTTTTTGGTGCGGTTTCTGGGCTCGAGGCGTGCCTAGACCTTATTTTTTTGAAGACGAAGATGGAAATCGTGTTACTGTTAATGGTGAGCGGTACAGGAATATGCTAACGGAATATATTTTGCTAGAACTGAGAAATACTGACATGTTTTCTTTCAACAAGACGGGGGGACGTGTCACACATCTCGGCAGACCCTTTATTTATTGGAACAGCAATTTTCTGGCCGCGTTATTTCAAGAAATAGTAATGTCAATTGGCCACCAAGATCATGTGATCTCACACTCTTGGATTTTTTCCTTTAGGGTCATGTTAAAGCTCTCGTGTACAAAAACAAGCCACGAGCAATTCCCGACCTTAAGAGAAACATTCGACGCATCATTAGGAATATAGCACGCGATATGCGTGAAAGAGTTGTCACAAATTGGGCCTCCAGAATTAATTCAGTCAGAAGAAGTCGAGGAGGACATTTAAACGAAATTAATTTAAAAACATAATGCCATTGTTTATTCCTCAAAATTATATTGTTATTAAAAGATTATCACTTGCAGCTGTTATTGTGGTCTCATTTGAAAGTTCTGACGCGCTAATTGGAAAACACTGTAGTTCTATAGTTGTGTTGATGAATTTCGCCGCTTGTTCGGGCGTAGGATTTAGATGGCTGTATTGAATGAACATTTCTCCAATTATTTTAGATAGTTCCTCCTTTTTGGTTTTGCTGTGGTTGTTTGTTTTTGTGATCTGGCTGTATGTTGGAGTTTGTCTTTGTTTCGGCGATTCTCGTCAACGTCAATCCACTGCCCTATCCCTACTTCTCCGCATCTGGGGATGTAAAAAGTTTCGGGTTGTTAATCCCCACTCGAGGGTGGGTTTTTAGTCAGTAAGAATCTGACACTACTCCCCTTCAGGGGGTACCTATGTAAGGTTTTCCCACCTCGAGTTAAATCTAAAAAAAAACACACTTTGAAAGCATCTGTTTGAAGGTTAGCAATAAAATGTAATCATGGAATAGAAAAGTTGCCAAGTCCTGAAAGTAGCGGTAGTATGTAAAAATAACGGTACTCTATCTTTCTTTAGTAACGCTCCTAACTGGCAGTCATAGCTGACTATCTACCGCACATGCATTAAATAGAATGAGGTAGACAATGAATCCTCATATTCTGTTTATTTCTGTTGGCATATACATTTCCAATGCTTTGTCTATAGATCCATTATCTTTATGGGTGTAGCTGACCATCTACCTTACATGCGACATACTTAAAATAAAAAGGACATTTTCATTTTCTGTGTCTTTCTATTGACATAACACATTTACGATAGTTTTCCTACTCCAACTTTTTTAATTTTCTTTACGGTTACCACACGCGTTTACAAAATTTACTTTCCACATGTATTACACTGGATAAGAAACGGGATCACGTGACATTCCACGGGGACATTTCTGAACGCACCCAACTAGTAAGTATTCGCAGATTTAATCTATATTTTATTTATCTATGGCGGTTTATTTGTTCACAAATTATATTTGTTCGAGTTTTGAGCACCATAGGATTAAGAATTGTTCTGTGCGTGGTTCTTTAATTGTGTTGATGAATTTCGCCACTTGTTTAGGCGTAGGATTTAGATGGCTGTATTGAATGAACATTTCTCCAATTATTTTAGATAGTTCCTCCTTTTTGGTTTTGCTATGGTTGTTTGTTTTTGTGATCTGGCTATATGTTGGAATTTGTCTTTGTTTCGGCGATTCCTCTTGGTCATGTGTTGGGGCTGGTTTTTCACGTGTTGGTTGTTCTGTTTCCCTTCTGGGGTTTTCAGGGCAGTTCCCGTAATTTACAGGGTGTTCTCCGGCGCAGTTAGCACATCTTGCTGGCGTTGTTTGTGATTTGGTTCACAAGTGTGTTAAATGGTTACCGGCGCATTTGGGGCATTTGTATTCGGCTTTACATCCGGCTTGAGAGTGGCCAATTTTCTGGCAGCGGTGACGTTGTCCAGATGTTTGTTTCCTGTATAAACTTTCTACTATGACATCTAGGTTAGATCATTGCTTGAGATTATAAATAAACTTGTATATTCTATCTACCTCCATTTTGACTAAAGGTATTTCTTGCCCATTTCGGTTGGTCATCCTGGCTGCTTTTATCTCTGGGTATGCTTTTTGATGCAGGTCTTTCGCAATTTCTTCAATTGTAATGGCTGTTTAAGTTGTCATTGTGTTGTATGTGGTATTTGATTTGATTTTCATCAAAGATTTTTGTTATTGATCTGTAGTTTTGCTCACCCTCTGGATAAACATTGATACCATCTTTGCTGGCCCTTGCTTTGTTGCATTGTAGTTTTTTTGTGAGAGTAGGGTAGATATTGTGTTCCATTTGTATAGTTCACGTAGGACTATTGGTGGAGTTTTCTGTTGTTCATCTTTTTCAACGTGTGTTTGGGTTTGGGTCACGTTGACAGAGTTTTGTTGTAGTTGCGTGTCGGTTTTTCTACTTGCTTCTTTAATTCCTTGTTTAAATTGTAGGAGAAGTGTATTTTGGTTTAGTTTTTTTCCGTTTATGCATGGTTGATTAGCTAGACGGTGAATCTTCTTCTGTGGTGTCCATATGTTGGTTGTTGGTGGAGATTTCGTTTTGGGATGGTTTCGGTCGCTTGTTGTTTTTTGATAAGTTGCTGTTTGCTTGTTGGCTTTCTAGTTTTTTCCGAAGGTATGAGTTTTCTTCCTGCATATATTCCATTGCTTTTCATATTTTGTGATTGTTTCTTCAAGGATTTTTATTTTCTTGAGGAGTTCGCTTTGAACCATGTCTTGAGCAGGGTCATTCATTTTAGTGAAGTCTTAAAAAAGACAGTTTGGACGCTGCGGGTATCGTGCTAATATTTGCGCTGCTCATTGATAGTTGGGGTGAGTGAGTCTCCGTCGGGAATTTTACTAACCGGGTTTTGTGATTGCGACAGGGTAGTAGTGATTGTGCACTAAAGATTCACCAGGACATTGCGTACAGACGGTTTACAAGTTTAGCTTATATACTAGGTGATGTACAACTCTATTTACGGGGTGAGAAATGTTAAGTATAATAGTGGTGAGTTATTTATTTCTAACTGGTCGTTTAATAGAATATTACATTTATCATGTTTATTTATTTCTAACGATTCTAACAAGTTTAGCTTTTTACTTTTATTAATTATACGTAAAATAGTGCACTATAGATTAAATTTATGGTTCTTTTCTAATAGATGTTCTGCATAACTGGAGTGGTTTTTTGAGTTTTTCTAGTCTGCCCAATATATAGTTTATTTCAATCTTTGCCTTTGTTGTTCTTTATGTAATTTCCTACAGAGTTTTCACTTACATTAATTTTCTTTAATTCATAATTCATATTGCAACCATACACAGTTTATCACTATGCTGATTCAGGTTATGAGCAAACTAAATGGATTTCTCAGTTATTAGGTACCATGTAACATTGAAACCGCTCAACATATAGCTGCTCCCACCTCCAACGTAATTTTAACAGATGAACGAATCAAAGATCTGTCTTTGTTCAACCCAGGATTTCCGTAATCGGCGGAAGCATCTACATATTATCACAATGTTAATATAGTATATTCTAAACAGAATGTAGGTGTTTTTTACAGGCAGTCATAAATCAAGTCTATGTGCGTTAAGCATCTATATAGGATAATATATCTAAAGATAGTTGTTAGCATTAAAGTTTAAAGCGAACCGCTTGGTTTGGTTTGTTTATAAATTGAAGGGGGTACAGTTGCTCACTTTTTCTCATCAGAAAGCTGCAACTGAATCAAGAGAAGAAGAAGCACCTTCATGCGATTACGCTGTAAAAAGTAACATCCTAGTTTGACTTATCATAGTCAGTATGCAAAATTAGTACACTATTCAAACATTTTACATTTATTGTAAGAATGTACGCTAAGATGAGGCTAAAATCAAATTTATTTGTGACAGCCAACAACCGACGTTTCGCTATTTCGTACAAGTCTTTGTCAAAGTAGGTTGTAAGGTCACTTATTATCCTTGATCCTCTGCATTAAATCGTGTTTTATTTATTTTTATTTTTTAAACTATAAGAAATATAAATCAGGATGGAAAAATCAGTAAAGAGATACAACAAAGGATAGCGCAGGATCGAGTACCTTCTAATAAAAGAAAATCATTTCTGCTCTCGCGGTGGGTTAATTTAGGATCTCGAAAAACGTACGTACTTACAAAATCAAATAATCGTCGAAATTATTACTTTTTTAATTAATTTCAATACATTAATATGAATTAATAATTGAATTATTCAAAAAAGAAGGAATTAAAATCCTTATTCGTCTAAATTTTAAGATCAAAGGTCGTGGGATGTGGCTTTCGGTTCGTTTTGCTTACTTGTTAGGACGCGTTCAAAATGTGAGATCCTTGATCTTAAAGTTTAGGCGAATAAGGATTTTAATTCCTTCTTTTTTGAATATGTTATATTTTCGTCTAAGAGTCCATCGGAATCAACAGTGTAATTCAATGCCGCTAGGGGTATTAGCCCTCGGAGTAGTTGTTTCAATTGATTCCATATTTATATTTATCTTTATAATAATTGAATTAATTTTTACCCCCTACAGATTACCTCAAATTAATGAGAAAAAGTTGTTACAATCACTCGTCGTTCTTACTGGTCACCTCTCGTAGCTTAGTGATCAGACCATTGGCGCGTAAAGCCAATGGTCCCGGGTTCGGTTCCCGGCGAGGGCGTGGCAGCAGTAACAATATTTTCGTCATTAATTTGAGGTAATCTGTAGTAGGAAAAAATTAATTCACATTAATGTATGTATGTAGTAGGTACTTATATGTAAAAGTAAATACTTCGATGTAAACGCTTCTTGTCCAACTATTAGCATCTCTTTCATTACCGACGTTACCGGTTTTGTAAGTACCTTCCCAAACTTGAACTATCACAATTAGCTGGAAACTATAAATGGCGACAAGCTGTTACTCATTTGAAATTTTACTTGGTTCTTTTTCTAACATTTCCTTTATTATTATTACTCAATTTCCCGTAATAATACAATTACTAGGAATATAACTGTTGCTCTTCCATTAATTTTCAAATGTATTAGTAGGTAGTTCTTTATATTCCAAAAAAAGCAGGTATTCAAATCGTTTTTCGTCTAATTACAAAGGATCACAGATCCCACATTTCGAACGCGTCCCACACAGTAGGCAAATAATAAACAATAAATATAAATTATTTACATAAATAAATAATTTATATAATAATAAATATAAATTGTTTATATTTGTTATATAGCTTGTAAAAGCTTTTCTGCCAGCGCCCACCTGATGAGACCCGATAGGTCGAAACGGATCGCGGAAGTGGCTTTCGGTGCGCTGTGCCTACTGTGTAGAACGCGTTCCGAATGTGCGGTCTGTGATCCTTTGTAATTAAACGAAAAAGGATTTTGATACCTTCTTTTTTTGGATTGTTATATTCGTCTAATTATCGCTCGGAATCAACATTGTAATTCAATGCCGGTAGGGGTATTAGCCCTCGGAGTAGTTGTTTCTGTTGATTCCATATTTATGTTCAAGTCGAACACCTTCAATTTTCTAACAAAATGAAATACCCTGCCATCTGTTTTTCCTTAACAATTATCATGAAATAATTGAATGTAAAAAAGGATGAAAGTTTTTAACTAACAAATAACAGGCAATTCGAAAGTAAATGTTACTTTTCAACGAAATGTACGCTAGTTAATTAAATAAACTTATCTTTTCCGTTGTGTAAAAAGGAAGATTTTCGTTCTTCGTTTTTTACAATCGCCTAAAATTTTTTCACAGCGAAAGGGAAAATGTTCAGAGAGATAACTGAATTACGAGCGGGATAACTTTTTAAAAAGGAAAAGTTTTAATTTAACGTGTTTTTCTCGAAGAGGAGACCGATGATGGAAGCGCTACTTGAAGATATAGCGCTATGATTAGCAGCAGTAGTTAAGGCACAAAATGCTTAATGAAATTGCCCTTTCCAAGACTAGAGGCGGTACAAATTAATGCGGTATAAATTTAATGAAATTCATAAATTATTCCGCCTGTAAAAGTACGCTTTAATAATTTCAACTAAAACGATCGTCTGGGTGTCGCGATTCGCGATTCGCGATTCCGTCTCGCGGACGCTCAACCGACGACTCTTGTCTTTAACAGAACATTTCAACGTTTTACAACCGAATAAATTGGGTTCATAACAAACTACATACGCTTTAAAATTGTTTAATGACACCGTTTAATAGGGACCGCCGCCAGTGTACCTACTCTTTTACGTCTCGCATCATCAAAAACGGACACCATAAATTATTAAATTCCACTGAAAATGCCGCAACCACTTTTTGATAAATTAAATACAGAATCCTTACAAAAACTGGAAAATCAAAAAAGGAGCTGGCTAATAATTATTACTCAATGCTTTCGCGTAATCAAACAAACTGTCGCAAAATGTCGCATAAGCAATCCACCCGTTACTGTTAAATATAATTTATTTCTACTAATATTTTTAAATAACACCATAATTAAGTTGCTTAAACTTGCTCGCTCACTAAATCACTTCTTCGCTATTCGCTATTCGCCATTCGCTATTCACTATTCGCTAATCACCTTCTATCGCCTCGTAACTAAAACTCACCCAGCTGACTTCGCAGCAACTTATTTACAATAACTGGATATTTTTCTCAAAAATTCCAGAATGACGTTCTAGAAAATTGAAAAATCTTTTTGGAATCTCGGCAATCCACACTACAGATCTTGAAACATGTGGGTTTTAAAACATGAAAAAGTATCTAGTTTTATTTAATCAAATGGTATTGAATAAAAAAATAGTAAGTGGATCGTATGTGTGTCGAATTTGTAAAATTGGATATGGTATAAAACATTTAAAAACTGTTCCATTCCGTTTTCATTTAATTGTTGTATCGTTGCTGTTTTATATTATTTATACATTTATTATAAGTACATATTATCGTTATATTATATGTTAACGCTAAGTATAATATATTAATATTCCAAGAGATTGTTCAAAGTCAACTGTAGAATCTGGCTACGTGCCCGTCCACGTAGCTAACTAGAAATCCTTATTATAAAAGGACCTTATTAAGCATAACTGAATCCCACAATAAGTAGCAAATTTCTACAGGTGGCGTTCACAACGCTGTCTATATTTATTCGTCGAAATCCATTTATGGGCAGCAAGTAGGTTGGTTGTTGTTCTGTCCCAGCAGATGATAACCAGTGAGTTCGAAATCGCGATCCACCTCTGACATTTTTTACAGAATACCGAAATAATGAACAAAAACATATTATTATTTTTGTTAACGTCAAGTAAGTCTGTAAATTTAGAATCCATTCACATTTAGGAATTGTTGTAAGTATATGGCACTGTACATACTGTACTTTAATAAATAAGATGTTTAAATTAAAAAAGGTTTTTAAAAACCTACGTTATACGACAGTTCTATGACGACCTTTTGCAACTTTAGAACAGGAATTAATCACATATGGGTCACATACACCCAACACCGCCAATTTTAAAACCTCACAACAAACTATTAGAATACCTATGACGTCACAACAAAAAGGCCGATTGTTCTACAATCGATTGAGCACGGGACGCCTCCCGCGGGAGATACGGTATCTAAAACGTTTAATTGTTTCAGGGCAACATAAATCTTGCTTACAACACGGAAAGTATTAGCAAAATCAAAGCTGGTGCAAATTAAAATTATTATGTAATTTTGGAATATTTAGTTATCATACTGAGACACTGGGAATATTTCCAGTGTATCTTGTATTGTAATAATTAACATTGAGCATGGTGAAAAAGCGTTGTATCCCAAACTGCAACAGCAATTATACAACAAATAAGACTAAAGTTCATATCTGCAAGTTTCTCAAAGCTAAAGGTCGTCGTAAAAGGTGGTTAAGTGCAATACATCGAGAAAAATTTATAATATCGAAGCATTCTGTCGTCTGTCATCTTCAATTCAGGTAACCGATATTGTTTACAGTATTTCAGAAGTTGAGAGACATTAATAGCTGATTTGAAAAAGCCAAAATTAAAAGAAAATGCAGAAAAGAGCTGCCGAAAATCATAAAAAATTAAGCATTGGTAACATTGAACAATTATTATCAAAAATTAATCAGGTTGATAAACTTGATGATTGGGAAGCCATAAAAAAACCGATTCAGTAATTTTCTGTTATTTTGATTTTAATAAAACGCTTCACGATATGTGGTACATAGTAATTGATAAATCACTGACAGTTTCTATATATAGGAATGGTATTTTAACAGTTCTTGAAAATTTACCTCTAAAATAGTAAAACTGAAATAGATTCTATTATACATCAATGTGCGACTATTATTATAGGTTATAACAGTTCCAGCGACTTAAAAATGATTGTAAATAATATATCAAATTTACTAGATCTTCTTGATAACGTAGACGAAAACAACATTAGTAAAGTTATACAATTCATTAAGTCACATATACAGTTATTTACGCAATGTAAAACCCATAACAAATTTAAATCAGAACACTTAGTTATTTTATCAATTTTACATAATATTTCTCCGCATTGTTACAAATTCTTAGGGCATACTGGTATACTTACATTACCGCATTCAAACACTTTAAAAAAAATATGCTCCAACAGCAATGTTGATCCTTCTTGTTCAACTTTCTTGTCATATATTAGAGAAAAGAAATCGTCATTGCAGGCTCAAGACCTTTGCGTTACATTATGTTGGATGAAATCCATATTAAGCCATATTTAGATTACAAAGGAGCAATTTCATTGCAATGTCCTAAAATCAGTCAAATTTAACTATAACTGCTCATAATTTTATGATTCAAAGTATTAAATCAAAATATAAAGACGTACTGCATATTCTTCCAATACACAACTTAACCGCAAAACCATTATTTGAAATAAATAAAATTATAGTCACAGGTATTGCAATAATAACTAATAATAATAGTATCAATAGGAAGGCTGTAATCCAAAATCAAAAATTTGTAATACATGTGTGTTTTTTACATTATTTGGAGGCTAAAACATATTTTCAAACGTTATATTTTGCATTTATATTCCGATCCGCGATGTTCTTACTTGCATGTGAACGTATCGCTTATGTATCGGTGTCTCACGTTGTCCCAATTTGACTGACGTCATACTTTGGTTGTCAGGCTTTGTAGAGGAAGTGTTGGTACACCACGGTATACATTCTCGTATGGCCCTTTTAAAAAATCGAACAATGGCTCGTAGCCTCATTATATACTAGGCAATTGATATACATATTATAAATTTAAATAAGTAGGGATAGAGAGGTGGATAAAGAATAGGAAGCGATAGTTAATTCTACGTATAATAGTAGAAACATAATTCCAGAAATAAAGGGAGCAGAGTATTTAAATAGGGGTAACAAAAATAAAGAATTTAAGGAAACCTGGGCCAGGATAAGATGCGGAAACTTAAGAAGGGCTTTTAAAAAAGGTTATAATTAATGCTTCTGTAAATTATGTGAAGCAAGGCAAAAGACGTTATCCCACTTGTTACGTTGCAAAGTTGCAATAGTGAATCAAAAAGATGACGTAAGAATATTAATGAATGAATGGAGGGGTAAAGGGGAGGAGAAAGATATGAGAAAGTTAATTATTGAAAAATTAAGAGGCGAAATGTGCGAGAAAGCATTTGAGTTTTTTAAAGGGATAGAGGCAATATTAAGAGAAAAAGTAGATTTAAATATAGTATAAGGTGTAAATCTAAAAATTAGAGATAAATGAAACAGATGAGGGAGAAACAAAAATGTTGGTTAGAGTTTGTAATTTTAAGAGAATTTTTATTAAAAAGTATACATTGACATACATAATAGGAGCAATTTGCAAAAGCCTGTAAGGCATGCAAAGAAATAAAGTATTATTATTAAATTATAATTTAAAATAAGTGGGGTTACACGAAACATAACAAAATTCGAGTGTGTCCTAATAAGCTAATAAGCGTGTTTAACTGTTATTTTACGCTGTCTAGGGACGCCACAGCACCAGCTGCATTTGCGCAGATGCACACTATACCAAACCTATCAGTATCGTACGATATTTTAAGAGAGCCCCCAAGCCGACAGAGAAAAGGCGCCAGTAATGGAAAAAGAAAACAGTAAATGGATGCAAAGAATTTACGAGCGAATTGAATAATGCTAGATGTCATCATTAATAATAACAGGGCGTTTTTGGTCGCTACTGGAGTGATTTGAATTTTATTACATTTTTGATTAGTTATAGCAGTAGTTTTGCTGAACATTTTTTACTGGTACATGTTTTAATATAATATATATTTAATATTTATAATAGCTACATTTTTCCTATTTAAAATTTTTCTCAAGTTCAAAATTGCTAGTCATTCCTCAAGTCTAACTTTTACATCCCTTTGATAAAGCAATTTAATAGGCATTGCTTTACGTTTTCGTAATGAAAATTGTCACGCAAATTTTTAATGCTTCTTTATATACTTTTATGTCTGTTTTTATGTTTTATGTACCTTATTAAACGTCTCGGTTACTTTTTACTTTCGTTAAAGCGCCATAAAAAACATAATTTTATTAGTCATTACTCATTAAGTAGCGCACCTTATTCCACACTTAAACGCTTCCTTGGTTTTTAATTTACTTTGAAGATGTCGCACCTTCTATGATTAAAGTGACCTACAACAATACAAAGAAAATATTTGGAAGAAAGTTAACACTGAACTGAATTCATTACCTTTACATATTTTCCATGAACTACCTCATTGTATTTCAAGCCAGGGCCAACAAAATATGAGAGAAAATGTATCGTAAATCTACAAATATATCAAAATCACAAATTTCTACAGATTTTCATGTTTATGTGTGTCATTTAATAGTTATTTTCGATGTTTAACTGTTATTAACAATTGCCTTCCCATCTTAAAAGTACTATTAGAACACTGTGTTAATCCCTAAAAATCAAAACCAGCGTTTTATCACGGAAAAGAAGAAACGTAACCTAACATATCGTGACGTACCCTAACCCTAACCTAACATAACCTCACCTAACCTAATTATAGCTTTTATGTTAGACTATGTTAATTCAGATTATATTAGTTTCTTTTACATGAAAACTTAGTGATATTGCCTTTAGGGTTAATAAAGTCTTTCAATACAGTTTTTACGGGGGAAGCCAAGTTTTTCCTAATTCAAGGGTTATTATTTATACTTTGAGCCTTGGCAATACTGTTTTTACAGGCGCCACCTGACATTTCTAATTGAAAGTTTGACATTTTTAACCATAAACTTCTTCAGAACGTTTTGTCATTTGTGCAAAACTTGTATTGTTTACAGTGACTTAAAAAATTTGTCTCACCAAAAAAATGGAATTAACTCGTGAACATTTCCGTGCAATAATTTTTTACCACTTTCGACGTGTATTATCAAGACAGGAGTGCATCAACTTTTGGCGACGAAGCCCTATCCGTGGCCACTGTTAAACGCTGGTATAACGAATTTAATCGTGGCCGCAGTTCGCTCAGGGACGAAAGTCGTGAAGATCATCCAAAATCAGTTGTTGGTTGTTGTGCCAGAAAACATTGATACTGATCACGAACTGATATTGTAAGATCGTCGTGACCTATCAAGAGACATTGAATCATCCTTGGGTATTATATGACGAGCATCAATGAGATATTGCATAAACATTTATCTATGAAAAAGACTCGACCGCGTTGGATCCCACATAATTTGACAGAAGCCCAAATAGATTCTCGTATCAATTGGAGCACAAAAAAGCTCCAAAAATACAATCGCGGTGCATCAAAAATTGTGTATATTGTAACGTTCGGGGGTTCAACAATAAAAACACGAAGACTTTTAAACAGGAACAACAATTTATTTATACTAATATTAATTAACTTTATTTTACTACCACCAATTACACCATTTATTTATGTACAGTTTCTCCTCACTTTTCTATTTATATCCACACTCTTCACCACCATCAATTTATATCTACATTCTTCACGACCATCAATTTATATCTGCACTCTGAACTGAACTGAACTGGCGATAGTCTTTCCGCTTATATACTATTCCGTTAAATTTCTGGAACACTCCCGAGAAACATAGAAAAGTCGGGACCATTTTATTTTTCTCCGAAATATCGAACAAGTTTCCGCGAAACACAAATACACTAACATGTCCTCAGTTATTACACACACACTTGCAGTTACGATATACACGTTGCGGCTCGGCTGCGACCGGCTCGCTCTCATACATGGGTACTCGAACGCACACAAGCAAACACGCACTCGTTACAATATGAATATGAGCCCGAAGAAAAATAGCTATCCATCGTATGACTCATCCAAGACGAGCCAAATCCGACTAACGTGACTCGTGCGCGAAGCAAATAATCACCTTTTTCTACGGAATAACTGAACATGTGGCAACCGTGCCGTTAGAGTAGCGTAGAACGGCGAATTCTAATCTGAATAATACACAACCTTTTGCTTCCAGAAGTGCTTGGTCAAATACGAAAAAACAAGCGGCAACGATACATCATTCTTCATCATGACAATGCAGGCTCTCACACATCGGCTGAAACAACCACCTATTTGACTATTTGACTGGCCAAAGCGTCGAATTGATGAGTCATGCTCCGTACAGACCTGATTTGTCACCAAATGACTTTTTCTTATTCTCGCATATCAAGAATCAATTGCGTGGCCAGCGTTTATCCGCGCCTGAAGCAGTCGTTGATGCATTCAAAAACCATGTTTTGGACAAAATCTGAATCGGAGTGGAAAAATATTACGAAAATTGGTTCGAGCGCATGCAAAAGTGTACTCATCAACATGGAGAATACTTCGAAAAACAATAAAGTTATTTTCGATAATAAATTACTGTACTCACGATGTATGCCGTATATTAATTTTCTAGTAGTAATATATGGATGAATTCATCGCAGAATTTCTGCCCGGAAAAGGCATTAATACTTTTTATCAATATCTATTTGCACAAGTTTACACAAAATTTCTTTTTCAGCATCTACAACCAAATTTCCATACAGTCTCTCGAAAAATTATATTTCGACGTGTGGTATAAAAAGAGATACAAGTGTTCCCTATAAATGGGGATACCTGTGGTACCTAATGAAGAACATTTACGGTGTCTGTTATTATACGGAGGCCTGTGATACAGAGTAATTTAACATTAATTTAATGAAATCCATAACTTATTCCACAATCGGGTCAGAGCGGCCCTAACGAATTCCTTCCAATATCAAACAGGACGGTATTTCGAAACAATTACGTTTGGCTTTTATCACGCTTGATGAATCTGTCTTTGCAGATCGATTTGTCCTGGATTATCTGTAGACAACCAGGACCGGGATCCGGCGTCTCTAACAACCCGCTTCGTAAACCTACCCTCTGCTTGCTCTACATTATGCTTAGACATTAATTACATCAAAACACAAAAGTGATTACACCTTAACTAGCAATAATAACAATTCAGTCTGATATACAGGTCTTCTTATACTTATTTTAACTGATTATACTGTATTATTTTAATAAAACTATTAGTTAGACAAAATTTTCGTAGCTGAGATAATTTTAAAATGAAACAGAAATTTTATCGCTTTATTTAAAACATGTTTTTCTTTTTTAAAGATTTTACTATGGCAGCATCAATAAATAGTTTTCTTCCCATACATGAGGGTAAATCAAATATAAACGGTAATTTTGTAAAATAAATTTATTGATTAATGGTACACACAAAGTAAACATTTTACATTGTTTAATGTAGTCACCTCCGTGCTCTACAAACTTTTGCCACCGATTTCGAAACTTGAATATTCCTTCTTCATAAAAATTTTGAGGACGTGTTGTTAGCTAATTGCGCACATACTCCTTTACTTCTTCATTACTTTCAAATCTTTTGCCTCCAAGTGATTCTTTCAAGGGCGCAAACAGATAATAATCACAGAGTGACAAATCATGGCTATAAGGAGGATTATATAGGCTGGAGGGTTTCCCAGCCCATTTCTTCCAATTTATTCCTGGCGTTGTCATGAATGAGGATGACGTCTCGAATACACCTTATCGAATACCCCATGGTTTGCGTCGATAAGCGATTTTTGTCGACTGTAAACTGTAACAACTCAGAATAGCAAGCCACAAGCCGCATTAACTGCTCGTTGATCGTGAAGAAAAGCAATTAATAAAACTCCCCTTGAGTGAAATAAAACGGTTGCAAGAATTTTTCCGGCTGAGAGACGGGTTTTGTCTTTGACAGCCAAAAGGGCAGCCTTCATCCTTTCTTCGCCACTCCTTACTCACTATTTTTGATTCGGGAGTGTAGTGGTGGACCCAGTCTCATCACAAGTGACGATACGCCTCAAAAAACAAAAAGCTCCCCTTCTTGTCGAAATCGATCCGACCTGACCTGTTTTTGATTTTTAGAACTAATTTTTCTAAAACCTACGATAATCATCATCAATGATGGTGGATTGAACACTCCCATAGCTGACACTCACTTCTGATGAAATTTGTTCAATAGTTAACCGGCTGATGGTGATCACCTTCAACAAACTCTCCAAAAGTACGAATGTTGACATTTGTGAGACTTGTTCTTGTTCTTGGGCGTCGATCATGACTTTCTTCGTGACTTAACGTATACATTCGATTTTGAGACAGTGTAGCATCCCCAAACTGCCAAACTGTGCCTTCAAACGAGTGAAAATTTCCGATTTTCCGATGGTTTAACGACTTCATTGGTTAAAAACTTTATGATGATGCATTGTGCAACAGACGAAGATACCTTGCCCTCAGTCATGGCTGTACTGCGGACAGAACCGAGCGCAGCTGTTACCTAAGCTGGTTTCCCCCTCCTCGTAAATCAAACAACACTCGAGCATCGAATTCTCTAGATCGGAATTACGTGCTAAGCTAAATGGTAAAATTACCGTTTATATTTGAGTTACCCTCGTATTTTATGAATTGTATTAAATAACTGAAGTTCTATTTAGTAGTGTATGTCGGAAGAGTTTGAACGATATTTCAGTAATGAGATGCGCCCAGTTTAATTTGTATTTTGAAGAACATTTACGTATAGTTTAATTCTAAGTTTGCTGACTAGCTGATTTTGCGTGCCACTTCAATTACTCGATCTCGTCTACAGGAGGTCAGCGTAACTTAGTTAACTTAATGCCCCACTGCAAGAGAAGATCAAAAGCAAATATGAAAACAAAGATGGAGTGTTTTGTAAACGGCGATATGCAAACAACATCCCACGACTCCGTTCGGCAATCGACAATCGTAGATAATTGCACCCCAATGGTGCTCTCCTTCCCCCCTTTTCCTTATTTTCGGAAAGGTCAGGACGATCTGTCCTTTGTAGGGAACAAGCGAAAAAGAGGGTAGCTAGTAGTGGTCATCTTCGACAAAAATTCCCTCACCCTTTCGAACATCAATCAAGTTTGAGGGCCCTCACCTGCCAATGTCGACTCGTTCTCTCTTTAAGCCTTTAATTTAGCTGCCACCGATAACGATGTCACTTTTTGTCAGCCCCGCGCTCAATTGTACGACCCTTTGTAACTCCTAAACGAACAAGATGATTATGACAGGGTTTTATCATTTACGATCCGTGAGAAGACAGATTTCATTTCCTCCAATGCATCAAATCAACTTCAAGAATGGATATACTCATATAATACCTAACATGACGCCACCGCTTTTACTCTACGACAAGACATTAAATCACCTAGATATGAAAACCAACTAAAACCAATAGCTTTCAAACAAAACTCACTTTAACTTTTCATCTTTATGGTATATTATACCAACAACCCTTTCAAAATTATTTACAAAGAATTTATATAACGTACTGGTCAACATGAATCAGCAAAGCAACATCAGTAACGTAATTTGCGACGCTAAGTCCAAATCTACTCCACAATTACCTCTTCACGACGTCAGAATTTCTATGTAGCTAAACAATAAATCGCAAAACATGCAATGTACATGTATCTATATATATATACAGGGTGGGCCAATAGTGCGTGGACGGAAGATTGTGTCTTTATTATTAATTTTATGAAAATATGATTTGAATAAAAGTTTCATCAAATGAACTCGTTCATATTTTAAAATTATTTTCGATTATACAGGATGTTTCCTTTCGCCTGGGTGCTACCTTACTTTATTGTTTTAAATGGAACACCCTATATGTTATTGCATTTTTGAATTTTTCGTTGAAAATAAAGGTCACTTTGATGAGCAGATATTGGGTTGAAGTTGCACCGTTTCGGAGTTATTTACCATTAAAGAAGAAAAAGACTGTTTGGAGCATCTTAGAAAAACCATCATATCATATCTCTGAAACGAAACAACATAGAAGGATCCAGGTTTCACCATTGTGTTTAATAAGGAATTACCTATCGTCTCATATTGTCAAACATCTGCATAGGTATCATTGGTTTTCATGGCCTAATACGATTGAGATATATATATATATATATATACATTACCACGTGAAATCAGGGCCGAATTGAGTCATGCGGAAACCCCTATGCAATGCACATGTTGGGTGCCCTCTTCCCTAAGGCAGGTCTCTAAGCAGTATTTCGACCTTATACCAACACCAACTTTTAATATCTCAGCACTAATTAGTGTAAGTCATTTATTATAAGGAAACTTTTCAATAGGTACCTAATGTAATGTAATTCAATTTGTACAATACTTGCATATGATGGGTATAGTAAAATTATTCCAATGATTTATTTATGATTATCTGTAAATCATCATCATCATCAGTCTTCCTTCAGTCAGAAGACTGCATTGCGAACCATTTAAATATTCAACCATGCTTTCAAAATATTAACGTTCCTCCGCATCTTTTAATGTTAATTCCTTCAATATATCTTACACGTCTTCAAGTCATCATATTCAATGGCTCTTATTGAAAAAGCATTCGAACATTTTTGTCATTGGTAATCCAAGAAAGACTTTTATAAGTTTCAATTTTGAAAGGCTTCGTTATCAAATTGCATTTGTAATCGTCAGATTTTTGTATATTTTGCGATATTATCATTAAATTTGTAAATTTTGATTGAACCATATTAGCAAAAATCAGTCTATATTATTTCTCGGTTGGCACAATTTCTTCTTTTCCTGCGTCGTATCGCGTTGTCGTCTAATTATGATATGAAGTAAACTCAGCTAATTGTCCTAAGAGCCTTTCACAATCCTCTCTAATTTCATCGTCAGACTATGTCGAGAGAGCTACCAAAAGTCCAACAGGAAATTTATTTCTCGGTAAGCTTCTGGCCACTGCAACAGTTCTGTGCACAATACAATTAAAAAAATATGTTTCAATTTTGAACTTTTGTTTTCCTCGCAGCACAGCAACTCTTTTCCCTTTTTCGCATTTACTGATATTCATCAGTGTATTATCGGGCCCCTAGGTGGCACAAGGCCCATAGGCAGCCTATATTGCCTATATGGATAATCCGGTACTGAGTGAAGTAAAAGGGCAAAATGACAATACAATCAAAATAGCAGTTATTTCGGACACAGAATTTCAATATCATAACTTCAAAAACGGTATAACTCTAATTTGGCTGTAAGATTAGGATATCATCTCAAGGCACTAGGGACATAATGGGATGAGCGAATCTGACGTCGAAAATAAATAGATTATATAGTAAATGATCAACAGAGTAAACGTCTGTTTTATTAAGTTAAGAAAAACACAAAATGGTTGCTTTACACAAAATTTATTAGAAACCTCTAACAATTGTTTCGACATGTGATGTCATCATCTGAGAGTTAATTTTAGAAACTTAAAACTAAAATTACGGCGGGTCTATTTTGAAACAGCTAATTATATGATGTCTGTAATGCATTTAAATAAGGGACTATTCAGACCTGCAACATGATCATTTGTAATATTTACTTTTAGGTTAATAGCCTTTTGTATTTCATGTTTTTCTAAGAAATCTAATTTATATCCCTTGTTTCAAGATGTATGATAGAAAGTTTATCTTCATTAATGGAATGATTTAGAGAAATGCAGTGTTGTGAAAGGCCAGTGGTTAGTTTGTTGTCAAGAATAGATTTTTTATGCTCTTCCAGTCTAGTTTCAAAGTTACCACCAGTTTGTCCAATATATATTGCATCACAGTCGTCACATGTAATTTTATATACACTTGATTTTTGCAAATTATCTATTTTATCAATTTTGTTATTAAGTAACATTTTTCTCAAAGTATTTTTGTTGCTACAAATTGTGATGGGCTAGCTTTTTTATAAAAAGGGATAGGAAACCATTTATCTGTTTTATCTTTTTTGTTATTGAATAAGTAGAATTGATTTATTATATGTTTTTTGTGAAGTAATTTATCTATTAATTTTGAGTTGTAACCGTTATTCTCAGCAATAGTTTTAATGTAATTTAATTCTTTCTCAATTTTTTTTTTTTGATTTAGCGGATAGTTAATATGTCTATGAAGTAAGCTATGGAATGTAGAAAGTTTAATATTAAAATCTTGATTTGATTCGTAAGGAATATGGAGTCTGAAAAAGTATCTTTTCTGAAAATGTCAAATTCCAAAGTATTATTAGTGTTCCGAATTTTTATGTCTAAAAAATTTAAGCAACCATTAGACTCTTGTTTTATTGTAAACTGAATTTTATTATTCATAGAATTTAATAATATTAATAACTTATCTAATTGTCTATTTGAGCCCACAAATATGCAGAATACATCGTCAACAATTGTTAGAGGTTTCTAAATTTTGTGTAAAACAACCATTATGTATTTTTCTTAACTTATTAAAAATGTTTTACAAATATCCCACCATAAAATCTACCAATATTATTAAAAGTCTGTTTTATTTTCAGATGCTACAGCAGTGGTTTCTTTTTCGAGAGCACTAGGTTCTATGGCGTGTTGAAAAAAAGAACAATAAATGAATGAGACTCCAAATTGTCCTATCACATTGAAATTTCGAGGTTTCCTAATCTTTTGAGATTAAGATATTTCAAAATCATTATATTCTGTCGCAATTTTATATCCAGATTCCAATTCAGATACCTAAATTATTACTCTCTTAGTTTTTGCATGTTATTTCACGTGGTAATGCTCCCAAAAACGCTAAAAATTGCATATTTTGAATTTTGTAATTAAAATATCTCAAAATCCTAACCTACTAAGGTAATTATGATGCTATATTCGGACTTATGGTCCAAATTACTAGCCTAATGTTTTCTCCTTATTAACCCCCGATAATGATAATTCCAATATAAATATGGAATTAACAGAAACAACTACTCCGAGGGTTAATACCCCTACCGGCATTGAATTACACTGTTGATTCCGATGGATTCTTAGGCGAAGATATAACATATTCAAACAAAGAAGGAATTAAAATCCTTATTCGTCTAAATATTAAGATCAAAGATCTCACATTTGGAACGCGTCCTACCAAGTAGGCACAACGAACCGAAAGCCGTAAGTTGAAACCGGTCGTGGAATATAACGGTTCGTTGTGCCTACTTGGTAGGACGCGTTCCAAATGTGAGATCTTTGATCTTAATATTTAAACGAATAAGTATTTTAATTCCTTCTTTTTTGAAAATGATAATACCTTTGTATAACTCTTAATTGTAAATTGTTCTTTGTGTTTAAGTAAAAATTCCAGAATATGTATTAATTGGTAGGATATTTCCGGAATGTACGAATTAGTATACGAAAAAATGGATGTGTGTGACAAAGAGACTAAAAGCATCAAAAACTTTTGAAATTCCAATCAGAAATACGAAAGCGTACATCTCGTCAGTCACAGAATAACGTACATGTAAATCATGTCACTTTGTTAGATCCTAAAATTAGTTTTTAAAACTAGCTACCGCAGCAAGCGACCTACGTAATATCAAACGAGGACAACGAAAGCACTGGTAACAAGAATTAGCCAACACCATCCATAGTCGCCTTTGCAAAATAAAGAACTCTTCAACACAATGAAATTGCATCCGAGCCAGATGAACAACCGGGGAAACTTTTCACAAGATAAATCTACATAATACGTAACGTTATGTTTTCATCTGATAAGCATGACGTTCTTACAATTTGGAACTTCTTTTACTGAGCAAGTTTCTTGTGACGCTACGCCGACGGTTAAGAATACATTAACTTTGGAGTGGCGTCCGTCGTAGTGCGGCTCAGTATTACTGCATTCTAAAGAATTTTAGCACTCTTTCATCCACTTAGAAGCAATTTTTACTTTTCTCTTCGTTACCCGCGTAAAAACTTTTATGTCCACAATTTACTAAGTGCATACAAGTTTAATAATGCACCTCGGTCAACGTAGTGACTGATTTTCCATCTTTTTCCTCCCTTCCTACATTTTAAAACTTTTAAAATAATTTTAAACGAACTTGCGGTTACAAAAGCAGTTAATTTTAGAGCAACTGTACAAAAGAAAGGTAATTAACATGGAAACCGGAAAGGGATATTTATGGCCCAGGGTAAAATATTAACAAAATTCGAAATTTTGAATATCCGCCGCAAGAAGACTACAAATAGAAGAAATAACTTACGCCAACTAGCGTTATCGGTAGTGAGAAGGATTAATGAATTGGAAACCATGGTAAACTACTGTGGCGGTCAACGCCACATAAATTCATATACTTTTATTGCCCTTCAGGAAATGTAACTAAGGTGATCTTTAAATTTTATATCTATGTAAATATGTTCAAAATTCTTTTGTGTAAATATTCTTTTGTATTCTATTTCCTTATGTCTCTGTGTCTGTGTAAATATTTTTTAATAATCTATTCTAAATCTTTTGTATTTCATCTATCTGTACCAATAACTTTTATTACTGTACTTTCCTATAACTCCCTGCTAACATTTCAACTTCGCGTACTAATTGCATGACGTCTGTCCTTCGTTGTCCTCCCTAATTACAATTTTACGATATGGTTTCCTCGGTGATTTGGGTCGTCGCTCTATTTCGTCATATTTCTTGATATTTGTCGTCTCAAAAATTTCCATGCTTTTGTACTTTCCTATTGATACCCTACTCTTATCTACTACCCTTTCTCTTTCGATTCATTCTTTTCTTCCCTGACAGTAATAAGTTCTTATCTTACTTCGCTGCATTCAAGTTCATCTCCATTTTCATTGTTGTTCTTTGTTATTTGTTTAAATATTTATTGATTGTTGTGTTTAATTGTATCCTCCACAAATTCACAGACAAAAAAATAGTCCAAAAGACTGAACTACAATTGCGCAAAAGTGTTGTTCACTTTGGTTCACTGCACATCTATGCCATCTATGGCATGGCCTTGTTTAAATTTAAACGTAACGTAAACCAGAATTTTTGCGTCGATATGAGACAAATGGATGAAACATGGATCCATCACTTCACTCCGGAATCAAAACGATCGTCATCTGAGTGAACAACAACTGGTCCAAACCTGGAAAGCACAATAATCGGCTAGAAAGGTTATAGCCTCAGTATTTTGGGATCTGCGTGGTATAATATTCATCGACTATCTTGAGAAGGGAAATGCCATCAACAGTGAATGGTAGTAATTATACAGCGTTTGAAGGCCGCAAAATTGAAATTGCAAAGAAGCGACCGCATATGGCAAAGAAAAAATTTTTGTTCCATCAAGACAACGAATCGTGTCACAAGTTAATCAAAACAATGGCAAAACTACATGCATTGAACTTCGAATCGTCACCGTCACTATCCACCACCAAATTTTGCTCCCAGCGACTACTGGCTGTTGGCAGACCTCAAAAAAATGCTCGCCGGCAAGAAATTTCGCTTGAATGAATATAACCTTTATCGCTGAAGTTGAGGCCTGTTTTGAACAAAAAAAAACTGTATAAGAACCATAAGCTTTCACGGCCGGAATTCATAGTAGAATGATGGTTCGGGCTTGTAGGCCGTGGTCGATTTGAACGGTTTCGTCCAGACGTTTCGTCAGCAACTGCGGCTGACATCCTCAATGGGTGCTGCATTGACTACGCGGGCGAAGATTATACCTCGATGTCTCGGCTCATTTTATGCTTTCAGTCAATCGCTGCCGAGACATCGAGGTATAATCTTCGCCCGCGTAGTCAACGCAGCACCCACTGAGGATGTCAGCCGCAGTTTCTGACGAAACGTCTGGACGAAACCGTTCTAATCGACCACGGCCTACAAGCCCGAACCATCATTCTACTAAAAAAAAACTGTTTTCTTTGTTAAGCCCCGGACTTTTCAGCCCATGTATTATTATATGTAAGCAAATAACGCCACACAGAACCAAAGTGGGCACTTTGCACAATCGTTAGCGTTTCATTAGGCCTACTCACTGCTGATAACGCTATTTGACTTACTTTTTCTGTGTGTAGTCTTTTCGGTCCGTCGAAATAAAGAATTGCGCATGATTATTGTTATTGCAAATTATTACATTAGTCTGAATTAATTTTTGAATTTGTAGCGAAAAACCAATTGTAAATATTTTAATTAATAGTTTCTACATTTACTTGTTGGAAATTCATGAATCTAGTAAATAAAAACACTTCTTAATTTCCACACTTATTTATTGAAACCTTTACAATTGTGTCGCTACTTTGTAACTTCTCCAGAACGTAACAGTCCTGAAAGTAGACTGAAGAGGACCTTAGCCCTACCCTCCGGTTTGTACTACTGTGTAGGTCGGAGGGAATGCCCACCCACCAGCACGAGTAGCAGGTGGGAAATTAAGCAGTGTTTTTATTTACTAATTTCTTTATTTTATTTTTGTAAATAGTTTCTGATTTCAATGTAGACAATAACGACATAACTTCTTATTTTGTGCATGCCTTTGTTTCCTTTTCATATAAATTCTATTGTTCCGTTATTACTATCATTTACCTCTACCTAGAATTTCTCCTTTCACCTACCCCTTACTAATAGCTGGTTTTACCCTTAATTGCTTCCTTTTGAAATATGTACTGCCGTAACTACTCAACTCTGCGTATTTCTAAACTAGTTTCATAAAGATATTAATGTCTTCTTTTTTGGATAGCTTCATAACTTTTACTCTTAGTACTTTTCTTTCTAGAATGTCTATTTTACTAACAACCATGTCCTATAAATATTCTCAAAATTTCGTATCTCCATAGGAGAGGCGTGGTCTAGTGCTCTAGATCATTGCTTAGCATTCAGGAGGTCACCGATTCAAATCCGGGTCTGTCTGCTCTGGTTCAAGTTTTCTGTGGTTTCCTTCGATCACAAATTCTGAGGCAATAATTTTCCACAGATAACCTTTCACTTATCTTCTGTCTTCATTTCGTCCGTCTCATCTTTCTCTCCTTAACCGCACCACCCACCCACTCCCACAATGAAACAGAAAAGTTTTATTATACACAATCTACCAGCTACTCCAGTACTCGTAAGTTATTTCTATCTTTATTATATAAATTATTTCATTTTATATTTCATTGTCTACTGTTGTTATTTTACACTGTTGTTCTAGTTCCTTTTTGTTACTTGTGTACCTATTTCTTTTGTATATTTTATCCGCCTTTTGTATATATTTCATTGTTAGACCATTTTATTGTAAATAAATTATTATTTCATATACAAAAAAGAAGGAATTAAAATTCTTATTCGTCTAAATATTAAGATCAACGATCTTACATTTGGAACGCGTCCTACCAAGTAGACACAACGAACCGAAAAAAATATCCATATTTGAATATGTTATATTTTCGTCTAGAAGTCCATCGAAATCAACAGTGTAATTAGATATTAGCTCTCGGAGTAGTTGTTTCTGTTTATTCCATATTTATATTTATATTCTTAAATGGTTATTTGTTTTTATTAGTGTTTTTGTTATTAGTTAGTGTTTAAATATGTTTAATTTTTACAATTAACACACACATTTAAAAATTATTTTTTAAATACTACAAATTAACTGAAATAAATGAGGAATGTTTAGTAAGCTTAGTGATCAAAGGATTGGTGCGTAAAGCCAAGGATCTCAGGTTCGGTTATTGACAAGGGCGTGACAACAGTAACAATTTTTCCTTGTTAATTTGAGGTAATCTGTAGTGAGTAACAATTAATTCACATTAATATATTGAAATTAACCTCTACTAGGAAATTTATCGAATATTTCATTATTGTTATTATTATTACTAAAAATTAAGGACAATTTTATCCATTAACATTGAAAGCATTTATACAAAATTAGATTTTGAACGATTCCATAATACCGTCATAAAGAGCATTTAAAGTTTTCGAAGCTAAAACTGAACTGGCAGGTTTTTGAAAAGAAAATTTCTAGAAGATTAAAGTGAAATCCTGAAAGCATAAAATGTTTCTGGCATGACTACACAACCATTCAAACTTTTTTTATCAAGTCAGGTCAAAGCAGGGCTATAAATATGAGAAAGATAAAAACTTGGAAAACTCAATTTAATTTTCCTTAGGTTTGTAGGTAGGTACATGCAAACTTTATAAAATCGCAATTGAAAAGTGATTTCGTTGCTCAAGTGTTGCCCTGATCACGCCCGATGTTAGCTAATCGATTTATCTTCAAGGAAAATAAAGTTAAAGTCCAAGCAAGCCAATAATAACACACTTACGAGATTATACCGTTTTATAACTGTTTTGATTCGCTATGAATCGTCCTGGATTGCAGCTTGATGAAGACCAGGTGTTTGTGTTGAATTAAAGTCTTTAAGCAGGGTTTTTATATATATATTTACACTTTATACACGGATAATACTGGTACCGGGAAGCGTTGCGTCACGATTCAATTGTCGTTTGAATATTGATTAATTGATTAGACTTGTTTGTTGATATAAGTTGAATATAGTTGATAGGTAGATAGTTTGATGTGAATTGATATTGCTTGTTCTTGATCTGATCTGATCTCTTTTTAGAAAAAGGTTATTTATAGATTGTAGATTAAGTTGGAAAGGGATGGAGGTGTGGTTAAATTTGATGAGAACAATGATGATGGGTGTTACAAGTGAAGAAGGTGGGTTTTGAAACTTGTTGTAATGTATTGGTTTATGGTTGTTAATGTGACAGAAATATGATACAAATTGACGGACATTAGGATTAGGGGGTTGACAGTTACAGCTAAAAAAATTATCGGAATTTATGGGCGATTTATGGTAGTGCAATTAGGAAAGGATTCGAAACTAAATTGATAAAGGAAAGGAACTGGTAATAAATGAACAAAGGAGCTAAAAATCATAATTTAGAACTATAAATGAATAAACACTACTTTGTTTATTATCACTTTTTATTTACAAATCCTTTTGACTATAGTTTCGACAAAAAAGCTTGTCATTGTCAAACGAATAATTCAAATTTAATGAATATAAACAGATTTGTCAAAACAAATGATTACAAATTGAATGTATGTAAGCAGATGTACAGTAGTGTTGATATATATTTTTTAGAAATACCATTAATTATTAAATGTATTGAAGAGTACTGAGTGGTACAAATCTACCTGGTCATTTAACAAGTTATTTTCTGAAATTTTTGATGCTTTATTTAATTAAGGATTCTAAAATATTCAATTTAAAGCCTTTATTTAGAGTATGAATAGTAGGAAACTGATGGCCTGTTTCTAAAAAATGGTTTGCAAAATTGGAATTATCTTTTCCTAATCTAAATGATCTATAGTGTTCATTATAGCGAGTTCTAAATGACCTTCCAGTTTGGCCTAAGTAAAAGGAATCACATTCTGTACATTCTAGCTTATAGACTCCAGTTTTTTTAAAATTTTCAGTTTTATCTTTTGAATTAAAAAGAATGTGTTTTAAATATGTGTTTGTCTTAAAACTAACAATTGGATTGTTTGTAGATAGAACATTAGCGATTTTTATTGATGTATTACCAAAGTACGTTAAAGATATGTATTTGTGTTCTTTGTTCTTTGTGTATGGGTATATAGACTGGCATGCTATTTTAAATTGTTTTTTACGTATTAAATTTTGAATTGTTCTTGGATCAAAACCATTATTTTTGCAATCGTTAGAATTATGTTTAGTTCATGTTTTAATTTTTCGTTTGAAAGGGGGACTGAAAAAGCTCTGTGTATCATAGATTTATATGTGTGAAAGAGGATGATTTGAATTATTATGAATTGTTACGTCTGTGAATGTTGGTTTTCTGTAAATATCAAAATTTATATTATTATCTGAATATTGTAGGGTGAGGTCAAGAAAATTGATTTTGTTGTTCTGTTCAATTTCTAGTGTAAATTTTATATTGGGGTGAATTGTATTATTAAAATTTATAAGCTAGAATGTACAGAATGTGATTCTTTTTACTTAGGCCAAACTGGAAGGTCATTTAGAACTCGCTATAATGAACACTATAGATCATTTAGATTAGGAAAAGATAATTCCAATTTTGCAAACCATTTTTTAGAAACAGGCCATCAGTTTCCTACTATAGAAAATCTTAAAATTATTCATAATCTAAATAAAGGCCTTAAACTTAATATTTTATAATCCTTAAAAATATATAAAGCATCAAAGATTTCGGAAAATAACTTGTTAAATGACCAGGTAGATTTGTACCACTCAGTACTACAATACATTTAATAAGTAATGGTATTTCCAAAATATATATATCAACACTACTGTACATCTGTTTACATACATTCAATTTGTAATCATTTCTTTTGACAAATCTGTTTATATTCATTCAATTTGAATTATTTGTTTGACAATGACAAGCTTTTTTGTCGAAACTATACTTAGTCAAAAGGATTTGTAAATAAAAAAGTGATAATAAACAAAGAAGTGTTTATTCATTTATAGTAAAGATGAATTATCACAGAGTAACGGCTGAATCAATCCAATTTTTTATAATTTAGAAAATCGGCGTGAAGACGTTACACATCTTGCAATATTAATAAATCAGTTGGTGGTCCAAGGGACGCAACAATAACAATAACTACCCATTTTAATTAATTCGTCACATATTCGGGATGCTAAGGAATCTGTCTCAATATAAACCATATCACTAAATCTTACATCACAAATGCAGCGCACGATGAATCTCCTAAACTTCATTCATAAATTTAGAAATGCACACGAAAGAGATAATTTGTGTGTTTCAAACTTGAAACTCCAACAATACATAGGATTCGAGTTAGAAATTGCTTTATGGTGGAAGTTGCGTCGTGGAATATGCTTTATAAAGTTTCCGTTTTAACCGAAAGCAATCAGATTAGATTTAGGTGCTGAACCTGAGTACATTTTAATGGTTCTTGAAGTCGTTTCGTCACTTCCAATTTTGTTTCAAACTCCTGTTACATCCATGTAGTGGAAATGTAATTAGTAAAGCCGTCGAAGCTTTGTACTTATCCCTAACTACTATCTATCTATACGCATATTATACATAGATAAGTATAACAGAATAACACTTGTGTAAATAGATTCTATTATAAAATGTTTATGTATCTATGTGTACATTGTATGAAACAAATAAAAATTATTGTAATAAATCGAATCTCTGTCATGAGATATCGGCAAAATGTAACCAGATATCAAAATAGATTCTCGAACTGGCAATATCCGCCAACTCGAATGAATTTAAAACTGACTACGCAGCGACAGACGCGACGATGGCGTCGTTGAAATTGACTTATTGGAAAAGGTTTCATTCTTGCCATGAAATCCAGTTATGCTTCACTACATCACTTTGCTTTTACCACTCTTACTCTCTCGTTTTGTCTTTTTATCTCTATCACCCTTTTTAGTTAAACATGGAGAGGAGACGCAAAGCTATGACTTCGTTAATGAAAATGTATCATATTTTCAAAATTTAACAAACAAACAGACAAAAAGCATTTGAATTTATCTTACAACTGGCTAAAAGCACTTCGTAATAAAGAGGTCACAGAAATAACGATCGATACAAACATTACGGTCATCTTTCGAGAGAAAAACATATTTACGTACATATGAATGAAAGATTGCAGACTTGTCTGATGAACCACATGGAAATAACTATTTAATAAGTAATAAATTACACAAGTTAAATGAATCAGGGATTGAAAACGAAAAAAAAAAAAAACTTACGACAACATTTGCGTTGCTTAATCCAAATCTAACATCAGAATTGCATCAGTCCATCAGAATTTTAAAATATCCTGACCTCAAAAATCAAAAAATATAGGGTTTCACCTTTTTGAGAGCAATAATACTTAAAGTAGGTGGACCAAAAAATAACAGAGTAATCAAGTAGTTTTTGTTACTGAATTAGAATCTAGCTTCAGAATTGCATCAGCACATCAAAATTTTGAAATTCCTTAATCTAAAAATACAAGTGATGTTTATTTGGCTTATTTTATTTTAAGATTAAGAAATCTCAATATTTGAATGTGCTACGAAAATTCTGTAGATATGTTCCAATTGGCATTCGGAAAACTACATCAAAGACACTCACTTCAAGTTTTTTTCTTGCCATTGTAGTGCCCCCTTTTTCGAGGAACCTTTCCTTACTAATGGAGAGCTGAAAAAGAATTAGAAAAGAAGATCATTTCCAATGTATTCAGCAAACTCGAAAATTGTCCCAGAACTGCCCTAATCTCAAAATCAAACAAACCATATTAGGATCATTGAGATTAAGATATTTCAAAATGTAGATTAAGAATGATTAAGGCAATTCCGGAAATAACTACTCTCTTGGTTATTTTGTCGTTTTATGTTACATAGTAATGCTTACATAAAGCTCAAAAATTACATTGTTTGAAATTTGCAGTTTGAAAACCTCAATTTTGAAGTTTTGAAGTGATTCTGAAGCTAGACTCGGGTTCAGCATCGCAAACCATGTTGGATTCTCTACAGTATTAAATACAATTAACAAATTAACGTTAAAAATCTCCCTCTTTCTTTTATCACATTGTTCATTTTACAAGTATTCTAGACATGAATACAATTGTTGTCAAATCTTTTCTGCAAAAAGCTTTTGTTTCATATTTATAGAATTTGTTATCACACATCAGTACGGGTATTGCACCACACGTAACACATGGGCTGAAAAGTCCCGGGCCTAACATATAGGTGGCGCTAGTTTTATTGCATTCACCTCTTTTTCAGTTAGTACTAACCTTCAAAAGACAACTCTTAAAATTTCATGATATTCCATTCATTAGTTTGTGAGTTATTATGCTAAAAGTGACTTTGTCTATCTACTTTTGTTATTTTCAAAACAATGGATCAAAAAAAATTTTAATTTTGCAGTTCTTCTTGATGGAAAAAATACCGTTCAAGCGAAGCAATGAGCAATGGCTTGAAAAGTGTTCTAGACAACAGTGGACTCCGCTCCATCGGAAACAACCGAAACAAAATAAGATGTTGGTTTGCTGACTTCAAACGTGGTCGTAGAGACAATGATGATGCAGTGCATCAGAAGGCAGTGAAGGTCCAAATAAGGCGATAACACCAAAAAACAAAAAAAAATACACAAAATCGAATGATGAATGAATGAATAATCGAAAAGTAAACTTGCGCGAATTAGCTGACATCGTAAAGATAGCATATTAAAGAATGTGTCGGCTTTATATTGTATGAGCATTTGACTAAGAGAAACTATTGTACTCTGTTCAATTTGGATGCCGCGTTTGCTCACTGTTGACCAAAAACAAGAATGTGTTGATAATTTGGTGTTTGGCCATGTTTAAATGTAAGAAACCGGAATTTTTACGTCGATATCTGACAATGTATGAAACATGGATCCATCACTTCACTCCGGAATCAGAAGGATCGTCATCTGAGTGGACAGCAACTGGTGAACCTCGTCTAAAAGCACAACAATCGGCTGGAAAGGTTATAGCCTCGGTATTTTTTGGGATGTGCATGGTGTAATATTCATCGACTATTTTAAGAAGAGAAATATCATCAACAGTGAATTGTAATAATTATCTAGCGTTATTGTAGCATTTGAAAGCCGCAAAATTGAAATTGCAAAGAAACGACCGCATATGGCAAAGAAAAAAAATTTGTTCCATCAAGACAACGAATCGTGTCACAAGTTAATCAAAACAATGGCAAAACTACATGAATTGATCTTCGAATTTCTCCCACATCCACCACCATATTTCGTTCTCAGCGCCTACTGGCTGTTCGCAGGCCTCAAAATAATCCTCGCCGACAAGAAATTTCGCTCGAATGAATATAACCTCTATCGCTAAAGCTGAGACCTATTTTGAGGCAAAAAATAAATTCTTCTACATAAGTGGTATTGAAATGTTAGAGCAGCGCTAGAATGATTCTATTGCTCTTGATGAAGATTGCGTTGATGAATAAAGCCAATTTTGAACAAAAAAAAACGTGTTTTCTTTGTTAAGCCCGGGACTTTTCAGCCCATGTGTTTAAAAAAAACATTATAATAATTGTTATATTTCGGAAACACTCACTAACAAAGGAAATTGGTTAGAATATAATACATAGCACAGATAGAGGTCGTATTGGTCTGTTAGGTAATAACGTGTTTCATCGTGGATAGAGGAACACTAGGCCTGCGGGCTGACAGTCCAGCACAAGTTTCCAACAATGTCAAAACGACGCAGAGACCGCAGTAATTGCCTTTATGTCCGACAACGCATCAGCAGGCAGCGGCGACGAGCAAGCTAGCCAAAGCCACCCTCTGACTGCTAGCCAGCTAGCAAGCAAGTAACCCCTCTCGCGGTGACAGGGCCGAATGCCACAGCTACCGTCATTACAACTACCTTCGCGCGCTAATGAAGTTACGGTCACGCAGCCGACAATATGTCTGCTCTTGTTTCCAAGTGTTAGCACACTCAGCACACGACGGCGACGACGAAACGTGTAACAAACCCGAACGAGGTCTTATTAAGCTTAACTTTGCGGACAACGGGGCGGGAGGGTTCTTTTATTTGAACGTGCTTTTTATCTACCTACCTACGGATACGTTTACATCCCCAGACGCTTCTCCCAACTATACCGATAGAGAAAAAAAAATAACAAGCGAAAGGCGACACGTGATATACACTAAGTTTACGAAAAAAGTGCACTAATGAACAGTTAGATTTCACAATCATATTGCTAAAATAAAAAGGATCATTTTTTCTTGGCAATTCGGAAACATTAGCAGATTGTGCTAATGTTTTACATCCTCAGTACACTTTTCATGAATATTAGAGTGAGAGAGAGCATTTGCTATTTAAAAAAGTTTTCCAGAAATTTGGAAAAAGTTAGATTTTGCGATTACTATGTTGTCTAGAAAATAATGCGGGCTTCTGTACTATTGACTACATCTAACATACATATATACATATATGGCGATGATTGGCTAGTGTAACTGTTTTGAAACAATTTACTGACGCCAGCGCAACCTATAATTACTACAAATTTATAGGATACACGTGCTAACCATCGAGATATACATATATAGAAAATCCGGCCCGAAATGCTATATATTGCAAATGATACGAAGCCCAAATCATATTTCTTCTTCGGGTGACTATTCGTTCCGAATATTGGCGATCATCCTGGATATGATAATTTTGTTCACGGCTGCTCTGAATAATTCGGTAGTAGTTTTTGAGAACCAGGTCCTTAAGTTTTTAAGCCATGATATACGTCTTCTTCCTGGTCCTCCCTTGGAGAACAGACTTCAAGAGACCATATTTACTGTCATTTCTCATAATATATCCAAGGTATTCAAGTTTTCTTTTCTTGATGGTGTTCATTACTTCCAAGCCTTTGTTCATTCGTCCTAGTACTGATTTGTTGGTCACTCTGTCCATCCATGAGATCCTCAATATTCGTCTATACAGCCCCATTTCGAAAGCTTCGAGTCTTCTTTTTGTTGCTTTTGTTAATGTCCATGATTCCATTCCGTAAAAAGGGATTAAGAAAATGTAGCATCGGAGTAGTTTGATTTTAATTTCTATGTTTAGGCCATGACTTTTAAACAATTTAGCCATTTGATTGAAGGCCGTCCTTGCTTCCTCTATTCTAATTCTTCTCTTGAGAATGATCCCAATCCTCATTGATCATGGTTCCTAGGAAGGAGAACTGTGATACCCTCTCTATAGGTTTATTATTGATCATTAGGTCATACCTTCCACCGGTTTCCTTACTAATTATCATGAACTTGGTTTTTTTGATATTGATTTCTAATCCGTATCGACTGCTAACGTCTTTTATTCTATTCATTAGCTCTTGCAAGCTGTTCATGCTATCGGTAAAGATCATAGTATCGTCTGCATATCGAATATTGTTCAATCGTTCTCCGTTCAGAAGGATTCCTGTGTTGATATTCTCAAGGGCTTCTCTGAAAATTTCTTCTAAGTAGAGATTGACTATGAGTGGTGAAAGGATGCAGCTTTGTCTAACGCCTCGAAGAATATTGATTGCGTTGGTTTGTTCCTCCATATTGATCTTAATCGTAGCTGACTGGTTCCAGTAAAGGTTCCTGACAATTCTCAGATCTTTATCATCCATTTCAGTGTTTCTCAGAACCTCCATCATCTTCTCATGCTGTATTCTGTTAAACGCTTTTTCATAATCGATAAAACAAGCGAATACATTGCAATTCATATCTCTGCATCGTTGTAACAATACTTGCAGACAAAATAGGGCAAGCCTAATCTGGGCTTCCCAAAAATTACTGTGTAGAAAGCTCTACCATAGGTAACTATGTCTATCTAGTTAATTTTACGAAAACTAAAAGGGTTTCAAGTCATTTATGTATCTAAAGATATACACGTTTAATTGAATGCAACTCTCACCAGAGTCCGCTCCGCTCACTCTGTATATACAGTTAATATTTTTCACATATGATAGGAAGTCCCCAGCATGTCTTTCGGCGGTTAAGAAACCCTTTTTTATTTGCGGGTTTTTCTTTATAATTCAATTAAACACTCTTTTGTAGTGTTTTCAAATTACCTACACTTTTATGTCACCTTAAAAAGAACTGTTTATCACTTTTTCCTGGAAGTTTCACCATATGTTAACAACGTCACCGTATTGCACCTATTGCAACTTGATCTTTTACTCTCGGAGAGAAAAAAATCAAATCGAAACTGTGAGGTAAGGGAAAGGGTAGTAGATATCAGTAGGGTGCCAATAGAAAAGTACGAAAGTATAAAAAATTTTGAGACCAGAAATATGAGCAAATAGAGCAACGACCCAAACCACCGAAGAAACCTATCGTAAAATTGTAATTAGGGAGGACAGCGAAGGACAGACGTCATGCGGATAGTACACGAAGTTGAAATGTTAGCCGGGATTATAGGAAAGTACAGTAATAAATGTTATTGGAACAGATGGACAGAATACAAAAGCTTTAGAAGATAATATTAAAAAATATATACATAGATACACAAAGAATTATAATACAAAAGAATGTTTATACAAAACAATTTGAATATGGAATGTTATGTACAGGGTGTATCGACCGCCACACCTTTTTTTTCTTTTTCCGTTTCAAGAATTAAACACAAAATAAGTAAGCGATTTAAGGAAATGTGCGAAGGTGCCAGATACTTCGCGCCCTAAATCGCTTTTCGATGATTATGAAGATGTGAAGATACATCTCAGAAGAAACCAATGTTTTGCTAAAACAATAACTTAATATTTTCAGTTTTTCTTCTTTTTATTTATATTATTAATAATACTAAATCATAACATTCATGCATTGAAGAAAAATCGGCGAGAATCTCACTTGTTAATATATCACAAATAGTTTAAGTTACGGTGGGACGCAGAAATACCAAGGAAATTTGGAAGTAACGACTAAACAAAAAGAATAATAAAGATGAATTACGAATTGTAACTACGAAAACAAAATAATTGTTAAAAAATAGAATACTGCATAAAAATGATATAAACAAATTCAAATAAAAATTGTAGACAACCAAAAATTTAAGCAATTTCGCGATACTCAGCTGAAGGCTTACATTAAGTTATCCATAATGCTTCTAAATGCGTATGCTTAAGAATTTCCGAGAACGTTTGGTGATTTTCGTATCTTAGTTTGCCTTTTGCACAGTGGGAATTTTTATTCTTTTACTTGTTTTTATTTTATTTTCGTAAATATGATTATAAAAGAAAGAAATATTGAACTTTTTGGAATAATGCAAATATTTAGAACGAAACGCGTCGATATGCTAGTTCATATATTTGACTTAGCAATTTATTTGTACATCGCTCCCTGGGCTTCTCAACGTCCATATATTTTATATAGTATACACACTCACCCGTTCTTACAATCTAATTTCTAAATGTTTCTGAAAAATAAGAAGTCGTTTATTCCTTCCTCTGGCCTTCGTCTTACCTGTAAAATCTACCAGGCTTCGTATCATTTGATAGCTCTATATATGTATACGTAGACCGTTGATCTCCTACCAGAATCAGACAGACTATATTGGTTAGAACCGTCTGTCCCCTTCTACGCTTAGTGACACCAACCAATGGCGGTTCTTGCCTGATTGACGTGATAACAAATGAGCCAATGAGAAAATGTCAGGCAAACAGAAACCGCTCAGACCATTTGTTTATGAGAGCACATCACCGGTCTAGATATACATGTCAGTGAACTTAACCTAACATAACCTCTACGTTATTTTTCTTAAAATAAAGAGATATTGCTCCCTAACTATCATTTTGAAACATTCCATGTAGGACCGCGAGGTTGAGCTAGTGAATATTGAGATTTGAACCAGAGGAGTTAAAAAAGAATATTTCTCTACAAATACTTTGACCTTTTTCATTAAATGAAAGAGGGAAATAGAAGGAGGCCACACTAAGATTAATAATAATTAAGTTGAATAGCAACGGCGCGTCAGTCGTTTAAGGATTTAGATGACGTCAAATAACATTCTGCATTCAATTATTCAAACATATTTAGAAAATCGTGCAGGAATGTTTTCTGTTAATTACAATTGCCTTCTATTATAGGATTTTTTTTAAAAAAGTCAATTAAATATTATTGAAAAATATTTAACATTTGACTACTGTTCTGTTTAAATAAAATTCTCAACATAGCAGTCAGCAACTTGTGGCTTCCGAATTTCTAACCTTACTTTTACATTATATTAGCGCTGTCTATGCATAAAATGCATCTGGATTATTAACATACAGACGCCATTTTTTGTTATTGCAAATGGCTGTCTAACGAACCGATTGATCTGATCAATTTCAAAACGAATGATTTCCGTATAATTAATGCAATTATCGGTTATCCCACTTCTTTTTTTGGCTTAGAAATTGCAAATCCTACAAAGTAACTAAAAATCATTTTTTTTAATCTTAAAACTGAAAAAACCAATTGTTAAACTTTCTCTAAAATTGGGATATTGCCGGTAAAGTAATAATGACTTTAGTATAATTTTTTTTCCGTAAATGGTTGGTAAGGTATATATTTTTTGTTTTACTCGATGTAGAACCATATATAAGAACATTTGCTTTCTCGACCGGAATCCATAATAGAACTCAGATTCGGAATAAAGGGCCGTGGTCTAAATGAACAGTTACGTCCAGATGTTTCGTCGGCAACTGCGGCTAACATCTTCAGACAAACAACTTTGAATTGAAAATATTACGTACATCCTTACACAAAAAACCGATTTGACCGAATGTTTTGATATCTCTTTCGGATCATATTGTTGTTAATACGCTTCGATTGGCATCTCAACGATGTCGATATCATTTTTGGTTCGTGAGTAAGAAATCGTGCAGAAAAGAAATTTCTACGCACGTACGTAGACCCACGCACACAAACACACATTCTTCTCCAAATTATATTGCAAAGATATTGAGACTTTCAAATTGCAAGATATGATGAAAATTACGATTTTGATTTTCAGACCATTACAATAACTTACTTATGACAGGGATGTTAATAAATAATCAGTTATTTTGTTTTATGTTTGGGCAAGCCATCTTCCCAACCCAGCAATTTCTTCAGATACACTCAGTTATTTCGTAAGATATATAACATATTCAAAAAAGAAGGAATTAAAATCCTTATTCGTCTAAATATTAAGATCAAAGATCCCACAATTGGAACGCGTCCTACAAAGTAGGCACAGCGTACGGAAAGCCATATCCCACGACCGGTTTCGACCTATCGGGTCTCATTAGGTGGGCGCTGGCAGAAAGGCCTTTACAGGCTATACTATAAATGTAAATATAAATATAAATATGGAATCAACAGAAACAACTACTCTTTGGATACGTTTTTCTGTTTTCATTTATTTTACCAAATATCCCAACAATTCCTATAGTAAGACGTCATTGTACGATATAAAAAAATGTAAATATAAAATTAACATTTCTGCACCTACTCCGTTAAACGGTAGCTTTTCTTTAAGAAACGACTGGAAAAGACACTTTTGAGATGATATTTCGCACGATGTTCTATCATCTTTATGAAAAGATTTAAAGCTCACATCCATTTTGATCACGCTGCGAATTGCAATCACGGACGATTGCGAATATCACGAAAGGGTCATCTGGTCCCGCAATATAAAGTAAATACTTCTTTAGGGAGAAGGAAAGTTTTTCTTCGCCAGGAAATTGCACTTGTATTTTTGTTCTCCCTGAGGCGAGCCGTCTGTGTCAAACTTCCCTCGGAGAGAACTATTTCTTTTCAGGCATTCAGAGATCGTGCGAACTCGCGCTCAAAAGAAAACTGTAAACAAGGACGAAGGAAAAGTTTCTTTAATAAAACGGACGGGTTTTGCTTGCTCCGTTTTTAAACGCGTCTACGTTTTCATTAAATTAAATGAAGTGAGATTGGTTTGTCCTAAAGGAGATGGAAAATGTTTACTTCTCTCTACCTACCGATTGGAATGATAAGAAAAAAGAGCACTTTTAACTGATCGCTTTTCAGTGTCTTTCTATCGTAAACACTTAATTGAGCACTTCTGAACCTATTGAAACGTTAAAGAAAATACGAAATTAGGTAGAACTTCAGACATTTCGCTTACATTCGAATAAAATTTAATTTAACAAATGAAAACAATATGAAGAAACTTTTTCTTATTAGACAAACAAATAAAACTGAATTTTTCTGAAACCGAAATTTTTAAATTGAAGTCATCAAAATATAAACTGCTTTTCTAATTATAATTTTTACTTTAATAGTTTCAGTCTATGAACCCCGCACTGCTGTTAAGGGTAGTGTTTCAACTCCAATTAAACGCTATTATTCGAAGCAACATAACTTTATACTATGTTGATTTACGTACCCATTTCTCTAACATTTTCGAAAATTACATCGTTATTCGTTGATTTTTAAATCTAACTCAACCTTTGAATACCCTTTTGAATAATTATTTTATGTTAACCTATTAATTAATCACAATAAGAAAATTTTCCGTCATGCGACATCTACCGATTCAATCACAATTTAGAAGTCCTTTGCTTCACAGAAATCAATAAGTTTCTTTAGGAAATATACAAAGATAAAGAGAACTTTATATTTAACAAATTTCACCTGTACTATTGTAGCTATATTACATATCCCTACACTATTCAATTAGTCTATACCCCTGTAAACCACCAAAGTTCAAGAAGATGGCGAAAAGTATACTTTTCCTACATCCTTTACTAGAAATGGTGTGAAAATTTAATTTCCTGTCCACTTTTAAATTTATTTTTGTTTATCAAATAGAATGAAATTTCTGCTATATATAACAAATCGCAAGTCAATTTGGAATAAAGTTCATCCTAACTAGTCCAGTAAATGGAAAATTTAAATCGTCATAAAAGCTGTCAGGCTGATTTTTGATGAAAAGCTCGTTTTGACGTATAAACCAAGCAGCAATTTTCAAAAAATTAACATCGACCTGCAAGGGTTGAAAAAAAAATAAAAACCACCTTAAAAACTACTTTTTCGTAAAATTTTCGGAAAATATTAAAGTGCGTATTCAGCCGATCGCCATGTGAAAAATACCCCTCATCGGAAAAAAAATCATAAAAATTAACAAATTAATGTTTTCATTTTTGTTTTTGTAATTTGTATGTATTCGATGTAACCAACATTCTTAGAGACGTCTTTTTAATATTTTTTTAAGTTTTAAACAATTTTAAAAAAATGCTGTTAAGACTTTCTTTTGTACACTGGTTGTCAAATACGATGTAAATTCATTAAGAAGAAAACACAAACTGGAAAGTTTCACCAATTTATTCATTGTGACACAACAATATTGTTTCGGTCCAGTAGGGACCATTATCAGGAGTATGAAGTGTACTAAAATCCAAACTAACGTCATCAATATTTATCCAAAAAGAAGGCATTAAAATCCTTTTTCGTCTATATATTAAGGATCACAGATCCCATAGTTGGATTATAGTTTAATATATATATAGACGAAAAAGGATTGTAATATCTTCTTTTTGGATTTGTTATTTTCGTGTAGGAACCTTTCGGAATCAACATTGTAATTCAATGCCGGTAGAGGGTTTAGCCCTCGGAGTAGTTGTTTTTCTTGACCTGTAAAGGTCTTTCTGCCAGCGCCCACCTGATGAGACCCGATAGGTCGAAACCGGTTGTGGGATTCTGCTTTCGGTTCGCAGTACCTACTGTGTAGGACGCGTTCCAAATATGGGATCTGTGGTTCTTAATATAAAAACGAAGAAGAATTTTAATCCCTTCTGTTTGGATTTTTTATCTTCGTCTAGGAATCTTTCGAAATCAACAGTGTAATTCAATGCCGGTAGGAGAATTAGCCCTCGGAGTAGTTGTTTCTGTTGATTCCATATTTATATTTTTGAATATTTATACCTACAATCTATACAGGAGGAGTGGGGTTGAGTTATTGTACATTTCAATTTGAATGTTTACTAAAAACTGCTTTTTATGTAGTGATTTTTGAATTTCTAGATTTTCAAATAATGAAAGTTTTTTCCCTATTTTAATATTTTTGTGTAAGATTTCGGTTATTGTTAAGTTAAGAGAATGATTATTTTTCATACAATGCTCAGAAAAGCCGTTTTTTTTTTCGAGTGTTTTATTAATATAATAAATGTGTTCGTTCACTCTAGTACGTAAAGCTCGTTCACTTTTTCCTATGTAGGTTGCATCACATTGGTTGCAAAAAAGTTTATAAGTTCCATTTTTAAGAAAAGGATCTGTTTGTGTTTTCGATTTTCCCAATATATTTTTAAGGTTCCGTTTGTTAACTTCAGATGCATGCAAATTGAATTTTTTTAATCTATTCTTATACTTAAAACTAACATTCTTTATAAAAGGTAAAGAGCAGTAAGTTTTTGCGGTTTCTTTATTTTTAGTTGATAAACTGTCATTATATAACATTTTTATTCTGCATTATATAATATATATATATATGTTTATTTTTATGATATTTTCCGATAAGGGCATAATACACACTCTCATCGAAAGCAATCGGCTAAATAAAAATTTTCAAATACAAATATCTCATCATTTATTGCAAATTCAAGGCAAATGATTTAAGGCGCTTTTGTAAATTATTTTATTATATATTTTATTGGATAATAATTTCATTTACTTTTATATTTTCAAGAAAGTAGTAGAAAATAGGATTATTAGTCGTTTATATTAATTGTTGATCTGTTTAGACGATCTATTTAAACGAGCTGTTGGTCAAAAAATCAGCCTACGGACTTTTATGATGCTTAACTGGACTAAACCGTTATCGTTTCTTTTTATAAACATTTTTTACAGAATAGTCCACTGGGAACGCATCAACAATATAACTATTGCTTCCAATTGTTAGTTTTCAGCATTTGTGAAGTCTTTAGGTAAATAACACAGATCGCTAAAATCAAGGGTGTTTTTCGTCACGATTATTTTGGAGCAAAAGGGAGTTCCTCAATAACCAGTGAAAATTTGTTAATTAAAATTAATCGAGTAACAATATTTATTTTGCAGTTGAATATATACACAGTATTTAGATTAATTTTTCCCCTGCTATCGTTATTTTACAAGATATGGTGTTAACAATGCTCGGCGAACGGTTCAATATGATTCGATATGATTTGAATTTGAAGACTTCTCCTCGGTAGACTAATGACTTATAAAAAAACTTTTTTGTGTTTCATTCCCACCAGCTACTCGTGCTGGTGGGCGGGCAGTCCCTCCGACCTACACTGTAGTGCAAAGTCGGATGGTAGAGCGTAATGCCCTTCAACCTCCTTGCAAGAAACGTGAGAATGGGTGGATGGTGTGATTAGGGAGAGAAGGATGAGACGGATGAAATGAAGACAGAAGAGAAATGAAAGGTTATCTGTGGAAAATTACTGCCATAGAATTTGCCTAAGTGATTCAAGGAAACCACAGAAAACTTGGACCAGAGCAGCCGAACTCTTCTTCTTCTCTTAAATTTAACTTTATATACATAAACTTACGATACTATGGAGTAGGGAAAGGTACAAAAGAATGTGAGTGGAGTTCATTAACAGGGGGTGAGAAGACAGAGATAGCACATGAAAAGGTACATATGAGTTTAGAAAGTAAGACGTCACGGTATAATTTGAAGGAGCGGTCAATCGTGACGACGAAACCCTTGACAGTTAAAGTAACAAATTTGAAGCCAAAATGTCGCTATTGGAAGCCTCTACAAGATTCGAAAGTTATCAATTTTGATTCGAACAATACATTTTTCACGGTCGTAAATTATAAGGATGTGAAGAAATAGGAAAGGATTTAGAACACTTAAATTACTTAACATAAAGAACATTTATACAATGAAATATTACCATCAAAGCAAAGGGTTAAGAAGGGAAAACGTGAAGGCGATTGTCCTTTCCGACGTTTTTTATTATTTATAATGTAGTCCTAATTTCAGAATTGCCTCAGGACGTCTGAATTTTCAGATATCTATAACCTCAAATTGACGAAAACGATATTTTTGGCATTTTCCTAAACATTACTGCGTGAAATAAAAGATCCACACAATAAAAGAGTAATATCGTTTATCGCTGAATTAGTATCTGATCTCAGTCGTGCCATTGCACATCAACATTTTGAAATATATTAATCCCAAAATCTGATCACACAAGAACCCTCTTTCTCTTCGAGAAAAATACAGGATCAGCCTCTACTTTAAGAAAAACTTGTCCTTGAAAAGTCTCTATCTCGTGTGTGGGCAACCCATGGCTCACCGATGGAGCTGAAAACACAAAGCGGAATTCATTTGACATTTACAACCACCGAAGTGGAAGAAGGCATGCATTACCTTTGAATCAGTCTTCCACTCATTTTCAAGCTGAAAAACTGCGATTACTCGATGTACAAATGACTTACAGAAGCTAATTCAATCAAGATTCAACACAAATAGCTGGACTTCATCAAGTTGCAATCCAGGACGATTCAAAGCGAATCAAAACACCCTAAAAGCGAAAGATGCCACTGCTCGCAACACTCAAGGCTGCTTTCCATTTAGGAAGCCACCTTTGGGGTGTATTCGAATCACAATAATAATAATAATTAAAAAAAAAATTCAAATAGTGCAAATTTGTATTGCTCAGTTTTAGTATAAGATATATCGAAATTGCAATCTATAATGCTTTTATCGAGCCGGATTCGAAAAATACCCCCCTTCATATTTATTCTCTTCAATGCGCAGCAGCAAAGCTGTCATTTTTAAAAACTCTCCATTATAGGGAGCTGATATTTGATGTATTTTTCTATAACGAACTCGAATCTGGCCACAGAAAAACTTCAGGACCTTTATTTGGATTTTGGGGTTGACATATCTCAAAATCTTGATGTGCAAAGGTAATTCTGAAATAAAATTCTAATTTAGCGATAAAAGATACCTCGAAAATTAGTACTTCCTTAATTATTTTGACCTCTTATTTCACATAGTAATGCTCACAAAATTGATGTTTTTGAAATTTGATTTAGGATATCTCATAATCCTGATGTGCCAAGGTAATTCTCAGGCGAGATTCATCCTCAGCGTCACAAAGGACCTCGAAAATGACATCTCTGATTTTAGTTTCCTGATCCATGTTAATCTGTGTAATTAATATATAAACTTAAAAAGACTCACCCCTATTTACCTCAACTAATCTTTAATATAATATTTAATGACCCATTTCAATTATTTGTATATATTATCAACACGTGTCCGTTTTGTGATAATTAGATATTTACACAAACATATTAATTCGTAAACAACTCTAAAGGGACAAGTTTTATAAACACATTGCCCCTAATTTTGCTGTTTTCGTGCCGGTTCGTGCTTTCGGAAGACGAGCGAACTTAAACGATTATATTACACTTTTTCTTTAAGCTGGATTTGTGTAGACAGATAAAATCTTGCACACATTTACAAATACGTGTAACCAAGGATAAAGACTGAACAAACAAGGACAGATATAACCTTGTAGAATAGGGTTATTTCTATCTCTTAAAAGGCACTGTGGTATTCAGAAGAAATAGAGTTTTCACGTATTAATAATAAAATAAAACACTAGTAGAATGTTTGCACTAAATATATTGAGAAACTCGACAATTGTTTCGGGCATTGCCCATTATCAAGAGTATAAGTACTAAAGAAAATAGTCTAACAAACAGTGTATATATAGGTGCATCTATAATTCGCTGAGTAGGAGAGGGGATGTTGTTTGTCCTAACTCTAATTGATTATTAACAATATTTATTTTATTGTGGAGGCTTTTCTTAATCTCTAAATTTTCGAATAAAGATAATTTCTTACTTTTAGATATATTAGTGTGTAAAATTTTTGTATTTTTGACGTCTATATTGTGTTTATACAGAGTGCATTGTTCTGAAATTCCAGTATACAAATTATTTTTATTAATACTATTTAAATGTTCTTTTATCCTAGTTGAAAAAGCTCTACCAGTTTGTCCAATATATATTGCGTCACATGAGTCACAAGTTAATTGATATACATCACTTTTTTCCAAAGGAATTATTTTCTTTTTATTATTGACTAGCGAAATATATATTTAGATCTTTTCTTGAATTTCTTGAATTCCGTAGACAAAAATTTAAAATTTACCATCGAAAAAGAAACTAAAACACCTTAAATTACCACGATTTGCAATTAAAAAGGGACAAAAAACTAAGTTATAATATTTTTAGAAAACCTACGTTTACTGAAACAATTATTCCCGCGAAGTCGAACCACCCTTGCCAAACTAAATTACTCGACTTTCATAGTTTAATTAATAGACTAATACAATTACCCTTATCGGCAAATGATTACAATTATTATTACAGTTATAAAAAATATTGCCAGAAATAACGGGTATAACGATACTTTGGTTGACAAATTAATTTTCACAAAAAAACAAAAATTAGTTAGAAAATCATTATATCATGACTATTTTAGTATGAAATCTAATAAGAATTTTGTTTCTTTACATTTTGTAAAATCTGATAGTAATAAGTATAAACATAAATTACAAAATTTAGGTTTAACTGTTGTTGAATATAATAAATTTACTTTAAGAAATATATTAGTCAATAATAAATACAAAATAACTCCTTTGGAAAAAAGTGGTGTATATCAATTAGCTTGTGACTCATGTGACACAATATATATTGGGCAAACTGGTAGTGCTTTTTCAACTAGGATAAAAGAACATTTAAATAGTATTAATAAAAATAATTTGCATACTGGAATTTCAGAACATTGTACTCTGTATAAACACAATATAAACGTCAAAAATACAAAAATTTTACACACTAATATATCTAAAAGTAAGAAATTATCTATGTTCGAAAATTTAGAGATTAATAAAATCCTCCACAGTAAAATAAATATAACATCAACAGTGAATTGTACTAATTATCTAGCGTTATTGTAGTATTTGAAAACCGCAATATTGAAATTGCAAAGGAACGACCTCATATGGCAAAGAAAAAATTTTTATTTCATCAAGGCAACGCACCGTGTCATGATAAAACTACATGAATTGAACTTCGAATTGCTCCCACATCCACCGTCACCATCTACCACCAGATTTGGCTCCCTGGCTGTTCGCATACCTCAAAAAAATGCTCTCTGGCACGAAATTTCCCTCGAATGACTTTTCAACCCATGTGTTAAATGAACGTTAGGTCCAAACATTTCGTCTGCAACTGCGGCTGGCATATTTGCTGGTAATGCGTTGATAACATTTATGAAGGTTATACCTCGCAGTCTTGGAAGCGACTGAGTCGTCACCGACTAAATCGATGTTGCCCTATAAAATTAAGTTGATGTAATATCAACCTACATCCAGTGAGTCGCCCTCTACTGACACTTTCTGCTAACTGCAGTACTTTAAATATTTAACAATACTCTCTACTCTATCTATTTTTTACGAACTTATCTATTTATCAAACGTATCAAATGTACGACGCAGATTGTATACCTAATTATTTTTTCTTTATTATTTTATTAATTTTAAGAATTACGTAACCAGACCTACAACTGGTATTTGCAATACCTCTTTACGATTTAAATATGCTGGTTTAAATAAATATATTCCAGATTATTTCGAATAGTAAAAGGGTAAAACTTTGGACATTTTTTTTGAGTATGCTTATATGTAGAATTTTAGAACTTGCGCGGAAAACGCTTTTCCAGAGATCTTGCGTACATGTCACGACTTTCCGTATCGATTTGATAGGAAAAACTTCACGGCCATCTTGGCGTAGTTGCGTCATAAGTGGTGGCAGCTTAAAACGGTGAAGCTTTAGTATATACGGTTTAATCAAAATGTTCGTCCATCGTTAAAGTCCTGCTTCCTTTTCGTCTTTTCATACACGAGAAAGTCGAAGGTAGGTTATAAATAATACTGTCCTGCCTATAATCATGTTTTGAAACGAACATCAATAATAAAAAGTTTACTTCACGTATGTACGAGGGTATAATAAATGTTTCATTCCATTTCTTAAAATTTTCTTTAAGAAATTACCCTTCATTCAGAAACAATTTCTAAATAATTATTTTATAATGTTTAATACAAATTTTATTTTTATCCACTACATGTTTCAAACCAAGTATTGATTAATTCGGAACATAATATTTTCTTGAAAATCTGATCAGCTAATTTCTTAACTTTGAAGGTATATGCATGTATGTATGTATGTGTGTGTCTATATATATATATAAACAGAAAAACGTAGAGCGTATACGTATTGTATTTCCCTACAAGAATAAGCAATTAAAAATTTATTTTTAAACCTCTCCAGCTTTGAAGTTCTGAAATTTACAAGCCTATTAAATTTATTTTGTTGCTTTTTCTATAGTTCTCTCGAAAAACTTCTTCTGTGTGGGGTTGGCAAATCTATGAAAAACCATAATAATTTAAAACGTCAAACATTGTTAAGTATAGAATAAAAATTATTATTAACCATTTATAGGATTGCAAATATGATGTTATACTTGTATATAATGTATTTCACAGTTAGAATAGTATTTTTAATATCAATTATTAACGACAGGATGTATACAATGCCTAGATAACCCTTCCAAATGCAAGAGAAATTAAAAATCGATTTATTATGGCTATTGATAAAAAATAGGACATGCGAAGATGGGTAAATTTATTTCAACCTTAACATAATATAATCAAATTATATCCATATACATTTTGTAATATACATTAACAGCTGTTTACAAGAATAATTAATTGTTAAACCTATTGAATTTAGAATTGAAACAACTAATAACTGAAAATTAATTATTAAATCGTCATTGAACCTTATTTAGCTGGAATATTGGATTAAAAAATATGAAAAAGCGAAGCAATTTCCACCACTAACAACGAGCTTGATGAATGGTAGTTTTTCTAAATATCAATGCATTTTACCGATTTTTTAATTGACGTCACTAGCATTGGCGTTCTCTAAAGGTTACAGCATATCGCGAAATCCACACCAACCCACAAAAGGGCTTTGTCCTAGATGTTATTGTCAACTCAAAGTAACTTTGAACTCTATTGTGATATATGTATGGTACATACCATATTTAATTAAATTACGAAATAATTGAAAAGAATTTATCCTTCTATGTGCTTCTTTTTATAATAAAAAAATATAATAACGTCTAATTTATTTATAAAGTATGGATTTGTTTAATATATAAAACTTAAATCAATTATATATTTTCTTCATTCCTTCTGTGTATTTTATTTTAATTAATTTACTTATTGTATATCGGAATTTCTAATAACAGGCGTTCAAGTAATGCTGCTGCATACCACTTAGCTTTAACTCGTATTTATAAAGTGAAATGAACCTCCATTAAAGAAGAATAATGTTATTTGAGAATAGACAAGAATGAGAATAACAAAGCAGAGAAATATTAACGGACTACGCACATTTGAGAAACACAACCCACTTAAAAGGGGAAAACCAAATACGTGAGAGACAAATTTGAACCTTTGTAAATAAACGTAGGTAACTGTAACTCAGTACTTTCCTAAATTAATTAATATTCTATTTTGTTAAATTGATTTTAACCTCAATCGTCTCTTGGTAAAACATTTCGAATTTGGTTAATAAAATATACAGTTGGAATGTTTCACAATTTCACAGTAACTTTTGTGCTCCTAAATATATCCTAAGAGGGCGAAATACGTATATGGCAAAATAATAATTGTTTAAATCAAATTAAGATGATATTCCGGGCTTTTGGATAGTGGTCTATAGGCTTTTTGGTTGCCTGACGTTTCGTCAGCGGCTGCAACTGACATCTTCAGAAGCGTTTGTGGTTTGGTCGTTGTAGCAACTTTCGAAGATATCAGCCTATAGACCACGGCCCAAAAGCCCGGAAAATCATTTTAATTCGATGACGCCGGTCGTGAAAGCCTACATACTACAAGTAATTGATTAATTTTAAATAAAAAACTACATTGTTATAATAAAACGGTTTTTACTTTAACAAAAGAAGGTTATTTATAGTGCTCTAAAATGTTCACCGTTAATATCAATTTCTATTTTCGGCTTGCAAAATGTCAACAGTTGTTTTTCTGTAAATTCTTATAAGTTTAGTATCGAAAATAGAAAATGTAAAGGGCTATCGAAACAAAATACGTCAAAAAAGTTTTACAGCAGATATTCAGCTCCGAAAACGTAGGCATAAAGGCAAATAATTGAGTAGTTCTTGACTTTTATTGCAATCCTACACAACCAGGGTAAGTAGGAGTTGAATCGGGCACCCGGTTTAAAGAAGGATGAAAATTCATCACAGTAAATCCGATCTTCGGACGAAAATAAGACTCAGTAGACTATAGTTAAGCGTTCAATGTCTATTATATTTACACTTATATCATTAATTACTCTCAAAAGCTTTAATAAAGTTGTTTTTTATAGAAATTTAACTAGAAAAAAAATCTAGTCAAATCCTCAAATACTTTAACATCGTTAATGATGATTTCTCTGTTTCTCAAATTGTAGCTCCTGATTTTGCTGTAATAATAACCATTTAAAGCATTTGAATGAGTTTTAGAGTTTTATCCAAATCGAATTAAGATAATTTACCAGGCTTTTGGGCCGTGGTCTATAGGCTTTTTGGTTGCCTGACGTTTCGTCAGCGGCTGCGGCTGACATCTTCGGAAGCCTTTGTGGTTTTGTCGTTCTAGCAGTTTTCGATCTCGAAAACGTCTAATGTCATATGTGACAACTGATAAACGAAACTATAAACGGTTCTAAGGATGTCAGCCCAAGCCGCTGACGAAACGTCAGGCAACCAAAAAGCCTATAGACCACGACCCAAAAGCCCGGTAAATTATCTTAATTCGATTGACGCCGGTCGTGAAAGCCTATATACTACAATTTTATCAAAATGTTTGTGTCACGTCTTAATTTTGTTAAACTAGTTATGCAATGTGAAACTGCTCGGTATTCAATACATTACAAGATTAATGTACCAAAAATATACCTATGAAAGTAATAAAATAATGTTTTATTTTTGAGCATGAGAAAAACTCCGGTCCCGCATGAAATCCAGACAGAGCCCGTCCGATCTGAGCTCAAAACTGGATTTATTTGATCAGGTGTTATTATCAAAAGTTATTTAAAATGAGATTTTACGATGCTCACCTTAAAATATGAAAAAAAAACCTATACTATACAGAGTAATTTTAAAAAATCAAGATTATTTAGAACTTTTTTAAAAAGACAGTAGAAAACATCCGAATGTATCGAAATATGATTTAAAAAAAACGAAAAACAAAATAAAATATGGTAGGTTTCAATTAAAAGAATGAAGTTAATCGTGTTTAAAAGCCCTGTATAAATTATGAAGCTTAATTTTAGCATGAAATTAAACTTTAGACTTGACTATAACTGGTAAAAATTTCAACACTCTAACCTTTTCTTTTAGATCGTAGGCATCCCAATTGGTTATCAATGTCACCTTAAAATTTTATGCTTCATATGAATTAGTCGTAAAAATAAGCCATTCAATTTAAAATAACAAACTTGACATCAACTTACGATGTAACCGGATGTGCCCGACAGTTGAAAATATTTTAGATGAAAATATCATCCTTGATAACCCCTATTCCCAAATTTCAAATCTCTGTCACGCTTATTTTTCCTAAAACGTCTAATGTACCACTGAGTTTGAATAACACTCTATATGTATTTAAGGCATCTTCTTGATGAAACTTCATGTATTATACGTATAAACAATTTGGCTCATTTTCTCAACAATTGTGAACTGTTCTATAAAGTATTCAAACAATATATAATAAAAACGATAACTTTTATCAGCAGTTTCCGTCGTCAACATTATTTACTCGGCTTATTCGCAATAATCTTAATGTCGCCGTTATTACCCACAGTCGTATTGTAGTGTGTCGTACTCTTTTTCTTTCAGTTATTAATTAAAATGGCTCCACCAAGTTTTAATATTTGGAAGAGACAAGCGAAAATCGAAGAAACGATCAGCGAACCTCTGACAACCACTTTAAGTTTCGGTGTTGGAGAAATAGCGACGGAAGCTGGAAATGAAAAGCCCCTTGAGAAACCTCTCACATCAAAGGAGGAAATAGCGAAAAGTATTCCTTTTACGCAGGAAAAAACCACAACTGTTTTGTCTACAACCGAAGCTGCAACAACATGTAAGGGAAAAATAGAAAATAATTAGATATCTAAATTAAGCACCTACTACAACATGTTTTGTAAATAATTTTCATGAAGTACTATTATTATCATTATGTTTATATGTTTAGCTGAAACATCGGTAAAGAAAGAGGTTGTCAATGTTGTCACAGATACCGTAGAAGATATATCGAAAAAGTCCGGTGTACCTCCAACAGTAATAATATGCATTTTAATAGGTAAGTAAAATATTAACTAACATATTCAATTCATTTCACATAGAAATTGAATTAGCTAATTAAATACCTATGAAAATAACATCTACGTATATTGAATGGTTTTAACCATTACTTGATGAAATTCCATAATATAAATGATAAAATGTAACAATAAAACACAAAGTTTTAAATTTCACTAATTATTATTTAGCGACATATGTTTTGCCAGAACATTGGCTTCTTCAGATTAGACTAGCTAATTCTAACGACCAATTAGAATTCAATAGTTCACCCCTCTTAAATATTTTTTAAAATACACAGTATTAAAGACCCCCTCTTGGTTTATACCTATTTAAGAAATTATCCCTTAGTAATAGTTAGTAGTATGTAGACTTATATCCTGAAGAAGCCAATGTTCTGGAGAAACACATGTTAAATAAAAATTAGTGAAATTTAAAACTTTGTGTTTTATTGTTACATTTTATCATATATCTACGTATATATCCAGATCGAATAATATAATAAAGACTTTAAAGAATGAAAAATCTTTTACAATAAAATTTATGTGATTATTATTATTTAGTTTTGGCAATTTTAATTCTGGGGATCTGCTTCTGCTGTATCAGAAGATGCTTCCGAAAGCGAAGGGCCAAAGACGGGAAGAAGGGCATGAAGGGTGTGGACCTAAAATCGGTACAGCTTTTAGGATCGTCATACAAAGAAAAAGTTAGTTTCACTTCCCAGAATTGTTGTCACATACACAGATCCAAAAACCTGCTATCAACGACACTGTTTTTAAAAAACATTCGCAATTAGTACCTACACAAATACCATTATCTATAGAAAAATTAGATAAACATTGTATATCTAAAAACTTTTGTCGTCGTAAATTAAAATATAAAACTTTTTATAGACAATAATAATACCAACATTAACACATTCAACAAAAATAACAACTTTTGAAATTCATTCTATCTACCTGCAATTAAATATAGTGCCGTTTAGCAGGTTTTACAAGAAAATAATGTATTTTATGTGGTGTTCGACATATATATGGTAACGATTAGTTTAAAACTAATTTAATATACAAGAAATTTCCTACGAACAATATGCCTTGATAATATGAAAAACAAAAACCGTTCTATAAAGTGAAACTATAGCAGTTCCTATATAGCTAATCCTTATTAAATACTTTTTAAAATACTCTAGTTCTTTGGCATGCAGTTGGTTGCCATCCATTATTTATTGCACTTTTTGAGAAAAAATTAACCAGTTTGGTAGGTACCATGGAGGTTAGAGTAAAGGAGAACGAAGGGCGTACGTAATACATGTGTAATATTAAAACGAAAGAAAGAGCGCTAAAAGTTTCAACTGTTTATTGTTAGAATTATTATTGTAATTTCTCTTTGGTAATGACCGTTTGGTCGAAACAATTGTTTCTAATAAGAAACAGTTGAAACTTTTAGTGCTCTTTCTTTCGTTTTATTATTAAAACGTTTCATCATAATTCATCATTTGTAATACATTAGTTCGCCTATCCGTAAATTTGTAGAGATATGAGTAGCAGTAACGTCGCTATGTTGTCTGTGTGAAGTTAACTCTTTATAAGATAAGTAGTGGACGTTAGCTAAGTAGCATTAATTCCATTAAATGAATAAATACAAAGCACTTAGTTTAGTTTCACAAATATATTAAATAATTGAAATACTGCAGTTATTTGGCACATAGTGAAACATTTCGAAATAGATTACAATAAAAGACACTTGGTAATTTCACAAATTTATTTAAAATAGTTGACGAATTCGTTTTGGCTTTTATGCCATTTTCAAAAATGAGTACAAAAATACTAAGTTTTACAAATTAAAGTAAAGCTTAAATACTAGGTAACGACCTTTAGTAGTGAGGATAAGCTGCAATCAGTTTGGTCATGGGTTACAAATCCAGTGTTAGCGAAAACATTGCCTATTTCAAACATTTCAAGTAAAATTAACAATCTGTGTTTATTATTATTATGTATTAATTTAATGTTATCTGACTCTATGGTATGGCTTTCTAGTACACAATGTTCAGGTTCTTTTGAAATTGATTTTTTATGCTCATTACTTCTTAATAATAATGGCAAATGCTGGAACAATAATCCACAGATAATCTTTCACTTCCCTTCTGTCTTCATTTCGTCGATCTGATCTTTCTCTCCCTAACCACCATCCACCCATTCCCACGATTCCTGAAAGGAGGCTTTACACCTTACCCTCCAGCTTTGCGCACGATGCAGGTCGAAGGGACTGTCCGCCCACCAGTACAAGTAGCTGGTGGGAATGAAACACTCAAAAGCTTTTTTTTTGTAAAACTTAGTATTTCTGCACTTATATTTGAAAATGGCATAACAGCCGAAAGGAATTGGTCATCTATTTTAAATAAATTTGTGAAACTAGCAGAAGTCTTTTACTTTAATACAAATATATTAAAATTCTTCTGATATGTTTCGGTTTGTTACATCACTTTCAAAGAATTATATTCTATTTATAGATGGTTATACTTATTGATAAAAATTTAATGGCGGTTAAACCCTAAAATCGGTTTGGTCGTTCATGATGGTCAGGCTGTTTATTATGGCCTGGTTTATGTCGACCATTTATAGTAAATTAAGTCTTCAAGCTTTGATCTTTGTGTGTAGTAATTTTGCACTGCTGTTGCCTATTGAATGTTTGTATGTTGTGCAAAGATCAGTTATTCCTGTACATTGTTTTTTTTTATGTTAGTATGTTTTACCGAGTACTTAGTGAAATTCCAATAATTCAATTAATTATTTTTCCGGATTTATTTTGCTTTATTGAAAGTTTCGAACATGTTTTGATGCCGTTTATTTCACTAAATGCGTTAAAAAATATCCAATTAGTGTTTCATTAATATATATGTAGTACAAATAATGAAAGGTTTGAAGAATTTTTAGTAGGGGTAAATTATAAATACATAAACCTGAAATTAATTATAAATGTAATTATAAATATGGAATCAACAGAAACAACTACTCCGAGGGAAAATATAACATATTCAAAAAAGAAGGAATTAAAATCATTATTCGTCTTTGATCTTAAAATTTAGACGAATAAGGATTTTAATTCCTTCTTTTTTGAATATCTTATATTTTCGTTTAGGAGTCCATCGGAACCAACAGTGTAATTCAATGCCGGTAGGGGTATTAGCCCTTGGAGTAGTTGTTTCTATTGATTCCATATTTATAATTAAATTTTTATTTATAATATAGCCTGTAAAGGCCTTTCTGCCAGCGCCCACCTGATGAGACCCGATAGGTCGAAACCGGTAGTTGGATGTGGCTTTCGGTTCGTTGTGCCTACTTGGTAGGACGCGTTCAAAATGTGAGATCTTTGATCTTAAAATTTAGACGAAAAAGGATTTTTATTCCTTCTTTTTTGAATATGTGAAATTAATTATTAAATCAACTAGTAACTTGTACCCATTACAGATTACCTCAAATTAATGAGGAAAATTTTGTTACTGCTATCACGCTCTCGCCGGGACTCGAACCCGAGATCTTTGGCTTAATGCGCCAATGCTTTTCCCACTAAACTACGGCGAAGGCTTGATAGCAGTAATAAATTTTTCCTCATTAATTTGAGGTAATCTGTAGTGAGTACAAATTAATTCAAGAACTAATATCACATTGATGTATTTATGTATTACAAAATTGCACCACCTTTATACATTGGTTGTGAGAATTACTATATAAGCTTTATAATTTACGATTTAAAATAAATTATTACCATAATTTAAGACATTTGAAACAAATATTCCACAAACTTACTTAAACTGCTTAAAACGTAAGTATATTATTGTAAATTTTGTACAGACAACAAACTGGATAGCCCAAACCGACACAAAATATCCGTAGCACTTTTCGGTAACAATGTTATCTTCTTCAAGGACTGAAGGGAACAGTTCTCAAAGTTACATTCTTCAAAGACTGAAGAGAACTGTTCTTTCCAGTCCTTGAAGAAGGTAAGTTTGTTACCGAAAAGTGCTTCGGACATTTTGTGCCGTTGGGGTTTTGAGCTATTTAGTTTGTTTTACAACTCCGCCAAAGTTTCCAACATTTTTTATTATACAGGCAACATAGCGATCAGAGCACCTTTTTATTTTCATCAAATTTCTGAACACAATTTCAGCTGAGATCGTTCTCCTGTACTCTAACCTCCCTTATTGGTACGAAAATAAACACGTAAAAATACCAAAACCTCTAATAATCACAGTGTAAATTAAGTTACTTAATTATAAATGGTGGCGACGAACAGAAAAATCGCTTTTCTCATTAGGTACCAAAAGCATTTTGTCTTGCAGACACATCAAACATAGTAGTTGATCCCTTAATTCTCTTCTGTGAATAATAACATTTAGCCACCTACTACAACTTACGCATAAGTTAATTTAATATACTTCCGTAGTTTATTTGCATGTGCATTTTTAGGCTAATTTGAAAGTAACAAACTTAAATTCATTATTTCCCCGTTAACTCCACTAATATTGTGGGATGTGGGAGAATGCATGTTAAGCTGTTTAGCATGGGAATCAATACGTACACACGTTAATGTAACTAAACATTTCATGAAGTAAATTGCAGATCTATTTCTCAAAAAGAAAAAAGTAAGTTAGGTACTTCAATAAACTATTCGTATGCCTATTTTTCTAGGAGTAGTTTTATGCTAGTGTGCTTGTATATATAGAGTTCACTTAGCTTTTTAAAGTGAATACTTCTTATGCGACAGTACAGAACGTGTTAAAATTTAACTAGTTTCTATCAGAATTAAAAAGTACGGACAGTTCGTCATGAAGTACGAGCCTTTGTTCATAAAACATTTATTCTGAAAAGTTTTACAAAAACAAAAATTTCTCTATTTTTCGACCTTCCAATCCCCCTTGTTAGTCTGCACATTTTTCCCAACGCATTGGTAATTTTTCTATCTCGTTTTCATAAAAAGAACAAGGCTGGTATCTATCCAGTTGCGCACAAACGCCTCCCTCCACCTGTTCATCGATCTGAAATCGCTCGCTTCCTAGTGATTCTTTGAGGGGCCCAAAGATGGTGAAATTACAAGGAGATAGGTCTGGGCTATATGGAGGGTGTTCCAGCTGAGTCCAGTGCATTTCACCGATTTAGGCCTGCCTTAAAGCTGCGATATGAGGCTTAGCGATATCGTATAAGAGTAACACGTCACGAATGGGGTGTGTCCTCCTTTTTTAGCAATAAACAAGTTTTACCTGACTGAGAAGGTTACAGTAGTAGGCTGCATTAATGGTTCTTCGCTCGGCTGAAACTTTGGTTGACGTGTTTTCGGCTTCACTGGGTTTGATTCATCTTAGCGCTGCGATGGCTACAATTTTGTTCAAAAAAAAAAATTCACCTTCCTCTCTAAATCGAGTGAGAAACGCCTGAGAGATGCGAACTCGAGTAGCTTTTTGATCTTCACTCAGCAACTTTGGAACCCAACAAACTGAAATTTTTCGGAATCCCAAGCTTTTCCTTATGATTGTGTGGACACTCCCACAGCTGATGCCGAATTCACCAGATATCTGAACCACAGTCGCGTGACGCTTCCCTTCAATAAGTTTTCTAACGCGAGCAATGTTTACCAGCGAAATGCTGGTGCGCGGACACTTTACATTTTCAATATTGTAACGAATTTTCTAGATCAACTTATTTATTTAAACAATTATTTATTTTACACTTACACACTACTTAAAACACTTAAACACTAATGCAACAACTTATTTATATGACAAGGAAAATGTGTTATTTATATCACTCGGTATATCGTATTTATATTACCACTTGGAAGCTAATTGTAAACTCTAAACTGTGACTAAACTGTAACTGTCACTGACCGTCGACAACATAATATTTATAGAGGTATCGAAGGTTCTGGAGTAATCAGGAACGATCTTCTAGTATTTTCTCGAACTCCTATTATGTTGTTATTTACTTATTGCTATCAAAGCGCCGACCGACGACCGTATTCGAGGAACCCGTCTTATCTGTTTCCGGAACTCGTCGTCGCTCTTGTACACACACATACAGGCTCGTTACAATACGATTACGCCCATTGTTAAATTCTTTGCACCAAACTTTTACACGTGGCCACGAAAGCGTATCATTTCCGAATTATGCTTGCAGTCTGCCCAAAATTTCAGTTAGTTTCACGTTTTCACATGTAAGAAACTTATAATAATTCTTTTCGCAAAGCTGCCATGCACCTCTTTCTCACTCATTATGATAGCTATTAACCAAGCGAACGCAGCAATACGACGCGTCGTTTCCGTACCACCTAATATCCCCACTTCAAGCTCTTAACGCCCGGATGCGGCTTGAACAACTATCCGGCGCGCAATTTACAAAGGCTCGTTTATATTTGATCCACCCTCGTATGTTATCAAAACCACTATCTACACTACAGGTAAAAGTTTAACCGATTATGTAAAATGCTAAGAATAATCACTTCCACAAGGAAGTAGCAATTTATTGGGTATAACAATGCGAAGTTCTGCTGCAATGTACATACCCTCCTACTTAATCGAAGCAAGTTATAGCATGCAACACTGTGACGTCCATTTCTCATTTAACTTCAGATGTCAATACCGGTTATTTGGATGAGCTTCGCTCAAAAATAGTCGCAGCGGGAAACAATATTCCAGTTAACATGTTGGAAAACACTCGTCGATTGTTTTACAACAGACTGGGATACTGTCTGGCACAGTGTGATGGTCTATTTAAGCGTTTTTTAAACAGTTAGTTATTAGAGTATCTTCTTTATTAGAATTATTGTTTATTTTATTTAACAGAAAACAGCAATTTTATTTCTCCTGAGACGACAAAAAGCATTATTCAAATCAATGAACTAAAATAACGTAATTTTTTGCCAGTTCGAGTAATAAGCATGGATATAGAAATTATATAGGGACAAAGCAGCCTTTTCTAAGGGATGTGGTTAAATCTTATTGGCGTTTATTGCTTAATTACAATTAATTCAAATACAGCTTAAGCTTCGTTATACATGTTATATAAAATAAAACTCGATACCACATATTATTTTAGCTGTTACAGATATTTTTTGTTAGTTATTGATAGTTTTCGGTTGATAATGTACCCTAAAGTTTGTTATCAAAACAAATTCATTAATTCGCCATTCTTACAAAAGTGAAAGAATCTAAATAATTATGTGAATCATAGTAAATTTAAAGAAACATTCTCAAATTATATATATATATATTTTCTAGAATATAAATTTTTATTGTAAGGAGGATTTTATTGAGTTTTTCAATTTCAAAAGTAAACTATATATTCCAAAGCATATCGCTACTTTTCTTATGATCTTATTCAACCAATTGAATTTGTAATCATTGTTGCATGCTTATGGTTAGCCAATAGTGACGAGATACATACTCACTCCCCTTAACAACCACCACCCCGCATCGTTATGTTCCGTCTGTATATTACTCTTATAACCATGGTAACAGCAGATTCAGCAAGCGATGATATGGGTAATACTGAAATGATGTTCTTGATCACCGTCAAGTCATTCGCAATTATTGTGGGAGAGTACAAGCCCCGCCTGTCGTATGCGTCATAATTGTCATCAACCGCACTAATATGGCATGCATTTGAAGTACATGTAATAGAATCTCCCTATGGTCATTAAACTTTTACCTGTAATGTATACTTGACACAAAACAACAACCATTGCACATAATATGACATTAGTACAGGCAAAAACTAATAATATAGAAGTGATTCCCCCAAAAACAAAAAAAATTGTACTGAAATTAAAACTTAGCGGTTACGTTTCATACTAATCAACTTTATAGACAAAAATTCAATGTTACCGCTACGTTGCCATTTGACATTTGGATTTGTTTTTTGTTTGGTAGACTTTGTGTTTTTGGACTATTTTCAGCTTTTAACTTTATAAGATTAAGAAATAAAAAACTTGGTACATTTTTGTTTCACAGATTTTATTTAGAACACTCTAACAATTGTTTCGGCTACTAAGCCATTATCAAAGAGAATAATTTTACAAAAGTAACAACGATCTTATATACCTATGTAGGGGTTAAATGAAGAAATTTAAGAGTGGGGAGGTCCAAATTTCAGTTTGGTCGTTTAGTACGTTATTTTAAATTTCATACAAATCTAGCCGTATGCCTTTATTTAAATTATGTAACAATTTACAATTTTTTGTATCAACAAACGGGAATTAGTTCTATATAAATTTTGAAGCAGTTGGATGAAGTTATATCTATTTACGTTAATTATCTAGTTTCCTAATAATCTTTATATTTTGAGAGAATTCATCAACACTGACTTAGTATTTACTATTAATTGACGTGATGATCTATCCAATGGATATGTCTAACGACGGTATACAGCATTCTCTCTGTATCGTTGATTCTGCATCAATCCAGCCAACCTTAGTATCTTAAAAGCGCCCAGGTCACAAGTCTAGCAGTCATTTTTATATACCTATTAGAAAATTTTATATACTATTAAATTAAAAATCATAAATTTTTGTTCTTTCTCATTGAACTAGTTAGTGTAAGAAGTATTCACTTTAGCCACGTGTAACAACACACACGCACACTTTCCTTTTATAAAATCAGCACCACTAGATTCATGAAAAGAATGCGTTGAGATTCCAGGTTAATTTAGATTTAATTACAACTTAGCTTTCCATGCTATACTAAAATCCATAAACAAATGATGTATTTGACAATATAGGTTCAACCCGATATGGAAGAGTTGACAGAAAATGCTGAAGAACCGGATGAAGGGGAAAAACCAGAAGTACAGAAATTAGGAAAATTACAATACAAGGTACGTACATATCCGTATTCCCCTACAATTCTTACGATTATTACTAAATAAAAAGTAGATTTTTCGGTGACACGTTTATGGATCACTTTTGGAATAATAATAGTGCAGAAAAGAAAATAATCTTAAATTACCAAATAACGAAAACAAAACTAGTATGTATGTTATATATCACAACAATTTTATTTTCTTCAATAAAACACAAATAAAATGTTCACAATTTATTCCAACCTCGACAATTGTTTCGGGCATTACCCATTCTCAAGTGTACGAATAAATCGTGAACATTTTATTTGTGTTTTATTGAAGTTATAATTATGTTTCACAAAATGTGCACCGGCGAAAGTTTAAATTACAATTTTATTATTATAAATCACTACTATAGTTTCGGTACAGAACGTACCATTACCAAGTTATTCTAACAAAATGATACATAAGAGCACGGCCTTCGAATAATTCCTGTTGCTAATAAAAGTTTTAAATTAATTGTATTAGAACAAAAATAAAATATTATCTTGGTTAGCGTTCTGCCGGAACTTCCAAACTTATGTCGTAATTTCGAACTCATTGGTTCTCTATCGCTAACCAGGAGCATATTTTATTTTTGTTCGATCTGATTACGTACCTACCAGTAGTAAGCTACACCGTGGGCTCAATTGAACAAGTCGATACCCTTATTTGAAAAGAACCTTGCTAAACACACTGAATCCCACAAATTACTATAATATCTACAGATGGCGTTCACTACGCTGTCTGTATTTATTTAGATGTATTAAAATCACTGAAAACCTATATAGCTATAAAACTTACCAATCATAACCTGCTTAATGATCAACAAGATTTGTATAATGTTTGTATTTAATTTCCCATTTTAGATTTTACCATATTATTATTATTATTTGTAATCTGTATAAATAGCACCCCTGTGTTCTTATGTATCATTTAGGCGAACGCTGGAACAGTCATATTCAAAGAGAATCTTTCACTTCTCGTCTGTCTTCATTTCGTAAGTCTTATTTACTCCCAAGATTCCTGAAAGGAGGCTGAAGAGGGCCTTGCGCCATACCCTCCAGCTTTGCACTACAGTATAGGTTGGAGAGACTGCCCGCCTACCAGTTTGAATAGCTGGTGGGTATGAAACACCCAAAAGTTTTTAGTTTGTCTTTGTCATTTTGTTAGAATCAGTTGGTAATGGTGCATGTTGTGGTAGATTCATATTTGTTTTGTTCTCTTTATTTCGTCATTATTAACGAAGTTACAGCTTCATCAGTTCAGTTTTTATTCTCTTAAATGTTTCAGAGTTTCAAAGATAGGAACTCTACATGTATTTCGGATGGTTCGCTCTTTCTTAATAATAATTTACTCTTGAAGAAGAGCCAATCACCCGAAACATATACAGAGTTCCTCTCATTAAAACTGTGAAACATTTTAAAATATTTTCTTTTCTACAGAATCTTTTTACCTCAATCATGGGTTTCAGAAAAAAAATTAACAAATTTAGTTTAATTAAAAAAGAGAAACTCACCCTAATTTACCACAATTAACTTAACTGCACGAACACATGTTTCGCCCTTCCGTTTATAACGCACTATCAACGCAAGGCTGACTCAGCGTTGATGGTGCTCACATACAAGAGGTGGGCGAAGCTCGTGCCCCATCAATAATGTTTATTGTTGTAAACTGGTGACACGACACCCATACGTACGTGGGCGATGCAGACAAAAAACTAATTAATTTATTTATATTATGTAAATATTATTTGTCTTTACCAGAAATGAAAAATTATTTACTATTCATAATATAAAAACGTTTATGAGTTTAATGCAATTTAAACTATCAATGGTGCAGGTATTGTGAAAATACATTTTAAGAAATAATAAAACGAATAAAAACACTTGGTATATTTTTCACAAGTTTATTGACGGAACTCGATAATTGTTTCGACAGGGGTCTGTCATTGTCAAGAGAAGTGTAAAATATACCAAGTGTTTTATTCGTTTTATTATTTCTTATTTATGTGTTTATATAATATAATAAGATAAAATTGGTAATTGTTCAGCCACACACAATTTTTGAAACTCGTTATTATATGAAAGGCTTTAGTTTTAAAAGAATTATTATAATTAGCTGCAATTGTTTCGTTACACAGTAAATCAGGCTACTACTTTTGAAACTGAAACCTGTGAGTCTTCGTTTAAGATAAAATTAAATAACAAAATTTGAAAATTAAATTAAGAATAGTAGTGATATCAATAACAGCAAGGATAATCTACTTTACGCTATTTGTGGATTACTTTGTCAAGCAGTGAATGGAAAATAATCATATATCCACAGAAATGTGACAAGTTAACGACTAGAGGCACAGAACCAACAATTCAGTACAAGACTGGAATTCCAAATTTAACAAGATGTAAAGTTAGAGGAGGAAGTCAGAATAAATAAGGTTTGAATCAAAATCAAGAAATTTAAGAATATTAGAAGAAAAAAATGCAGAAAGACATACAGATCGATAGAATTAAAAACATTGTATGCGAATTTATAGAGAAAAATACGTAATATAAAGAAATGTTTGACGGCACTTACCTAACTTACTAACTTAGAATAGTAGAAAGGCATAGTCAAAGACAAGTCGTTGCCAAAATTATTAAACCATCATTTTTATGTAAGTACATAAAACGACAATAATATTTGATCTGCAGCTTTTTAATCACCAACATCCATTTGTTGTTAATCTCAAATTTGGATATAAGTGTAACAAAAAGTAAATAATATAAACAATAGTATAACTAACTGCCTTGTCTACATCGCCCACGATGATGTTTTGTCCGCTACAACCAGCAATAAATTGGAGTGTCTCCCTTTTCTTATCTATTTTATTCCCACATTCTTCTATTTTCTATCCTCGAAATTTAGTTTAAAGAAAAAAAATCTTTAGGTATATCTTATATAAACGTGTGTTTCAGCTCGAATATGACTTCAATCAAAACAGCCTATCTGTTACTGTTATACAAGCCGAAGAGCTACCAGCTCTGGATATGGGTGGAACTTCGGATCCCTATGTCAAAGTCTATCTTCTTCCGGACAAAAAAAAGAAATTCGAAACGAAAGTTCATAGAAAAACTTTGAATCCTGTATTCAATGAAACTTTCGTATTTAAGGTAAATTAAGTTTATTTTATACTTTAATCCCAAAAAGCACTAACACAACTTTTTTTTCTCGATTATTACTTTTAATGATAGCGCGTACTCAAAAGAGTGTATGTGTTGTGCAAACTTCCAACAAAAATAATAATAAACTTAGCATATTAACGTTAAGCACATCTCCAAACTTTAAACGGTCCCAATTGCTTAATTGATTGGTCTGTAAAATCCACATGAGCAATTATTTCAACATTTTTTTAACATCACACTTACATTTTTACTCTGTTTTAGTTTACATATTGATGTTAAACTTTTGTTCTGACTGCTTACCTTCATAGTTGTAAATTTAGTTTTCTCATTGATCTACCCAATATTTTAATTTTCCCTTCGTAAGACTACCGATCAAACGTATTTTGTTGTAGTTATAATTTCGTTATATGCACAATATTAGAGTTTCCTATTATGTTAATATGATCTAGGGACATTACTCTTTGCGGCTAGCTGAACTATTGATACTCTTGTCTGTGTATGTTCACCTTATTCACCTTAATAGACATTACCGTTTCTCCATACAAACTTTACCACACATTTAGTGATGGAATATCAAAAAACACTCCTTAGTGCACCCTTAGAGTACTCAAAGAACATTACTTCCAAATTTCAAATATTTTACCTTCACCAGTTTAGACTGTGAATTGTCTATCAGTTACGCTACTGCTTTGTAGGTACAAAAAAGGTGAGTAGTTTATTCTGAGACAACGAAATATATTGAATGAATCTATTAGTAGACTACTATAAAATTTTGAACAATCTGCGACGTTTAGTTTCTGTTTGACAACCATTGAATGCAGCTGACCTCGTTAATTTTCACAATAATGGAAAAGAGTGAATTGTGATGATTAAGCATTACTTTTTGGACAAAAAATGCGTTAAATAAACCAAGGAGAGGCTTGATAAATACTATGGGGACTCTACACTGCTGCACCGTCGAGTTCAATTGTTTCGTTGGTTCGTTTCGTTGTGGCCGCACCAGTATAAGTGACGCCGAACGTTCAGGTCGGAGAGAGTCCAAATGAAGTTGTTACACCAGAAATCGTTGACAAAATCAATGGAGTGATATTAGATTATCGAAGGTCAACTGAGCGAGTGCATCACATTTTGCATTAATTTTTGGGACATGAAAAAGCTATCGCGATGGGTGCCACGATTGCTCACGATCGACCACCGTGTGACAAATTCAAAGGAGTGTTTGAAGATGTACAGCCGCAATCCAAACGAGTAAACGGCTTTTTGCGCCGTTTCGTTACCGTAGATGAGACATGGATCCATCACACTACACCAGAGACCAAGGCACAGTTTTCTGGGATTCACGCGGTGTAGTTCATATTGATTACTTTGAAAAAGCTAAAACGATCAACGGCAAATATTATTCAGAGCTGCAGCTACTAGACAAATTTGACACTGTTTTGAAGCAGAAGCGATCGCATTTAAAAGAAGATGTTGTTCCATCAGGACAATACACTGATGCATACGTGAATAGCTACGCTACCTTATTCTCCGCATTTAGCCCCCTCCGACTACTTCCTGTTTCCAAACCTAAAGAAATGGCTGAATAAGTCATCGTGGAAACAAATACTTATTTTGGGGGCCTTGAGAAATCTTATTATTTAGAAGGAATTCTAAATAACAATCTATTTTTTATTAAAAACGCGATGGACTAAATGAATCAAGCTAAAAGGAGATTATGTAGAAAAATAAAAAGACTTTTTGCTAAAAAACTGATGGTCTCCTTTAAAAGTCACAGACTTATCAGACCACCCTCGTATTTGAAGGTCATGTCTTCTTTTTAAATGGGAAAATGTATTTCTGATCCCAGCAATAGAAAGAGCGGGAAAATTTATAATCGAAAACGTCCTTCAAATTGATTCTATTTTAATTTTTTCAGTCGGTATTTATGAGAAATGAGAACAATCAAATATACGAAATATCTTGTTTGAATCTCATTAATTTGGAAAAAGTTTTAGACGAAAGTTGTAAGTTTTCAAAAGGGAACTTAACTCGTGACCTTGACATTGACCTTCATATAGATCAACTCATCTTTATATTCAGGAACACATATTTTTAATAATGGTGATGGAAAGCACTAAAAAAATTGTAATCGGAGATAGCCTTGAAATTGATTTCCTCTTAGTTTCTCATAAATGCCGACTGATAATTCAACTTCAAAGTCATCATTTTGTTTCCCATTCGAATGCATACAACTTTTATCTAAAACTTTTTCCGAATGAATGGGTTTCAATCAATATTTTTCATTGTCTCATCCTACTAATTAGAAGGAGATAGATTGTAAAATTTGTATAAATTCAAAATGGTCAATAAGGACTTATTTTAAATAAATGAATACACTAAGAGAATAGTTTAGTATTATATGTATAAAGAATTATGTGTTCTGCAACTTCGCAGCTCATATGGACGCACCACCACTGTTTACACTGAATTAACATAATTAATAGTAACACATTTCAGTATTATTTCGATAACAAAATATTAAAGCAATAATTTGTTGTTCTATTTCTCAGAACATTCCGTATGCAGATGCAATGAACAAAACTCTTGTTTTCGCCATTTTCGATTTCGACCGTTTCTCAAAGCACGATCAGATAGGAGAGGTCAAAGTGCCCCTTTGTCAAATCGATTTAGCCCAAACAATCGAGGAATGGAGAGAACTGCAAAGTGTCGAGGGAGAAGGAGGCCAGGTGATATAATATTAGAACCTATTATTAAATTTATTTTTTCCCTTTCACTTTATCGAATAGTCTTTGCTTCGACCAGAACAGAAGAACGTAGGCGTCTAAGGTCATGACGCTGTAATAACGGTAATTAATATTGTGCACAAAGTTGACAATTACGCTACTCATTCATAAATTTGTATCAGCATTATCCCATCTATCGACATACGTACATTCAATCAGACATTTATTATACCTAAAGTTTTTAGTCTCTATTTAACATAATTATGGAATTTGAAAGTTTTCTCAATTAATACGTCAGGTATTTGTAGGTTATAAACATTTCAAATTGATAGTGATTGTAATAATAAAACCACTAGGTCGCATATTACACGTGGATCTATACACATAACTGAGGGTACAAATTATTTATCGAAGGATTTCGAAGGACCTTCATTATATATTTATATATGTAAACAGATTAAATGTAAACTTCATGGTTGCATATCATTACAAGAAAAACAATTTTCAATTAAAAATAATCAAGACAAGGTTTCTTCCTAAACATATATCGAATCGAATATGTATACTTAAATTAATCTTTACAAAATTGTTTTTCTGTTTCCAATGTCCTTATTTCAAATTGTTCTGATTCGTACTACATTGGTATTTCGATTGATCGTAACTAACAATACCTCTAAGTGTAACGTTAACTTGAGAGAAAGAAGATTGTGCTCAAGACATTTCAAAGGAAGCTAGACATAACATACAAATATAGTATCAAATGTCGAACATTGTCTGGTAATTTATAATTATTTAATACTACATATGTTACATTGCAGCAATCTATTCGGGCATACAACATATATAAATAAATCAATCATATCTACACAAAATTGAATAACGTTTTCCCATCCTTGTACCACTTTTCCATCATATCAAAACACGACCATCACGTCACCTTAAACTACCGCATGTGACATTAAGCGTTTAAGGAGTTTAAGCCATTCAAAGGATCGACTGGCAAGAAATGCTATTGGGTGGCTAGACCACATCTAGATCAAGATAATACATTGTAATCGTAGTTTAACTAGAATATTTGTTCACTAAAACATTGATTGATGGACTACGAAGCTTTATTCACAAAAATATATTGGGAAAATTGTCTTTTCAAAATTGTAGATACTGCTTATAAATATATGAAAGAGGGCATATTAACCTTGAATAAATATTAATATACATGCGATAGTAACGAAGAAGAATAAAGGAAATTTATTATAGATAACTAATATAAAATTAATTGGATAATTGTGTATAAATGGAGCACCCGACAAAAGAAATCTCTTACCTACTGGAGACTATTTTTTAAAGTTTACCAATAAATTGAACATACAACTCAAAAGTACAATTTGAATACTTTATTGAATGTGATATATGTCAAAGTTACGATGTTATGATGCAAAAAAATCTAACGTAGCCTAATGTTATCTTAACCATAGCTAATCTAATCTAATATAATTGAAAAACGTCACCAAAAGTGTAATTAGGTTTAGCTAGATTAGGTTAGGTTATGTTAGGATTATTTTAAGTTCCATAATTTTTTTTTTCCATAACACTAATTTTGACTTTTAGGATTAATAATGTTCCAATAGTATTATTAATACGGGGGCAGATAGTGCAATTGTTTATCAATATTTAAAGGTGCCTCAAACGACCATGTCGATTGAAATGAACTTATAAGTATACCAAATTGATTTGTTCTTCCGTGAGAGAACGCCAAGAAAACAAAAAAAAATCGTTTTTCTAAGAGTACTCAAAAACGCTTTTTATTATAATTTCAATAAAAGTTGGTACGTAGATATATCTATGAAGGAATTGATGTCTGACGTACACATAAAGTTCCTCAAAATACGACAAGGGTGAAAATTAGCCCTACCCTTAGATACATACGTTTCTACATTTATCATATAAATTTTTTTTTGAATAACTACTAAATAACGCATACAACGTTTTATCAACTTATACAGAATATTCCTACAGTTTTCCAAAATTGATATGCATTCTATTTAAAAGTATAGTAAAAAACAAAAAAAGTTCCATTCTCCATACTTGAAATATTGCCACATTACTCCTGTTTCTTTAAATACCAGGAGAATAAATATACCACTTGAAAAAAGAAAAACTCGTTATAACCACAATCTGTAAAAACCATCCTTTAACAAAACAAACGGAGAAAGCAAAACCCGCAAAACAGAAGCAACAATTATGATAAAGTACCTTCGGTGTTATGATTGATGGTTTAATTATGAAGGATGATAATGAACTAACCAATGTTGTGTGGCCCACGTAAAAAGATTGCTAAAACAAAAAAAATCTTTAATAGTTCACAATCTTATGAAAATATGTTAATGGTAAAGTGTTCAGAAGGAATGACTTATTTTACCAGGTTTTTATTAACTTTTCTTGTCTATCTGTTTGGCTGTTTGCCTGTTTGGTACAAATATTGCAATCGATTTTAAGCTACTTCCCGATGAACCAGAGACATTAAACTTAAAAAATATCTCAGAACTGAATGACAGTTTAAAAAATCGAGTTTGTTAACAGTTTGCAGCAGGATTCAGGTTGGAAAGTAAATAAAGAAGTAAAAGTTGGTAAACGAAAGCTAGAAAAACGCAAAGAAAGAAAGAATGAAATAATGATAATAAACAATGGTGAAGTAAAAGAGGAAGAAAGAGAAAAAATAATTATTATTATTTAAATAAGAACAAATTCTAGCCGTATTTGAAAATACTGAATTTTACAAATTGCCTACGACATATCTACATCTCTCCATATTTTAAAGAAATAAAATAATAAACGGATGAAGGAAAATAAGGGGTTCTTACCTCTTACCAGATTAAAATGACTTCCTTGTATTAGGAGCACATAAAACAGTGCTAACTCGTCTTTTGGGTATTTCATTCCCACCAGCTACTCATACTGGTGAGCGGGCACTCCCTCCGATCTACACTATAGTGCAAAGCCGGAGGGTAAGGCGTAAGGCCCTCTTTAGCTTCCCTTTAGTAATCGTAGAAGTGGAAGGATGGTAGTCAGGGAGAGACAGATGAGACGGACGAAATGAAGACAGAAGAGAAATGCCCCAGCACTTGCCTAAAGAAACCAAGAAAACTTGGACGGGATCAAGCGGATCCTGAATCGAACCAGTAACCTCCCGAACGTTAATCAATTATCTAAACCGCTAGACCACGACGCTCGGTCTATAATGGGACTAGTGAAACGACGAAAAATCAGCGGTAAAGCCACTTAATAACGATTCGTTTTAATTAAAAAATACTTTTCGTTGGCACTAGTTCAAAAACCTGCGAGTACTTGCCCGTAACAGAAATAGGCGAAACATGTGTCCGTAATTAAAAAAGTTTTTTATACAGTCTCTTTCATTTCATTCTAGTCTAAGATCTGAGAAGAAATGCTTGTATTCATGATTTCTTATAAGAATAGTAAAATTCTCAATGACAAATTTCCTCCAACTTTCTTTTTACGTACCTTCGAGTACAATATCCTTAAGAGATATCTTTACATAAATGTGAAGGAACGCTTGTTATGGCGAGGATCGGAAGTTATTTCATCTCCTTTATCTACCCCGAACAAACCTATAAATACCACCAAGCACTTGTAGTTTTGTGTTAGTTACTTTTCAATATTATTTCCCCAGGTTTGTCTAACCGGTATGGGGTTTATTTCCGAATAATTTATTAAAATTGGTAATTTAATAAAAAGATGCATGAATCAATATAGTTAACATTGATATTAAAACATTAAACATATAGGGTTTTTCAAGTTGATGGGCTATTAGAAGTATATGAATTAGTAGAATGTCAATTCTGAAAAATTAAAAAAAAAAATTAAAAAAAAATTAAAAGAATTGAATCAAATTTTCTACAAAATGGTATCGGAAAACAAATCAATCACACGAAACTAATTGTAGACAGAGAAGATAATCATTCTCGGTTTGTTTGGATAACGTTTATTAAAAAGTCTGCAAGTTCTTTCTGTAATTTTTTCACATTCACCATGTAAATAAAATAAATTTAAAATATCTTGATTACTGTAGTAGACGTAGTAGTAGTAATCTAAATTATTCATTGTGGATGCTTTATTGCAACAATTCAAAATTGTGGGTCTAGAAGACGGCATACGCTTTTTGATACTTAACAACAACTGATTGTTCAATTGTTTCGAAATCACAGCACACTGCTTTCATTAACATTATGCGTATGCAATGCAAAAACGCAACAGTTTCACAAATTGTAAATTTACTCAAAAAGTATAAACAAACATATACGACAGTCCCATATCAATAGACTCCAAATTCAATGGGGAATTCGAATATGCAGTCAAAAATGGGTCATTCCATTTAAAAAAAATTAACTTATGCCTCTTTGAAGTTGACCAAATTTGACCACAAAATTTGAACACCCTGTATATTTCAGTTACACACCACATTTTTTTTCGATAATGTGAATAGTTATAAATAATTATTACGAGTTATAAAGCAAAATCTCAAAAATTAATTGTATTACGGTTTTTTGAATGTTAACGTGCAAGTGTCAAAAATTTTGAAAAAAATTAAATAACTCAAAATCCATCGATATTTTCGGAGTAGTGCCTCATATAAAATATACATGAATTCAGATTTTATATCGGAAAATGTAAAAAAAAGTATGTGATTCCATTTAAAATAAGAAAGTAAACATCTACTTCTGGTATAACCGGATGTAAATTGAATTTGAAAATATTTTTAAAAGAAGTGGCATAAACAACAACCAAAGAGCCCAAGTTTCAGAATTGAATTCGTTCTACTAATTCATATACTTCTAATAGCCCATCAACTTGAAAACCCCTGTATATATAGAAATATAATATCAATAAGAAAAAATCTGGTATATTAAAAATATAATAAATCAGATCTCGTGTTAACTTCTAAATGTCATAGCTGGTGTTATTCATTTGTTTAATTAATTTAGGGTATGCCGGTAAATCAGTAATTAAAAATTAAATAAAATAATTTTATTTTAAGAGCTGAATTTGGGGTCCTTTTCGCTTTATCTCGTCTATCCTAAAGAATAAAACTATTATTGAAAAACTTTCAACTTCCACAAATCCTTATCGAATATAAACTTTTAAATAATAATTTGTTGAAATTTACGTGTTAGCAGATGTTGAGAAAATCGATCATTTACAAGAACATCATTTTTGTTTATCAGTAATCCATTTATTACGTAATCTATTTCAAATTGTTATACTTGTACCTATAATTCCTTACAATTAGTTAAATTAGTCACGATACTTGCTAGTTAGGCGATTCGTTCTTGGTCTGACCCATCAACTTATCAACAGGAGCAACAAACAGAAGCAAACTTGATCGGAAATTTTATACTTCCTTATATTACTTACTAAGATCAATTTGTGCACGGAGCAATAACGTGTCGTATAAATTTTATTAAACTATATAGTTTTCAAATATCATTCATGTCCTATATACGTGTATCGTATTATTCGAATTAATCTATAAAAAGACATATTCAAAAAAGAAGGAATTAAAATCCTTATTCGTCTAAACTTTAAGATCAAAGATCTCACATAGGCACAACGAACCGAAAGCCATATCCCACGACCGGTTTCGACCTATCGGGTCTCATCATTTATATTAATAATATAGCCTGTAAAGGCCTTTATGCCAGCACCCACCTGATGAGACCCGATAGGTCGAAACCGGTCGTGGGATATGGCTTTCGGTTCGTTGTGCCTACTTGGTAGGACGCGTTCAAAATGTGAGATCTTTGATCTTAAAATTTAGACGAATAAGGATTTTAATTCCTTCTTTTTTGAATATGTTATATTTTCGTCTAGGAGTCCATCGGAATCAACAGTGTAATTCAATGCCGGTAGGGGTATTAGCCCTCGGAGTAATTGTTTCTGTTGATTCCATATTTATATTTATATTTATATAAAAAAAAGTTAAAAATTATAAAATTTTTACGACACCATCTAGCACCCGTTATGCAGTTGGATTTTGTATTTACGTAAATTGTTTTTCTCTTTTCCCTAATTTCTCTGCTCTGCTTTCGTTTGGCTGTGCTAATGGTTGTTCCGGCGCATGCATTTGCTTCCAAACAAAATATTTATTCACGTAAGTATTCTACTTGCTCACATTTTGCCTGTTGTCTTTAAAATGTCGTAATTTCGTCCCAGAACAAAGGAATTATCATCATTACTTTGTTTGATTATTGGTTCGTTTCAAACATTATAGACATTTTTAACAAACAATTGCTTAATCAATTCATTTGAGTAACTGTTATACCTTTTGTATGTATAACATACGAACTTTCAGACATTTTGAAAACAACATTTTGATCATTTTTCCACAAAAAGAACTTTTACAGAACTTTCAGATTACACAAAACAATAAATATATTTTCTTCTTTATTATACAGACACTTTAACAGAAATCGATTTATATTATCGACTTTTGTTAATACCTACTTGAAAAATAGTTTGACTGTTTTGTAAATATTCTATACTTAACAAAGTTTTCTATATATACTTCTTAATTAAAAATGGTTTATTCAAACTACAAAAAGGTTTACTGAACGATTTCAGTAGCCTTTTATCAATACTTTGAATAAACCTTAAATACTTAATGATAATTTCTTATATATTTATAAGAAATTTTCTATAAATATTGTAGGTTTTATTACTTAGGTTTACTACTAGTGCACATGTTTTTTACAAAGCGTTACATACAAGGTACTTAAAATAGTATTTACTTTACTTGGTATTTTAAGCTGTTACTCTCATTTTTTACTTACTAATTTTACTTCAGTTATTATTGCATGTACCTATTAAACATAAATTAAGGACTAAACATATACATTTATATGTATAGTAACATTGTTGAGAGTTTGCGTACGGACCAATTATTCAACGACGTACGGCACGTATATTACAAGGGACAAACAAACATAACGTACGTTATGCACCATACTTTTTACATACATAGTACATTTAAAACGATGCAACCCACAATGCTCGAACGTAGCTTACCTCGTATTTTTTGTATTAAAAGCGAGCTAGCTCAGTGTGGTACTTGAATTATTTGATTTTTATTAGTTCGTACAGATTAACTACGGCGTAAACGGAATCTCTCAATGATGTTACAGTACAGTACAGATATTGATTCCAATTCTGATACATACGTATCCTACATACTAACGATAATGCCTCAACCATGCGTTTTGTTTGTGACACAAAACTATATAATTTTTTTAATACAATTCGACAAAAATTTAAGACCCTTCCATTTGGTGTCCTTGAATTTATACTTTATTGAACAGTAAATACAACTTTTGTTGGGTTGATGTTGAGATTTAATTGGAAGTTAATTAATCACTTAACCGCTTACATAAGTTTTTAACTGATAAAATACACAAATAAATTTGGATCTTACCAAACTCTAAAGTCAAGCTGAGAATTTATCGGAAAGGATAAAAGGGGTATAAAACTTTGCATTTATATGGTAAATTAAAATGTAAAAACTGAAAAGTCTTAAAATTCTTTGACAATGTCCTCTTTATAGATAACTTATTGGCCTTTTTTGATTTTCAAAAAGATATTTTTTAACTTGTGACTCTTTCTACTGTTATTAGAGCTTCCGATATTTTTCGGCTTGGCTTTTAATTGATAGACTTCCATTACAAAAAAAATACTTGTCAATATTTATGTAAGAACTTAAGGGTTTCTTTCTGTCACTCCAATTTTGCATGGTCTCATTTTCATTGGCACTGCATATGGCTGATGAATGTTTTTCGGTTACTTATTACTTTTTAACTGTTTATAAAAAGTTCTATGTTAGAGATTCTTTGCATTACTGAGAAATGTTGAGGTCCAGAGAAACAGTTCTAATTAACTAATTTTTAGCATGCCCGCACCATAGTTAGTTTTTACGCACAATACCTCTTTTTCAAACATTTTTGTGTATCTACTTGAACTGTTCTTCGATTTTGCGATATGATTCACAGCGAACTAAAACTGTCCAAAATTAATTAAACAAGAACGCCTTTTCATAAACAAATTCTGTTTAAATTTGTAAACAATTTGTTTTTTATAACGAACACGTACATGATTGGTTTGATGTGCTCAATTGAATCCTTAACAATAATAGTATCTTAGTTTGCTAATATATATTACAAAATAAATGCTGTGACTCATTCGTAAACGATTTATTCTTGAATTTATTTAAATAAAAAAACACAGCACAATAGTTCAAAGACTGGGCCAAAGGTGAATTTTCTCTGCAAGGTATTTCCCATTAAAAAAATTTTTCATTTAGTTTTAGCATCATAAAGAACAAAAAGAAATAGAATTACTCATACCATCATAGTTAGTAAAAACTTTTCTTGTTAAAATTAAGTCGTAGTGATGATTTTTAGCTACTTATATGATACGAAAGATGTTATATTTTAATAAATATCCTTCTATCTTTCTCTTCATACATTCACTGAATATGATGATGTTATCTACTGTGTACCTTTAATTTGATATCACCACTTCTTTTTGTCTTTAATAATCTTTTCATTTGTTTAACGAAACAAATATGCACCTTATTTTTTTCTTCTTTCTACTTTGAAACGTTTTATCAATTTTGTCTACCTATTGTGTTTTACCAATCGCTTTCATTAGAGAAACACCAACTAATTATTATTTTTTTATATGGAAATTAAGAAAAAGCTTTGTAATGTTTCATACGTTTTGAAACATTAAAAAGTGTTTTCTTTATTTACATACTCAAAAAATGTTTCACAAGAAACTCGCCAATGACACAGTAAAATTAATTAATTTTTAATTTTCGTGTTGTCATTACAATAGTAATGACATACATATATATACTTATATACTTATGCTTGAACAAAATCCGATTTGATGACGCATGAGATTAAAAAATCTATAAAAAGAACCCTGACTACAACACAAAAAAATCAAAACTTAACACTAATTTGATAATCTATTTATGTAACCCAGATTATTAATTCAATAAATATTTACCTACGTATTGTAATTATAGGGGAAAAAAGTTTTAAAAAAATAATGGAATAATTTAATAATTTAGTGTATGTTCAGTTTACTCTACTGCTTGACTATTGCAGGAAAACAAGCTGGGAGACATTTGTTTCTCATTAAGATATGTTCCGACAGCTGGAAAGCTGACTGTAGTTATCTTGGAAGCTAAGAATCTCAAAAAAATGGATGTCGGTGGACTATCTGGTAAGCAATGGTAACAAAGACAAAATTTGATAAACAATCAATTTGTGAAGAAGAACTGTATAAGTTCTTGGTGAATAATTTATCGAAACTACTAGACGTGGATCATGATTTTTGTTAGATCTCATAAGCACGCCTTAAGCAGTCTCGATAAATCATCGACTAACTCAAAGACTGACTTGACTGTTTTGCCTCTGCTTTATGGAAATTCATAATAATGAAAAATAAAACAAACGAAATAATTTCCACTGTATATTTTAAATTGTTAACAATTGTTTCACACTACTATTCTAATATGCTACCAAAAACGTACTGGTGGACCTACACTGCAGTACAAAGCCGGAGGGTAAGGCGTAAGGCCCTCTTTAGCCTCCTTTCAGGAATCGTGGGAATGGGTGGATGGTGTTGTTAGGGAGAGAAAGATAAGACGAACGAAATTAAGATAGAAGTGAAGTGAAAGATTATCTGTGGAATATTACTGTCCCACAATTTTCCTAAGACCAGAGCAGCCTGACCCGGGTTCGAACCGGTGACCTCCCGAATGCTAAGTAATGATCTAGAGCACTAGACCACACCGCTTGGTTATGCTACCACTTACAAGCTGACTTATATACTATCTTACATTGTTAGTAAGGTAGGTGTAGGGTGTTTTTCCACTAATTTATTGACAATAATAGATTCATAGATATTTTCGATTTCATTTAAAATTTCATAATTGTTTTGTTTGATATGCTTTTTAATTTCGAATGAATCTACTATATCTAGTGTTTTTCCTTTTTATAAGTAATGTAGTGAAATACTACATTACTTAGAGAAAGGGAAAACTACCATTACCCTCAAATATAAAAATGTATTTAACAAATTCAATGTAGCATTAGCCGAAAATAATGATAATCTAAGATGTTTGTGTTAAATTGGACAAAGTGATAGAGCCATTAACATCATAAATAAAGAACATTTCAAAAATATCTATAAAAAACATACTAAAACAGGTTTTTCAGAATATATCTCTTTAAATCGCCACTTAGATTTAAATAATGTTTTTACACTTAATAGCTGTTTAAAAAGTAAAAGTAAAATGTCTCTCTTAGAAACCCTAGAAATTAAAAAAGCTCTTGCCCACAATACGAATTTAGTTAACAACTTAATAGAATTAAGCTTTTTTGAGTCTCCACTCATTTTGTGTTGTTAGATACATATATATTGTCGCACTAGTTTTAAGTACCGAGCGTCGTGGTCTAGTGCTCTAGAACATTGCTTAGCGTTCGGGAGGTCACCGGTTTGAATCCGGGATCCGGCTGCTATCGTCGAACTTTTCTGTGTTTTCCTTGGATCACATAGGCAAGTAATACTCCACAGATACGTAATCTGCCACTTCTCTTCTCTCTTCATTTCGTCCGTCTCAACATTCTCCCCCTAACCACACCACAAACCCATTCCCAAGATTCCTGCAAGGAAGCTGAAGAGGGCCTTACACCCTACCCTCCGGCTTTGCACTACAGTGTAGCTCGGAGGGACTGCCCGCCCACCAGCACGAGTAACTGGTGGGAATGAAACACCTAAAAGTTTTTTTTTGTAGCATATTAATATGTCTTCTGCCCTAGTAGGGTGAAACAATTGTTAGGAATTTAAAATATACAGTGGAAATTATTTTGTTTGTTTTAGTTTTCATCGAAGAAGCACCTTAAAATCAAATTTATAGAATATCTAGTTGTGACGAGTATATCTGCTATTAACTGAAATATTTAATATATTAAACATGGGCCTTACTAATGTATCTACTTGTCCAATTGAATATTATATACGTGATAATAAAGTAAACCAAGTTAATAAGAACAGTAAAAGTTCTTGATCAGTAATTACTTCAGTTAACAGCAGATATCTGTAGATGGCGATGTACTACTGTAACTAAATATTAAATAAATTTGTTATTGTTATTACATCTCATCTAAACCTGGTATGAAATTTTTTAATGATATTTCTGAGCTAGTGAATTAGAATACCAAAAAAAAATAAAATTCTAAATGAGAAATAAAACACAACTTGAAATACTTTCACTATTATTTATTGCACTCTACACGTATTTCGCATTATAAAAGCATCCTCAGGAGTAAATAATTATACTAAATAACAAACTGTTGAATATGGACATTTATAGTGGATGGTTAAATAGAGAGGGTACAATATCAGGGTCTAATGGACGGTTATTTCCAATCTCTACTTGGTCGTTTGTGATTATTTTATTTAATTTTATTGCCTTTTTAATTTTTTATTTTATTTATAATACCTTCAAATTAAAGAGTGTAGGCTTTCACGGCCGGCGTTATTATAAGAATGATTTTCTGTGTTTGATGGCCGTAGTCTAAAGGCTTGTTTTCTGCCTGACGTTTCGTCAGCGACTGCGGCTGACATCTTCAGAGGTATTGAGGTCGTCAAAGTAGCTTTCTGCCTCGAAGTTCTTTTCTCGGCGGCGCGCTATCGCTACAATCCCTCTGAAGATGTCAGTCGCAGTCGCTGACAAAACGTCAGGCAGAAAACAAGCCTTTAGACCAGGGCCATCGAACCCGGAAAATTATTCTTATAATACCTTCAAATTATTTTTGTTTATCGTATGGTTATTATCAATAAGATGATTGGCTAAACTCGAAGCCTGTTTGTTATATTTTACATAGTTAAACTTTTCGTTAAACCTGGTCAAAATATCTCTTCTGTATTTTCCAGTGTACACAGCTGGAAATTTTGAACAGGTAATTTCGTATACACCGATCTTGCCAAGCATGTTTGGTTTATCAGTCATGTTATTGTTGACTAGAAATTTACCTAAAGTGAATTCATTAAAATATTGTTCCGTAATAAAGTATTTTTCGCCAGATGTTGTCTTTATTACTAGTTTTTAGTATAGGAAAAATAACGGTGCTACTATTTCTTTTTAATTTTTTGTGTACTAATTTATCAATAATGTTAGGATCATATCCATTATTTTTAGTAATTATTTTTATAACTATTAATTCTTGTGAAAAGACTTCATTTTTTAGAGGGATATTTAGTAATCTATTTATCATAGTGTAAAGCGGCTAATTTTATCCTATTTGGATGATCTGAATGATAAGGTATAATGTAAAATATTAATTTCTATCTTATTATTACTATTTATACATAATTATAGATCGTAACTATCCACTATAAAAATTAATGTCCAACATTTTGTTATTTAGTATAATTATTTACTCCTAAGGATGTCCTTATAAGGCGAAATACGTATAGAGTGTAATAAATAATAGTGAAACTATTTCAAATTGTGTTTTATTTCTAATTGTATTATGTTTCACCAAGTGATAACGGCGAATAGTTTAAATTTATTTAAATTCTGTGTTAAAATATAAAATCTTGAAAAGACCTTCCAGCAGATTATTGTTTGCAGATCCGTATGTAAAAATTGCATTAATGCAAAACGGCAAAAGGCTCAAGAAAAAGAAGACGAGTATCAAGAAATGCACTCTAAACCCTTACTACAACGAATCGTTTACATTTGAAGTACCATTCGAACAAATACAGGTAAATATTCTGTTGATCAGGGGCGCAACAATTGAGTTTGGGGCCGATCTCTTTTTTTGAGACAAATTAATTGGTGCATTTAAAAACTTGCTCTCGTCTTTTAAAGTTAAAAATTTTTAATTTTGGCTACGTGTCCATACCATAATTGTTTGAAAAATTAGAAGAAAGGAAAAATTTAAAAACAATTATGCACATTGCAGTTTTAACATACTGTTGTATTTTTTTAATAGGAATTTAGTTAAAAAAATATCTTTGTCCTCTTTTCAAATATTTATAGTATGTGGGGTCGCATTCGAAGTTTAAACATTTTATAACAAAAATAACCTTTTCGTTGTTTACCTTTTGCATTTTTTATATTGGTTTGTAGTAGGCGTCAGTCAAATATATAATAGTGACTTTAGAGAAGAAAGGCATGGAGACTGCATTTAATACAATACCAGTGATCCTGAAATAGAAAATAATAGTGGTCAACCTTTCTCGTTCTAACGCGGTCTGATTGACTGTCTCTTCCTTAGCCGCTATCTCTCTCAACCGCTTGAGCCAAACGTATGTACTTATTCAACCTTATGTTAACTTTGACAACTAATCGTAAAAACAATATCGCATTAGAGGAAGAAAGGACGACCACTATTATTTTCTATTTTAAGGTATTTCTGATATTAATTTGCATTTTCATAACTAACTCCAATTTATCTTAATCCTATGTTTTATTCAAAGTAATAACAATTCTAATGTAACATCCGAGACGTATCTAGAAAGAAGATAACCTCATAAATCTATTTTTGCTAGAATAAGAGAAAATCCCATTAACCATGGAAGTTTTAACCAAACAAATAACCAGTAATAATAATTAAACTAGCTAAGGAATTCATTAGCGATTATTGAAAGAGTCAAAAAGTGTATTCTAAAAATTAAAATATACAATAATAAAGAACAGAAAAAAAACTTCCAATTTAACTGTAATGCGCCTTTAACGTATTTCTTTTTTTGTAGATTGTTGCGCCCATAATATTGGTTCTAATAATTTTTTCGTTTTACAGTTTTTATGAAATTAATTGATATTGTAGAAAGTAAATCTTGTGGTAACCGTGGTGGATTACGACAGAATTGGTACGTCCGAGCCAATAGGTAAAGTTGTACTAGGCTACAATGCAAGCGGTACTGAACTACGCCACTGGTCCGACATGCTTGCCTCTCCTCGTAGACCCATAGCCCAATGGCATACATTAAAGGACCCCGAAGATGAAAAGAAAGACTAAGCATTTCCAGCGGCATATCGTCTTATGATTTTCTTTAACTAGGTAAGTGTAGCTTTATTGATAAGATTATATGGACATAATCTATTATTTAGGCCTCTACTTTATGGAAAAACATGTTTAACACGAAATAAAAAACTCAATTTGATTTTTCCACTGTTTATTTTCAATCTTCATTATTGTTTCGCCCTACAAGGGCATCTTCAGAAAACAACTGATTACATTTGGCAACATATATTGGACAGACAGGAAGGAAGGACTTTATGAACTATGTAAATAATAAACATCATGAATTCAATACAAATAATAATTTCAAACTTTTGCATTGCTCAAATAAGAGCAGAAAATTACACATATTAGAATCTTTGGAACTCAGTTGTGGACCTGAAGATGACCTTGTAGGGCGAAACAATTGTCAAGATTGAAAATAAACAGCAGAAAAATCAAATTGAGTTTTTTATTTAGTGTCAATATGCACATATTTATCTATTGTATATCCTACTACAGAGATACGACTTATTTGTAACAGTTCTATGGGACCGTTCAAGTACTACGTAAGCACCATTCTACTAATTTTACATACCCTTTATTAAAAAAATATTGAGGGCTGTGCGAATTGTGACGTCTTATCAGAGGGGACTTAAAATGTGACTACATGTGACATTAGCGGGGCTGAGGCCGAAAAGTAGCGGACGTCTTTTATGGATGACCTCAAAATCCTGATTAGATAGTATGATTTCAATCGACTCCAGTGGAAATATACCTATCCATTATCGAAAAAAACTTTTCTATAACCATGATTCAATTATTTCTGGATTTTCATGTCAAATACATCGTGATAACCATTTTTCACAGCTCTGCTTTGTAATTTCGGCCACAAATAGTGGAGAAATGCATAATGTGCGATTATATAAACAACGGCCAGTAAATACTCATTACCCCAATCGGTAAATTACATATTAAGTATACTTCATTATTTTGATACTCCGACCAAGCGCTTCCCTCCGGCACTTGATATTTACCTTCTAAAAAAATCTTTTGGGTGTTTCATTCACACCAGCTAATAATACTGATGAGCGGGTAGTCCCTCCGACTTACAATGTGGTGCAAAACCGGAGGGTAAGACAGAAAGCCCTCTTCAACTTTCTTTTAGCAATTGTTGAAGTGGGGAGGGTGGGTGGTGGTTTGGAAGAGACAGACGAATTGGACGACATCAAGTTAGAGCATTACTATTATTAATGATTATCTATGCTATATTACTGATCGCGGGGGGGGAGGGGAGATATTTTTATGGTTCCCCAGAAAAACCCTACTGTCTTGAAATATTTCTTTAATAAAGTTTTTTTTATTGTTCAGACTAATTAAAGGTTTTTTTTTTAATTCTTTAATCGAATCAAGTTCCTATTTTATTTTTTAACAATTTTTAAATAATTTTCATTGCTGAACTAACTTTTATTATATTGTATGTAAAATTATTTTATAAAGGTAAACCATATCTTTAAAAATACCAAAATTTGAAATTCTCATTTTACATAAAACTAAAACAAAATTTTTAAATTCATCGACTCAGGAAAATATTTAAGATAAATACGTTTTTGGGGTTTAAATTTTTAACAAAGAAAAGACAACTTACAGGGTGAAAGTTTTAGAGATTTTAAATTATAATAAAAAGATCCGTAACATGATTGCATATATTCGTTTTAATTCAGAAAAACCTTTTTACTTTTTGTCTAATGTGAATCCAAAGGCCCAGTAATTTTTATCGTTTAGGGCCCCCCACTTGATGGCATACTAAATGCAAAAGTACTTTTTTTAATTTTGTATAATTTATAATCGCGAAAGTTTCATCTGATTGTATCATTAATGTAGCCTACGTAGTACATCTTACTTCGAGGTTCTAATCAGTTTCTTTAACAATAATTTAATTTTTGATACAATATTTTATAATAGTATACCTGTACGTACTTGTCCATTGTCTATTTATCGTCAATTTGTGGTCAAATCTTATAATACACTATTTTACTAACGATATAAATTCTGTTTCTGTTTCAAAGGTGTTTGACCATTCAAAGCATCCCTAAGTTTTTCTTTGAGAAATGGATTCCATTAAGATCCAACCAGAGCGGCAGTTGCACTTAAATAGATAGTAATCAATAAGTAACCTGCATGATATATAATTAAAAAAAAAACAACCCGATTTATATTACTTACCTATATATTACAATAAACAAAACCCATTCCATATTTACTAAAACATTTAACAGTAATTCCTTTTTTTTAATTTTGTTACTTGTATTATTCAATGTGATATCCTCGTAAAGTGTATTAACATCTATTTCAAGTTATTAAGAGTTTTATTGCAGGGTAGATAACAAAACAAATAAAAAATAAGCTTGAATTTTAATCTTTTTACCGTAAATTACTTGGAGGATATCACAATAAATATTCTACCTTAAATTTGAAAATATTTATAAATAAAAGTGTTTAAATAATTAAGAATTAGGTATACAGTTTCAATCAGTCATCTGAATAATATACCTACATAAAATGCCTAAAATACAAACAAATAATGCTGCATATTGTAATTGACAATAGCGTTGTATTGTTATAGCTCTCTAGAATTACCTACAGTTAAAATTTAGATAATAAATAATACATAAAAGCAAGCACCTTAGTGCTCTTGCACTGTGTGTTTGGTAATTTAATTTTCTTCCAGATTAATTGTAATAAATCATTAATATATTGATAGTGCACAAAAGTTTAAAAATTGTAAAAGTAAGAACCAATGAATGATATTATGAAACAAAAATAGCAAACAATACCGCGTAAAAATACAATAATATGTTCTAAACCTGTAATTAACAATTTTGAATCGTTTAAATTATTTATTGTATTTGTTACCTTTTTATAAGTAGGAAAGAACCTACTGTAAATAAATACTGCGTACTTATGTAGACGGAAGAATAAAGTCTTTTTTTTTAACCGTACAGAGTGTTCCAAAAAGTCCTTCGTACGAGACCGCTCATTAAATTTTAAAAAATAGTAGAAATTTTAGATTTCCTAAACTTTCATTTCTCCGTAAAATACGAGATAATAAATTTTATAATGCACTAACTGCTTATTGGGACACAGTGTACAAGATACAGTGAGAGTTACAGAAGGAAATATTAACATTACACCGTATAAATCCAAGTAAAGTTGTCTCGAAAACTTTTAACTGAAAAAATAGGAAAATGAAAAAATTGTTACATAAGCACTAAGATGTAGTTTTCAAAAATGTGGTAAATTATAATTAATAATGACTTAATGTAGTTTGAAATAATAACGAACATGGTATTTTGAATTCCATGTGTTAGTTTGTCAAAAACTCTGTGATTCCACTTAAACCAAAAGAAAATAAAAACCAAAATCCTTATTCACATTACTCCCTTATGCTTAAAATATAACTACCTAATGTTATAATTTTAAACGTATTATCTCTTGTAAATAGTATAAGCATAGTGTTCAAATTCAAAGCTGTACAGTAATGTTCCAAATGCCCATTTCAAAGCATTAGTAAATTTGTTACTCGATTTCTTTATAATTTTAAGGGAGAGTCCCCTTTAGATTTTCATATTTGATCATATGACAGAAACTGTAAATTAGCTATAGGTATAAATATACAACTCCTTATTTATATTATTTAAGAAATGTAAAAAAGTAAATTAATTTATAAAGACAAATTGGTTAAGGCTTCCGCGGCCAGTTGATGAGCTAGTGTAATCCTTATTCAGGTCTAAAGGCCATCTTTGTTTGGAATTGCTTCCTAACGTTTCGGTAGCATGAGTGGCAAGCTTCATCGGAAGTCCTTTCATCTCCATTACTTTAGCTTAATCAGATTTGGAACCCTATACACAGGCACTCTCGCGCAATGCCGATTAATATCCCGATGTCAACCGAAGCTCCGCCCCTTTTACCCACCAGTGTAAATACAACCTACATCCATCATCGGAGATGGAGAGACTTCTGAAGAGCGCGCCCTCACGCTAGCGAAACGTTAGGAAGCAATTCCAAATAAGGACGGCCTTTAGACCCGAATAAGGACTACACTAATTTATAATGTCAAGTTGTTAGATTATGTACCTACAACATGATTAATTTCAATACTTACTTAAATGTGTACCATAGAAGTATAAAAGTTATAGCACTATTTACAGTTATTTTTAGTTTTCGTCTTTTATTTTCCTTGTTAATAAAAAAATATTATTAATAATTGCATTATCAATGACTGTAACTCAATAAAGTGTGTTATAAAATTCCTTCTTTAATTTCGGTTCCCATTTGCTTTTAGGTATTTCATTTTTTTGATAACAAATATCTCTCACAAAATACTCAAAATTGTTAGAATAAAACTTGCTTACATTGACTACCTACGGCATAGTTGAGCGCCATCTCTAGAATTTGACCACTAATTATGAGTTTACTAATATGTTGACGACCATCTGTCAAACTATCTAACAAAATTTATTCTGCAAAACAGTCTTACGTTTATCCCGAAAAATAGACTCTAGTTTAGTATTACTGTAACATGTTATGTACAAACTTAGCTTTCAATAACGCATTTCTGAACAATATTTATTATTTTTAAAAAATTTTGTTCATGAAAATATGCAAACTAGTTACATTCATTTGAATTAACCGCTAAACATCCATTTTGATTTTTAGCTGTTTTTAGCTTAATTCAGAGAGTTGATTATGTTGCCCTTTACTTGTTGAAGGTTCTGAATTTCAGTATTAACCACATTAAAACACGATTTAAACTTTCACAATTACTTATTAAGACACTGCTTAACAATATTGTTTCGCCCCACAGTGGATGCATCTTCAGAAGCTGGAGGATAGATACAAAGCAGTGTAGTAATGAATAATTCTAAGAAATTAAATAGTGTTCAATCGATTTTACATACAATTAGTTCAGACATTACCGACGATATCGCATCTTCAGTCTCAGCTCTCACTTCCACCTCACTTCTAGTCGTGGTCTAGGGTCTAGTCTATGGTCATGTCCACAGACAACACAGATTAGAGAGGTATGACCACAGATTAGAGAGGTTTATAGATAATTCACTCGATAAACGCCGTCTATAACTTGGAGTTCACACTAAAACGGAAAAGGCGGGGAATTTAAACAGGTCGTAATTTCGTTTTCAGTTTTCAAGTTTTTCTTAAGTAATGAAATTAGAATTTAACATGTAACAATCTATTTTCCAAAAGAATATAATAAACCATAAAATATTCTTTTAGTTGGTAGATTGTTACATGTTAAATTCTAATTTCATCAAAATAATGCAGAGGATACATAATGCAAAAGATTGAATATGGCTAATAAAATATTTTATTGTATAAATTGCGTTTACAATTAACAAATACACTCACAATTTAGTTACAGTAGAACCCCTCTTAACCGATCACTTTAGCTATTTCAAAGGGAAATGTTAACAGAAATATAAAATAACACTGTTTTATGATAACTAATTGTTTCTGCCTGTACTTTATGGAAATTAGGAACCATATTGAATCAAATAATTGAGTGAAACACACTTAATTTCCACTTAATACATTTATTAAACTCTCCCGATCGTTTTACCCTACAAGGGTATCTTCAGAAGAAGTATCGATCAAGTATCAATAAATTAAGTGTGTTTCACTCAATTATCTGGTTTATGATGCAAATAATATGTATGTTCAGATTTGATGAAGAATTTGAAAACATTGAAAAAGATAAAATAGGCATGTACTGTACAAATTAACAACAACAGCAAAGTAATTTTTTGAAAAATTATTATTTTTTTAAGCTGAATATGGCTATTTTGAGTAACAAACAAACACTGGGTTACGTTTCACGAATTATTTAAATATAATATATATAAATAATAAATAATTAATAAACATAAGCATAAAAATGTGCTTCTCAATGATCAATTAGATTTAAATAATTCCCCTTTACTTAATCTACACCCTACACCCCCACCTTAGTTATGTACCTACTTACATATATAAGTAATGTTAGTCTTCTGTTAGTTTAAGAACTTGTAAATCTTCTGATGAAGCCACAAAGTGGCGAAACAATTGTTAAGACAATAAAAAGTGTGGAAGTTGAACAAGTTATTTTATTTATTATACATTAAAAAAATAACTTTCGCAATGGTTAACTAAAAAAATATGAAACAGTTATACAAAACTACTGCATAAATGCAATTATAGATTTATTTGGAAAGTCAAGCTTCGCTAATGCTATCGGAAGATAAAACACAAAATGCTAGATAAGAACAACAGAACGCACTTACGTAGAACATGTATTGCAGTAAAGGAATCGGTGGTGCACTTTTATAACATTTTCCATTTTTCAGGAAATAATCATAACCAATAAGAATATACAGTAACTAGTTATGTCGTTAACAGAAGGGTGGCAAACTGCACTGTGCGGGTGGGGAACCAATGAAAATACTCAACAAATGGAGCAACGAGCAATAGTTGCTAATCTGTGAAAAAAGTTCCTCCATAGGTAATATGTGTTAAATAAAGAAAGTATATAACAAAAATATACGTCCTTATCATGATAAAATAGCTAGTGATTGAACTTTTCTAAAGATCACCATTTACTAGAAAGTATATTTCTGGTGGATGATATTTTATTTGTGTAATCTCTTTTATGTTTGTAAACTTCGTCGCCAAATCGTGTTGTTTTTATTTTACTATTAATATTTCCCGCAACTCGGCTAGTTGACGTTACCTTCCATTCCCGACAGCTAACACGTATTATCATAATGCCCTAAAAATGTTTCATAAGTAAGAGGATTCCATCCTCCGCCGTTGTTTACATTAACAGGTATCTGGTGTCTATCCGTAATATAAACAACCTTCCCAGATATGCGGCCATCAGGACCGCCAAACCTGACATCGTGTACAGTATGTTTTTCATTGATATTTTTTCAATTCATAATGAAAGTTTCTTTTCATATTGTTAAATTGTACAAAAATATATAATATATATATTCGAACGTCTTATAACACTACAAACAATCTTTATTGGTACAACCAAATGTATACATTTCGAGTACGAAGTAATCATTTTCAATGGTAATAGTAAACGGGTGGTAAACAGTTTACAGTTGAAAATGACTACCTCTTAGTCGAAATGTATAGGTACATTTGGTTGTACCAATAAACATTGTTTGTAGTGTTATAAGGTGTTTAAATGTATTTTTTATATAATTCACACTACAAGTCACTCGATACCTATCCGTACCTCTAATTATTGTACAAAAATTTCAACTGAAATTTATTAAATTAATTTATTAATTCTTCAATAATTGATTCAACTCCTTTCACACTGTACATGTATTGTTTCATATATAAAAAGTATGTACCTATATGTAACCAACTGTACTTGTTTTCATAACCTGTTTACTTACTTTTGCAATTTTAATTGTTTTTCAAATCATGATTCCGCCTTTTTTCTTCTAATGGCAATAAATAGTGCATTTCTTCAAATATCTCAACAACTTTCATTCATAAATACAAAAACTATAAGTATGTACATTTATGTTACCGTTTCTTTTTTATTTTATCGTTTTTTACATACCTTTTCCTTATCCACATTCTTCATTTTTTCTTTCGAATAAAATCTAAACACTTTGTCACATATTTCACCGATTTAACAATAAATAATAATAAAAACGAATTATTACAGATTTTGCTTATTTACCGGCATCAACTATATACAATTTGTAAGAGGGTTTCCCCGCAACATTATATATATATATATTGTAATATCATTATATATCTGTTTATATACAAATTACAACAGCATTAATAGGAGTAGCAAAGCATCAACAATTTTTATTTCTAAAATGTTTCCTACTTAATAGACAACCCTCATTACGTAAACCTTGCAAAACAAAATTTAATTATAAAATACTTTTTCTCTTATGCAACCCATGTCACGTTGTACTACAGAGCTATCTTTGACTCGGAGTATCACCTATTTTGCAATTGACAGAGTGAATACCCCCTGGGCAGGGGGTTTAGACTTTATTCGAAAGAAAAAATGAAGAATGTGGATAAGGAAAAGGTATGTAAAAAACGATAAAATAAAAAAGAAACGGTAACATAAATGTACATACTTATAGTTTTTGTATTTATGAATGAAAGTTGTTGAGATATTTGAAGAAATGCACTATTTATTGCCATTAGAAGAAAAAAGGCGGAATCATGATTTGAAAAACAATTAAAATTGCAAAAGTAAGTAAACAGGTTATGAAAACAAGTACAGTTGGTTACATATAGGTACATACTTTTTATATATGAAACAATACATGTACAGTGTGAAAGGAGTTGAATCAATTATTGAAGAATTAATAAATTAATTTAATAAATTTCAGTTGAAATTTTTGTACAATAATTAGAGGTACGGATAGGTATCGAGTGACTTGTAGTGTGAATTATATAAAAAATACATTTAAACACCTTATAACACTACAAACAATGTTTATTGGTACAACCAAATGTACCTATACATTTCGACTAAGAGGTAGTCATTTTCAACTGTAAACTGTTTACCACCCGTTTACTATTACCATTGAAAATGATTACTTCGTACTCGAAATGTATACATTTGGTTGTACCAATAAAGATTGTTTGTAGTGTTATAAGACGTTCGAATATATATATTATATATTTTTGTACAATTTAACAATATGAAAAGAAACTTTCATTATGAATTGAAAAAATATCAATGAAAAACATACTGTACACGATGTCAGGTTTGGCGGTCCTGATGGCCGCATATCTGGGAAGGTTGTTTATATTACGGATAGACACCAGATACCTGTTAATGTAAACAACGGCGGAGGATGGAATCCTCTTACTTATGAAACATTTTTAGGGCATTATGATAATACGTGTTAGCTGTCGGGAATGGAAGGTAACGTCAACTAGCCGAGTTGCGGGAAATATTAATAGTAAAATAAAAACAACACGATTTGGCGACGAAGTTTACAAACATAAAAGAGATTACACAAATAAAATATCATCCACCAGAAATATACTTTCTAGTAAATGGTGATCTTTAGAAAAGTTCAATCACTAGCTATTTTATCATGATAAGGACGTATATTTTTGTTATATACTTTCTTTATTTAACACATATTACCTATGGAGGAACTTTTTTCACAGATTAGCAACTATTGCTCGTTGCTCCATTTGTTGAGTATTTTCATTGGTTCCCCACCCGCACAGTGCAGTTTGCCACCCTTCTGTTAACGACATAACTAGTTACTGTATATTCTTATTGGTTATGATTATTTCCTGAAAAATGGAAAATGTTATAAAAGTGCACCACCGATTCCTTTACTGCAATACATGTGCTACGTAAGTGCGTTCTGTTGTTCTTATCTAGCATTTTGTGTTTTATCTTCCGATAGCATTAGCGAAGCTTGACTTTCCAAATAAATCTATAATTGCATTTATGCAGTAGTTTTGTATAACTGTTTCATATTTTTTTAGTTAACCATTGCGAAAGTTGTTTTTTTGTTTATCGCTTTGAAGTAGCATTCGTAAGTAAATAGTTTTAAATTTATAGTTTGATTAAAAAGTAATTCTTAAAGTAGTTTATTCGTAGGTGGTATATTTTTGATCTCCTTAGCGCAAGTTAATTTTTTTTTCGCGTTTAAGTAGCATTTGTAAGTAAATAGTTTTAAATTTTTAATTTGATTCATTAGTAATCCTTAAAGTAGTTTATTCGGTTTATTCGTAGATAGTATATTTGTGTACAGTTCTACTTTCGTCGTTTTTGTTTGTGTTACTACCCTTCGTGAACGAAAGGTTGTTGTTTGCAAGTGCGTGCAAGTATTGTGTCAGTTGGTGTTACAATGGTGCATGTGTGTTGTGTAAGGAGTTGTTCCAACACCTGTAAAACAACTTCTTTGCATAGATTTCCCAAAGATGAAGTGCTAAGAAAGTCAAACGATTGTACATTTCCAGAAGATAAGATGCAACGTGGTTATGTCATTATATATTTTTAATAAATATTTTCCGTTATTACAATTTTTCTTTGAATGATACCACCTTTCTTCATTTGGTATAACTTAAAAAAGTAAATTCTATATTTATTTCCCTAATGTCATTCACATTGTGTAACAGAAGTGCACCATGTAGTGTATTTTCTTATAGCTTTATCGAGAATGGATTACACGTGTTGGCCGTGCTGACTTACTTGAAAAACCTATGGATCAAGTAAGAGAATCATATTGAGTATGTAATGTCCATTTTGGTCCTGATGCTGCTTACGTTGGTTTGTGGCATAAATCTTCAATCCACCGAGATGCTGTGCCAACTTTATTTTTGCATAATAATGCTGCAGAAACAGGTATTGCTTCAATGCTTTTAATTATTACTTTTAGTACATTTTCTGCACGTGCCCTTGATTCAACAGTTCCCCCTGGTTTTGTATCGATATAGCGAACAGTAATATATTCCATTTGCAATTACTACCTATACTATTTTACTGCATTTTACTCTTTCCGTAAGTACTATGTTAATGGTAGTTAATTTTGTTTTACCTAGAAATCGCATGTTCGACTGCATTGACGTCAAGCCACGACGCTGAAGCATCTACTTCTCGGGCCACAAATGTCCGTAAGTGTAACTGTCTCATTAAATAGAACCCTCCTTAAAAGTAATTACTACACCGCGATCACTGTTGTTTCTTATTATATTATTATTTGTATTCATTGATGTAGCAGGATTAGGCTCTTTACTTTCCTCCGTAGTTTAGATAATTCCTTAAATTAATTATATATATTTTTATATTCTTATGTAATTGTGATAACAAACCCGTAATTTTAAGATAAATAAACAAATTTGTTTTCTCAGATTTTCCGTCTGATAAGACCCGTACGGAAGCATCCACCAAGGGAAAAGGCTCGCGTAAAACTTCAATCAATAAACACTCCAGTAAGAGTCGTGCAACAATTTCAATGTGGTAATTTGTACAATTTTCCTAATTTTTAGATATTATCCGCTCATTACAAACATCGTCCGATTCTATTAAAGTGTACGCTGCGAAGAAACACGCGATTCGTAAGAAGTTTTTACAGAAGTAAACGTGCTATATTGTAAACCACCAGGTCAATTTTCAACTTCATTACCTCCCGTAAGTTTCTTAGGTGTATACTGTTTTGTAACATTAATTCAAACAATTGAACTATCTATTGTTAATCTGGTTTTATGTGTCACGAATTCATGTCAGTAATTTTTTTCTTTTTATTGGCAGATTTCCAGATTGAAGGAAAAATTGCAGCACTACACCTTTACATCTGACAACAGCGGTAGCACTCCACCTCCTTCTTGATAACATTTTACATCTACGTCTCACTTAATGATGTCCATTTTCGAATTCATTACCTCTCGTAAGTTTTTAACTATATACTGTCCTTTATTAAATTAATTCTTACAATGTAATTACTGTTTTTCTTTTGTGTGTGTTACACAGTTCCGTCAGTAATTTTTTCTATTTATTGGCAGGTTTTCAGATTGAGGGTGTGCAGGCAATTGCAACACTACACCTTGTAGCTGATAACAGCGGTAGCACTCCTTCATGATACCATTTTGCATCTACGTCTCACTTAATGATGTCCATTTTCGAGTTCATTACCTCTCGTAAGTTTTTAACTATATGCTGTCCTTTGTTAAATTAATTCATACATTTAATTATTGTTTTTCTTTTGTATGTGTCGTGGTACGTTAGTGAATTTTTTCTTTTTATTGGCAGATTTCCACATTCAAGGCATACAGAGAATGCAGTACTACACCTTCTACCTTCTCATAGAACAACGGCACTACAGTTTCTTGTTAGTGCTATTGTTAGCACTAAATCTTCTTGGTAGTTACTCCAACAGTACACTTTACTCATGGTACTAACGGCAACACTACATCTTCTTCATAATAACGGCAACACTACACCTTCTTCTTAGTACATAATCATAGCAGATAAGTAAATATACCACTTCCATGGTCACATTCCTGTTTTTTGTACGGCATCTCTAAGTGAATCGAGTAGCTTAGTTGTGCTGATATATAAATATGTTAATTGTTTACAGTGACTACGGAATTGTTAATTTATTTTGCAATTGTTTCATTCCTATGTAATTTTGTAATTATTACAGTAGAACTGTTAACCTTTCTGGGATTATCAGCCTAGTTAAAAATGGTCTGAGGGGGAGAGGTTTTAGTCGGTAGGTTCGAGGACACCTTCCTCGGGAATCCGACACTACCAAATCGCACGGGCGGCTGGGTGTCTTTAGAAGATTTCCTCTCCTCCCCGAAAACAAAAACAAAAAAGAAAAAAAATTGACGTTTATAGTTTGCGTATCGCATTCTTTGTGAGACATGTTGAATAATATTGAATATGGGTATTTTGAGTAAGAAACATTGGGTTACGTTTCACGAAAAAAAAAATTATTTATTCTTGTCTACAGTATATACAATATCAGTAACAACACAGCTCTTGATAATGACCCGCAACGGTCGAAACAATATTGTAGAGAAGAATAAATTAAATTTTTTCGTGAAACGTAACCCAGTGTTTGTTTGTTACTCAAAATAGCCATATTCAGCTTAAAAAAATAATAATTTTTCAAAAAATTACTTTGCTGTTATTGTTAATTTGTACAGTACATACCTATTTTATCTTTTTCAATGTTTTCAAATTCTTCATCAAATCTGAACATACATATTATTTGCATCATAAACCAGATAATTGAGTGAAACACACTTAATTTATTGATACTTGATCGATACTTCTTCTGAAGATACCCTTGTAGGGTAAAACGATCGGGAGAGTTTAATAAATGTATTAAGTGAAAATTAAGTGTGTTTCACTCAATTATTTGATTCAATATGGTTCCTAATTTCCATAAAGTACAGGCAGAAACAATTAGTTATCATAAAACAGTGTTATTTTATATTTCTGTTAACATTTCCCTTTGAAATAGCTAAAGTGATCGGTTAAGAGGGGTTTTACTGTAACTAAATTGTGAGTGTATTTGTTAATTGTAAACGCAATTTATACAATAAAATATTTTATTAGCCATATTCAATCTTTTGCATTATGTATCCTCTGCATTATTTTGATGAAATTAGAATTTAACATGTAACAATCTACCAACTAAAAGAATATTTTATGGTTTATTATATTCTTTTGGAAAATAGATTGTTACATGTTAAATTCTAATTTCATTACTTAAGAAAAACTTGAAAACTGAAAACGAAATTACGACCTGTTTAAATTCCCCGCCTTTTCCGTTTTAGTGTGAACTCCGAGTTATAGACGGCGTTTATCGACTGAATCATCTATAAACCTCTCTAATCTGTGGCCCCTGGGTATGACCAACGAGTACATATCCATAGATAATAAAATTCTACAGATGACAACCATAGCATGACCATGACTGACGACTATAACAGAGATCAAGTCTATCAAAAAATGTTTATTTTGTTACCAACTCATTATTTATATAAATATTAAAAGTTAATATAATATTGCAGTGCCCTTATTATTATCCACTCCCAAGAACTTATATAATTGCTCACTAAGGTCTAATGGTAAATGAAATAATTTTATTATTTATTAGCTTACAAATTACAGAAGTATTGTATTCTAAATACATATGGTATACTTAAGTGAATAAATAATATTTTATGTATTCTATACAAGTGCTACTAAATCAAGGCTGTAAATTGTTGTTTCCAATATTATATCTTCTCTTTAATGTTCTATATTTTTTCAACATATACAATGCTTCAATTTCTTTTTGTACAAATTCCCCATGCCTTATTAATTTTTTAATTTCTTCGGGATCTTTAACATCCTTATTTTTTATAAATGCTTTATGAAGTCTATGTCTAAAAAAATCATACCCAGTTGGCCAATCTTTTCCAAGATGTAACAGCTAAAATTAAGTAAAACTAAGAACATCAAAACATACAGTTATTCTTTCGTTACATTTTTATATAAATTAATTACTCCACTTTTTAAGGACATGGTGAAAAAGTTAGATACGTAAGATATAAATAAACATATTTTAGCATAAACAAACTAAAGTCCACAAATTCAAGAACAGTTATATTAATTTTCGAATTTCTTGACGTATAATGACATTTTTTTAACCAACAAACTGAAAACTTGACTATTTCATTTCGTTTCATGTTAAGTGACGTGTAATATAATAAAATACCTTAAACAAGTTAAAAAAACTTGGGTTTCTTTTCTTATTTACTGCAATATTTTAGATACTTTATAATTATTGTATTCCTATTTCAAATCGTTAGATGATTTAATTGGATTAATACAGTTCCATATTAGAAGAGTACTAGAGTTCTATTTTGTTTAATTTTCTGTTAATAAGAATGCAATGCACCCTAGGAGACGAAGAACTGGTTCAGAAACAGAAACAACAGTTGTTATAGGAGATCGTGGTCCATGGTCTCAACAAAAATCCAACTTTTACTCTTACAGTAATTATGAAACTGAAAATACACTAGAAAGTGATAATTTTATAGAAGATATTATTGAACCGGAAGCTGTAATGACTTCAAGGGATAGAACAAGTGAATTTGTAAATACCATAAGGTCACTACAAGGCCGTAATATTGCAAGGGCTGTAGCTGTAAAAGACCCAAGGAAAGCAAAAGTTATCCAGGGACACTCAGAATTTATGCTCATTGCCAGAAATGTGGGGAAAAATATAGCTAACACTTACGGAAAACTTGAAAAGCTTACACTATGTAAGTACTCATTACCTATTTAAAATAATTGAATGGTCAAAAACTGTCTATTGATTTGGCTTTATATGTCTGTTATTTATATTTTAGTGGCTAAAAGGAAGTCTCTTTTTGATGATCGTTCAGCTGAAATTCAGGAATTAACATATATCATTAAAGGTGATTTAAATAGTTTAAATCAACAAATTGCCCAATTGCAAGATGTCTCCAAAAGTCAAAGACAAAGTGGCAAGCATTTACAGTCTCATGCTAGTAGTGTTGTCTTAGCTCTACAATCCAAATTAGCATCCATGTCGACAGACTTCAAACAAATTTTAGAAGTACGAACAGAGAACTTAAAACATCAGAAAAACAGAAGAGAACAATTTTCACAAGTGCCCTTGAGTAGTAGTTTACCACCTTCTGCTGTTTCTGGATATCATCAAGGTTAATATCAATTTTTAATCCATATATTTATTTATTTAATATATGATAATTTTAATCTTAAGTTTTGTCAAAGCAAATATGCATTTAAATATTTGTTTTAATTTCAGGTAGCGTTTTACTTCAAGAGCAGGATCAAGTTAGTATAAATTTGGAGAATGCTCCTTTGGTTCCTAAAAATGCCCAGATGCAAGCAGCTGTGTATTATGATGAAACAGACCATTATTTACGCGAAAGAGCAGAAACTATGCAAAATATCGAGTCAACTATAGTGGAATTAGGTGGAATTTTCCAACAACTGGCACATATGGTAAAAGAACAGGAAGAAATGGTTGAAAGGATTGATACTAATGTTCAGGATGCAGAACTTAATATCGAAGCAGCTCATGCTCAAATTTTGAAATATTTTCGATCAGTAACCAACAACAGATGGTTAATGATAAAAATATTTGCTGTACTAATTGTTTTCTTCATATTTTTCGTGGTTTTTCTTGCATAATGAACGTATTCATATTTAAACACTTACATGTGAATCATAAGATCTACATTTCTTAAAACATTAAACACTGTAAATTACTCTTTTAGGTGCAAAATTGTTTTTCTGATTTTTGATTGCAAATGAAATTAAACATTCTGTAAAAGGAAATATTAAATTTTAAAACATAAAACACTTGTTAAAAACGTTACGTTATATTCGTTTATATTTTAAAGTGAATAAATATTTTTTTTAAAAACCAGTTTGTTTTCCTTTTGTAAAGTATATGTAGAACATACACTTATTAAATATTCAATAGAGTTGCTTACATTTCCAAAACAACAATAAAAAAGTAAAATTACCTTCATAAGCAATAAAATTATACAGTTTTGCTTAAAAATAAAAACGGAAGATTATTTTGAATCTGATGGATATTCCTGTTTAAAAACTTTTTGTTCTTCAACTTTCACTTCCTCGCTACTTAATTTTACTTGAGTAGCTTCCACTTCTCTCAAATCTAAGTTGTGTTTTGATTTCATGTGAGTTTTAAGAGAAACTTTTTGCCGAAAACCACCTCCACATTCTTCACATTTGTAAGGCGTTTCTAAAGTGTGTTGACGCATATGAACTTTTCGTGCGTTGGTGCTAGAGAAGCCCTTACTGCAATAGGGACAAATGTGCGGTCTCGAACCTTTGTGAGTCATATTAATGTGTTTTTTCAGATCATAATTAGAATAAAACTTTTTTCCACATATATCACATTGCTGGTTTCTAATACCTACGAGAACAACTCGTAAAAATTCAGCAAACCTTGAAAATAATTTTCTTTTATTTCTTACCTAAATGAGTTTTCTTCAAATGATGCAAATATCCGTGTTTCGATTGGAAGTCTTTTTGACAATGTTCACATTGAAATGTCTTCCTGTTTAAATGAATATAGTACATGTGCCCCCTTAAACTTTCTTTATTTTTGGCCACCTTACCGCAAACATCACAAACGGCAGGTTGATCTTTATGGACGTTATCTATATGTTTTTTAAAGTTGTCCGCCCGAATTGTAACTTTACAAATGTCGCAAGTCTTGCTCTGGTGCTTTTTCATGTGCAACTTATATGCATAATCATCATCAAATATCTCCACACACACTTCACACTTTCTTGATAAAACTTGTGTTTTTCGAGGTAGAGGATTCGGTTTTTTAATTTTATTACTTGGGGTGTTAAAAGTCTGCTTTAATGCAACAGAAATTTGTCTTTGTTTCTGTTGAATGTTAAACTTTTGTCTTTGCAATTGCTGCAATCTCTGCAGTTCCAGTTGTCTCTTTTGCTGTGTTAGTGGAAGCTTTTGTAAACGTTGTTGTTGCAGCTGGATCCTTGCCAAATGAATTCTTTGTTGTTGCAAAAGTCGAAGGTGGTACTGTTAATGAATATTACATCATTACATAGAGCCTTAACTTTTAAATAACATAAAGCTATTTGTAAAAATATTAAAAAGAAACTTTAACTTACTTGCCGTAGTTTCTGTTGATGTAACCTCTGTTGCATTAATTTGTGTTTTTCACTCTGAACATCAGTTATACCTCCCACCTTTTTTATAATCCTTTGCTCATTAGCCTCAGTTACTTCATCTATATCAATAGTAACTTCACTTTTATCTTGACTCACTCTGGGAAGGAACACCCTCTCAAATGGACTATCTATAGTGGAATCTTCACTTGTGTTATTTGATTGTTTAGTTGTATCTGTTTTGCCAAACTGAGTAACAGACTTTTCTGGAACATTTGAGGGTTTGGATAATTTATAAACACAACCTTCTTGAGGGGAATTGTTTCTAACACCGGTTATACTAATTAGGCGATACTTTTGTTGTAGACATTTGTGAGCAATTATTATATTCTGTCTGATTTTGTAAGCTCTGTTGATATTTTCAATGCATTTCAAGCAACTCGTTTTGGGTAATTTATCATTAGTTAAAATCTAGAAAGGTTAGATTGATAGTTTTCATTGCTTACTTTAAAGAAAATATATAAATCACCTTAATTGATGTAAGCTGTTCTACCTTTTCTGCAATGTTATGCTCACTGCGAAATATCTGAAGCACACTACTTGATTCTGATAAACAAAATCGGCAAATACTAATTTTCTGGGTCATTATTATAATTATTTATTTTGAAAATCTTTATTGAATATGTTAAGGTTAGAGCCAATAATTATTTACAACAGTACACATTTTCCCCTTTTCACCTCCAGAGGTCCCTACTAGGGTACCAACATAGAGTACCAACTACCAACTATCAAGCAGCAAGCATGTAAGAATGGTCTCAGTGGGCCTCAACCACAGATTAGAGAGGTTTCAGGTAGTCTCAACGTTGATATAGCGATGACATAGTAGCTAAATAGTATTACTAGGTATGGCATAAATATTCCTAGGAACCAAATCTTTCTTTTTTACCTCTTGTCTAATAATATGGGAAATTATACCAAATCCTGATAAAATTAAAATATAGACTTCAGGGTGGCCAAAAAGTCCAAATAAATACTAGTAGAAAATTGTGTCCCCTCCTCTTGCAGAGTCAAAGAACGATGTATTAAGTTTTTGGTATGTTAGCAGGTGGTTAGCAGCATGGTAATAGCTCCAGCTAAGACTGGAACTGATAATAGCAGTAATAGGGTTGTAATAGCAATTGATCAACAAGTAAAGGGGTTTGGCCAAGAGTTATTTCAGGTGCTCGTATATTAAGCAATCGAAAATGTGTTATGTTAATAAAAAGAAAGAAAAAATGAAATTAGGCAACCTTTTTTTATTTTGAACATTCGTAGTAGTCAGTTATGCCTACCAATTAGGAATGTTACTGTTCGCCTTTAAACAAAGTACAGGACTGCATGGGACTTTTCTACTCTTTTTTATTATCTCTACGATTTTATTATGTCTATGTACTGGTGAGCTTCTTGTGAAACATCTTTTAACTAAGCATAAATTTAAAAAAAAGATTTGTTTCGAAAAGTGTAATAAAAGTTTTAAGAATTCAATTCAAATGAACTAATGAACGTCAAATTTCTTGAACACTCCTTATATAAAATCAATATCATAATGAAATTTTGATTTTAGTGCATATAACACTTCTTCTTGAAAAGGCTCTTTAGTTCAAATAATGTTAAAAAAGCTAAATTATCATATTTTAAATATGTTAAAAACCCAATTTTAAAACCGGTAATGTTGAGTAGCAAGAATTCCTTTCTGTCAAAAATTCCTTTTAATTCATAGAACAACAAATCATCAATCCAAACTTTTATTTACAAAAAGATAATGAAACGAATCGATGAGGCTTTAAATTTTTAACATAATGCAGGCGCGGATACATGGACGGGGAGGTTATAGGTGCTTTTTTTTGTTTAGATTATTCTCGAGGAGGGAAAATCTTCAAAAGTGTCGGATTCATCGTAGCGCCTAACGACTAAAACCCCTTCTCGAGATGGGACCTCAACCCGGAGATTATACATCCCGGGAGAAAAGGGTGGGAATAGGATTAGGTTGGGCGGAGGGGAGGGAGGAAGCGTTGGGAGATCGGTAGGTTATAGGTGCAATTGTAAGGTCTTTTTATATTGCATCGACCGAAAATAAAAATAGAACCCTGAACCCTGAACTCAGCATTCTATTATGATACCACCACAGATCACTACTAACTCATTATTAATAGCATTTTCTTAGTAGGCTTTTAGTAGCTTCGTAGTGCTGAATATTACCTTCTATTAATAAGGCTGAAACTGAAACTGTCTGAATCCACGTCTGAATCGCAGATCAAAGAGGTTTAATAAATCAAGAGTATCAACCAATCAACTGTAAAAATTATGAAGTTTTCTACCTATATTGGCCAAAATAGTATGAGCAGTATAAGGTAGAAGTATCGTAAACGGAAGTAATGAGCATAAAGAAAACAAATTTTAAATAACAATAAATGCATTAGAATGTCAACATATTACATAGACACTGATCATTTTCGTTAATACAGAAAACGTTTAATTATTAAAAAATAAAATAGAGTTGGAATTTAGATACATTCATAATTTCGTTGTAAAATATATACCAGTGTATATATAATCTAAGAGGCGACGCTAAAAATCATTCAAATCATTAGCATGTGCACAGGCGCGAAATGATTTTATTATACATTATATACATATTATATATTAAATCTCTCTGATCTGTGACTGACTATGATCTACATAATAGCCAGATGCATAACATAACCTCAAATGTCTATAAAGTTTGCCGCATCTTAGTCAAATAAAAAATTACACAACTATTTCCCCATTTTAAAGAATTGCATGCAATAAAAACTGTTATATAACAGGTATGTCTTGCATTCTTCGTTCTTCTAAATTTGCACGTTATATAGCAGGATTTGCTCGCCATGTGGTTATTAATCCACCTCGAGAATTTGATTACAATGTTCTTGGGTCAAATCACTGTATTTGCCAGTCATTACCAAGGTAAATTACATTGTATTACCTATTGTCTATCGTTACACTAACGTTTTGTTACGGTCGTAGATCGTTAGCAACACAGGCGACAGTTCAGCACGATTCAAATCTTGAATATGGTTTACGTAAAATCGATCAAGGGGTACGCCGGACAGGCCGAATATCTCGGCAAGATATTGAAGATATCTTGGAAGAACTACGCAATTCACGTACTGCTACAAGTTCACAGTCCCTTCTAGTCATTCGATGTTGTGGAAATCTTGTACCAGAAGAACTCCCAGAAACAAGAACCAAATTAGTCCAAGAAATATGGCAAACACTTCAAAAGTTGAATATTCCTATAGATGTGTCACACTATAATGCTCTTTTAAGGGTATACTTGGAAAATGAACATTCCTTTTCACCTACTGAATTTTTAACTGAGATGGAATCTAAAGGAATTGAACCAAATCGTGTCACTTATCAAAGATTGATTGCTAGGTACTGTCAACTTGGTGATATAGAAGGAGCCACAAGGATTCTTGAATTTATGAGAGAAAAACAATTACCAGTTAATGAAAGTGTTTTTAATGCTCTTATAATGGGACATGCACAGACAGGGTATATTTCTCTTATGAAAACTGTTATAAAATACTGAATTAGTAAAAATTTTTTTAATTAGGGACATGGAATCAGCTCATGCAATACTTGCAGTCATGGCCCAAGCCGAATTAGAGCCCACTGAAGACACCTATACAACTTTACTTTGCGGTTATGCTAAGGCAGGTGACTTAGAAGCAATAAAAAAAATATTAGAAGAATGTGAGAGTAAAGAAATATTCCTCCTAGATAAAGATTTATTAGAAGTCGTCTACAGTTTAGCAATAAATGGCCACAAAGAACATGTGCCTTTTATTCTAGAAAAAACCCGAAAGACGGTAGGGTACAATCAGGATGCTGTAAATACAATTCTCAGGCTGATCAACAAAGATCAAGATGATGTGGCTTTAATTATTTTAAAAACTATGCCAAGAAACACAAGTGCTGATGGCACTTTACAACCCACTGGAAATTTTATTATTAAACAATTGGTTAAAATTGGGAGAAGCCCAGAAAAAATAATAGAAATTTGCAATTGGTTACAAAAGGAAAACTTAAATGACAAAGGATTACAAATAGCTGCTGAAATAGCTTTACAATTGACTAATGAAAATATCGCATATCCTATCCTCCAAGAAATGAAAGAAAAGGGCATGCCTATAAGATCTCATTATTTTTGGCCCCTTTTAGTAGCCAAAGCCAGTGATCCGACCGGTGATGAAATAATTAATGTTTTACATGAAATGAGGAAATTTAATGTTTCTGCGAATTACGAAACAATAAAAGATTACGTTATACCAAATCTAAAATGCAAGAGTAACGAAATTATATCAAAATTAAGACAAGCAAACATTTCTGTCGGAAGCTCGGCATCTAATCTCGTCCATTCATTGTTACTTCGAAACGATATTGAAGAAGCTGCAATAATAGCGAGTAGAGTGGAAGCTTACTACAATCCGAGTATAATAAAACGTCCCCTAACTAATGCTTTTTACCATACAAAAGATATTAATTCGTACGTTAGTCTCTTAAGACACGTTTACGAAAATTTAGAAAGAAGAGACACTGTTTTGCAAGAAGATGAACAACCCAAACCGTCACTTGATAAAAATGAAGTCATTGGTAGTTTTATTTTAGATCTGAGTAGCAATCGAATCCTATTTCCCGAAATAGTAGAAGGCGTCCTTCAAGGGCTTTCAGAGCAAGGTCTTAGCATAAGTAATATAGTTGCAGAAAAAATTCAAGATAAACTAGGAGAGAAAATGAATGATAATATTTCCAAACTTTTGGATAGACTTACTTCGGGAGAACTTGTGCCTGCACCTTTAGTTCGAAAACCCCCATCTTATGTACCCTCTCACAAAATGAACGTATGGCAATTAGAAAAACTTGTTGAAAACTTAAAAGCAAAGAATCAAGATTGCCTGGGACAAAAACGACAACTATTTGTTTTATATTGTCGGTCCAAAGAATTGGAAAAGGCTGAAAATCTCCTCCAAGAGATGGAAGCTGAAGGTTTTCAATATACTAGCGGTACTCACGCCCAAATGATAGACTTATATTGCTACCATGATAAATTAGATAAAGCTCTCGAACATTACGAGAAATTTAAACAGTTCAACGACGAACGTCTGGACAATAGTAAAACGCTTCGACTTGCGAATTTGTTGATAAAGAACGACCGTTTTGATGAAGGCGTGACCTTATTGGAAAGCCAAAAGAAAGAACAATCTCACGAAAATGAATACAGATATAATACGTTATGCTTCAGAACTTTAAATTACCTTGCAGAACAGGGAAAAGTTAAGGAGCTCCAAATTTTATTTGATGCTTTGTTTAAGAATGGATATTTAGAAATGAGTAACATGATTCTTGGCCCTTTGATAAAGGTTCATCTGATTAATAACGACATACAATCAGCTCTTGAGAAATTCGAAGAATGTTGCAACAGATTCAAAGCCACCCCATGGAAGAATGAACTGGCTTGCAGGTATTATAATTTTCACTTTTATTTTTATTTTTTGCTCTATAATAAACTTTATGTATGAAATTCTTCCTATATGCTCTCAGATTGATCCAAGCTGAAGACGCAGAAAGATTGCAAAAATTAACTGACTTGAGCACTTCTGTTCATGGTGAAATTAATAGCTTATATGACTTGGTCTTCGCCTTTGTTGAATGTGGTCGAATACGTCAAGCTCGCAAGATTCTGGAAACTCCAGGACTTCAAAATCGCACCCATAAAATAAGCAGCGCCTGTCAACGATATCGCGAAGAAGGTCTTATTAAACCATTAGAAGGTTTGAAGGATGCCACAAGGGATTTAAATCATATTGATCGTACTGACATTTATCATCAGCTTCTTTTGAGTTACATTAAGCAAAATGACGTGGAAAAGGCCCAGGGGTTATGGATGCAAATGCAAGAAGAAGACATAGCACCTAGTGATCAATTTTTATATAAGTTGGGAACATTTCTAAAGGAAAACGATGTTCATGTTCCATTTACTATTCCTATTGAGCCATTGGCAGAAGAAACAGGAGCAGATAAGCGCAGTACTGTTAAAATTTTAAAACGGGTACAGCCCCAAAAAACTGAAAATTCAAATTATTGGTCTGTTAAAAACATTTATTTATAGAAAACCATTTGCAATTTACTATTTTCTTCTTTTACACAGGACTGCTATTAAAGATGGAGATCTAGACAGGGCCTTTCAAATTTATAAACAAAAACCCCAGTCTTTCTCAACCAACGACCTTTCCTTATTAATAGAAGCATTAGTTCAAAAAGACAGACTGGATGAAGCCACCCAATTAACACTAAATTTATTGGATAATAATAATAAACCTGTTTTTAGGATTTTTAGGTGGATGTTATTATACATTCTGCAAAGCTTCTTCTAATAAATGTTTGCTTTTATTTTAGATTCTTGTTGAATAAATTGTCTCACAATGGAGATATAGCCACCTTGCAGATGATTAGTGAAAAATTAAATTCTAATTTAAAGAAACTTCTATCTTTCGATAACCGCCTTTGCCACGCCTACATGGTAGCTGGAAAGGCCACAGAATATTTGGACTCTTTGGAAACCGAACTTGAGCAAGCAACGGATGCCGATTTAAACGCAATAGCTGAAAAATTTCCCCGCGGCGGTGCCAATGGAATTTTGGAAAGATGTCCAGAACTAGTGGACAAATGTAAGTTTACGTTTTCTTAAACCAAGTGTTTTTTAGCGTGGTTTACTTTTGATCTTTGTTTATAAAAAATAATACATACTGGATTGCTTCTTCTTTTACAGATGAAAAATTATCAACTAAATACGCCGAACGTGGACTGGTGGCCCCCATGAATGTTTTGTGGTCTCATTACTTCAAAGAACAAAATGATGCTAAAGCTGAAGAAATATGGAACAAATACCTTCAGGACTCTCCCAGAATCATGTTTCAAAGGGTTATCCAACATGCCAGAGACTCCAATGACGAGATAATTGCAGAAAAACTTATTAGACATTTAAAAAAGGCACAGGTGACTGAAGGTGCTCTGGGTAACGCGTATTCTTGCTTTTTAGATGTTTTGGTGGCAAAAGAAATGAACAACGAAGTCGTGACGACCTTTGAAGATTGCCTGAAAGACGTCCATATTGAAAATTTGAATCGTACCGCAGTTCTTAGGGTTAAAGAAGTATATAACAAGCTGGGAAAGCCTTTTAATTATATTATTCCAGCCAAAAAATCAGCTAAAAGTAGTAGTAGTAGTAGTAGTAACAGCAGTGATTCTACATCAGATGAAATAGAGGTTAAAACCAATTAAGTTTAGTTTAAAATAACTTAAGTGTAAAATTATATGTTATAATTCTATCGTTTACGTTGCACATTGGCACGTACGTATATGTTATGATTCTTTTGTAGTTGTGTTTTCTTTTTAATAAAAAGTTGAAATTAATTATTTATAACTGTTCTATTTAGAAAGTATTATTTTTGGAAGAGCCAACTAATTATTAAACTTGATTTACATATTGGATATATGTTTAAATAATAGTTAAATAAAAATGATCATTGCCCATTTAAATCTTAAAATTAATTAATTAAAGTTGCGAACATTTGTAGAGATAGCTTATAAACATAACAATACTTATAAATATAAATCTATTAAATATTAAAAATTAATTTTAATTGACATTATTTTTTCGGAACTCAACAACCACCCAAAAAATAAACGATCAATAAATCAAGGCTAATTTTGTAGATGTGAATTGAAAACAAGAGGGGGTGCTATGCAACTTGCATATCATAAATGTTGTACAAGTAGTAATTGAAAGCCTTGGTTTTAAAGCTAAAATGTAATAAATAAGTATTATACAAAGAACCTCAAGCAGTAACTGTAATCCGTAACTTATAATCTATCGTTTCTAGGTTTTTCTTTTAGTGAAAAATAAATTCTAAACGAGAAATAGGCAAGGGAAGACAGTACAAAAATTATGCAACCCACGTTACTGAATCCTAAGTGGAAATTAAATTAAATTTCTCTTAGAAAATATAAGGAAGGGATAAGGCATCTTGGATGTTCTTCGTGATTATAAAATAAATAATGTAACCTGCTTTAGTTTAAGTAAACAAATAATGAAAAATTAATATCATTAAATTGCTTATAAATATTTAAACTTAAACTGTAGATGGTGCAATACTTGTGAAACATTCTTATAACTCTTATAACTTCAATAAAACAAATATTAAAATGTTCACGATTTATATATAAGACTCGACAGAGAATGGGCATTGCCCGAAACAATTGTCGTGTCTTATAAATAAATTGTGAACATTTTAATATTTGTTTTATTGAAGTAATAAATATATACTTGCTTACTTCACACTATTTAAGATACTATATTCACATCGGTACTAATGGAATACTGGAGTCCGTTTACATTGGAAAAATATATAAACCGATTTTGTCAAATGTCTCATTCGAGTTTTGATACTTGTATTGTCTAGTCTCCATGATTAATAGATTGAACTCCTTATCCATAGTCCTTCTCCTTAATGTATGTTTGTTTATTTTTTACTAATTTCATTTTTCTTTTAATTGTCATGCCCTGATTAGAAATCAATTTAATCTTATAGTTTCATATTATTCTATACAAGTCGAAACTTTTCGGAAGGGTCCGGTAATCAGTTTCGCTTTACTACAACGGACAGAACTCTTCATAGCAGTGTCTACCGCTTGTGGAAAGTAGTGGAACGCACGTATAACTATTTAAGGAGTTTTTGACTTGCTGTTACGTAAAAAGAAGTTCCTTCAGAAATATTTATTTGATGTAAATATATATTATAGCGTAAGGTCCCACGATGCTAATTATATCATTTTTAATAAAAAAAATTTTTAGTTATTCTGAACAAATTTTGTTATGCTTTTTTATACTTTATTTACTGCACGGTTTGTAAAATATGATATAAATATGTAGTGTTTTTGGTGTCTACTAATATTATATTTAAAAGAAAAACTTATGACCATTAATTAATATGATTTAATTTTATAAACTGTTAGTAATGAAAAAGATATGAAGGGATGAATTGAATATTGACTGAAAGAAATGTGTGCAATCGTTGACGCGGTCGATGAAGAAGTGTTATTTGAAAATAGAAAATTAGTATGCAAACAGTAAAGGTTATTTTTCGGAATAATGCAGAGGGTAGCGAGACAAGAAGCGGTAGTATTACTAGGGATCGGGCAACGGTACTTTTTATGATTGACCGTTGCAGGCAATCGGCAACGAAGGGATAGAAATTTTGACTTGTGAATGAAAGAAAAGAAAAGAAAGCTGTTTTTGCGAATTGAAAAAGACAAGACAGTAGAATACAAAATTTGTAGAAAAGGCCTGCTCAAGGGTGTTAGTAACTTTATACAAATAATTTACATAAAATTTATACAAATTATTTACAATATATGTACAGATCGCTACAAATAGTTTCACCAACTTATTCATTTTACTAGACAGTTTTGTTTCGGTTTAAAGAGATCATTATCACGATTATAGTAGCACAGCGGTCTTAATAATAGTTTTCTTAGAGCGAAATTTTTAATGGTAAAAGTATACTGTTCGAATATTGGCATAAACTGCTTTATCGAACACCCCCAATTAGTTCCGACAATCTACTGTATACAGAATATGGGAATTTTACCTAAGAATGACTCATTTTACCACAACTATTTCAAAGTGACAGTAATCCAGTAATTTAAAGGTTTAGGATTTACTACTACACTCGTAAATATTTTCTATTGTTAGTTCTTAGAAAGAATAATCCATGAGCTAGAAGATTAAGAGAGATTTGATACTGGTAGATAAATATAAAATGTACTACTCTAAAAGGTTTTTGGAAGGCTCAAATATTAGATAATGGTGTTTTATAGCACGGAACATGTTTATTTACAGTTATTATTTATTACTTTATTTCGCATATTCCATTCTGCTACATGCAGAATGATTTATTAGGAATAAGCAATCTTGAAAATAAAAACATGTCTTAAACATTGTTGCATTATCTGTATGTATAACCAGCCTGTTAAATAAAAACAATCCAATACAAAAATATAAATATAAATATGGAATCAACAGAAACAACTACTCCGAGGGCTAATACCCCTACCGGAATTGTATTACACTGTTGATTCGGATGTATTCTTGGACTAAGATATAACATATCCAAAAAAGAAGGAATTAAAATCCTTATTCGCCTAAATTTTAAGATGAAAGATCTCAAATTTTGAACGCATCCTAACAAGTAGGCACAACGAACTGAAAGCCATATCCCACGACCGGTTTCGACCTATCGGGTCTTATCAGGTGGGCGCTGACATTATATTTATAGTATAGCCTGTAAAGGCATTGTACCAGCGCCAATCTGATGAGACCCGATAGGACGAAACCGGTCGTGGGATACGGTATTCAGTTCGTTGTGCCTACTTGTTAGGGCGCGTTTAAAATTTAAGATCTTTGATCTTAGTATTTAGACGAATAAGGATTTTAATTCCTTCTTTTTTGGATACAATCCAATACATATATTTAGTTTACCGGATGTTGTTCAGTTTGTTAATAAAATATTAGGTTAAGTTAATTTAAAAAGACAATTTTATTCGAATTTGAGGTTTAAGAACGTTAAAGAAAGAAGAATGAGACAAGAATTTTAGAGGAATTTAATAAAAAACCGTTCATGTATGAAATTATTTATGTTGTAAGTCAAGGAGGCATCTGAAATCAAAGAGGATATATTTCTCTAAACGTTTTCTCATCCTCAATGTTGACGCCTTCTCTCGTATGCTACACGATAAATACATACAAGCTTTTAAAATTTATTATAGTGTTATATGTTTATTATTGACCGGTCATAGTACCGAAGAGGACCGACTGCGATGGCACTGTTCGAGTAGATAAGCGGTACTTCTCCGGTCAAGTATTTGACGATTATTCATTATACATATCTCGCGAACTTAAATGGCAAAAACATTTATTTAAGTCTCATCTTTTGGAGGTTCTTCAGCAGTAACAGTCATATGTATATTATCACTTTAGAATATTATTGCTAAAATGATACTTTCATAATTAAAAAATTAATTTAAAATAGAAACATCAAATAAAAAATGTTTCTAGTAACAAAACGTTAATCATATATGAAAAAAAATGTATTGTATCTACCTATAATTAGTATATGATATTCGGAGTAACACCCTTTATGTTAAAAGTAATTATATTGTACATTTCAATGAAACACTCAATAACGTTTAAATTTAAACTGGTTTGTAATTATCTCTTACAATTGTTTCGGCCTCTCGACCGTTTTCAAAGAGTTATTAACAGAAACTAAACTTAAAACTATTTGTGTAACAATTTATAGGTACTATTCTATGTAAATGTATATAAATGTTCGTTGGTAATGTTTTTATTTAGTTGTATGGCTTTTTCAATTTTTAGTTTTTCGAGGTAATTTAATCTTCTACTTCTTTGGACAGTGTAGAAAATTTTGAAATCTTCATTTGAACAATTATGCTTGTTTGTGATGCAATGTTGAGCAAAACCTGTTGTGTTCTTATTATTTTTAATAGGATATTCATGTTAAGTTAATTTAATAAATTGTGGAAGTTATCAACTGTGTATTTATTTCAATATGTTGGACTTCCATCAAGTAACCGATAATTCAATACAATTATTCGTGTTCTTTTAATCTTTTTTCAAAAGGTCTGCCCTATGGCATCACAATCTGAACATTTTAGTTGATATACTCCAGATCTATTGAGTTTATTTATTTAGGAAAATTACTAACTAACAATAAATTAACTGAAAATAATAAAAACACAAAAAAATACAAAATTGTAAACTGTTTCAACTATTTATTAAAAAACTCTAACAATTGTTTCGACCAATTGGTCATTATCAAAGAGACATTTAAGAAGATGTGCTATCTGCAGATCTTTGATCTTGATAATGACCAATTGGTCGAAACAATTGTTAGAGGTTTTTAATAAATAGTTGAAACAGTTTACAATTTTGTATTTTTTTGTGTTTCTATTAAACATGTTTCATCAAGAATTCACCATAAAGAGTTTATCTTATATGAAAATAATAAACTCAATAGATCTGTGATGCCATATACATTGGGCAGATAGGCAGAAATTTTGAGAAAAGATTAAAAGAACACGAATATTGTATTAAAAATAATAAGAACACAACAGGTTTTTCTCAACATTGCATCACAAACAAGCATAGTTTTTCAAAAGAAGATTTCAAAATTTTACACACAGTCCAAAAAAGTAGAAAATTAAATTATCTCGAAAAACTAGAAATTGAAAAAGCCATACAACTAAATAAAAACATTATTAACGAGCAAACAGAAGGCCACAAAAGCGCTATATATATATACATATATAGCAATAATGAAATAAGAAGAATTCATATACATAAGCTTATATACTTTTACATAGAATAGTACCTATAAATTGTTACACAAATAGTTTTAAGTTTAGTTTCTGTTAATAACCCTCTGAGAATCGTCGAGAGACCGAAACAATTGTAACATAAGGGATAATTACAAACCAGTAAAACAATTTAAACGTTATTGAGTGTTTCATTGAAATCTACAATATTATTAAGAATGTTTTACCTATTTCCAACCGCAAATACAGTATCCAAAATTAAAAGTAATTATATTTTGTACTCAGTTACCAAATAGTTTTAAAGATGTTAGCCATTATTTATCAATATTATATACATTAATTGTTTTACTTATCAATCAATAATTATTACTCTTTCATTACATTAGTATTTTTATTTGATAAGAATTAATTTCACTTGAGAATAGTAAATAATAGAACTCTGATAGAAAAGGGATAGATTAGCAGATCTATCGGTACGTGACGGAACGTGTTAATATAATCCCTTGACCGGTGGTTAAGATAAAAAGTTTAGTAAAAACATTAACAACAGTAACAATTTACCCGGTTCACGTGTTCGTGCATTGTAAATTTTAATTCAAGATTCTCTTACTATTTCTTTTCTCGACATTAAATTTCTAAGTTAATAATTATAAATATAATGTATTAGTGTAAAAGTAATATTAAAAGTATGTGTAACATTATAAGTGTAAATGATAATAAGTAAATAAAGTGGAATATATCAGTTCTCCAATTTATTTGTCGCTTCGAGATAAATAATATTTAGGTTAATGAATACAAAGACTCACTGGATAGGTTTCATAGAGTTTATTGAAGTCTTCCGACAACCGTTTCGGCCAATACAAAAATTATGTATCTTTGATAATGGCCTAACAGCCGAAACGATCGTCAGAAGACTTCAATAAACTTTGTGAAACCTGTCCACTAAGCTTTTGTATTCTTTAACCTAAATATTATTAAAATGTTTCACAGTGAATGCACCATGAACAGCATTAATTACATAGATAAATAATTAATAAGTAAGTCTTCAATGATCTGATCAACACCGCGATTGCATTTACAGGAAATTAGAAAAAAATCATTATTTTAAAATTATGTTACCATAAATAGCACTATTAGAGCTTCAACTGAAGACAAGTACGAACGGTTAAACCCAGAATTAAGTTATAAGTAAAGTGGAAGAAATGTCAAAATACAAAATTTTCTCATAACACGCAGTATTCATTCACAAGTTCAGGCTTGAAGAATTTTACCTGAATTTTCCAGGAATTTCAGCAACGTATGATGGTGTGTCATTAGTTTCGCTCAAACGACAGGGTACTAGAGAATAGTTGTCAAAGTTACATAGAACATATTAGGTATTCTTTTCCTTCCGTTTCCAACATGAAAAGGTTTTTGTTGCCTTCTAAGTAAAAATATTTAAATGTAAAGCTTTAGGTTTCTTGTTAGGTATCTAGTTTGCAACAATATTTATTCTATTAAAAGATATATATAACTGAAATATAATTTTACAAATTTAAAAAATTTTAAACACGTCGGTCCTTGTTATTTTCAAATTGGCAAAACAATAGATTTATACAAAGTTTTGGTAAATAAATAAAAACCTAAAATTATTATTATTTTTTTTTTACTTTAATTAAAATATTTTGTGAAAATGGAATTCCACCATTTGGTTAAATATTCAAAGTTGTAAATATTATGAATTTCACGTTTAAACTAGTTTTTCATATACCTAAGCCAGCACTAAGTTAATTCGAGTTATATAATATTATCAAAACTATAGAAACACAATGTTAATGTTATACACTTTTTATTAGAAACTCTAACAATTGTTTCGACTTATGCAGTCATCTTCAGGGAGTATTATTACAACTAACTTAAAATTATGAAGTACAAGCTATTTATAGTCTACGGACACATATACACATATATATATATATATACATATATATATATATATATATATATTTCTTAGCTTGTACTTCACATTATTTTAAGTTGTAATAAGTGCAGGTGAACTGGCAACATTAACTTTGTGTTTCTACAGTTTTGATAATGTTAAAAAATGTTTTTAATCATCCCACCACTGAATCGATCAACATTATTTGAGTTATATATTTAATTTTATTGATTTGATTCCTACTAAAATTCTAGACAACTTTTTTGATTTTGCAATATATTTATTTACTTTTGAATAATCCAAATGTACAGTGGTGTTATAATAAAACGATAATGTACGAACGAGATTAAACTTTATTATCATTAGCGACTTCTTAATACAATGGCAAGAGAACGACTAACTAACCTGTTAAAAATACCTTTAATCATACAATACATACATTATAAAATGACAATACAATATCTGTATCGATAATCATAACATCCCGAAATACATATATAAAACAATAAGGCGCTTTATTCGTTGCCTGTTGAACTAAATATTCCAACAATTACAAATGTCAAATAAAATTTGCAGAAGTAAATGATTAACTGAAAATCAGTATGTAGTATAGGTATTGTACGTACCTACGTATTATAAGCACAGGGACTTTGACGTTAGATGAAGACACGAACCCGCATTGGGCACCTTATGTGTAATAAGGTATATCATTTCAAAATAACTATCGCGGTAATAACGAAGGAAAACGAGATAAAAAGAACATCTCAGTAGACACACTACATGGTCCTACACTGGTATTAATTTTCCATTACGAAATCATTACGCAGGTTATACTGAAAACGTTCGCATGGTTTTTCAGCGACCGCGAGCGTTTCTCTCGTAAAAACGTTAAATTGAGACATCAAATAGTATTAAAATCAAAACATTAAAATTTAGTTTATGACTAACTCACCAAAAAAGATAAATACAAGTCACATTGTCGTTGTTTGATAATTTAGTTGAAAATAAAATGACAACATATAAAATTGAGTTAGCAATGTTAACAAACGCATTTAATTAAAACAGTAGTAATAAGTAAAGACTTAATTATTAATTTTTGTAAATCGAATCGATTAGTTAATTTGTTTGCGTTTGGAAATTAATTAAGGACAGCAAAAGCCGAATTTATAAAATGATTTCAATTTGTTAGGCGACTGATCAGAGAGAGCATATTCATAATTATTTGTATCCAATCTCCTGGCATGTTCGCGTAAGACTAGCGTTAGATTCCGATCTTGGAGGCACAAAAAATCTTCTCAATAGATTTACGACCTGAACCTGGTCCATCTGACAAAGTCATAAATATTGTTTATGTTTAGTTCAGGTATCGAAGTGCAGGTGAACTGGCAACGTCGGCAGGTTGCCATTGGACACCTCTTGCAACTCCTCCCAAGGCAAATCCGAAGAAATAACGCTCAGTTTAGTCGAGAACCGCGCGCGAAGTTGTTCCTATCTCGAAGAACCGCACAACAATCCTGCAAGTGTGTCTTTTTTCACTTAAAGTCGACCAACTACAGTTGCTTATGTTGAGTGTGCGTAACTCGCTAGAAACTTGTTCAGTAACATTGCAGGAGTTTGGTGCTTGATCCTTCGACGTCGTTTCATTGATGAAACACGCGCGAAATAAGTGAACATTCCCGTGAATTGTTTAAAATAGTAAACAAATGCATACTACTGATTTCCGTGAAAGTTGAATGAACGCGTAGGTGACAGAATTTAGTTATAGTGTTATGAGTGCTGTAGAGTGCCAGTCGTAGTCGCAGTCGAAGTGCGTGCACTAAAAACTCTTCTGTTTTCAGTCAGGACTTGAGGAAGCTGAAAGCGATCTTGTCGTTTGCAGCGGCAGCATCATCATCATCATCAGAAGCAGCAGCAGCAGCAACAAGGGCCGGCCATATTGCATACCAGTCGGAGTGAGAACGGCCGCAGTAATTCTTGAAGAAAGAGCGAGAGACTCAAGTTCTTTTCCAGAGGCTGGACGGGTTCTGGCGGTGACGAACGGGGCGAGGGACCGAACGGAATGTTAGACCGCGGTTCGTAGCTTCTAACACGGGCACACGTGTACGACGACGTAAACTTTTTCGAAATGTTCACGATAAATCGAAATATTCCGGAAAAAAACGTTTTTCCGAAATCGCTTCTTCAATGATCGCGCACCTGTTAAATAATTGAAACGAAACGGACCTGATAATTACTCGTCGAACGTGGGTTTTGCAATCGGGTCATCGCTTCGGTAAAAAAAGACATTCGACAAAAAATATATAAAACATGCCCAGGTAGTGATTAAAACAAGTCATAAACATGTGTCACGTACAGTGTTGGCTTTTGACGGCAGGATTGCTCCTAATAGTGGGCGCCCAAGGACCTGGACCGGGACCAGGTCGAAAGAGGATCGTGCCCAATCCAAATAACGAATATTCGCTTCAAATGCAATCTAGAGCAGTTGATACGCGAGTTACTTTAGAAATACCCGAAGGACAACCGAAAGGAACAGTTGTGGGGAAAATTCCTACAAAACCCGGATTTACTTATCGATTTAACGAGCTTCCACGAGAATTTCTATTAGATGGAAATACAGGCGAAATAAAAACAAACGCTATTTTAGATAGAGAAGCGCTTCAGAATGATCGATACGATCTAATTGTTCTTTCGAGTCAACCGACGTATCCCATCGAAGTGCGAATTGTTGTAAAAGACATCAACGACAATGCTCCAGAATTTCCAGAACCAGTTATCGCTGTTTCGTTCTCAGAAAGTGCCGCTTCAGGAACACGATTACTTTTGGATACGGCAACTGACAGGGATGAAGGGTCTAATGGCATATCTAACGATTACAAAATAGTAGCTGGCAATAGAGACGAGAAATTTCAACTGATCGTAACGGAGAATCCAACAGGTGGTGGTTCATATTTACATTTAGAAACGACCGGAAAACTTGATAGAGAAACGTACGGGTTTTACATATTGAACATTTCAGCGAGAGACGGTGGACGACCTCCGAAATACGGCTACTTACAAGTCAACGTAACCATACTCGACGTCAATGACAATCCTCCCATTTTTGATCACAGCGATTACATCGTTTCCCTCAACGAAAGCGTCCCACCAGGTAGTCCGGTCCTTCAAGTTATGGCTACAGATAACGACGTCGGTGATAACAGTAAAATTACTTATTATCTCTCGGAAACGGAACACCAATTTTCTGTCGATCCAGAAACTGGCGTTATATCGACTACAGAACCCCTGGATTGTCCCCAGCAAAGCTGTTCCCAAAGTAGTAAACCAGGAGGCGGAAGATGTCCCAAAAGCTGCGTTTTCACAGTTTTCGCACGCGATCATGGATGTCCAAGACAAGATGGAAGAACGTATGTTACTGTAAATTTAGTAGATGCTAATGACCATGTACCAGATATTCAATTCCGATATTTTCCATCGACGGCCGAATTTGCTACAGTGGATGAGAACGCCATAAATGGATCCGTAGTAGCAGCAGTTTCTGTTAGAGACGAAGACGAAGGTCTAAATGGTGAGACTACAGTTAAAATAATAGCTGGAAACGAACTGAACCATTTTCGATTGGAGTATAGTCCCAGCTTTGAAATAGTGCGAGTCAACGGTGTTTTGGATCGAGAAGAAATTAGCAAGTACAATCTCACAGTGGTAGCAACAGATAAAGGGACTCCGCCCAGAACTGCTACGGCCTTCCTCATTATTCATGTAAATGATGTTAACGACCACGAACCTGTCTTTGAGAAAAGCGAATATTCTGCAGTTTTGAGTGAACTCGTACCACCTGGAACTTACGTTGCTGGAATTACTGCTTCGGATGAAGATACCGGTGTCAATGCGCAAATATATTACAATTTTATATCAGGCAACGAAAACGACTGGTTTTCTATAAATTCCAATTCAGGACTGATAACAACAAAGGCTCCTCTCGACAGAGAAATTCAAGGTAGTGTGGAATTGAATATTTCTGCAAGAGATGGTGGACCGAATCCCAAATGGGCTTACACTCAACTTAAAGTTACCATTTTGGATGAAAATGACGAAGAACCAAAATTCTCCCAAAAATCTATAAACGTTAGCTTATCAGAAAGCGCACCGCCTCACACCCTTGTTGCTATGTTAACGGCTGTTGACCATGATCAAGGAACAAATGGTAGTGTAACGTATTCTTTACAATCATCAGTACAACGAAGATACAAAGATACATTTGCCTTAGACTCGTTAACGGGTCAGTTAACAACAAAAACGAGATTAGACAGAGAACGAATAGCCAAGTACGAGATAAACGTGATCGCTAAAGATCAAGGGATACCGCCACAATCGTCTACAGCAACGGTATTATTGACTGTACTAGACGTGAACGATAACAGTCCCGAGTTTTATCCACAAAAGTATTTCTTTCCCGTTTCTGAAGACACAAAAATTGGAAGTTCACTTTTAAAAGTTACAGCTATTGATTTGGATGAAGGCGAAAATGCTATGATAGCCTATAAAATAGAAACAGGAAGCGAAAACTTATTTTCCATTGATGAATGGTCAGGAACCATAAGTTTACGTGGAAATCTCCGAACTTCTCAAAAGCCTATATATAAATTAAAAATTTCCGCTAAAGATCACGGAGAAAAAAGAGCAAGTGAAGATGCTTTAATTGAAATAATAAAAAAAGACTATATGGAAAAGTTAGAATTCGACAATTTCGGTTCGTATGAATTTCAAATTTACGAAGATCACGACGAACATCCGCCATCAATAGGAAGAGAAGTTGGTAAAGTAAGACTACGTTCTAGCGAATCCGTCTCATTTTCAATCGTCTACGGAGATCCAAAGCATAATTTCAACATAGACGAACATTCCGGACAAATCACCACAGCAAGCAAAATAGATCGAGAAGAACAATTAACTTACAGTCTCACTGTTGTGGCACGCGTAGGTCTATCGTATGGCAATACAACAGTAAACATAATCGTTCTGGATTTGAATGACAATAGACCAACATTTTTACGCGATCGAGATGAAGTTACACTACCAGAAAACGCTGCCGTTGGTCAGGAAGTGTATTTGGCAAGAGCTAGAGACCTCGATTCAGGAATAAACAGTCGCATTAACTACAGTCTCAGTTACAATCCGGACGATCAATTCCGCATTTCCGAAGCTACCGGAGTCATTTATTTAAACAGACCGATAAGAGTTGAGCCGGGTGCGGCATTGCAAATAGAGGTCACAGCGAACGACAGAGGTGATCCACCATTATCATCAAAACATCTGGTTATCATTAGTATAGAAGATGTTAATGACCATACTCCCATTTTTGATCATACCTCGTACGAAACGTCGCTCTTCGAATCAACTCCAGTTAATACGAGATTCTTTGCTCTTGCTGCCAGTGACGTGGACCTTGGAACAAACGGAAGGATAAATTACGCAATCACCGAAGGAAATTCAGAAGAAAAATTTGGAATATTCCCAGACGGATATCTATATGTACGAAAATCGTTAGACAGGGAGCATAAAGACTACTATTCATTAACAGTAACGGTAAGCGATTCAGGATCACCGATACGTTTTTCCACTGTTCCTGTAGTAATTCATGTAATCGATGAAAATGATAATAGTCCACAATTTACCAATTCAACGTTCACGTTTACTATCCAAGAAAATGAACCACCGGACTCATTCGTTGGGAAACTGACAGCAACAGATAAAGATATCGGCAGGAACGCAGAATTGATATTTTCACTGCCTAGTAGTCAAAACGACTTCTCCGTAGATCCCAAAAACGGTTTCATAAAAACCCTGCACCTTTTCGATCGCGAACAACTGGTGCAAACGACCGGGCAAAGTTATCTGACAATAGAAGCTACAGTTACAGATAATGGATCGCCTAGATTGAGAGATAAGGTCCAAGTAAACGTTTTTATTACTGACGTGAATGATAATCCACCGGTATTTCTAAGACTACCATATAGAGTTCAAATATCTGAAGGTGCCAGTATCGGAACTCTAATCATACGACTCTTCACGAGTGACGCAGATGAAGGATTGAACGGTGACGTGTTCTATTCCATTATGAACGGAAATGAAGACAAACGTTTCGAAATCGACGAAGCTACTGGTCAAATAACGCTTGCCAGAAACTTGGATCGTGAGCAGACCTCAAAATACACTCTCAACGTAATTGCATACGATGCGGGAATTACGAGTTTGAGTTCCACCACTAGAGTGAGTGTCGAAGTGCTGGATGAAAACGACAATGCGCCAGAATTCACTCAAACAAGTTCTAAAATATCCGTCATCGAAACTATGTCAATTAGTACTGAACTCATGCAATTCCGTGCAACAGATGCAGATCTAGGAACAAACAGCGAGGTATCATTTTCCATAACGGCCGGTAATAGGCGTGACACGTTTCATGTGGACCCTTCGACTGGAACTTTATATTTACACAAACCTTTAGATTACGAAGATCTGAACGTTTACCAGCTAAACATAACCGCTTCCGATAATGGTAATCCAAAATTATCTACAACTATACCGTTTACAATATACATAGAGGACGCTAACGATAATCCTCCCGCTTTTCCAAATACTGCAATTGTAAGACAGATACGAGAAGGTATCCCGATAGGAACACCGATAGTCACAGTTACTGCTGAGGATGCCGATTCTGGAATGAATGGAAAGGTATCGTATACAATTGTCCATCAAGAACCGGAAGATGGGAAAAGACGTTTTAAAATAAATCCTTCCTCTGGACTAATTCACACATTGCTACCAATCGATAGAGAAGAAACAGATACTTTCAGATTGATAGTTGTCGCCACAGACCAGGCACAACCTGAAAGTGCTAGATTGAGTGCTGAAAAGTTGGTAACTGTTATAGTAGAAGATTTAAACGACAACGCACCAGTTTTTGTTTCAATGAATTCGGCAATTCTTCCCGTACAACATAGAACAACTTTTGGAAGGGACGGCACATTTATTATGAATGTTTTAGCTAAAGATTTGGACTCGAGCACAAACGGATTGGTAACGTACGAGCTAGTGAGTGACAATAGCGATTTGTTTCGTCTACACAGAAGCACAGGAGCGTTAACTTTGAAAAAGCCAATATTCAATCCCGAACCTCGCTATCAACTTGCTATAAAAGCTACAGATGAAGCTGTTCAAAGTGAAAGGAAATCTACAGACGCTTACGTGACAGTTATTACTACAGGGTTAGATTCCAAAGGACCGATTTTTGAAAAAAGTTACTTCGAAGGGAGCGTATTTGAAAACGAACCTCTCGGTACTAGTATCTTAACGATTTCGGCAAAATATGGGGCCCAAGATGTCGAATATTATGTGACAAATGTGACCGGTGGTGGTGTTCAAGTGGACAGATTGTTTGATATCGATACGAATTTAGGAGTACTCTCTACAGCTGTGGAACTGGATAGAGAACAAGGAGTAAGCAGTTACGAGATTGAAGTTTATGCCATTGTCATCGGGGGACCTCCCAAAACGTCAAAAACTAAGGTAAATACCATTTTTATAGACAATACTTTTTTAGCAACACCAAATTGTTGTGTATGTAAATGTATGATATTGTGTTTAACATTTTTAACGAGAAAGGTACAATATTGCGATCGTTTTTAAAGAAGATGTTTAATATGTGGATAAATAATAATTTGGATTTGTTCAATAATTTTACATGTAATTACGTACAAATTTGAATGCTATCTTTACTGTCAAAAATATTTCCTTATTCATACGAACCGACTGGTCGGTTCAGTCATCAGGATGTATAATTCATCACTTATAATTAGTGGACACGATAGATTGAACGTTGAATAATTAGATAAGTTCAAATGTAACAAATGTAACCGAGACTTTTTTGGATGTGCGATCTTATCGTTGATCCCTTGTAATATTAACCGTTCTTTGCTATCAAATGGTTTTCTTCTGCTTTGGCGCACGTTAATTCAAAATGAGATTCGGCACTGTTTCTTTTTTGTGAGATCGTCCGCTATGCGTTTAGTCTTTTCTATCCAGCGTTCAAAGCTACGCTTAACTGAGTACGCCGGAGACAAGTGGAGAAAATTTCAATGTTGCGACTTTAATTATCTTCATCGGAATAAGAAGAGCGACTTATAGTTTTTGGCAGCTCTATCAGACGAGATGCGACAACCGTAACGATTTAAAACTTTGTTTTTTTGTTGAAGGTTAAATTATAAAGTTTTGTGAAAAAATTAAAATTTGAATTTAAAATAACGGTAAAAGTTACAATAGGCACAGGTAAGAATTATTATAGGCATTTTAATTTGGTGTAGCCGTTGTAGCATGCCCAGTAATTAATAAATATTTATATATTTTTTAGTAATAATGGGGTCGTGTAGAAAACCATTTATTACAATTAGCTTCGTGGTCTAATGTGGAAATATTCACATATTTTTATTAATAATAGGGTGGTATGCTAGCATGATAGTCGAGCCAGCTCATCCTGTTTAAAAACGATTTTTTTTTCCATAAAATCGATAGAAAACTATTTGTTAAAATTAATTACGTAGACCTTATTATAACAAGGAATAAAACGTACCTTACATTTGATATTTACAGAAAACCCACTTATACTGATATTATCCCTCACGCTAGGTCAAAACAACCTCCCAATTTATATTCCGTTTCGGTATATAGTTTATTCATTATTAGCCTTTTTTGTTTTTTAGTGATCATTTTGTCAATAAGTGAAACGTGGTAACCATTATTGAAAGCAATTTGTTTTAAAATGTTAGTTTCTTTTACAAAAATTCTTTTGTGATAGTGGTACAGACAGGAGTCTATAGATAAATAAATGGAAAAAACTTAATTATAAAATTAAGTTCGATATAAAAAATGAAAAAAGGGTTTTACGAAATTAAATGTAATAATTCGGTCGGTTAAAAAATGTCTTATTGAACATGAAAAGTGAATAATTCTTAAAACATTTTGTGAATAACAACCATACCTTAGATACAAATAATTTTAAATTGATTCACATTCAAAACAAAAATATAAGATTGAACTTATTGGAAATTTTAGAGGTAACGATAGCCAACAATAACCATAAAATCCTTTTAAATGACCAAATTGATTTTGGGGTTTCCCCTCTATTACGATCGGTCACAGGTAACAATTTCGGTAGGTAGTTTGCCTATTTAAATAACACAAAGTAAATTGTAAGTTAAACCATGTGGTTTTTTTCTAATTATAATTTTTTTAAATGTTTCTCCAAGAGATCAGCCTCACCACCATCTCGACTAATTTACATAGTTTTGTTAATAACGGTTGGGGCGGGGTGTGTTGGCTTGATGGTCAAAATAGTTCACCCACTGTAGAAACGATATTTTTTCCATGAAATCGATAGAAAATAGGACGGTGTGTTGGCTTGGTAGTGAAGCTAACACTCCCAATTTAAAATCGATAACCTCAAAAAATAAAAATATATCGTTTTTGAATACCAAGTCAACACACCGTTCTATTATTAATAAAAAATTGTCAATATTTCCACATTAGACTCCGTAACTAATTGCAACAAATGGCATTCTATTGATTTAATGGAAAAAAAATTTCGTTTGTGAATATTTATCAAAAAAATTACGCGATAATTTTTTTCGCGTAATAAATTCGCGATAAATACCTATACTCTTATTTATTACGATATTAATTACTTGGTGTTCTACAATGGCTATGCTAGCTTAATGCGCCTGATTATTATTGTATTACAAAAAGTGCAGTAGGTACTACAAGGTAAAGGCTAATTTTATTAATTACTTACGAGTGCTCAATTGAGACAAGTTATTGTTTAATTAGTTTTTTAACATAAACAATTTCTAATTCCATTGAGTTGTATTACTAAAAAAAAACTCAATAGATATAGAACCGTTTAGCATTTTCTTTTGATAGTTTATCGTTAAAGTGAAGTAATCTTCGAGTAGAGACAATTTTAACCCGTCAAGTTAATTAAGAACGTTCACTTGTCTCATTTTACAGGTTCACTTCCTCGTTTGCTCTATTCACTCGAGAGCTGTGTCTCGATATATTTTCATCTCTGTTCGATAAACGGAATGGAAAAGGCAAATTAATAATTCACTACAGGAAACTGGGTTCCAGAATCTGCCATAAATTGTTTTAAATGCGATCCTCTCTAGATACGTTCTACTCGTAGGATAGTCTAGCCTTTCTCGATTCTCGTACTTACTAGGTTTTGTTGTTTGTTGTCGTATTCGTTGTCTTGTTGTTGTTGGACAACAAGAGTTTGTTAGAATAATGTGGTTTTCAGTATTTCTAAATTGAACGGCAGTTATCTATGACAACTGGGTGATTTATAAGATCTGGACCCAGTTTTAAATTAGCTTTAGTGACAATGCTGTAACCTGTGTATGTGTGTGTGTAGGTGTATGTGTGTATGTACAAACAGTGGTTTTTACTTGTATATAGATACACCAGCGGGTTTCCCCGTTATAACACAAATTCTAACATACGAATGAAAACTCAGAGGTTGCCAATTTGAACACATCATTAAACTTTAAGTCGTTATGACCAAAGTTTACAAGTTCATCAAAACTGAAACATTTTTTTTAATAAATTTAATTTTTGAATTAAGCGTGAAATGAGACCGAATTCATTTTTTTTGTGTATCATGAACGTCTTTAATGTGGTTATCAAATTAATGTTTACATTATTGTGCTTTGTAAAACAAGAATTTGCCTATTAAATTATGTATATATATTTAGAGATGTAAAAAATGATGGCACAGCTATAAATGCATTTGAAATAATAGATGAAATGGTTTTCAATTTCAAATACTAAATGCAAAATTATTCTTAAAAATGCAATAAAATACAAAATGCAAAATAGGTATTTTCCGAATGGCCCAATGTTCTTTAGTTTCTTGAATAGCTTATTGAATTCTTTTATAAACGCATTTAAGGTTGATTTATGATTAAAATTGAAGTACAATTAATTAAAGCTGAAAATTTCACTACAAAAATAAATGCCAAAAAAAAAATTATATCGGGAAGCAAAAAGGTTACAACTTCAAACAATTTTTTTGAATGAAAGTAGGAACCATAAAGTTCTTACTCGTGTGTTTTGTTTTTCTGAAATTTGAAACTTACCATTGTAGCTATACTCATTTCTATGGACGATTTAACCTATTTTTTTAATGGTACACCATATCTATCTATCTACGCCAATGGAAAAAGTAAAAAAAGAGTGTTTTAGAATTTAATGAACGATATTTATATATACATTTTCAATATTTAGAAAGTCAGATAAGTCAGCATTGAAAAAGCGGTTAATATAAAACAAAGAATAGCGCTTTTAACAAAAAGAAATCACTTCTGTGCTCGCGAACCGTTAATTTAGAAATTTGAAAAAGTCTAATAAATAATTTGCCTAGTCTAAAGAAATATGTAACTATTATAAAATAGTAAATTCGTAAAGATGTTGATGGTACCTACATGGTATTTCGCGAGGACAATGTTTGTGATGTTAAAAAGTATTGTAATTAATAGTTTTTAAAAGATAACGGCCTACCTCTCTTCGAGTGATAAGGTACATGAAAATAATACTTTCAACGCGAAACGCGTCGTCAAAACTATTTAACAATAGTTACAATAGGTGGCATTTGTTTATTGTCAACAGAGAGGTTGTAAACAAAAGAAAACTAAATATCCCATGTATGTATCCAGGATTGTTCTGTATTAAAAATTTACATACAACTCTTGGTTTATTTATTAAATTTTTAAATACGGAGCTCAGAGTTGTCGGGAAAGGTTCTCCAGTCAATCAATTTTTAGAACTACTTGCGGTTAGGTTCTCACAAAAGTTAAACAGCAATTAAGTCATAACCGCACTATATCTTTAGTGGAACTATACCTAATTGTTTTACACACTTTCTTCTCTTGAAAACCACAACTTATATCTATTAATATTAAAAACTTTATAATGAGTAAATTTCAGTAAAAAGCTGTCTATAACAAACAGAAGTAAGGTGAAAGCTGCATGTTATGTATTGTACAAAATACATAAATAAATTACCTATTTGATAACCAACTATGTTACCTATAATTTCATTTTTTTTTTCTTCATTTATTTAATGTATCCGTTATTTAATTGTCATTCATTTCCTCTTATGTTAATAGTGCTCCTTATAAGACGTAATCTAAAACTATACTAAATATAGTCACAATTAATTGTTTTGTAAATTTCATAATAGATAATGTATTTAGCTAGTTAAATAATACATACAACGTAATAAACAACACTTTATTTTTAAAAATATTCTGTTACTGTTTCTTCGACATTTTGAATCGTTTAATAAGAAGCTATAGTATCAGTATGTTAAAAATAATGTAAAACAAAGCAAAGTGTTATGGCGTAGGCTTTGATGGCCGGAATCGAATGAATAAAGACGTTGATACGGGCTGATGGAACGTAGTCGAAAGGAACTTGTAGATCCAAATGTTTCGACTGCAACTTCGACAGTCATCTTCAGTGAGCAGTTTGATTCCTAGGTCGAAGATTATACCTCGGAGTCTCAGTAGCAACTGAATGAATTGACTGCTGAAATTGCAGTAGAAACCTTTGGATCTAAAAGTTCCTTTCTACCACAACCCATCAGCACGGATCAACGCTTTTGGTCAAAGCAAAGTGTTGTTCATATGTTTATTTTATCGTTTGAATGAAGTATCACAATGTATCTGCCGAATTAGGGGCGGGCGTTAGGGGGGGTTGTAAGTGGTGAAAATGTACCCAAGACTCCGAAGGGGTCCCGTTGATCTGAATGGTTAATTAGAGTGCGAATTAGATTATACCGTGATTATAAAAGAGTTCGCATCTAAAAGAGCTATAAAGAAACTATATTTTTAAAAAATTGAATGGTTTCGACCTTTACATGATGGAATTCGACAATATTGATGAATTAATACAATTAGAAGGATTTCACTATTTTTTAAATTTAAAGTAAGTTTTGCGTATTTTAAATAAACAATTAGCGAAATTCTTCAAATTGCACTATTTCCTAGATATAATTTTTAGAGTCCGTGCATACAGTGCCACAAGAAAGGCAGGTAAAATTGTGCGTTTCCTGCTTCGCGACTGTGTAATTAATATATAAGCCTATGTACAGTAACTATTTAAAACTTTATACTATAAGTCTATGCGTTTTGTTTTTGTATGATATAAATGCTTTCCTTCACACTTTAATTCTGGCTTAGAACTGGCAGTTTTGTTCGGCAAAACAGGCGTATTTAAAAGTATAACATAACATAAATATCATGAATCTTCGTTATGGTATGTACAAAAAAATCAATGTAATTAATAAATGTAGAATTTAGACTTTGGATGGTGCTTGGATGATGGAGCATGTTTTAATAATTATAGAACTCAAAACACAATTTTACTTCAACAAATATATTCCAAAATTACTCTACAATTGTTTCAGTTAAATAGCCATTATCTGGAACACTAACTATACTAAAGTTAAAATGTATAGGTACAGTCACAACCATATAACAGGTTCAAGAGGAATGGAGTGTTTAGCACACACAACCCTTTTTTGGTTGTTTACAATATTTTTCTTTGATGTTAGAGCCTTCTTAATTTCAAGGAATTCTAGTAGAGTTAATTTTCCACTTTTGGATTGACAGTGGAGTAATTTCAAATTATTAATGTTTATACTATGATTTTCACATCAACAGTGTTCTGTCAGAGTTATTCCTAATATTAGCTAGGTGTTCTTTGAAGTGGACTTCTAAAGAACGACCCGTTTGTCCAATATACAGGACATCGCAGTCTTGGCAATTTTGCTGATAGACCCCACTTTTTTGTGTTTATTATTAACTAACTTGGAACCTGTATTAAATTTATTTACTTCTGTTGTAATTAGATTATACTTGCTTAAAAAGTTCTTAATTTTGTAACTAGAATTTTTGATACAGTTGAACAAAAATTTTTATCAGAATTGGTTACATTTTTATCGTATTTTATTCGACAATAATTTATCAAGAGTATCTCGGCAATAAGCAATGTGTTTAATTAAGTTTAGTTATGATAGAAAGTGTTGTTTTTCGAGTGAGATATTTACTAGCCTATGTAAAAGACTGTAGAAAGTATAAGTTTAAAGACTGATCGAAATAGCTAGTATTATTATAATATCTGATGTGGTAGGTTTTCAGAAAAATTTGTATCCAAGTTTATTATTTTTATGATATATTATTAAGTCAAGGAAGTTTAATTGTCTGTCGAATTCTATTTCTGTTGTAAATACAATGTTTTTGTTTAAAGCATTTAAAACATTTGAAAAGTAGTTGTCTACGAGTCCCCGTCAATATTTTTTTACTGACTGTAACGAAAAATCTGATCAGCATTTGGTGGACATTTACTGTTTAAAAGTTTCTTAACATCAAGTACTAGAAGAGAGGAGCAAAAAGTTATGTAAATAGATAGGATACATACCTACCTCAAACATAAATTGCACAGTTGTTTGTTATAATTGAAATTGATAGCATATTTTGAAGCGATTTATTCCTGAAAGTCTTTCATATAATGAACGTAAACAAGCTAGAAACAGTTACTGCAATTTTTTTATGTCTCGTCGCCGTAAGAAATGTACCTAATACATAACAACCTCATAACTATTCAGAGGTATGTATAAATATATATATATATTTATACATATATGTATATATACATGTAAGGATAACACTGTAACCTTCACTCATGTATGTATAATTGTTTATGCATATGTCCCACGTAATACGTGTTTACTTGTAATTTGTTTATCATTGTGACGATGCATTAACTTTATTTTACTGGATTTAATTCTATTCTAGAGGTCAATGTCTTAATTATATGTACAATCAACTGAATACAATTTTGATGTAGAACTACAAAATAACGTCTTTCATATGAAATTTCTATTAATTTTCAATTTTTATGCTACTAAATAAATAAAAAGGGACCCACCCTAATTACTACTAAAACTGTTTAATGCGGACATGTATTTTGCCCACTTATTATGTGGGCGGACAGTCCCTTCGCCCTACACTGTCGTGCAAAGCCGGAAGGTAGGGCGTAAGGCCCTCTTCAGCCTCCTTTCAGGAAACGTGGGAATGAGTGGGTGGTGTGGTTAGGGAGAGATAGATGAGACGGACGAAACAAAGACAGAAGAGAAGTGAAAGATTAACTGTGGAATATTACTATCCTAACATTTGCCTAAGTGATCCAAGAAAACCACAGAAAGCCGGACTCAGTTTATATACCTAAACAGTTACAATATTCAACTAAATAATGGGGATGATGTTTGCCCCAACTCAACTTGATTGTTAACTAAATTTAACTTTTTGTCTAAAGCCCTTTTAATTTCCTAATTCTCTAGCATGGTCAGTTTTCTACTTTTGTTTACATTACTATGCAATATTTTAATTTTATTATCTACATATCTAGTGTGATTGAACGAGATGCAATGGTCTGACTTGCCAGTTTTTTTGAAGTTTTTTGTTAATACTGCACACATGTTCTTTTAATCGGATTTTTATTGCTCTGTCACTTTGACCAATGTAAGTGGCGTTACATTATTTGCAAGAAAATTTATACACACCACTTTTTAGAATTGGGTCTACTACTTTTTTTATTGTTACTAACATATTTTGTAAGTTGCATTTACAATTTTCTATTGCAAAAATTTCTAAATCTCTGAGGTGTTTCTTAAATTTAAAAGTATCATTCTTTTAAAGTTTATTTATATGTATGTTTTTTGTGTTAGCAGTGGCATTATCGTTATATATATTTTTTAACAATCTTTTGTTTTTTCATAATAATAAGCTGATTTATTAATGTGGGATTGTATTCATTATTGTAAGCTATGGATTTAATGATATTAAGTTCCGCATAGTAATTTGTTGGGTTAAACGTATACTCAACAATCTATTGATCAAAGAATGAAATGCCATTAATTTGATTTGTAATGGATGATTGGATTTGTTGGGAATGATTGTGTTAGTAGTCGTCGGTTTTCTGAAAATACTGAACTCTTACCTTATTGTTTAGGATTGATAATTGTAGATCTAGAAAATTCAAGACCCTGCTTGGCTCCTTTTTATATTGTAAAATTTATATTTTTAATGAAAAATACGAAAGAACTGCTTTTAAACGTTTCAAAGTTTTATTGTATAATCTCTACATATGTTTATATTAAAACTGTTTCAGTCAATAAATACCTTGGTAAATTGTTAGTCAATAATAAGGATAAAATTTCTAATTCTAAGAAAAGTGGCATTTACAAAATTAATTGTAAAGAATGCGATACATTCTATATAAGAGAGACGGGGAGGAATTTAGGCATCAGGGAAAAAGAGCATATAAAAAACATAAAAGACGGTAAAACACAATATAGATACAGAGAAAACAGAATTATTATATCATGAAAACAAAGGGATACGATTAATTTTACTAGAACACCTAGAAATAAAAAGAGTATTGTTAATAAATTGTAACATCACTAATGATCAGCTAGAATTTAAACAAACTTTTGTCATAAACCAATATTTAGGAACCACTAATAGATAATGATCGCACACATACGTATTGATTGTTTGTATATATAAAACTAACTTCCAATTGTCATCTTTAGTAACACATTACTCTTGAGAAAGGGCTAATCACCCGAAACATATGTAGAGTTTATACAATAAAACTTTGAAACATTTAAAAGCAGTTCTTTTGTATTTTTCATTATTTCTGAAATGTTTCACAAATACATCACCGATGAATCAATTTCTTTTATTATTTATATTTTTATTTAAAGAATTTAAAAATAAATCGAGTTGTCTGTCTGACCCCTCCCAAACTCAGAACGCATCATTTACATGTTTTTGGAAATAATTTTGGTTCAAGCATAAGTCGATTAATGTAAACAAATCAATACCTTCTAGTGTATTAAGTTTACTGTCTAAATATAATAACATAAGCTTTCACGGCCGGAATTCATAGTAGAATGATGGTTCGGGCTAGTCAACGCAGCACCCACTGAGGATGTCAGCCGCAATTGCTGACGAAAAGTCTGGGCGAAACCGTTCACATCCATCACGGCCTGCAAGCCCGAACCATCATTCTACTATTACTGTCTAAAATTAGGTTATTTAATATTGATAATAATTTTGTGGTTGAAATAAATGTAAATAAGCTTGAAACGTCGAAAGATACTAATATGGAATTGTTAGAAATTTCCAAATTTTTGATTTTGTTAACAAATTCTATAGAGTTCTTTATGCTATATTTTAAATGACATGGAAGTGTTTGTAATAAAATAGAAGTAACTAGATGACAAATTTTATAACCTGGGTCTTGAATATAAGAAACTACTGGTCTCAAGTACGCTAACATGGTGAATTTTTGGTAGTCCGTAAAGCATTGGTAATTGTTACTGTTTGAAATATCGTAAAATTGTTTCTGAAAATTGGTTGTAGGATACGACCTTAATAATGACCAAAACTCATCTATCAAGGAGTTTAATTTCGTGTAATGTTCATCTTGAACATTAATGACTATTGTGTTACACTTACCTATCTGCTTTATTGATAATGAAATTATGAGTTTTGCATTTGCTTTTAATAGTTATTATAATTTTTGTATAAGAATGGTTACTAGTTTTAAAGTTATTGAATTTTTTGAATTGTTTTGAAAGGTTGTTGGCAAAAATATGTTTCGTTAAGATTTTAGATAGGTCTAAGTCTATACCTAATAATTCAAAATCTTTTCGGTGGGTCTAAGGTAATGAGCTATATCCTAAACATTTTAAGTCTGTGAAACATTTGAAATTGTTGTTTTATTTTTATTGATATTAATTAATAACGATGTTTCACAAAAAATGCACCCAAGACAGTTTAAAAAGGTTTAGTAGTAATTAAAGTGCTCTTTTTAACACTTTATGCTACTGTATTAACGAGTTGAAAGATGAAGGGTCGGAACGAGTTGTAAGGGGGTGGCCTCAAAACGATCACATTTGTAATAATAGGATACAATAAAATTTTGGTAATAATGCATAAATGGTGTTCCAGACAAAAATCGATCCAAAAATTATTGTACCTGGTGGAGGCCAACTTTTAGGGTAGTACTAGATGTTTGAAGGCAAGAGAGACCCTTTTTATGTTTATATATATGTTCGTAGAAAATATCATTGCTTTTCCGTGTGTTCCGGAATATTACCAGCAAATTAAATTTAACATACTTCTCCATTAATAGTGCTATTGGAATACATTATTATTAAAGTCAAAATTATGGTGTTATCATGCAAAACACACTAATGTAACCTAATCTTTCTAACGTAATAGAAAAACGTAATTATTATTATATTATTTTCAATAACCTTAGTTTCTTTTCCATGATCACACTCCATTTTTGACTTTTAGGGATTAATGGTCCAATAGTACTTTTAAAGCGGGGGACGTACCTATATGTACAGAAAAGGGTTTCTCCCACCTTCAAACATCAAGTTCTACCCTCAGAAATAGTCTTCAGTAGGTAAAAAAAGTATTTTCATCTTCGTACCCATTACAATAATTATTCCATACTAGGAAATTTATAAAATGATTAAATGGAAAAATTAAGCTATATGCTGTATAGAAATCTTTATTACCAATTTAACATTATTATTTCAAATGGTAAACACTTATTAAATTATGTTTTTAGATGCTTTTTGATGCTGCAATGGTATCATTACGGTGATCAATATAGACTGACGTTCAAATTACAATCTGAAGGCACTGGCAAACCAAGTCAGGTTGGCCGAGCGGTCTAAGGCGCCAGATTTAAGCTCTGGTTCCCGAGAGGGAGCGTGGGTTCGAACCCCACACCTGACAGCGCTTTTTTTTAATTTCAAATACAAAAACTCAAGATAGTTCAAGAATGCGTGTTCAATAATAACATGTGTTAGATATCTTTAAATTTTTACAGTGTTAAAAAATACTTTATATAGCAATAATAGATAACAATAGAACAGAAAGTAAAAGTTATTTGTTAGTAAGTTTTATCACGTGTTTGTCCGTGTGAAACTATTCGTAATTGTTTGTCTATAATTTTATACACATAAATTAATTAGAAGTGTCTGTAGTATCAAATTTTTTTTTTAGGTTTAAAGATTATTTTGTATGCTATTAATAAGACGCAAACGATTTCGATTGGACTTCACACACATGATGAAGTGGTTTAAAAGAATGATCTGGGCTACTTTTTTTAAATTCTTTATTAGTTAAATAATTGTATTTATTATAAACAATTAGAAATACTTTCACAGGGATGAAGTCGCGGACAAAAACTAGTAATGAATGCAATTGTTATAACCTATAAAAAAGTTATAAGAAGTAGATTAAATCATTCCTGGTGACTTTCTCATCATATATAGACAAACAGATAGACAATTTTTGTTAAACGGTCTTTTATTGTTATTTTTATTAAAAGATCCTGTATATAACCATTTTTAATTATACTAATGTTCACTTATTTTTGAACAATAACATAATGAATAAGCCTTAATCAATTTGTCAATAACATAATGGAATAACGATGGGTACGGACGAGCCCCTCTCAAAACTGTAGTTGAATGGGAACGATGTTTGGGTTTTGCCCATTTACCTAGGTCAGCAAGTGCCTGTAAATTAAGGGTGTTTATCACAACCAGTTCGCCCCTTAAAGCTGGTACAAATAAATTAACATCTCAATTTTAAAATAGACCCAAATTTTAATCTATCGAAGCAACAGAATTTTACATTATTTGCAGTTTAATCACAATTAAACATTCCATCATTTTTCATACCATTTAGACCGTTCTTGTACAGTTTTGTAAATTTATGGATGTAAATATAGTTTTTTATTGTTGACGATGATTTATTTCTTTCTGATTATAATTTCGGATAAACAAAAAGTGTAGGGTGTCAATTCTGTATTTCGGTATTTTCGGTATTTTTTTTGAATCGCTTAATTCAAAACATTTATAGTTTTTTACAGTATACGAATATCCATATGAGCAGTTCTTTCGATATTATTATATAATTTAAAATTCATTTCTTGGAAGGTTTGTGTATTTAATATATAGGTTGTCTCAATATAGGACAACTGCAGGTTCCTGGGATCAAAATAACACAAAATATGTCAGTAAGAAAAATATATTTCGAGAAAAAATTATTGAAGGAATAAATTGATCGCAAAAATAAATTACTATTAAATTTGTGTAAGGGTGGGGGTAGTTCTTGCCCTTACCATATTTTGGTAAAATTTTTAAGTATATCTATCTAAATTAGCACCTCCATAGGAATATTTACGTATCATAATCAAAATTTTGTAGTCTTTTACTATTATGGTCAGTACCTACACAGTTTTTATGATTTCTGTGATAAAGCATATTTTCTTAAATTGTGGGATAAAAGATATATGAGTAATGTTGGGATGTATTTTTTAATTATTAAAGCATAAAAGGAAAATTTATTTTTGAATTTGACATAGGTATTTATTGGGGCTATTAAGTGCCATATGTACGCGCGTCAGCTCGCACATGCGCGGGGCTTAAACGAATGTTGATAAATGCTGTCAGGGTTTTTCAAATTGATGGACTATTAGAAGTATATGAATTAGTAGAATTTGGTTATTGTTTATGCCTCTTCTTTTAAAAATATTTTCAAGTTCGATTTACATCCGGATATACCGGAAATAGCTGTTTACTTTCTTGTTTTAAATAGAATGACATACTGTTTTTTACATTTTCCGATAGAAAATCTGAATTCATGAGTATTTTATACCCCGAAAATATCGATGGATTTTGAGTTATTTAATTTTTTTAAAAATAACAATTTCATTCACAATTAATAATTTAGATTACTACTACTACTACAGAAATCAAGATATTTTAAATTTATTTTAGTTACATGATGAATGTGGAAAAATTACAGAAAGAACTTGCAGACTTTTGAATAAACTTTTTCCAATGTAAATTGCATTACAATCTTTGCAACAATTTTGATAGACTCCGCTTTTTAATTCCGGTGGTTGTTTTTGACTAGTAAGGTTTTTAGATTTTTTATTGTTGGTTTTTCTATTGTTAAGTTTTTTATTATGCTGGGTTTGTAGCCATTGTTTATTGCTATGAGTTTTATTGTGTTGATTTATTTTTGATAGTTCTCTTTAGAAAGAGGTAAGTTTGAAGGTGTATTAACCATAGAATGAAACGCTGCAAGTTTAGTTTGTATGGGATGTGCAGAATAAGTTGGTATAGTCGTGTCTGTAACTGTAAGTTTCCTATAAATATTGAAAGTTAAACTATTCTTAACCGAACGTGTAATTTCTAAATTTAAAAAGTGTAAAGTTTTGTTAACTTCTTCTTCAACTGTAAATTTGATGTTATTATCTAGGGAATTAATAAGATTTATGAATAAGGTTAACAGTTAACATTATTCGTTGTTTTTCTACGTTTTTTATTTAATTTAAACATGTTTCACAAACGTTGTACTATTGAATCTCTTAATATAATTTAATAATTTAAAACTGCTATTTATTAATTTAACTCTGAATTAAAATTATGTCCGACATAATTTTATCTGGATTTAAAATTATGTCGAACTTAATGTTTGTTGTGCTTTTACGTATATTTAATGAAAAAAATAAATACAAACATAGATACGAAGATTATACAAGAGTCAGCAATGAATAAAGAATATAAAAGAATAAAACATGAATGTACTTAATAAGACAGACAAAGCGTTTCGCACACCACACAACCTTTCACAGCGACTACTTTTTCACTACTACAGTTTACCACTGACGCGACGCACGATGTAACCCGCTACTAATGCACCCGAATGAACAAATCATTATATCTAAAAATATTATTTAAAAAATATATATTCGATAAAATGTTATAGGTGCAATAGTAATTAAACACAAAAGTTTTCGTTACGCTACCTAAATTGAAATAATTAATATATTGAAACTGTCTGCCGTTAACACTTGGTGAAAGATGTTTAATAAAAAATATTTAAATAGAAGAAAACACTTGGAAATATTTCACTTAATTTTATTAACAAACTACAACCCCCTCCTTGATCCAAATCTAGTATAAATATGAATTACTTTAGTTTAGATTTAGTAACTCCTGAAGATGCCATAAAAAAGCGAAACACGTGTAGAGTTTGTTAATAAAATTAAGTGAAATATTTCCGAGTGTTTTCTTCTATTGAAATAATTATTACGATTTCATGAGAATGAATTTATTTTTTACTATTTTTTTTACTTTGCTTGTCTCTATATTTGAATTGATTATAGGCTCTCATCTGAACTTTTCAGTTGATAATGAAAACGTGATATTTGAATTAGTAAGCTCAGTGTTCATCTTAAGTGGTTTCGCATCTTTCGTAAGTAAATACCTAGTGAAAAGCTTTGGATAGAAGATGAACTGCTGACGATAATCGTAAGCAATGCTCGAGTCCGAAGAACGTACGTTCGTTCGTCCATTCGTCGATGGCTGGTTCGAATGCGCGTTTCCCAACTAGATTCCTGCCAGTATTATCTGTATCTGGTGATAGCCATGTACACCGAAAGCGCATTAGCCACCGCATTCTCCGATGTCCTTCTTCCCACTGTTGCTCCACTCGAATACTCGATTATGATGAAGACGATGACGACTAACGTATATATACTCTTCTCGTCTTGTGCTTCTAACTCTTATGACAACACTGGTCAACGTTAAACCGCCTTGTGAAGAATGAAACAATCTTCATACAGGTGTTTTAGAAACTAGAATTAAATATCCAAACGCCTATTACAACTTTACGTTTGCTCATGAGTAGATAAGTGTTCTTACCACGAGAACTTGTTTTGTGGTTTCGCCAGCAATATTAAACGTTTGTTCTTTTTTATAGATGTTAAAAAAAGTTTGGCATCGTTTGTCCAGAGTTTAAGAGATTTGTAGATGAATACAAGTTAAATTAAGTTAAAAGTTAACTTTTCTTACTGTTAATAGGTACAAAAACAAAACACTTGCTTGGCATTTCCCATCAATATTCTTATCCTTATAAAATGGGTAGCGTATTCGACCGACGGAGGTCAATGTTTCGAATCCTACCATCACATTGCAGCGTACGGCAACATTAGCTGAAGTAAATAAAGGAAGATCTTTTCGGTTGATTTTGAGTTAAATTAAAATTAGACGATTTAATCCTCCGTTAAATTGCTATTTGTATATTTAAATTAAAAGTAATATTGGTTTATATGTGTGTATATATAAATGTAAGATTTTATTTAAAATGAATACGAATAGATACGGTTTTAGTGAGATATAACATAGAATAGACGTTAGCTAGAGATATTGATTATAGAAGTTAATTTTAGTAAACCAAAAGTACAGGCAGGAGGGACGTGTACTAAAAGTTTTAAATGGTTCTCTGCAATTTATTCAACAACAACAGTAGCGTGAGAAAGTCCGGTTTCCAAAACATTTCGTCAGGTTTACCCTTGGGACACCTGTGAAAATCACTTCTTACGTTAATCGTCACCACAGGAGATAAAACACTTCACGAACACAACGCTGCCATCCCATCATTATTACCTATGTGAAATTTAACTACGCATATTATTGTATGTACTTGCGTATTTCACGTAACCGTTCATACAAAAGTTCAAAAATTATACCTCAATCGATGAATAGAGTTATGGAATACAAGAAAATCAAATTGAGTTGTAAAATTAAATATAAAATCGGGATTTTAGTGTTTTATTTTCTTTTTGGCCACAAAAAATTCATTGCAGGATTGGACAATTTCTCATACCTATAATAAAAATTATTTGCAATATAAATAAATAAATGTGTCCACAATCTGGAATTAAACTCTACAAAAGTTTCATTTGTAGTATGTACAAGTTTTCATATTTACGTTGACAGGTTAAGCATTTTATAAAAAAATTTACACCTAAATTGAAAAGAAAAGAACACTTGGATTATTTCACTTTTTTATTTAAATATACACTCAATACGTATTTCGCCTTTTTAGGGCATGTCCAGGAGCTTAATACAAATTAAATACTATTACTATATTAGTTCTATTTAATGATTGTAAGGTTGGATTTTTGGGAAACACTATTAAAATAAAAAATAAAATAACTGGTTGTGTTTTAAATGTTCACTATAATGTTATAACTTTACGATTATTTAGGTCTACTGAGATTTTTTCAAGAGTAATCGAAGGTTCCAAATAATTTTAAAGTAGATCTGTCCATTTTTACATGCTAAAGTCTAGATACAATAATTGTACCAGAAAGGCCAAGTAGGCTGAAATATAGTAATTGTACAGATTTTATATTATAGTGAACATTTAAAAGCTAATCAGTCTTGTTTCATTTATTTATTTACTTGCTTTACGGGAGGGGATTTTAACTAAATCTGGGCTTAACAAAATATTATTTCCTAAATCTATGTGGTCATTTGCTAAATTTATGTTACTTTTTACTGCCTTTCTGGCTTCTACAATTAATCCTTATCTAAATTTGATGAAAACAAAATGTGCTCCTTCCTTTTTTGTATTAAAACAACACTTATAGTACAGTGGAAACGAAACAACGTCGAAGTTACAGAATACAATTTTAAAAACGAGCAGGTAATTTTTTAAAACTTCAGCTGTTTTATTTTTTATTATCTTAAATGAGCTAAAAGTTCAATAAAAAGATGTAATTATAAAATAAAATTAGGAAAGCCCGTTAGCGAATGATACAGTTATGAATTTTAATGCTAATAGAGTCAATAAATATAAAATATTACAATCAGAAAGTAGTAGAATGTTGATAGATATAAAATAGAGAAAAGAATATAGAGCAACATTGGCGCGAAACCCTAGCTCATGAAGACTATTAATAATATATAAGCATTAATAATAATAATTTTTTCAACCAAACGAACTTAAAAATATTGAAAAAGCAAAGAGGTGGTAAAATTTTAGACAATTACAAGATTTTAGAAATCAAAAAAGCTATCCTTAACAAAAAATATTTATCAATGACCAACTAGAGTTCGGAAACAACCCCCTCCTGAACTCCAATCTGTTAGATTAAGCCAATATACAGGGTTTTTCAAGTTGATGGGCTATTGGATAACTAACGTTAATTAAAAGTTCTTTCTGTAATTTTTCCACATTCACCATGTAAATAAAATAAATTTAAAATATCTTGACTGCTGTGGTTTTGATCTAAATTATTCATTGTGCATGCTTTATTGCAATAATTCAAAATTGTTGGTCCGAAAAACGGCATACGCTTTCTGACACTTGACAACAATTGATTGTTCAATTGTTTCGAAATCACAGCACACTGCTTTCATTAACATTATCCGTATACAGTGCAAAAAAGCAAAATTTTCACAAAAAGTATAAACAAAGGTATACGTTAGTCCCGTATCAATAGACGCCAAATTCGAATATACAGTCAAAAATGGGTCATTCTATTTAAAAAAATTGACTTATGTCCCTTTGAAGTTGACCAAATTTGAGCAGATAGTTATAAATAATTGTTACGAGTTATAAAGCAACATCTCAAAAATTAATTGAATTACGATTTTTTTAATGTAAACGTGGAAATGTCAAAAATTTTGAAAAAAATTTAATAACTCAAAATCCATCGATATTTTCGGGGTAGTGCCTCCTATAAAATACGCATGAATTCCGATTTTCTATCGGAAAATGTAAAGAAAGTATGTCATTCCATTTAAAATGAGAAAGTTAACATCTACTTCCGGTATAACCGGATGTAAATCGAACTTGAAAATATAAGAAGCGGCATAAACAACAACCAAATGAGTTAAGTTTCAGAATTGAATTCATTCTACTAATTCATATACTTCTAATAGCCCATCAACTTGAAAAACCCTGTATATGTAATGTCTTTAACTTTGTATTTGTAGTAATAGTGTATTCCTGAAGATACCTTAATAGGGCGAAATGTACATTGAATATAATCAATAAACTAACAGTGAAACGTCTCCAAGTGATTTATTCCAATTTATTTTTTTTTGAATCAAAATGTTTCACCAAGAGCTAACGGCGTCCTTGTTTTTTTTTTATAGATAAGGAGTCCAATTTCTGTGTTATGATATGTAAAAGGGGGTGTTGAAAATTAAAAAAAAAGAAGTTGGCACGCAGGATACTCAAGGTCACCAATGTCAACCATCGAATAATCAAACTATAACCTAACTCTAGTAAATAGCGTAGAAGATAGGTAGAAGCCTGATAAACTAGTCACGCCATTGTTATGGATCCTTCTATCTCCTATTCTCCACTCCCGTCAGTGGTTTTTAGAAAAGGACAAGTAGTGTTACAGAAATAATTTGAGAAAAAATTAAAACACTGAGGGTTTCACTAAAACCAACAACGCAAAATGTTTCACCAAGTGATAACGGCAGATACCCTTAAGAAATAATTTATTTAGATTTCTGCTTGTTTCAACGAGTTTTTTCTCAACCTCAATACTCACTAGTACTCGTGTTCTCGCACAAGACGTTTCACTCAAAGGAATCTTTTCATTCTATCGCAAACCAATAAGCATATCGATGTGTTGAGCTTTTGAAAAAATACTATTCCTTAAAGAATTCGGAGTGTTTGGTGCGGTAAAAATCCCTTAATCCTTTTCAGGCAATCCTTTAAAACACACTTATCCTCACCGGAGACGTTGACGAAGTGTTGTATGTTAATGAGTAAATGAGTATAATCGCGGCAACCGTTCTGGACATTAGATAAGATCGAAATGCTGTCCTCGTCTACCATGGTCAGATCGGTTCTGGTCCTGTCTCTTTTCGTTGTGACAACGCCACTTAGCATCCGAAGATAAAATAGTCCAGTTGACGCAAAAATATCAGCGGCATTCTGTGTAATTGCGATTTATTTTTAAAAGTGCAAGCATCAGTTAGCTTCAATTAACTTGGCAGTATCCAGTATTCTTTGCAGAATAACGCAACGGCGTCCGTGGCAGTAGTGCTGGAACTGTTTTTTTTTTTGTTCACGTATTAGGTATGTTACGAAGGTAGGTAAGTACTGTTATCCTTAGCACTTGCTGGCCTGGATAAGAAGCCTTTCTATATTATGACCACGGTATCTGGAGTCTGTAGTTGCTCTCAGGCAACATTTACAACAAATACTATTCGTTTCTGTTTAAACGTTCGGTTGTATCGAGATAAGTCATGAAATTCTCAAAGTACGATACTTTATTCTGATAAAAATAGAATACCATTAACGTTAACATTAACATTACTACTACTTCAAGAGCGTAACTTTAGGATATTAAATTTTGTAAAGCGTCCCTATTTGTATCCGTTTCAAAATCTGTGGGATTGTAACCTATAATAAATGATAGATAAATGAATTATACAATATACACACTACAGTGTAGCGAAGCTAGAGCCGTGATTAATAAATATTTCTGAAAAGGATGTTCGTTAAAAAAAAAAAGATATGAACAGAATTGTAATAGTGTTGTGGCTGTAATGTGCTGCTTCGCAGAATTCGGTATCAACATGAGAAAGTATTTTAAGAAAAAATAAAACACTTAAAAGTTTCACCAATTTATGTACTCGACAATTCTTTATATAAAAGGTATGTAGGTGGGGATTACAATTTGTGTAAGATAAGTGGAGAGTTATTGTTGCATAATTCTTTTGAATATTTGCTATATTTATTTTATTATTAATATATTTAATTTCTCAAATCACAATCTTTTATCCTTTGTGAATAAAATTGTACTGTACTTGCGGTTTGTGTTGGTTCAGTTCTAATTAACATCACCTTCTTGAAAAAGATAATGGATATTCTCGACCTTCGTCTGGAATATTCTAGCAACGATCAATAAAAAGACAATAATAATACGGGAAGGTTGTAGAACGTTCTAGAAGGAATGCTGAAAACTATAAAAGCGACTGCACAGGGCGGACCGAGTCAGTTTGTTTACATCGTGCGTTGACAAGTGACAGGCGTAATAGTCAGGCGATCGATAGTTATAAAGTGGCGGCAGTTGAATGCGAGTATAAGTAGTGGCGACGGGAGAAATAGATTTACTAGTGTGAAAAATTGTGTAGACTTGTGTTAATCAGAACATTAGTTAATTTAATTTTAGTTGTTAATAGATTTCGTTGTTTTCGTTCGTTTAATTGTGTTTTCGTGACTAAACACATCACACTATTGTACAAAAAGATGAAAAATTACAATTTAACCTATTGGTTGTGGGGAGATTGTTACACTGAATTGTTAAAACTAATCGACTCTTTAAATAAACTTATGTTTCCCTACCACTGAATATTAACAGTAAGCTGTACGCTATATATATGTAACAAGTAAATACTGTATCTATATAAAATAAATACACAATATAAATGTGATAGAGCGAGGGTACATTTGGTTTTCGGAAATCCCTAATTTGAATGTAATGGGGTGTACTGAATAGCTTTTAATATGCGGCACAAAAATTCCATAACCTCGTAAATAAATGAAGTCGTCAACACCCAATGCATGCTTAACAATTAAGTTGTGAAATAAATTTCACACCGGACAAGTAAAAATCTCTGTATAATATGTTAATTAAAAATGTGTGTTATGGACATTCAGTTAATACCCATAATAATGTTCTCTGTGTAAGTATAATTACTTGTTGCTAAGTCTTCTTCTTCTCCTCTTATAACAGTTAGTAAGGAAGGAGTGTTTAGCTAATTTTAACGCCATTTGGGAACATAGTCGCGAATGAAGACGCGCTACCAAATTCTTATTAAAAATAATGTGAACGAGGGACACAAGGCCATTACCGCTTTAAATTTCTGCGAAGCAAAAAATGAACGGTAGCATTAAGGTTAGGTTACTATAATAGGAGGTGGATGAGACGTGAAATGAAAAAACAAAAAACTACTCAGCAGCGTCAGCTCTTCTTCGCGGACCTGTGCGAGCTGCTGGTGTGGAAACAACACGTGTTTACATGATACTCGAATATGAACACAAAAAGAAGTGTTGCCTGATTTTCCACCTTCTTTCACGATATAAAAAGGCCGATTCGCGCCTTAAACACTTGCCAAATTATACTTTCTATATTTTTTTTTACTGCAATTAAATTGCAAGCTCTAAACCATAATATTAATTAATTAATTAATTAAACCGTTGTATTCAATTATCATATTCAATCGTTTTAGCGACTTAAATCTCAAAATTATGTGCTTTTAAATTTGAAGAATAGATAATACAGAAAACATGTGTAAATATTAGAATTAGAATTAGATTATAAAGTACAATTTTACAATGATAAACTTTGAGTGAGAATGAAAAATAGTAGACAAATGCGCGGCGTTCCGACAAATTAAAAGTAATTAGTGTTATTCATTAAGTGAGTGTTCTTTTTATGGCACAACCATAAAACAATAATCTTACAGGTGTTTCACGTAGTTGAACACTCAACGTCGCAGTCGCACTAACTAATTGCTTTTTATTGTTGCTCAGGAAGTACTAAATAATATTTGTTTAAACAGGGAATTGACTGTGTAAATGCTTGCGTTCATTCATTCATTGTTACACCAATTAACTCTTCGTATTAATTATTATATGTATATTATCTCTCAAAAAAATTATCACTAGCAACCGGTTTATGTGTATTTGCATATTTTACCTAAAATCTACTGATATGTATACTCTCACTTAATTTTTCTTATCTTTCGGTAGGGTAGTTATGAATGAAATTGTAGTGGAAAATAGTAAATTCTGGCAAAACAACCTCTTTGAATTTAACTGCAAAGTGGCAAAACAGCATAAGCTGAAGAACCTTAACAGTTATTTTTATGGTAGGGACGATGGCCGGTAATTTTGTGAATAAGACATTCGGTCTTAGGCTTTTAGCAGGATAAGTTTTGTAATTTTTTGTATAGACATTGTTTTTTTGTATGAAACAGTTGAAAGTCGTTTCGTAATTTATTTAAATAATCTACGCAAATGATCACTATTAGCCACTCGGCCCTTAGAGCTTTGCTAGAGGTATTCCCGCGTAAAATTAAAGAATAGTTTGAGAAAATTTTGAACAATAAACCAGGCTTTGAATCATTTTATCAAATTGATAGTTTTATTAATGGGACGAATCAACTTTTGCCGGAAACAATAAGTGCTAAAATAGCATCCAAATTCAAACACTGCTCAGTTCCCTCACTTGAAGTAAAATGAATGAATGATCGAGGATATATGATATACAGGGTCATCCAAACTGAGTGGTACATTAGACGTTTTAGGGAAACTAAGCATGTTACAGATTTAAAAATTTGGGAGTAGGAGTTATTAAGGATGGTCTATTTAACTAGAATAATTTCAACTATCGGGCACTTCCGGTTATACCGGAAGTTGATCTCAATCAACTTTCTTATTTCAAATGGAATGGTATATTTTTTACGATGAATTCGTATGAAAGATAAATTTTTAAGGTGACTTTGATAACCAACTTGTATGCCTATATGCCTACGATGAATAGCTTCCGAGATAATTTAATTTATTGGAAAAAAGATTGCACCGCAACCCAAACTATAAATATTATAATTATATTATATATATTTTTTTCAAATAAAACACTAGGAAATATCCATATGGATCGAAAGAGGATAAAAAATGGAATCAAATGACAAAATAAAATATCCTAGGTGCCGTTAGAAGAAATGAAGTTATTCATGTTTGAAGTTTTTAAACCTTGGATATTTTTTCTGAACGCGCTGTACAAATTATAAAACTTGGTTTTGGCATGACGTTAGCCTTATGACTTGGCTATAACTAGTAGTAATTTCAACATTCTAAGTCATTTTTTATGGATGTTATTTAATTGTAATTGTAATTGATACACCCCTGACTTATCCTCTTTATTAATATTATCTTTGTTATAAATTAACTTGTAACTATATATACATCGGTCAAATGGGATGATTTCTCAAAAAACGAATAAATGAACTTAAAAAATCCTATAATAATAATAAATTAAACTCAAACTATGCCAAACTCCTTAATGAAGAAGAACATATTTTTAATGATAATTTTGAAATCTTACATGTGGAAAATAAAAATCTTAGACTATCCTTATTAGAGTCTCTAGAAAATAATTAAAGTTTAAAAATACCAATATTCTTCTGAACGATCAAATTGTTTTCAATTATTCACCATTACTTAACCTCTTTATTCACCCCCCGCCTTAATTCTATATATATATATAAGTAGCTTAGCTTAGTTTAGTTTAAATGTATTACTTCTGAAGAAGCTTAAGTTATGCGAAACAATTGTTAAGTTCATAAACAAATTTTGTGGAAATTTCTAGTATTTTATTTCTGACTAAGTATTAAAATGAGTTTCCATCAAGTGAATGTAGAAAGAATTAATCATAGATATTTCATTTAAATTATAAAGTAGAGAGAGTATTTCTTTCAGTATTTGAAACAATTTAAAAATATTTATTTTTATATTTAAATATTTATTTGATAGAAGTATGTATATATAGCTAATTGTACTAGTTGTAGCCGTAGTCGATGGTGTATAACACTTTTAACCGTAGCATTTTCCCGTACTACTGCCTAATTTAAGCTAACGATTCCGTCGGCGGACATTCACCCACCACCGCTACCAAATGTATATATGACTCTATAGCGACCGAATATTGACATTTAAACACGCCCAACAGGTCAGAACATTGATGACTTTTTATTTAAAAATTCCTAATAAACGACAACATTTTGGATATCGAAAGTACTGGTCCATATATAATAACGTTTATGATGTAAAGTGTGTCTTTTAAGGTTGGCATATTATGAAAGAAGTAAAAGCTTAAAAACTAGCAAATGGTCTATTTATGGCTTCAATTGACAATTATCACTCTGTGTGTATTAATTATTAACGCAATAAATTAACAATTAATTAAGTGCCATTCCCACGAGCGCGATACTTGTCGCATATAAAAACTTATGATAGTGAATTATGTTCGCAAGAAATAATGAGTCTAACGTTTTATATTAGCATTTTCAGCAAAGCTCAGTTATTACATACAAACCTACATGAAGTGTGATTAGAAGAAAAAACTGTAGTAGATAGATGTATTTATTCGTGGTGAGGTGGCGCCTAAACAATGCATCTCAGAAAAAGATATAAAGATAATAACTCATGTCAGTAATTGTCAATTAACCGTGACGACTATCAATCACTCGGTGACATGCTGCACTCATAGACATTGACTGACAGACAGGGAAAGGGATGAAAAACGTAATCTAAACAAAACTAGAAACACATTACCAATAAAAGAATACCACCGTAACTTAAATTCTATGCCTTTTTTGTTCAAATAAAGCCAAAATGCTCGATCGAAAGTGTCAATCAGAATTTTTGTTTTTCATTAAAGGTGTAGTAGTATTCTTCATTCATTTTTGTTAAATAATACAAATATAATATCGTATTACAGACAGTATATCGCCATCTATTGTTATTTACTGCTTACTGTAGTATTTCATATGTTTGAGAAGCCCTTATACGAAGGTATCTACATACTTGACAAACGAATACATGAGATTCTTCGCCGACCCAACGTTAAAGTCTTCAATTATTTTTGTGAAAATTTAGATGGCTTTATCTTTTAAGTAATAAATGACATTATTTTACGTAAAAATTTAAACCTTTTTTCCACACTATTATTAATTTGATTAATTAAATTAAGTACTGCATGTTTTCAAACATATGAATGTTTAAAAGGCAGCAACTGATGAAAAACGAACATACTGATCAATAGCTGTTTCTGTTATTACAGACTCAAAATCGACTCTGAGTCTTCCCTAAAATTTGCATCTAAAATTCGGTCACGATACCCCAAAAGGTATCGTTTAAAACAGGTAGTCAGGTAGATACCTATGCACGAAAATTAGCGATAAACGAAACTATTTATCGTTGTTTAAGGTAGTTTCATATCATGAGACATTCAGTATGATTATACGTAGCTTGTATATGGTGGTAGGCAATTTTTTTAAACGATTTGCTGTCTATGGTACGCTAACCTAACAAACAAATAAGTTGGAATTTCGTATAAGTTTTCGGTAAAACCCAGGCTTCTGGTTTTGAACCGTATAAAAATGTCTATTGTCTATTTGCGACGTTTCGTCCTTGATCGTAAGGTACATCTTCATCTTCAATTAGACTGAGGTTGAGTTGCGTGTAAAAATTTACTTATGTTTAGATATTAATGCTACGAGTGAACAGAAGTGAATATTAACAAATCCTAGCCTCTAAAATTTTAAAATTTTTATTGTAAATACTTTTACATTAATACAAACATAAATTAAATTAAATAACTTCTAGCGACCAACATCCACTAGAACACCCTGTGTAAATATATAAATAATGTCTTTGTATTTGTACTTAAATTTCTCTGTCTATTCTTTTCTTTACAAATAACTTTATTACCTCTGTACTTTCCTATAATCCTTTGCAATATTCCTATTACTAACTGTAACAGGCGGGCTGAAAAGTTCGTAGGCTAGCATAGAAAAAATTATTATATTTTTATAGAATTTGATTTTATTATTCAATATACTTCCCTTCGAGGGCGATACAACGATTAACGATTATAGCGGTCACACAATTTTTCGATACCATTTTTGTAATACAATTTGTCTTTAGACTCAAAATAGGCTTCAGTTTCGACGATTACGATTACCTTTTCATCGACGCGAAATTTCTGTCCAGCGAGCATCCTCTTGAGGTCTGAGAACAGAAAAAAGTCGTTGTGGGCCAAATCTGGAGAGTACGGTGGAAGCAATCCGAAGCCCAATTCATGGAATTTTGCGATCGATTTCATTGATTTGTCACACGATGCATTGTCTAGAAGAAACAGCACTTTCTTTTACTTCAAATGAGGCTGCTTTTCCGCGATTTCGTTTTTTAAACGCTCCAATAAATGCCAGCCGACTTTTGCGTCTTTACACGCTTTGGAGTCAGTTTATCACGTGCAGTCCACTCGACTCGACTGACTGTCGATTAGACTCTGGTGTGAAATGATGGAACCATGTTTCATCCATCGTCACATATCGACGCAAAAATTCGGATTTATTACGATTCAACAGCACAAACACTGCTTAGAATCATCGATCCGTTAGTGTTTTTGGTCAATTGTGAGTTCGCGCTCGCGGGGCACCCACATTGTACAGAGCTTTCGCATATCCAAATATTCATTCACGATATGACCAACACGTTCCTTTGATATCTTTAGGGTCTCAGCTATCTCAATCAACTTCACTTTACGGTTATCAAACATTATTTTGTGAACTTTTTTGATGTTTTCGACGGTAAGAGCCTCTTTGGGGCGTGCATCGTCCTCGGTGCTCATTTCGCCTCGTTTAAATTTAGCAAACCACTTTTTTACGGTTGATTTTCCTGGTGCAAAGTCCGAATAATGTTTATCAAGCCAAGCCTTGGTTTAAACAGTATTTTTTTTTCGCCAGAAAGCAATGCTTTATTAACACACGAAATTCCTTTGTATCCATTTTTTCAAAGTAACAAAAGTTCTTTCACTAAAAATGTTATACCTCAGATACTAGTATTGCAACAGCTGTCAAATTTATACACGCGTCTTTTAAAGGTTAGGGCTAACTAAAAATCATATGGATTTGATGCTAGTAGCGCCATCTATGGGTCAGCCTACGAACTTTTCAGCCCGCCTGTTATATTAGGGTGTTCTTTTTCGTTTGTTTTTTTTTCAGTCCTATTCACCAATGATTTAAATCGTATCTTACGAATATTATCCTAATATTTCAACTTCGTAGATTAAATCTGTGAATCTTTTGAAAATAACTTAATTTGGAAAAAAACTAAGAAATCCGTTTTACCCTGAAATAAAACTTCAATAATATGTTAAACATTGGTGTATGCAACGGAAAACCGGTCGTGTCATTGTCCACCCTGTATATGATACGTAAGTGTAATATCCGTAACAAGAATTTAATTGCATCATAAAAAAGATAGGGTTTGGCAACGGTGCAAGAAGAAGAAGATTTTAATGGTCTTCTACGTATTGATTGACCTCGGTCCTTAACCCGCAAATGACTGATTAATCTTACGTCTCCTGGGCTGCAAACAAGTTGGATTAATTGTGCCCGACCATTTTTTATTACAACTGATTGACAGATAGGTGCCGGAGATATAATTTTTTTCTCTTACTCGATCCCGGAGCAACAAACAGAAATCGAAAAGTCGAAAGCATCAAACATACGACAGCAGTAAAACGGCAATAAAATATGGCCAGCATCGTTGAAACGAAATAATTTTTAATTCGATCATTATTTACAAATATTTTACGAAGATGATATGGTACAGTTAATTTTATCTGTACAAATCTAAGGTAAAATGGACATCATTTATTTAGGGATCATTTAAGTATTACTTAATCAGACTTAATTAATCAGACTCTCTTCTTCCTGTATTAGCAAAAAAAAAATAAAATCGTGAATACCCGTCCCCTAAGATGTAAGATTTTTTTCAACACATGTATTGAATATTAAAATTAAAAATGAGTAAATACAGGTAGCGTAAGGAACTCAATCTGTAAAAACTGGCATAGGTGTAACGCGAAAGAATACTGATCAAGAACATATTTTCAGTATTATTACTGGTTATGTGCCTATCACGTTGTTGGTTACAGTATGGGCTTAGTTTAACAAGTTGAATAAGTAGCAAATTTCTACAGATGGCGTTCACTACACTGTCTGTATTAATTAATCGAACGCTGTTTATAGACAATAGGTAGGTTGCTTGGTATTCTGCCGGAGCTGTCTACGTAGTGCTGATGAGAACTAAGAAGTTAGAAATCGCGATACACGTCTGGCAGTTTCGATAGAATACTAACCAAGAACATATTTTTTTAATAATGAGTTTATTGTGTGTGTGTGCTATAGTTATTGTTGATAGCTAATTGTTTAATTAGTGTCAGTTCTTTTTCATAAACTGACTTTGACAGGGGTGTATTTATTAGTCTATGAAGTGTGCTATAAAAAAAAATGTAAAACCACCAATTTGTTAATAAATGAACAACTAGATGTAGGAAACTCCCCGTTATTAAATATCTAACGTACCCCTATCCCCACCCCCTGAAATAGTATTTAAGGACAAAACATTGTTTAGTTCTTAAGTATTATTGTATTACTTCCGAAGAAGTCACAGTGTGACGAAGCATGCCAAGTACAATAAAAGCTTTGAAAAAATTGATTGAGTAGGTCTCTACTTTATGAAAGTTGATCATCTTGATTTTTGGAATAAAATACTTAAAGAACTTTCACTTATTTTCATTTTATTTCTTAACAAATTTGTTTCGACCTACAAGGTCATTGTAAAACTTAGAGTTATTATTCCTTCTTCTGAAGATGACCTTGTAGGTCGAAACAAATTTGTTAAGAAATAAAATAAAAATAAGTGAAAGTTTTTTAGGTGTTTTATTCCAAAAATCAACAATAAAAGTTATTGAAATTTACAATATTGTGTTCTATTTAGTTTATTGGTTCTTGTTTTTTTTTTCTTTCTAGATAAAACACTAAAACCCGAAATTCTACATAATTCCAGTTTCTAACTAAGGATGATACCTTGTGTGTGGAAACGCGTTTTAGGTCGATAACCTTTTTATGAGGAATTTCGGGTTTTTGTGTTTTATTTAGTTCCGTTCCACATAATTCCATTTGATTTCATGTAGGTACTTGTTTTCGTTGTTTCATTTTGTTTTGTTAATAGCATTCATGTTGTAGATGCCTATTCGTGCTGATGAGGTATTCACACGCAGCTTCAACAACTTACGATCAGTGTTCCTTTTAGGCAAAATATGATTCATTGTTCTACCTACAGTTGCCGGCTAAAAATATTATTTATTGCATTATATGAGAGCGCACATTCAGTTTACCTACATGTGTTACAATCTATTGCATTACGCTTGGGTACGGCCACAGCTAGTGTACAACATGATATATTGTTCCAGAATGCAAGTGGTAGGCATGATTTTTTAATTTGGGCGTGGTGACCGCTTTTGCCCACTAATACACATTTAATAAACAATAATGAAATTTCAGTAACCTCTTATCAATATACCTACATAACTAAGTTGATGTTGTTCATCATAGCTCGTCAATTTTTAAGAATCCGTAGTTAGCTATAGTTTTCAGCTGTAAGTTAGCAAATTTGCGCGGGTCTGACTTGATATTTTATAGTAGATTTGAAAATTTTGCAGTTTGCCTCTCAGGCATTAAATTAAAAAAGCAGAGACTTGCCCCTATATACCACAAACAGTCACTAATGCGGACACGTGTTTCGCCCACAATGTGGGCATCTTCAACGCCAGACTGGTTCTTAAGAAACCTTAAAACTTAAAAGGTTTTTTTGTATTGCATTCCTACTAGCTACTTGTGCTGGTGGGCGGGCAGTCCCTCCGTCCTACACTGTAGTGCAAAGCCGGAGGGTAGGGCGTAAGGCCCTCTTCAGTCTCCTAGAAGGAATCGTGGAGATGGGTGGGTGGTGTTGTTAGGGAGAGAAAGATGAGACGGACGAAATGAAGACAGAAGAGATGTAAAAGAATGTCTGTGGAATATTACTGCCCCAACATTTGCCTAAGTGATCCAAGGAAACCAAAACTTGGACCAGAGCAGCCGCACCCGGGTTCGAACCGGTGTCCTCCCGAATGTTAAGCAATGATCTAGAGCACTAGACCACGTCGCTCTTAAGAATTAAAATTAGATTATTTATACTAAAACTAAAGTTCAGGTTAATGAAAATGGGTGGACCCTATCAAATTAACCAATCAAAAACCTGAAACAACAAGGGGAAGAGGGTAATTAGTAATAGTAGGAGCGGGACAGGTTGAAAACGTGAATAAGTTCAATACCGTAAGAAAACGATTTTATGATGAACAAAAATAATGTTAGTTAAACATTTTCTAACGCATGCTTCGACAAACACGTAAAAGGAACTGAAACAAGTTACGCACATGTTCAATAACCATATTCATCTAAATTTTATTATTCTCTATTTCTCAGGCATTACTTTCTTAAGTACCTACCCATTAATTTGTTTTAGATTACGAGTTTAAAACAATTCAAATAATTTTTATTAAACAAAATATAATAAGAAACTTTCAAATGTATACTAAAAAAACTCTACATATGTTTCGGTGGATGACACCTTTATCAAGAGTATATAAGATAATACTAAAATTTAAAACATGTTCAGGTCTTATATATCTACGGAGGGTTGTTAATATGGGAAATACCCAAATACAGGTCTAATACAGGAGTGTCTTTAAAATCTAGCTGGTCGTCCGTTATATTTAATTTTTGAAGTAAAGCTCTTTTTATTTCCAATTGTTCTAATAATGTCAATCCAGTGCCTTTGTTTTATGAATGTAATAGTTTTAAATAATGATTGAAGTCTAAACAATGTGCGCTAATGTCTGTAGATCTTCTAAGTTTTCTATACTTTTTACATGTTCTTTCGCTCTAGTCTCTAAATTCCTGCCTGTTTGCCCTATATAGAAAGCATCGCAATCATTACAATTTATTTTGTAAACTCCACTTTTTTTATACATGCAATTTTTTGGTTTGTTTTTCACTAATATTTTCCCAATGTTACATTTATTGACAGACACAGGGCTTATACTTAGTTTATTAAGGTTATTACATATTTTGTTACTAAACTTGCCACAATAATTAATTAAGTTATAACGAGTGGTTACTTTGTTGGATCCAGCATAAATTTCTTTCGTAATTAAATTTCTTTTCGTCTTTTTTAAGATATTGTCTACGATTATAGGGTTGTAATAATTATTTATGGCGATTTGTTTTATTAAGTTGAGCTCTTTATTGAAGTAAGATTTATTTAGAGGGAATTTTAATAGTCTGTAGTTGAAACTGCGGAAACTGGCTAATTTTATTTGTTGTGATTGGTTAGATTTCGAATTTATTATTGTGTCTGTGTTCGTTGGTTTTCTGTATGTTAAAGTCTAATTTGTTGTTATTAATTGTGATATTTACGTCAAAAAAATTTAAACCGTTTATGCTGTCACCTAATTCTAAGGTGAATTTAATTTTCTTGTTTATGTTATTTAAATGTATTAAGAATTGATTAAGTTGACGTTCAGTTCCTTTCCATATGCAGAAAACATCGTCCACATATCATGTCCAATATAATATTTTGTTAGTGGCTAATTTATTACTGAACAAGGTTTTTTCAAAATTTGCCATAAAAATATCCGCCAATAATGGTGAAATGGGAGAGCCCATTGGTAATCTTCAGAGACTAATACTTAATAAGAAGGGCAACAAAGTACAACGTAACATAGATACCGATTCTATTACAATAGTGAAGTATGATTTTTATCCTAGATTAGTTAACTCTACAAATGTAACTTTTAACGAAAATAAGACAAAACTATTAAATTTTGGATTACAATACTCGCCTAATATTAGCAAGAAAAAAATTTAGACCATTTAGTTGTCAATACCGAGTTAGTTCTTACATCTTCAAAAACGCTGTATTGTAACAACGCTGTTTTATGTACTTATTTACGTAATAAAAAATATCTGCCAGTATTATTAGTTGATGAAATAAGATTATTTCACCGGTGCACAGATGTGCCATTTCTTTTGATTCCTAGGGGGGAATCGATGCAATAAACGGACTTTGTGTTTTAGAATTTTATTACACCCAAACTATTTACAACTATATACACACTAATTTTATTGTACGCCGTGATTAGGTACTACTTATTTTTACGAAAATACTAAATGACTATAGATTATGATTTATTATATGAAACTATATGTTATTAAATACGATATGTTTAGAGAGATCTTGATGTGATTGGTGTTATATGTTAATGTACTAAAATGATCTCTGCTAAAAATGTTTGATGTTTGAATGGTTTGAATCTAATATGATTGAATGATGAATTGATTCTGTTATTAAATGTAAAAATACTTATTTTAACATGAATTTAAGAACCGCCCCCCAGAGGAGGGGGTGGTTCCGATGAACCGACACTAGAAACAACAAAAAAAAGGAAGGGAAACGTAAACATACAAAAATGCAATATTGCAAGCTATGTGGTCGGTGTATCATCTACGTCCTGGAAATGAACAGATGGATCAAAAAATTACCCCCAATAAATCTATCAACTAACTTAAAAGAACATTTGGAAACAAAGAAAAAATAATACAATAGGGCTAAACGGCAATACCAAGAAGGGAAAAAATATAACACATACAAAAACTATAAAATGTAAAAGAAAGGAACAGACAACAAATGCACATGACAATACAAAAATTACAAAAATCTGAGAAGTAAAAAATGCATGACCAATAAGGCTAATATATTACAAAGACAAAAAACAAAAAGATGAATATATTCGAACAGAATTTTCGATAATGAGAACGTTTTTAAAAATTGGATTGATTCAGTCGTTACTCTATGATAATTCATCGTCATCACGACAATTCAATTTGAATTATTCGTTTGACAATGAAAAGCTTTTTTGTCGAAACTATAGTCAAAAGGATTTGTAAATAAAAAAGTGATAATAAACAAAGTAGTGTTTATTAATTTATCGTTGAGAACGTTTTTGTTTAATTTTTAATAGAACGTGTAATCCATGGTCCAATAAGAATAGCATAAACGAATAAGGTGAAAAATGAGAGGTGCAGAACAAAAGTGAAGACGAACAAGTGCGTGTGTGTTTGTGCGAGAGCGGTTTGTGACACTGGGCGAGTATAAAGGATCATCGAGGTCCTGAAAGGACGCGAGGGGCCACCGCACCACGTCGAGCTCTAACCCATTTGTCATCCGAGAATGAAAACCACGTGAATAAATCTGTCCCATAACTTACCGGACGCCAAAACAACATGACACATACAAAAATCTGCTTAAGTTATTGCTTATTATAAGCATCGAGCTCGCGTCCACTCTTATGAATACAAGTACGCATTTCATATGTGCGTGTGTACAAGTGTACGTTCTCGCCAACGAACAATTTCTACTTTATTTTTATAATTGCCACTACTTTAATGTTAAGCTCATAAAATAATAATGTAAGACTAGTTTTTAACATATACTTTATCTACAGATAAACCCCGAAACTAGAGAAGCATTTTTAATTAATAACATAAGTATCAACATAACATATATGTGTGTAGGTATTTAAAAAAAATGAACAGACAGACATGAAATTGCATGTAGGCGTCCGTATTATCATTTTTTCCTTTTCGTCTAGCGTTAGAAATTGTTTTATACCTACGACAGCAGCAGAAATAAAAAGAATAAAAATAAGTAAGAAACACGGCTTGTAATTATGTTTTCGCCCCCGAAAACATGTTATGTTGCCCATTAGGAAATTTGATCTTTGAGCTGCATAAGACAGCAGTGTTCCCATGCAAATCAACTCGGAGCGGAGGTATATACAGACTTTTAAAATGCAACCGAATATAAAATTTGCAAATTATCGCAGGAGGCCGGTCGATCTGGCCGCCACGGGCCCGAAAAAAGAAAGATTGGCGTACCGTGTCTGACAGAGACAGCACGAAGTACAGAAGATGAAAATGTTAGGCTATACGTACTTTTTTTATTATACCACAGATTATCGGCTTTATTATAAAGGCAAAGATGAAACAAATTTACTTGTCTTTATTCGCTTAATAGAATAATGAAAAATATATTGTAGCTTGTAAATTATATTGAAAAGATTAGGATTCTGAGTTTGGGGCAAGGCATGATTACACTCCTAAGACACATTAGTATTATAAAAGTCACACGGCTCATTAATAACATGCTATTGCTGTACCTCGTAAACAAATCTCTTTGGATGAATTCAACAACCATTATTTAAAAACATAAGTATAGGTACACATAGTATTAATTTGAAAGTAATAAAAGCTAACTTGACCTAACTTGGCTTAACGATATTTTTGAATACACAACACAAACTGTAACGGTTTTCTAAAATTTAAATTTCATTAAAATGCTACTATTCATTTATAATCTGCTATAAGAGGGCATTCAGAGGGGTTCAGAATTCTTCTTTACGGAGGGACGATTTGTATGTAGAATTAACTAATTCTTCCTAGTTGACTTCAGAGCAGTGTCCTTCAATGCAGCGTGAAATTTAAATACCCAATAATATGAATCATTAAACTCAAGAGATTTAAACTCCATAAGCGTATGAACTAAGGGTTTTAGACCCCCTAAATCTAAACTAATTTCTTTATAAGATTTTGTAGGGTGATCCGTCTGGAATATTTCGGGCATGCCCGAAATTTCATGCTTAAAGAGGTTCGGGAGTTACACTGTTAAAAAAAATAATTTCCCGCAAATTATAGTAAATAACTAATTAATTGATTCAGCCATTACATTATGGAAAATCATGATTCAAACAAAAATAAAATAAAATTCGAGGTTCAATTTTCCACTGATTTATTTAACAACTTAACAATTGTTTCACCCAACAGGGGCATCTTCAGAAGACATAATAATAGTTATTATAATAAATCAGTGGAAAATTGAACCCCGAATTTTATTTTATTTTAGTAAGTAACTAATTTGCAAAATAGGATGATTGAAAGAGGATAAAAAAAGGAATCAAATGATAAAATAAAATATACTAGGTGCCATTTGAAAAAATGAACTTATTCGTGTTTGAATTTTTTAAACTTTGTTTTTTTTTTCTGAACGCCCTATACAAATTATAAAGTTTAGTTTTGGCATGACATTAGCCTTATGACTTGGCCATAACTAGTAAACATTTTAACATTCTAAGTCATTGTTTATGGAAGTAATGATTTTTTATAGTTTGGGTTGCGGTGCAATCTTTTTCCCAATAAATTATCTTAGAAACTACTCATCGTAGGTATACAGGTTACAAGTTGATTATCAAAGCCACCTTAAAATTTTATGTTTCCTACGAATTCATCCAAAAATTTTTTCATTCGATTTAAAATAATAAAGTTGACATCAACTTCCGGTATAACCGGAAGTGCCCGACAGTTGAAATTATTTTAGTTAAATAGATCATCCTTGATAACCCCTACTCCCAAATTTTCAAGTCTGTAAATAAATATATTCACAATATAGATATATATTGTTGTATTGAACAAAAATTACAAAACATCAAAAGTAGCAACAGAACCGTTGATTGGCGGTTTGGAATCAGTCCAGTATGGTCACCCTACTCATGAGCTTTAAGAAGTTTAGGTTATGGGAGCATTCATGGTTCAGGTTAAGGATTAAAGGGATTAAAACGCTTAAGCTATATGCTCCCGGGGTCTGGATCGCTTAAGTTTAATATTTTAGGTTATTGTATTTTTGAATTTCATTGATGCCAGTTTGGGTACTGCATTCGAGTGTACTGCTTCAAAGCCAAGTCTTGCATCCGCGCCTGAAGGCATTAATAACACTAGGACACACTTACGCCACTAAAATTTGAGAGTAAGTAGTGTGGGTAGGTATGTTTAGTTCTCGATCGCACGGGTCATCCTCGTAGATTTCAGATGGGGATTGATAACCTGATAAAGAACTTGTAGATGCAGATGCCATCATTTCAAAGGCAGAATAAGTACTTAAATTGTAGACGATTCGTTGTCATTCCTGATTCCGCTAATCTGTCGGTAAAGTCGTCGTTGCGATGTTGTTGTTGTTGTTGTTGCGGCTTGCCGACATGGTGACCGAGACCGCAATAACAAAATGTACGATCGCACAAAGGACTATGAGTAAGTTAAGATTAGTACGGTGTGGCGTATATACGAAGAAGTACGAGTACATAACATAGCGGCGATGTTCTGGCCAGGTAGATTTTCCTGTATGTAATTATTTAATTCGGCGATGGTGATCTTGGCTAATTGGCCGAACGGTCGACTAATTGACCGTCGATTGTCTTATGTATCGTGCACGATCGTTTGCTGTTTCACACATAATCTTATTTTGCCCAACAATTCACCGTACTTTCCTTTACTACTCTCGAGCATATCGCCGCACCAGCAAATACTCAAATAAAATTATTTAAGATTCATTAATGCACAAAATACATTAATATTGATGAACAGTTCTGCTATCCCAAAGAATGGAACGCACAATGAAAATTCTAATGTAGTAGATAGATACTAGTTTAGTACTAGAAAATTTACAAATCTGTCACTGTCGCCCGCAATTGTTAACTACAATTGAATGCATCGTTAAAATTTATTTTACTTATATTGTGCTGTGAAGATTTTATTAGTACTAAAACAGTAAAATAAAATTTGGAAGCATTTGTAAATATTTGTAGTTAGTCTTTTTTAAGTATGTATTATTTGATAGATATAGCGGTATGTAGATGATATTCTTGTTTGTTTCATAATTTTATCAATAGTTTACATGAAAAATTTAATTCACTTTAGAAATTGCAACCGGGAAATCTATTAATTTTCTAGATCTTAATATTAAAAGAGTACAATCAAAACATGAATTTGCCATCTTTCATAAACCTTCTCACACGGACACTATTATTCATGCTAATTCGTTTCATCCGGTATCCCACAAATTAGCGTCTTTTAATTCTTTTATCCATGGGTTGATTTCTGTTCCGTTAAAACCCGATTATTATAAGTTAGAATTAGACAGAATTTATCCTATTGCTGTAAATAATAGTTATTCTCTCAGTCTAGTTGACAATATATTGAATAAAAAACTTTTACAAAAAACCTTTAAGTTAATTTATCCAGATGTAAAAATTAAACCGACTAATTTTAATTGTATTACGTATATAGGTGAAATATCTGTTAAAATAGGGAAAAAAATACAAAAAAACAAACAATAGTTTTATATCATTTAAAACCGATAACTCTTTAGGCAAATTTATTTTAAATAATAAATGTAGAACACCTAATAAATCAAAATCAGGTGTTTGTTTACTTAATTGTTGCAACTGTAAGAAAGTCTATATAGGTCAAACTGGGCGTTCTTTTGATATTCGTATTCGCGACCATTATAAGAGTTTTATAAATAAGAAAAAACTATTCGGCTTACGCAGATCATTTAATTACTAATGGCCATAATTTTAATCTAGAATTTAAAATTTTACATATTCATAATAAAGGTAAAAAATTATATTTACTAGAGGGTTTATAAATTAGTCGATATAATAAAAATAACAATATTTTGAACGACCAATTAGATGTAAAAGGTTCTCCTTTACTAAATGTCAATATCTAATTCCCCACCATAATAATTAGTAGGTATATACAGGGTTATTCACGCTATACGGCACGGAATATTATGGGCAAAATACGAAACTTTCAAAAAGTTTAACTTTTGGGTTATATGGGGGTCTATTATGGTTACTTTTTAAAATTATTTTCATATTATACAGGGTGTTCCAAATACCCTAAAAGTATCAAAGTTGTTTTTTTTATGGAACCCCCTGTATATTATTGCATTTTTGGATTTTCCGATAAAAATAAGGGGCTGTTTTGATAAGGTTTATAATACCTAAACCTTAAGGATTTTTAAATAATTTGAATTCTATCAAAATCTAACCTAATTTTCATGTTTCAAATACTTAAGAAGTATTTAAGTTATGTAAGCAAAATTTACAATGAAATGTAACAATAGATCATATTTTATATCCCAATTATAATAAACTCGTCATCTTATAATGGGTATCCAAAAATTAATACAACTTAAGTAAGAACATTAAGGGGTTGTAACTTTATTAATTTAAATGGAACGCCCTATTTTTTAACATACCAGGATATGTATTTTTTAATTACCTATCGTTTGGTATTAGAGTGTTCATAAGCTAAGCCTTCACGTTTTTACAGGAAACGCTAAATAATTGTTTTTTTGCGCCATGTGGAGTTTTTTTAAATACCTAAAAGCTCCAATGTATCTAGTTGCCTTTGGTGATTAATGTACGGATATAACCCAAAAGTTAAACAATTTATTCTTAGTTATCTGTAAGTAAATTGGAATGCAACTCTATTGCTGTAATCGGTATTTGGGAGTATTTAGACTTTAATCAAAGTTGTAAAATTAATAAACATTAAATAGTTAATAATTTAAATAATAACTAACTGAATATTTTCTAAGAAATAATTATTTTCAGTATATGTATAAAATAACAGAAACCTATATTACTCAAGGGAGAGGGATCCGATGCTCCTAGGGAAACAAACCCAAATTTGTATCTTCACTTTACACAAATACATTATTCAGGGATAGTGAAATTTTTTCTTAGTTGAAGAATTTTTCAGAATCGGTTCAATGGGACTTTTCGAACTACTCGAGTGCGTTGTTGATTGGAAATAAAAACAAAACAAACTTCGAACTATCATAATCTAAAACGTCCCGAAACGAAAACTCTTACTCTTTCACGATAACGCTCGCATAGAAACGGCTTAGAGCGCCAGGAACTGTTATGTTGCTTGTGAGGTTCAGCCGATTGGTTTTTGGTTAACATTTATATTTAGAGAGTATGAAAGATAATCGAAAACTATCCGGAAGAATTGTTTTTCTTTTTGGCATGTATTCAATCAACATCAGACCAGAGCAATTCCAAAAGTTCTAAATTCGGACATATTTTCTAACAATAGTCCCATGTTTACTTATAACATTATTTTGTATCTCTACCAAATGGTTGGAGTTTTGTGGAATATTACAGTGAAAACATTTAGTACCTACTGGTAGCTGGTGAGAATGCGTCAGTGGTGTAGTAACAAAAACAAAAGTTACTGTTGAACTAGATAATAGTGAGAATTTTGTTGTTTTCATACAAAAGTAGATCAACCAACAGTCGAAGTCTTACGGAAGATTTTCGAGATATCCTATAGGTATTATAATAGGGAACTCTGATTAATAAATAAATAATCATATCGCTAAGGTATAAATTATTATTGTTGTATGATTACATTTAGGTACCGGAGGTCAGTCTACAGAAGTGAATGACGATGTACAATGTAAAATAATATCAGTGCAAGTTTCGGTGGCATAGGTACAAGTCATTTCTAAGGGAGCGGTCTAAAAATTTAAATGAGCTGAAAACAGAATTACAACAAGTCAATCGTTAAGGTAGGGTAATGATGACATAAATTCAGGCAAAATATCTTTCAACGGCGAAAATGAGTGACAGTTATAGCTGCTTTTAATTAACCGACGTCTTCAAAACGCCGCTCTTCCTTTTGTCGAAGCATCGTCGTCCAAATTTCGAAATAAATTACTTTCTTGTTCCTTAGAAAGAGAGTGAGTGAGAAAGAGAATCGGAGAGAATGAGAAATTGTTGAAAAAACAATGGCTCTTTTTACCTTCGTCGGACCGTTTCAAAATGACAATCAATAACTCGCGAAGGAAGTAATTTAAATTCACGTTTCTCGCTTAATTGAAAGCAAAGAGTTTGCAAACTATAATACAACGCGTTCATTATTTGTGACCCAAATAGTTCTATTACTATGGTGCACTAAGTACAAAAGTGCCTTGTCAACGGTGAAAGTCAAAAGTACTATAGATAGGGACCTACCTACAATAAGAATATGTATAGGTAGGTATATAAGTAAGTAACTAATATCCGGAGTTTATTATTACTATTATTATTATTTCAATTTAGAAATTTAATTTTCCCATTCAACAGTTTAGTAGAAATTCATGACCGTATTTGTATCGTACCTTTTGTTGCTCACCCCGTGAAATTTAAAATAAGGAATGTAGATCCGTAAAAAAATCGTCTCGAGGTAATGCTCAAAGCAATACTTTATAAGTTGATTGTACGTAATTGAAATTAAAAGATAAACTGTGACTTGTTTTTTAATACCAACTTTATCTTTTCATTGACACCTCACTTGTTAATACCAAATAAAATTTATATATATATATATAGTATAGATTATAAACAACTCTTACAGAAAGGGTGGAATTGTAAAATTATTAAATAAAATTCACTTAATCTAAGTAATCTAATTATTAAACGTAAATTTTGTTCTGAACCTAGTGAGGGAAGTGGTCTATATCAAATTTTTTGTAAATAATGTGATGCTACGTATGTTGGCCAGTCAGGTAGGAAAATAAACAAACGTGTGACAGAACATTCGGCAGCTATAAAAAACAATAAAACCAACTCCAGTGGTATGGCGGAGCACTGAATTATGTTTAATCATTCATTAGACGAGTGGAATGTTAAAATTTTACACAATGTCCCTAAAAGTAAAAAGTTATATCTTTTAGGGACATTAGAGGTTAAAAAGGCCTTATATAATAGAATAAATTTAGTCAATAGTCAGGTAGAAATGTTTGTTTATGATTCCCATCTCCTGTTATTTAATTTGTAATAGTATTTAAGTCTAGTTTTAGTTGTAAATTTTAGTAATCTTTTTTTATTCCTCCCTAAATAACCTCGTTTAGGTCGAAACAAATTTGTCGAGGTTCTCGAAGTAAATATATAGTGAAACTTTCTATGTGTTTTATTTTTCTCATTCTTAATATGCAGTTTCACAAACAGTGCACCATTCAAAGTTTAAGTTTTTTAAATAAAATTTAGCAGTTAATACATATTTAAATAAATTTTTACATATAAAATTATGTATCTTAACCTTTTATAAATTAAATTTTCTTTGTGTATATGATTACAAAAAAATGATGAATCGGTAAGGTAATTAATTTTTTTGGTCAAGTTGTAGTGTTCAAATAGTTAACACAGGAAGTATTGAATTAGTGACACCAACGATATTCTGGCTATACATACGTATTATATGTACATAATGTACGTACATATTGGCAGTAGTGGGTGTGTAATTTATTGATGAGAAAAGTAGACATGGATATTTTGTAATAAAAGACCAAGAAAGAAGAACAGGAGAGTGAGATATTAAGAAGAAAAAGGCAATAGCACGAACTTGTGAAACGATCTAACGGTGTCACATATTTTTATAAAATTCGCGCCCGTTTTTACTATGAAACCATTAAATCTATTAATCGAAGCCTCCAATATCCCAGCCAGTTTTTGAACTTGCTTGTTTGTACATCGTTCAGGAAAACGTCGTTGACCAGTCTTTCACGATGGCGATGCCGCGCGGATCCACAGTCACGTACGATTTTATACCGTTTGAACATAATCCGAATATATTTAATATAATATTCATTATAATTCGAGGAGTTTAATTAAAATGGTACAATGTGGGAGGAAGAATAAAATCACCTGTGATACCTATGAACGCCATAAACAACTACCCAAGTACCTAAGTACTACCAAAGAAGAAGTCGAAGGATATAATAAATACGTCTTTAGCTGAAGATATAATAAACAAAAAAATCCGTTTTAAGAATTTTATATAAAATCGTAAAAGAAAAGTCTTCTATCCTTCTCTTGACACATATTGATTTTCACTATTGTATGCATGTTATGTGTAATTTTGGATGAAATATGTAACCTTATTATCATAACAAAAGTGAATGATTTATACCGGTCTAGGCATGTATTATACAAAAAAAATCTTCACCAAGGGAGGTGCGAGTTTTGGGATTGATTAATGATTACAATCATGGCTGTCTGAAAGACCCCATGACTCTACCAGGTAACCAACGAGGATTTGTAGTATTTCGAGTGGTGCCAGGTAGATAGGCAATTTCGATTATTTACTAGTATCAAACGAAATTATTAACTATTGAGAAATAAGAATAAAACGTGTCATCCCTATCTAGCACAATAAGATGAGCAGACCATAGACATAGTGAATGGAATCAGCAATATCCTCATAAAATTAACCATTCTCTAGAAAGAAACAAACCGAATATACGGCCTATAAGTACCTGTTTCTTTTTTGTAGCTCTGTAAAACAAATTTACGTTTTCATCGGAATATAACATATACACGTTTGTCTCAATATGTACGTACATTACTTGTGAAAAGTTATCTTGTACGAAAATGTTGTTTTTTCCTATAGACTAGGCATATTTTTATAATGTGAATGTAGTTTTCTTATTTATTAAACTAATAAATAATCCAGACAACGCAGTGAACGCCATCTATAGATTTTTAGTACTAATTTGTGGGATTCAGTAATGTTGAACAAGAACCTTTTTCAATATTATTGAATACCACAAATTAGTAGCAAATATCTACAGATGGCGCTCACTACGCTGTTTGTATTTATTTATTAATCGCTGTTCATAGCTAACAGGTAGGTTGCTTGATATTCTGTCGCAACTGTTTACGGAGTGGTGGTGAGAACCAACGAGTTCGAAATCGCGATACACGTCTGGCAGTTTCGGCAGAACGCTAACCAAAAGCATATTTTTATTTTTTTGTTTAATACACAATTGGTCAAATATTTACATATTGGCGTATTTACAATCTGACAGCTATGTAATTACCAGAAAGATAAAAGCTGAATACTCAAGACTGCAGTGCGCATGTTTGTCTTATTAGAAAAGCGTGCCGTAAAAACAGGGGGCCTCTTGGCAGTGTTCTCTCTCACTCCTGGCATCACGCTGGCAGCTCTCTCACGCGCTCTATTCTAATTTCTCTATGTTATTAACACATTAATATAATAATATAATATTTATTTATATATAAAACATTAAAACTTAACTTAAGTTAGGTCTAAAAATGTATGTAAATATATTATTTATAAGGTAGCTAGTAGGCCACTACTATCTCATAAAAATATGTATATATAAATTATTGGGCTAATTAAAAGTAAAACATGCTTTTTTAAATTAACATCAATTTGCCGTAGAAACTGCAAGTGTCAATAATTTATGTAAATTAGATTATCAACTGTGTCGTTGTCTTAATTAATTCATAGCTAACGGTATTGTTAGTAATTTTTGTCATCTTCCCATCTTATAAATAATAATTTAAAACGAAACCGCTTTTATAATAAAAAGAAAAAAATAAAAGATATTATTTCCCTATAACCAGAAGCTTTACAGAAAATAATTCTAACTTAGAATACCAGTTTAAGGAAATGATAAAATATTCGGTTAATTAACTTATTTCGATTCGACTGTTTTATTAATTTAATTTCCAAAATTGTTTCGAACGTAGGTCGCAGTTCCTCCTCTAATATAGTCCATATTATTGAGTATAATTTAAACGACAGGTTAAGAATCGATTTAAAAACGTTGTCGGGTAAATAATGTGTCCTTGAGGAGGAGCCCCCGACGCAGGATCGTCGCCGATATAAAATATTGGCGTAAAAGTCGTGCCGCGGCGGAATTCATTTCGGTAACGGCGGCCACCTAACAAATCAAACTGGAAAGTAATTATTACTTGTCTGTCCTTCTTGCACACGGACGTTTCGTCCCCGTTCGTCTCCCATCGTTCGGCTACTGTCTGCCCGCCTCTTATTAAACCCGAGCGGCCCCTTAATTCAACCTAAATAATTATACAGTCCGTCTTTATCAAACCTGGAAAAATACCCGCTACGTGTCTATCTATCTGTTCATCTCGATCATTTTATAAAATACTTCAAATAAATCATATTCTATTTCGTTCGAACTATAAATATCGTAATAAAAACAGTTGATTTGGTGAAATAAATTCTTTCAAAAATTTTGATTCTATAGCTTTAAGTATTGACCAACTTGAAGAGCAACAAGTAAGCAACAATGTTTCTCTTGCATTTTCATTATCTACACTATCAAATCAAGTCGTTTATAACGGCTCCGTTTATAGCGTCTGTCTATGTATAACGTCGAAATTTTGCATTTTGGTTGTTTCTGTATGATTACCGTGTTAAAAGCTGACAAATATGGTTTTAGAGGTGTAAATTTGACCCTTTATATGTTTTGAAATTCGGATATAACTACATACAGTGTGGTGAGTAAAGCGAACGTTTATTCGGGTTCGATGATCTGTACAAAGTTGTCAGTACTACAGTACTATCTACTATGTACAATAAACCAGTTTATTGACCGAGGATTATGTATGTGTATATATATTGTAATGAAATTTTATATACTTTATGTGTTTTAATTGTAAATATATCCTTATTTTATAAACAGTCAGATACGTATATCCTGATCTATATATATAGTATAAATAAATATATAAACTGCTTATAACGTCCGTCGGCTATAGCGACCGTTGTCCGTTTCTTCACTACCGTATTAAACTGTATTTATACCCTACAGGAGAAATGGTTGCTTTTCAAATAGCACAACTAATTTTGAACATTATTTGAGTATAATAGATAAACAGAAGATAGATAACCCAATTTCCGTTTAAAACTTGGGACGACCGGTTGATCGTTATTCCGTTGGTTTTTTTTTTTTTTAATTAAATTCATTATGATGTTATGGTTGGCCGATTGTAGGTAAACATCTCTGTGACACAGTGAATAGTAGATAGCAGAAGCTACTATGACACCTTATGAAAGCGGGCGAATGTTGTACCGAACAAGAAGGCACTATAGATAGTTATTGCAAATTAGACAAACGTAAAACGTGGCGTCGTTGCTCGTGGGAAGAGACAACCATAAAACATTTCCATTATCCGTGTACCGTACATATGTAGTCATGTGTGTATTTAGATTAATCGTTTCTGTTTTATTAAGATGCTTATTTGGTTGCAGTTCCCACATACATACTATTAGATGCTTAGATGCTTCAAAAGAATTCCGTTCCGTTTTTCGTTACTTCTCAACGTCGCTAAGTAACTAAATCGGTATACACCATGTCACAAAAACATAAAACACGAATATAATCAATATTAAACCCAGAGACGTGATTATTACTAGACTTGCATTTATAAAGTGATACCATTTGGATAGGCAACACATTTTGCGAATTATGGGACAGAAACGCGAGAATTATTAAGAACGCTCGTAACATCACTCAGAAAGTTTGAGGCAGTTGAAGTGTTAAGTGTAATTATTTCAAATAAATGTTGTGCGACACTTTTGTCTTGTACATAGGGTTTTGTGAACACTTTTATGAACTATTTTTTGTTAAAGTAAAATAAAACTAGTTTAATTTTAGAACAATATGGTTACATATTGTTGTGCATACGGTTGCCGTGAAAAGAGTTCTGAAGGTCCTTCCATTTCATTTCATGTGTAAGTACAATTTAAACATAAGACACATTGATACATTTGTAATTTCTTCGAAAGTTCCCTAGGGACCCTGAATTAAAGAAAAAATGGTTAAACGCAATAAGTCGTGAATGTTTTACACCGTCAAAATATTCAGTTGTGTGTTGTTTGCACCAAAACTTTTGAAGAAAAATACTTTTTAATATCCGTGGGAAAAAGAATATTAAAGCAAAATGTTGTACCTAGCGTTTTTGATTTTCCTCAGCATTTAATTAAAAAAGTAGTACATCGACGCAACAATCGAAGTATTTTGTACAGAAGCAAAAGTAAGCAAGTAGTTGAATGAGTAATATTAAGATAAAGAGTTAATTTAATTTTGTTCTAAAATACTACCATACATACGGAGTTGCCGTCAACCCGTCAACTTCAAAACTACATCCTGAAAGGTAAATTCTGATTTTGCTCCCATGTCAATTGACACCCCTCGCATATCTTTCTCTAACTTACATCTTCTCATACTTATTTTCTTCTCATGCTTAACATACTATTTATCTAACTTCCCAATAGAGTCCACATAATGAACGACTTCACATACCTTAGATTTTTTTATTAACAAAATCTTACGAAACATATTTTATCAAATTCAATATTACCAACTATTATTTAAACCATAAAATCAGACTTTGTAAAATACATGTAAATAGTAGTAGTAGTACCGTTAATATACATTATTTTAATCACAGTCATCACATCTTTTTTATCAACTTCATACACCAATCATTCACAGAACGACAAATCTACTTGTGTTACTAATTAACTTTATTTTCATTTATAGCACATATATTATTGTACAGTATTATTATTTTTTTAAAGAAGTTTAATTATGTTTTCAATATATTTGGTTTGTATGTTATGGTATTTAAATGATTTTCAATCTTTAAAGTCCGTAATTTTCCGGTTAGCGCATGGGAAACTTAAATATGTGTCCCCGAATGTGTATCGTTGGTTGCATACCCAAAGTAAATCATTTTCTAGTACAGTGAATATTGCTTACGCTCGGTCCATATTGTAATCACGTCTCTGATTAAACCATATATGAAAATACTTGCATTTACATTTATACAGCGTCTTATTTTTTATATTAACATGAAACTGCATGGTATTTTTACATAAATGACATGTATCGATCCCAATTTTACACTGTGATTAAGGTACAGTTTTTTTTTCGGGACGGGTTGTACATACGATAGTAAACTATACACACGAATCGTCCAGATACCACACCGAGTTTAAAAAGTTAGAATCATTCATCTTGTACCGTGACAAGTGGAGCCAAGCCGGTCCTACGGCATTAGTTTAACGCCGGAAAAATTTATCTCATCTTGTAAACTCCAAAACAGCTGTAGGAACCGTGTACATTTGCTGGCCCACCGACACAAGACGAAGAAGAAGAAGTAGAAGAAGAAGAAGAAGTTAAGTGGATGGTGGGGAGGAAAACAATCGAGTAATGCTATAACCACCAAATAGAATTCCTTTCAAAAGAACTTTTCATCATAAACATTGACAAAAGAATATCTTTCTCAATCTATCTCAAAAAATATACTACCAGTATGTCCAATTTAAGATCGAAAATTAAAAAGGTTGAAACAAATGTTGAGAGATGAGAGTCGTACGTAGAGGTATTACATGCAAATTTGTAAGGCGCGGAACTAGTACCGGATCATTCGGAAGAAGATGGTTAAATTTATAAGCGTTCTCTGTTATTAAAACGGTCTGCGATTTGGGTGCCTACCCGGGTGTACTAGATGTGTATCGGTTTTAAGTATAGAGTGTAGCAAATATGTTAATGTCGACTAAAAAACCAATAATTAAGATAAACGCAGGAATAAAATATTTAGAGGTACCAAGGTTATTTATCAACTGATATTGTCAAGTGTGGCTGGAGGGAAATCACCGGTTGCTTATAATTTTGCACCTCGAAAGCGCTCAACTTGGTCCCATTTTTATTACTTATTATTTTTTCTTTTTATCTCTACACAAAACTCTCTGTATAGGTTTTTTTTGGCTTTATTTGCATTCTGATTTCTGATTTCATGCAGGTATTGATGAAACAAGGTTTCTGAAGAATTTAGGTGTAGGGGTATCCCATCCTTCTTCTATTTTTAGGTGTAAATTAGGTGGTGTGTCTAATGGGATATTTTGGAGCAATAACACCAACAACAAGGACCTTTCTTCAGGTATTATTTTTATTTGCTGCACTTAATACTAAACTTGCTTAGTTACTAGTTAAATAACTGATAATTGATTTAGAATAACTTGGAAGACGACTACTGCTACCGACTATTATTGTTTTTTCTGTTTCTGTTGTACCCTCGTCAGATCATAAATAATATTCCTTTCTTTCGTCACAATGACAACATAGATAAAATTTAGGAATTATTGACAATTCCCTCGTAAGTTTAACCAAACAGTTTTGTCCACAATTGCAAGGGAAATCGAATGTTTAGTACAGATAAAGTAAAATTTGTCGTTTTCATGAAAATCTTACATCAATTCAGAAAATATGAGCTTTTGTAGAGATTAATATGCAAATAACATAGATCCTATTGTTAGATTACTCATTGAAATATTTGTAAATATAGTTGCGACAATTATGATACAAGAAGTTATCAGTCGTCATTCTAATAGCTATAGTTTGAAATAAAATTAATAACATATTTTGTTATAAACCATTAAAAAATAAACGTTGAAACAATAACAAGTATTTCATTGCAATTTACTTACAATGTTTCATCAAGATTGCACCATAAACAGTATTTCTATCATTAAAAAGTATTAAAAAGTAATGGTACATTACATGTGCATTTATACTTTAATGTTTTAATAACATTTAAATTTGCACCGGTAGCTGGCCAATTTCCTACTATAATAGGACCTCTATTTTGTGCTTTTTGTTATATATTACAATGCACCATCCTGTGGTAAGTTAAATTTTCATCAGGATGAAGTCTTGCGTGCCTGGCGGTAAACTCGTTTCCAACAATTCCTGATATTTCTGGGTATTGACTGTGTCGTTTATGAATAATAGCCTTCATAAACCACATGCCGATATACACCCCTATACCATTTGCCCATAGGAAGAATGTACCACGTTTTTAAAACAATCATTGTGGAAAGTTTCGTATCGAAATCTTTTTAGATACCCTTCTTCGCAAATCCTCAAAACATACGTCATTTTATACTGGTCCACCGGAATCCGTTGTGCTTTTTATCTTTAGACGGTCCATTATCAGCAGCTTCTTTTTAGTCTAAATATTTTTATATTTATGACTAACGATAAAATTGACACCAGCTGAAATGAACATAACTTATTTAGAATTTATGGATATATTTTGTACGACATTCTTGAAAAAAAAAATAGGTTTGTTTCAGCATTCTTAAGGGATGTTACTTCAATCAAAATAGCCCTTTTTGAATTTTTATAGTTCAACAATTTCTCTTTACTGAGTTACAGTTAGGTGTAGCTCGGAAGAGGGTAAAATTATTAATTGAAGATAGACTATCATCTTTTCTCGAATAGTCATTTGAAAATACCACCGTGCTTATATTTCAAGGAGATTATCAAAACTATCATTTGGATAACCTCAAAAATGATTGTTTGATGCTTTTGCACACTCGTCACTCAATGTATACACTTCTGAGCAGTGATGGTATTACGTATCATTACTAATTGGTATAACACTGTATAGCTGAGGCAATTTGTTCGCTTGTCTAGGAGGGTTACCTTTTATCTTTGTGATTAACATTTGCTGTTTCCCCTGAATCTCTTAATAATGTTCGCAGCCGTAGATTTTGAGATATTTATATATTTAGAATTGTTTTTGGTAGTATTGAAATTCCTTGAACCATAGTCTTCACTCACTTTATAACTCACAAACATTGGCAACTACGATCAACAATAACGGAAAACTGGCATTAAGCAAAAATTCCCCAGCTATCTTCATAAATCGTCCAAAATGAAGAAGCTGACCGAACTATCAACATATGTGCCTGAACCGGTATCGAATGTGTGAGAATTCCGTACCAGAAAGGGACAGACTATATTGGTCAGAGCTGGGCGTACTCTTTCACACTCAGTGACACCAGTAATAGTACCTATCTGTGTGATGTCACAACTAACGAACCAATAAAAAATTGTCAGACAGAGATTCCGCTCTGATCATTTGTTTCTCTCTCTTTCTACTCGTTTTGGTAGCACAGAAGCACATAACAGTTTCAAGTATACATATCGACCATCCGAACTACTAACAGTCATTGAGCGATTTAAGAAGTAAATTAGTTTCGTTATGATCATAAGCGCCGAATTGACTTTATTATTTTAATATATGATCAATAAGGCCTAAAAAGACTATTTAATTCATGTTCATTTTCCAAAAATAAATAAATGATACGTTTGTACGAAGTTATTAGGGCTCGTGCTTTACTTTATCTAGTGCATTTAAAATAGCCTTGTAATTCAACATTAATTATTACAATAAACTAAGTTTAATTTACCTATTCTTATTATTTGTTCTTCCGTCTGGGAGCATTTTTCATAAAAGGAAATAATTCCTGTTCACCTTCACTGCAATACAATTGGCAAAAATAAAAAAATATCTTCAAATGCTTTTGTCAAGGCTATATTTGTTTGTTATGAACGATATTAATCAGAATTTTACAAAGGGGGCGTCAAAATACACGGCCGGCATTGTGCTCACCTTATTAGTAGAAACATTTATTCCTTTTTTCTTAGTTCCTTTTAATATTATGTATGCATGTAAAACATCGATTTGTTAATTAATTTTACTCTCGTTACCCACCCAAGGACCTTTGTTTACGCAAAAGATTATTATTAAGATAGATGGTTACGTGTTGTCTTTGCCATTCTAATAATAAATAATTGTTGCACGACTTAAAATATTCACAGAGAACGGACACCTACTTAAAGAATTTTTTCCGGTAAAGGATAGGGAGATAGATAGAATAGACCTTGGGAAAAATTTTTTGTCTGGCGCCATTCAATTTGTAAGCAAATGAGAATATTTAATCTGAACGCTTGACTTATCTCTACTAAATCTTGAACTCGTTGCCATAATGACATTAAGCATAAGTTTAATTATACCCTTTATGTATATATACGTATCTATTAGAGAAAATTTCATCCAGACGATTTTCCGTAAATTTCGTGTGATATACCTGTGTTTAATAGGGGCGGTTTGAAAAATATCGCAAACTCTATAAAGTATTCAAATAAGAAGAAATTAAAATCCTTATTCGTCTAAATATTAAGATCAAAGATCTCACATTTGGAACGCGTCCTATCAAGTAGGCACAACGAACCGAAAGCCATATCCCACGACCGGTTTCGACCTGTCGGGTCTCATCAGGTGAGCGCTGGCAGAAAAGTCTTTACAGGTTATATGATAAATATAAATATGGAATCAACAGAAACAACAACTCCGAGGGCTAATACCCCTACCGGCATTGAATGGCACTGTTGATTCCGATGTATTCTTAGACGAAGATATAACACATTCAAATAAGGAGGAATTAATTATATTTATATTTATAATATAGCCTGTAAAGGCCTTTCTGCCAGCGCTCACCTGATGAGATAGGTCGAAACCGGTCGTGAGATATGACTTTCGGTTCGTTTTGCCTACTTGGTAGGACGCGTTCCAAATGTGAGATCTTTAATCTTAATATTTAGACGAACAAGGGTTTTAATTCCTTCTTATTTGAATGTGTTATATCTTCGTCTAAGAATCCATTGGAATCAACAGTGTAATTCAATGTCGGTAGGGGTATTAGCCCTCGGAGTAGTTGTTTCTGTTGATTCCATATTTATATTTATATCTATAAAGTATTTATTGCAGCATAAATTGAGAAACAATTTACACTTCACAAACGATATTTGCAAAGGGATTATTTAGAACACAGTAAATAGCTGAAGCCCCAACGTAGTTCTATTCGATAACAAAGTTACCTTCTTCAGGGGTTTCAGGTATCTGCAACACCGCCAATGTTTCCAGATATCTTGATGGGTCCCTATTACCATTAGTATTAGTTAAAAAATTGTTTAAATGTTTTTTTTTTGTAATATTGATGATAATTTCAGTTAGATTAGGTTATACATGTTTAATATTAACATGCATGCCTTAGTTTTGAAAAATAACAAATCAGGTAAACCCAGTTACATTTACAGCTCCCCTTAAGTACAGGTATAAATCGAGCGGAATTTACGTATAGGAATAAAAATCCTCCGATCGGATTTTACGTACTTTTAGGAAGTCATGAGATTTTTTCGTTCTGAATTTATACTAACTCGTTGTTTGGTATTGCCATAATACGGTCCTGCAAAAAAGAGAGATAGAAACAGTATTTTTAAATTTTCATAAAATTTGTACTTTTAAGTCGATTTCAGTTTTTGTTTGTAAATACATACATTTGTATCAATTAATTCAACCAATTACATTTTATCATTGGAATTACTGTCAAATACCCTATATTTTTACAGTATCCTTGTAACTTCAAGTATGTAATTAAAAATAATATTTAAAGTGCAATTAACAATTCCTTTTTCTTAAGATACTGCATATTATGCATTGGTATCCCTTGGAACATTGATTCTTAAGTGGAGAGTCGCAGAAATGTTGATTACAGATCACTTTATTGTTCAAATATTTACTATAGATTCATGTTTAGAAACGTTAGAAATAAAAAATATACTTAGAAGCCGATTTTACTTCTACAAATTGCACAAATAAATAATAAAAACAATATAAATATTTTAGTTGGTTATAACTTTCAAAACTTTGTGCGCTATTGGGGAATCCCTCGAGCTTCCACTCCTCGCTATGAGACCTGCACTGACCTAAGGTTTAATTTAACTAAGGTTTAATTTATTGTGCCAAAGTAAGTAAGCTCACCCTTCAACATTAAATTTAATTTAGGATAATATGTTTAGTAAACTCAATTAGTTAGTTAAGTTAATGTCGAAACCTATACTCACATGGAATATTTTCTTTAAAGATATACCAAAAATAAGTAACTAATATTCATTGATAATAAAAATAAACCTGCAAATGGCAATTAAACAAAACAAATTAACTTCTTCTGAATTTAAATTAACCCGTCCCGTTGGATTATTGGGGATTGAAAATCACAGCCTTAGAAGAAAATAAACTTGAACATATGCTTAAGTTTATCTGACAGTGTTGGTTGAATGCATGAATAATTAACACTGCAGCTAGAAAGTTAAATTTCTGTTGTTTAATGGCGTTATTGATGATGAAAGTGACTCAAATTACATACGGTTGGTCTGCATAACCATGGTTTCTCACGCTAGTTTTACGTATTAGAGTCGATTAATCCGGAAAACTAGAGCTAAACGGAATAACCTGAAATAGTATCTACTATGAATTATTTGCATTAGTATGTTCAATATTTACCTATAATAAGCGTAGATGCATGGTTGTGAGAAACTAAAGTATTTCTAAATATAAATATAAATATGGAATCAACAGAAACAACTACTCCGAGGGCTAATACCCCTACCGGCATTGAATTACACTGTTGATTCCGATGGATTCTTAGACGAAGATATAACATATTCAAAAAAGAAGGAATTAAAATTCTTATTCGTCTAAATATTAAGATCAAACATCTCACATTTAATTTAATTAATATTAATTTAGTTAATATTTAGACCAGAAAGGATTTTAATTCCTTCTTTTTTGAATAAATTATTTCTAGTTTTAGCTGCAGTGTTGTCTAAAAATCAAATAGCTCATTTCGCATTAATCTATGCAAAATAACAATATGATAATATATAATAAAAGTTCTATAAAACACACGAAATTAAAAACATATTAACTTTAATAATAATGTTACAGTGTTAGCAGAAATCACCAATATGCGAAGTATATAAACTAAAACAAAAAAAAAACAATAGGTTACGTTTGTCTAACAGTCAAATCTATCTATCAAATTCACCCATTTTCCAGTATCTACTCGATTGAGCTTAAATTTTATAAGCATATTTAGTTTTGGTAGCAATAGAAAATACAGTACTAAAAAGTATAAAGTTAAAAAAAAGAAAATTTTAAACTCAAGACTGTTCTATTTAAATTCAAATTGCATCATTAAATCGAAACATTACTTTCGATCATAAAATCTTGAGACGTTCTTTACTAACTAGATTATAATTAAATCTCAAACAAAGTGTACATTAATTTCTGCCATAAAAGTAAACGATTTTATGTTGGAAACCAATATATCGGATTAATTTTGGAAAAAATAAAACTTATTTCATACTGTTTAGTGCAACATTTTCGTTTAAAATTTAAAATAAAATCGTATTGCTTAGAATTTTATCTTTATTTAACTCTATTTCTTATAATGCTGTAGTAACATGTCCATTTATTAAAATGTTAACGATGCTTTTTTGTTGCGGTGTCTAAATTATTAATAAATTAATTATACGGATTTTTAGGCACCGGTGCGGCGTAGCGTTCATTTGGAAATTATTCAAAAATAATGTATGCATAAATTAACATCGTTAATAATTATACGGAAACGATACACTTTCGAGTGCAAGTATGGGTATCAATCAGTGTCTAGTCATGTTTTGCACAGAAAATATATGTTCGACTAGTTTTAGATTCAAACGGCACGATGGAATTCATCTAATGATATTGACACTACATACTATAAATTCAGAATGTTTGAAAATTATTATTTTCACTTACTTGAGTACATGTGTATGTAATTAATTAAAATACACGACGATTTGTATGAGAATATTAAAAACGTATTCGTACATGCAAATCAGATATACCATCTAGTTTTATTAATTAAATTAATTATATTCCTTTTCGTGATTTTAGAGTATTAATTACCGGTAGTTGAACATATTTTTTAAAAACTGTAACTGTCGGTTTCACTGTTAGCTATATTGTTAGATACCATCCATTTAAATGTTAGAGACAGTACATCTATATCACTCAGTATATTAATTTTGAAACTTATTATTTCTGAATATTAAACATAAATGGTTATTGCTATTAAAATTATAGATAATAGAATAAATAGTCATTTCCTTTACTGCAATATTTACAAGTAAACATTTCAAACTTTTATTTGTTCAAGAATAGATTAATTAGTATTTTAATTTAACTTTCTCAGAGGATTATTGTAATATTTAATTTAGATACAAAAATCACATGGTGGCTGGGAGAATGGTCGTCGGCAATGTAAATATTGTTTCAATATAAAAAAACTTCGCTTTTCAAAGTTAGTATGAGTTTTAATTTTAAAATCGCTAGCATTAGGAGAAAACACTGTACGTTTGAATATTTTTGTAAACTTAAGAATAATAAAGTCGTTTAGTTATTTTTCGCTGTTCCAACTTGATTGAACTATTCGTGTCAACATACACGTAAAAAAGACTGTTTGGTGTCAGAAGTATACGACAATATGATGAAAATTCATAATTAAAGAGATAATTAACTACTGTACAAAATTTTAATAGTGTCTTCATAATGAATGAATGCATTGTATAATAAAATTAACTGGGAAATCATTACGAATCATTTTATACCGTGGCTTGGTAGGCATTTTAAAACAGAAGCATTTAAAATCGTTAAAACAGAACTCTGTTGTTGGAATGTGTGATACAAAATTATCAAGTCCTTACTCCTATTAGTGGTCGATAACGGACGCTTGTTGAAACATTTGTACTTCTCTTTAGACATAACAACAATATTAAACGTTACGTATCGTATGGCCTACTCCATGCAAAAAAGCAACGCAATAAAAATTAGATACTTCCAAGTTAATCCGTTTTAGAATGTAATGGGTACATTAGGTGTAAAGGTCAAGTTAGTTAGATAATTGTTTAGAAAATATTTTACTTCTACAGGGGGTGGGTGGTGAAGAGGGTCTCCACCTTGCTTACCACCTTACATTTCATATTAACGGTACATCTCATAGAAGATTTTGATGCTAAAAGCGATTTGGTTAGGTTATGTTACATTAGGGTGGGATTAGATTACCTTAGTTTCTTTTACAATATTGAATTTTTCATCTCTATCCTTTGTGTCTCTACCTCTCCGCCCGCATCCCCAAATACTTAATGTACCTACAAGACCATCCCCACCGACCGATGGTCAGATCATATACACTATGACCATTTCGATCATTTATCATTACCCCCTACGCCTCCACGTCTCTGACCCCACATACAAGCTTTTTTATACAAGGTCATCTCATCCGTCTTTTCAACCCCTTCCAAGAGCGAATAGAATTATTGAAGTTGCTTTTGAATTTTAAACACGAAATATTGTGAATCATTTTCTACTTTCCTTAATTGTACGTATTTTTGTTAAAATTTAATTACCACATTAAAAATTTGATCATATATGCATACTTATTTTTGTTAAAAATTCTTCTTTATGGGGATGTATTTTTTGAGCGTTGACTACCAATTTATTGTTCTTCAGAAGGTACTTATGTTACATAGGTGGATATTCTTCAAACAAAAAAAAATATTTTAATTTTATACAGTTTAGAGAAAACTTAACGTAAAACCACGACTATAGAATGTAAAATAATGAGTGTGGCAACAATGCGTTATCTTTATAAAACGAACGTTCGCTTGTTGTTGTATGTCGCCATCGTTGTCGGTATTGAACTAGAAACCTCTCAAGCTCCTGCTGAGATAAACCTGCTTGCTTCATTCTGAGCCAGCAAAGGAGCGCAGCGGAGGAGGTGCGAAGTGTGCAAGTTCTGCTTCTATATCGTTTCATCTCTCGATGGATTTTAACAAACTCGACTGCTATCGTAGATAAATTATAATAATTGTAAAATAAAACAAGAACAAAGTATTTCTGGCATTTACCGAATTTCAAGCTGATAAAGTAACCACATAACAACATATTTTTTTTAGTGTAGTAAAATTTAATTTCTTTGAATTACAATGGAATTGTTTTTCATAGGGACGTCTTTGAATTGGTGTAGGCACGTTGTGAGATGCATTGTTTTGTTTATTTATTTTAAAAGAGCGTGCAATCTGAGCAGGGTCCCAGTTTTATGTACTACTACCACATTGAGGCTCACACGCAAATAACATGTACGTATCCGAAGTTGACTTAAGCGCATTCCTGCATAAAATATCCAAAGTAAATAACTCCTGTATGTACAAATTGTCCTTGTGGTGTAAGTGTCTCACTTTTCGCACTTTTATATTCATTGACTACACACAAATTTCATTAATAATAATTGCACCTTCAAATAAATATTAAATACCAAATCGTTACCTACTCACTCAAAAACTATTCGTATTTAAATTCACAAAGAAAACGAATATAATTAGATGATGTAATACCGAAAATATGTAAAAAGTCCACTAGATATTATTTTGCACAAAACTATTTATTTGAACAATAGAAAATGCCTCCCATTAAAAGATACACCTAACCAGATGTGGAAAATTTGTTATTAACAAATTATTGTTGCAAAAACAGTTTTTTCAATTTTGCAAGAAAAATAAAATATTAAATACAGAATTTACAGAAAATAAAGAAATAAAGAGGGTACTTCGGAAAAAACTGTATAATTTTCAATTAGGATAGTTTGGTATTAGCAGCACTTACAAAACCCAACTTTTTTTAAATTATCCTGTTTTTTAAACAACCTGCAATATCTGAAAAACTATTTAACTAATACAATCTATCTTTTGCATACTTATCGAGTATCACCAGACTCACGAAAATTAATTGTTATTTCACGATTTTTAATAGTAAATTTGCAGTTATTGACAATTACAAAACAAGGTGTTTTAGAACTGTTTTTTGCAATAAAATTTAAAAGAACGAACCGATTGAGACGTTTGGCATTCTGTTCGTGTTTTTGTTGTTTACAAATTATCTATTTACCATTTTTTGCTAAAGTTATTAGTTTTCTTGTAAAATTGGAAAAACTGTTTTTGCAACAATAATTCATTAATAACAGTTTTTCCGCACCTTTTTCTTTCAATGAAAGGTCCTTTTATTAAAAAAAAGGGAATATCTGCCTAGGTCCTTTTAGTGTACAAAAAGGACATTAATGATTAATTTTGTCAAATAAAGGGAAACATTAAAACAAAAATGTTAACACTTGATTTTAATGTAATCCTTTGTTTTATAACAATTTCGTAGCTATAGTAGAAAAGGAAATTCTGAAAAAAAAAACAAAATCGTATTTGAATTCCTTAAATGGGCACTAACCGTCTGGTTTATCGTACATTGAAAGGATAAATATATTTTACTACGTACGTATTATGTAGTTAATGAATAATTGTTAAATTTTATTCAATTCATTAACTTCTCATGCTTGCTCTCGAAGATCGTTCGGTTACTGGTACAAATAGAGGTTAAACATACATTAAAACAAAAATCCTTAATCCAAAATGATCTAAGAGACCTCTATTCATATGATTTTGTACCGTTTTCAACCATATTTATTCCTAGGAAATTATATGCAATAATATTAAAGAGGTAATTAATTTATTTCATTTTACCCACTTTGTACATTTCTTAGATACTCAGAATGTCTCTATACATTTAACATTCATTCATTTCAAAAAAGAAGGAATTAAAATCCTTATTCGTTAAATATTAAGATCAAAGATCTCACATTTGGAACGGGTCTTACCAAGTAGGCACAACGAACCGAATCGTTTTTTTGCTAAAGATATTAGTTTTCTTGTAAAATTGGAAAAACTGTTTTTGCAACAATAATTCATTAATAACAGTTGATAATAACAATGAGAGTTCTGTTCTGATTCGATTAGTCTAGAAAGATGAATTTAGAAACAGGGGATTTGCGATTCTACAGATAAAAAAATAAATATTCTTTTAATTTGATAGGTACTAATAAAATTTTGTCTCGTATGCTACAAGCATTCAAGTTTAGATATATGTTCATAAATCGCAACCAAGCGTGAATCACAAAGTAAACATAACAAATATGTGGTCGATTCTTTTCGGGAAGTTAAAGACCTTGCGTCTTTTGTCATTTATTCAAATATTTTGTTTTTTACTTCTGCGTCCCCAATAATATGTTGTTAATAATGTTAAGCTGCTGAAAAGCACATCTCGCAACAAAAAACAGGAAATGGCATCAGCTAAATGGTCAGTCATACAAAAAGGAATGACTGTAAATGTTTAACCATATATCATGGCAATGGCTTCATTATTTAGACTTAGCTTTCAAATATGTTAATTCTATTGGACAATTATACATATCCTCTTTTTCGTTTAATATAGCACGTTGGCATTAGACATTGGAAAGCGTGAAAAAGTGTATACTTTGTTGTTTTCTCACCATTTGAGAGAATATTCATAAATGTATTTGTTTATGTGGCAGCTGCGTAATGTACATATTTGTAAATAAATACTGTTAACCATATTGATATCACTTGAACCTTTGTATGAAGTAAATAAATAAATAAATTAAAATGAATAATCCCTATATAATTCCAACTACTTAATTTCATATTTTTATCTTGTTGGTGAGCTATTTTTTTGCGAGAGGTATAAGAATGTTTTGATTAAATTGCTTCAAGTGGAAGTCGAGGTGCGTTATAGAAGAGAAGAAATAAAAGAAAAGAAATAACAATAAAACAGCCGTATCCAATTTGACGAGATTCCCACCGCGGAATGAGTTGTATTTGTATTTAAACGTCAACAAGTGAGCTTTTTAAAATTAAGTTCTGGCTCGGAATTAGCATTAAATTTATCAAGATGCACGTTCGTATCCTACGTTCCGATATCATCGCCGCTCTATCTCAAAATACGATTAGAAACAGATACTGCCATTTCTTCGAGTTAGTGATCCGTAAACTTAGAGTGCTGCTCGATAATAATGAATGACTTGCATCTTTTTCGACGGCTAGAATGAGTACTAATAGTGGCTAACCCTATACATGTCTACATACATACATGCGGACGAATCCAAAACGGCAATCAGAACAAGATCTCATCACAACCAACAATGAGTCTCTGAAATAGCACAACATCAAGAACTAATCTCAAAAATAAATCCGAATATGTACAACGTGTATTTAAAAATATACACCATTTGGTCAACAGTTTTAAGAAATGGAAAAACAAATCGTAAATGCGATTGGGAGTTTGTAAACGATTACACAGCTCAATGTGGATCAAGAAACTAGGACCAGAGATGTCATTTTCGACGCAACACGTCTGAATTTTAAGATATCCTAACCTCAAATTCTATAATTCGTGATGTAAAAGGATAAAACAAAAAAAGAGTATTTATCTTCGATTTATCTTTTGTCGTTGAATTAGAATCCCGCTTAAAAATTGCCCCAGCACATTGATATTTTTATATATTTTAACCTAAAAATTAGAACGATGCTAATTTGTTCCTTTTTGTTTTTAAGGTTTTTTGGACTTCTCGAAACTAGAAATCTGGAATCACATTTGAATTCGCCATCGAATAATAGAACGCAAATTTTTACTTTCTTTTCAACTATCCATATTGTACTCTGTCCCCTAAAAAGAAAGGCCACTCGAAAATAAGCGCATCACTTTGGCGGATTGAAAACAGAAAACACAAAAGGGTAATCATTTTCGTCTTATTTTTGAAAGGCTAAATCGAATCTGGCTCTAAAATTTTCCTAGAACAGTGCAATTTAAATATACCCTAATCTAAATTCCGAACAGGTCAAATTAGAAACATTTGTATTTTAGAGTTATTTTAAAATTTTGAATAAAAAACGTAGAAAAACAACGATTAATGTTTCACCAATATTTATTGTCGACAACTCGATAATATTTTTTTCGAGTGGACTTCGATCATTATCAAGAGTAATTATTCTAAATCTTAAAACTAATATCAACATATTTATACCTACTACAAATTACAAAGGAGAAGTGTGGAGTTGGTGAAGCCTAATTCTGTCTGAGTATTGACTAAGTTTAAATTTTTGTGTAAAGCTTTTTTAATTTCCACATTTTCAAGCATAGATAGTCTTATGTTGGAATGCAATGTTTCTGAATTTGTTGAAATGAAAGAATGGCTGAAACTGATACAATGTTCAACATTGCACTAATTTGTACCAGTACCAGAATATTGTATCAGTTTCAGCTGGAAATTAAAAGAGCTTTGTACAAAAATTTAAACTTAGTCAATAATCAGACAGAATTATACTTCACCAACTCCCCACTTCTCCTTTATAATTTGTATTAGGTATAAATATGTTGACATTAGTTTTAATATTTAGTATAATTACTCTTGATAATGATCGCAGTGTCGAGTTGTCGGAAATAAATATTGGTGAAACATTATTCGTCGTTTTTCTACGTTTTTATTTAATTTAAACATGTTTCACAAACGTTGCACTATTCAATCTCTTAAAAATTAGATGAACTGGAGCAATTCTAGCTTCTCTCATGGTTCTTTTGTCATTTTATTTCACTTAGTAATTCTTTCAAAAAAGTCAAAATTTGTTTTGTGGTTAGGATATCTTAAAATCCTTACGTTCTGACGTAATAATACCTTTTTGTTTTTTCCGTTTTCAATCCTCGATTTCATTGAACTATGTTATTTACTTATTCGTGATGTATCTAATACAAAAGAAGTACCAATATCATCAAAAAGGGTTAATATATTTTTATTCTTGCAAATATTTTCTTATACATATTATTCGGTACTTAATTATTAAAGGATCACTAACATCCTCACCAGTAAATGCAGCGAGTGTTCAGCGACACAGATTTTACTGGTATCGGAGTCAAGACATCTATTTTAATTTGCATTCTTTCCTTTGCATTTTCAGAAATGCCGTCTGACATTGCAAAATGCTCGGGCTCTCGTGATACGGCCACACCGGCCGCGGCCCGAGCCTTCTTGATGTTCTACCCGCTCGCGATCTCTCTCTCTCACCGCGGCCAAATAATTAAAGTTACCGCACGTTCGATCGCCCGATGCTTGCTAATTAGACAAAGAATAAAACGAGGAATAAACGGGAGACCACAGCCTGTTAACCAACATTAAGATTCCGCGGAAGAAATATGACGTGTACCGTTAAAAAAAAATAGTCTGAGAGGAAAAGTTAAACGTTCCAAGATGCTGGAACAGAGATAGCAAGTCCGGCTATGTTCGCCGAAAAAAAAACTTAAGCAAGAAGGACATTTACTCATTCCTGCAAATATTTCATTACTTTACCCATCAGTGTACAGGCGAATAACCATTAATACGTATAATGTACCTTTTCTTACGTTATTCTTATAGGAAAAATGCTTATTTTAAGGATCCTCATCTTGGAGTTTGCAAATAATATAAAATGTTAAATATAAATATGAAATCAACAGAAACAACTACTTCGAGGACTAATACCCCTATCAGCATTGAATTATACTGTTGATTCCGATGGATTCTTAGCGCCCACCTGATGAGACCCGATAGGTCGAAACCGGTTGTGGGATATGGCTTTCGGTTCGTTGTGCCTACTTGATAGGACGCGTTCCAAATGTGAGATCTTTGATGAATGAGGATTTTAATTCCTTCTTTTTTGAAATGAATGAATGTTAAATGTATAGAGACGTTCTGAGTATCTAAGAAATGTACAAAGTGGGTAAAATGAAATAAATTAATTACCTCTTATTATTGAATATAATTTCCTAAGAAACAATATGGTTGAAAGCGGTACAAAATCATACGAATAGGAATCTCTTAGATCATTTTGGATTAAGGATTTTTGTTTTAATGTATGTTTAGCCCCTATTTGTACCAGTAACCGAACGATCTTCGAGAGCAAGCATGAGAAGTTAATGAATTGAATAAAATTTAACAATTATTAATTAACTACATAATATGTACGTAGTAAAATATATTTATCCTTTCAATGTACGATAAACCAGACGGCTAGTGCCCATTTAAGGAATACAAATACGATTTTGTTTCTTTTTTCAGAATTTCCTTTTCTACTATAGCTACGTAATTGTTATAAAACAAACAAAGGATTACATTAAAATCAAGTGTTAACATTTTTGTTTTAATATCTCCCTTTATTTAACAAAATTCATCATTAATGTCCTTTTTGTACACTAAAAGGGCCTAGCCAGATATACCCTTTTTTAATAAAAGGTCCTTTTGCATCCTACAACATGGTATTGAAATAATAAAATTGGCACGAATTTGCATTTTTGGAAGACATTCAAAAAGGCGAATTTAAAAAATTAATTGTATATCGGTTCGAAAATAAGTTTAGAACGTTATTATAACGTTAGCATCTATTCAGATAATTAAATAATTAAATATTAAAGTTGATGGAAAAGGCACGTTGTTGATGAATTGTTATGGACAAATATACATACATATGTGTGTAAAGGAACAATAAAACAAACTAAATCTATTCTTAATTCAAGTTATGAACTGCTATCATCCGGTAAAACTGAATAAATTTATGCATAAATAATAAAAACGAATACAATGTTACTTAATGTAGTATTAATGAAATCTTTAAAATATTTTCTTCCATTTTCTCGAAACATATTTTATTTTGTGGAAATTATATCTTTTTTTTCTTTAATTAATTTTTAAAATTTTCGAACGTCTCCCAAAATTTCAATTTCGCGCCAATTTGTTTTTAAGAAATACAATATACAGAACGCAAAAGGACCTTTCATTATTTAAAAGGCAAATTTGTCTAAAATTGACGACGTTGTGAAGGAAAAACAATTTTTTTATATATTTTTTTGAGGTTAAAGTTTTAATATTGTTTTTTATTTATCCTTCAGGTGAAGATGTTCTTTTAGGATAAAAATATTTTGATAATTTACTCTCGTTTGCTTTATTTGATATGAAGTTTCAACATATTATACTACTATTAATTATTTTTTAATTTACTTAAAAAAATGAGTATCTTTGTTTTTGACCATAATGAATTATTCCAGAACATATGGAACATCATCCTACAACGGGAAAATGAGCGGTAACATATGTTACGGAGCATGTAAATTTAGTTATAACTTTCTTAAAATATCATGATATTGTTTTTATAAAATATTTTGCTACCATAGAGAGCGTCCAGCGTCCGTCAACGCGATTGACGTGAACAAACAAGAGATGTATTAATCACGGTCTTGATAGCTGGCAACCGCAAACTAGCAAAGTATAATTCAATCAATTAAAAGGTAAAATGTGCAACTGTTGTTGTTGTGTTATATTTTCCTGTCATCGGGCATCGGGTCGAGACACGTCGACGCGACGCACCTACAAACTGCAAAACAAGTTTTTGTCGAAAGATATTAACATGGTACGTCTAATTGTCGTTTCAATTACATCAAGACTTACACACCGCGACCCGAGTATTAAACGTCGTTTACATTTATTGAATTCTCATGCAAGACTTCACCCAACCGTCGCTTCAAAATGTTTATTTATTCATGGAATTCACGTTTAGTGATGGCAATGTGCCAATCGTTATTTTATTTTTGATTTTCTTATATTAGGTACTTGGTTTTATTCTCGTAATCGTTAAGATGATTGGAAAATGAGTTATTCGGATTTATTAATACTACAATGGCAAAACAACTATCATGTAGGTATATAAATTATTGAATATGTACCTACATACTTATATTATTATGAATGAGAACAAAAATAATAAGCAGGTAGATGACGACATGTAGCCATATAAACGGTTTATATTATTATTATCAAAATGATACCATCCATAAGCTAACTTTTATTCTCGCTCTTTAACGTGGCACAAAAGCAATAAACAGAGATGTGATTATGATATGAACCGAGCGTAAGCAATATTCTCTATACTAGAAAATGATGTACCTTGGGTATGCAACCAACAATGCACATTCGGGGATACACGTTTAAGTTTCCCATGCGCTAAACGGAAATTTACGGACTTGAATTGAAAATAATTTACAATAGCATTTAACATACAAACCAAATTTATTGAAAACATAATTAAACTTCTTTAAGAAAAGAATAATAGTGTTGTTTACAATAATATATGTGCTATAAGTGAAAATAAAGTTAATTAGTAACGCAAGTAGATTTCTCGTTGTGTGAATGATTGGTGTATGAAGTTTATAAAACAGATGTGATGACAGTCATTAAAATGATGTATATTAACGGTACTACTACTACTATTTACATGTATTTTACAAAGTCCGATTTTATGGTTTAAATAATAGTTGGTAATATTGAATTTGATAAAATATGTTTCGTAAGATTTTGCTAATAAAAAAATCTAAGGTATGTGAAGTCGTTCATTATGTGTACTCTGTTGGGAAAGTTATAAAAATAGTATGTTAATCATGAGAAGAAAAGAAGTATGAAAAGATGTAAGTGTTCACAAAGCCCTATGTACAAGAAAAATAGTGTCGCACAACATTTATCTGAAATAACTACACTTAACACTTCAACTGCCTCAAATTTTATGAGTGATGTTACGAGCGTTCTTAATAATTCCCGCGTTTCTGTCCCATAATTCGCAAAATGTGTTGTCTACCCAAATGGTATCACTTTATAAACGCAAGGCGCAGTGTAGTTACAATCACATCTCTGGCAATAAACCTAAAGACACGCTCTACGTTAACGCTATTGGTCTTAGAGCCTTCCATCCTTCCGAGCAGCTTGAGCGATATTTATAAAGCTATAAATTCAGTGGTGTCGAAAATGACAACAATATTAGAACAATGAAATCTTTTGTGATTACTGTACCATATGTATTCTTTTTCATCGGCTATATACCGTCCTACTTTTATTGATTTTGTGTCATGTAAAAGCTTGAGTACTGTACTTATCGTTGTAAAGACTTTTGACGGTTCGTTTAAAACACCAACTGTAAAATCGGGCAACGGACAGCAACCACGCTCAGAAAAAAATTAGGTAGTCAAGTCTTATAGGTCAATTGGACGATGCACTGGTTTCCTCCGGTTCATAACTGTAACTAATGTCCAGGTAGCCAATCAAAGATCTCCATCCTCAGGGTGTAGCATGTATCCAGAAATGTTAGGAAGCGTGCTAATGGTTATAATATTCAGTTAATTCAATTTGAAATTAAACTATTAGAAAAGGGGTAAGCCTAGTAAAAACAGTAAATATAAAACGAAAACCATAGACAAGCATAAACACCTAAAATATTTATTGGCTATAATTGTATTAAAAAAAAAAAATTCAGACAGGAGTTGGACCAGAGCTCATTAGCTTGCAAGGTTAGTATTTGATTATTTAATAATGTAGTGCTTTACGTTGTTTTGGGGAAAATCTAACCAATTACAGTTAATACAGTAATAATAATTCATCAAAATTTATCATTGGAAGAGGTTTTGGTAAAAAAAGTTTACTAATTGAACTTTGAGGAACTAAGTAAGTGAATTTCTTTATATAAAAGAATCAGTTTAAAATGTAATATAAATAGTTGAAATTTTGATAACGAGTCGTTTGAAATTATAAACTTAAGGAATAATGCAATCTTTTCAGTCTTTCCTTGTTAGTGCAAAGGTTATTGTGAGAAAAAGTATTTTTATGTATAAAAGACTAATTTGCTTATATGAATAAGAAAGTAATTTTATTCGCTATCTGCTGTTTATTGTTCTCTTAATAAATTGATTTGCCGAGGTTCAGACAAAGATTCGTTGAATACAGTGTCAAAGTTCACTTTTATATTTCGATGTATATTTGATTATGTTCACTGAGACTGTGTTGCTGTTGAGCTTCTTGATGTTTGCGAAGCATTTTTTAAATAAGCGCGACTAACAAAATACGAAAATTGTCCCAAACAAAAAATGTACGAATAACTACTAAATAACGTTTCGTTAAGACTACTTGTAATAAGTACCTATAATAATTTGTAAAAATTAATTTTATAAATATCTCTGTAATAGGCACCAAATAATATTATATTGGCAAATTGAATCACTTCAGTCATACATCAATCACCCTACTAATTTTCAGAATCGCAATATATAGTGATCAAGCGATTTTTATTGGATAGACATATACCACACACACATGCATATACATATATATATACATATAATCAAACTTATCGTTCTGAAAACGTGAGCCTAAGACCGAAATCCAAATGTCCTATTTTTCTATTCCTTAGGTAGGTATTTGTTTTTTTCACAAACATACCGGCTATCGACCTATCATAAAATAAACCGTTATTACGGTTTGACTTTCAGTTGTTACTGTTTTGGTCACAAATTCCTTGCTCGATTTCGGGGTTGCCTGCTCTGGTCCAAGTTTTCTGTGGTTTCTATGGATCATTTAGGAAAATGCTGGGGCAGTAATATTCCGCAGATAATCTTTCGCTTCTCCTCTGTATTCATTTCGTCTGTCTCATCATTCTCTCCCTAACCACACCACCCACCCATTCCCAGGATTCCTGAAAGGAGGCTGAAGAGGGCCTTTCGTCCTACCCTCCTGCTTTGCACTACAGTGTAGGTCAGAAGGACTGCCCGCTCACCAGTATGAGTAGCAAGTGGGAATGAAACATCGATCTTTTTTTTCTCGCAGTTTATTTCACATTTTAAAATTTGAATTCAAATTTTTGTAAATTATGTATACAATTATACAAGGAAATCTGCTATACAAAGAGGATACATGCGTTGACCATATTATTCAACTTTTGTTTTCCCCGAAACCCCCACCGTATGCGCCACCCTGTTGTACACTATTTTTATCTTTAGTGGAAATGTTTAGATACTTTTCAATAAATCACAGTCAACAAAATGTTATTTATTGATCCAGCACAAATAAGCGTAAACAAAAAGAATATGCTCATTGAAAGCCAATTTCAAACATAAATTACCATTACCTAAAATATTACGGTATAGCTTTCAAAAAGAATTATTAAGATTTTTTTCAAGGTTAGTTTAGTTTCTTGACCGTTGAAGTTTACGCGTTAGTCTTTGTTAATTCTCCTAAATATTGGACTACCTCAGCGGTTAATACAGGCTTCGAATATTATAAATGTCCGCAAAACTGTTAGGGATTAATTTCCAGAAACAATTTTCAGAATATCGAATTATTATGTCAGGTTCGTTTCTTAACCTACCGTTGAAGTCTCCGAGTAAATATTCATAATTTCCTGACAACCTAACTATCTCAATAACAATGTCAAGTATATGTATCTACTTTAATGAGTTCGAAAAATATTTCAATTCAAGTCTGTCTCGACCTATTCATCTACGTCATATAGTTCCATTTGTTAATCGCATTACAATTTAGGCCGTACACAAATCTAGATTGGGCTTGAATTCTTAATTGAGCAACTTATGCGTACCTTTGTATCTTGCCTTATGGGCGTCTACGTAAGCCAGCGTTCTATTATGTGTAAATTTACCACAAAAATATTACGTAACAGCTCCGATTTGCTAAATGTAAGAAATCAGATTTAAATCAATGATAATAGACAATATACAAGGTATGTTTTTTAAGTGGGCACCGTTTTGACATTAATAAAAAACGTGCAAAGATATCTTAATAATTTTATTTTTACATGAAAGCATGTACCTTAATCTACTTTTCTGCATAATTTCCTTCAATATTGAGGCACTTGTCATAACGTTTGATCAGTTTTTGAATACTCTTCTCATAGAACTCTGCCGCTTGACTTGCTAACTGTTAACCACTGTATCACAACTGTTTTGATTTCGTCATCCTCTTGAAGACGCTGACCGCCCAAATGTTTCTTCAAGTGCAGGAACAAATGGTAGTCACTGGGCGCCAGATCAGGACTATACGGAGGATGATCAAGAGTTTCCCAGTGAAAAGATGTGATGAGATCTTTGGTCCAATTAGCCACATGCGGACGGGCATTGTCATGCAGCAAAACGATTATCGATGCCCTTGCTCAACTTGCCACGTCTTTTGTTCTGGATTGCACGATGCAGATTCCTTACCATTCCATCACTCATAATGCTTTGTCCGTAACCTCCACGATGAATATCAATCGGTTTTAGTCCTTTAGCACTAAGGAATCGTATAACAGCCCGGACTTCACAGTCGGCGGACTCACGATTATCGGAGGCATCTTAAACACTCAGTAAACAACGTAAACAAGGACGAACCAGACTGTAATGGCGTCAGCGCAAGAAATATAGGTGCTCAGTGCGCATGCGCGGAATGCTGACGCGGCATTACGGAGGCAGAATATCAAAACGGTACTTACTTAAAAAACATGCCTTGTAATATTTGCTGGAAATTTAACTGTAAATATCACAACTTATTTGGCTACAGTAATAAGTACCTATTTTCCATCTAATTGGTAGGTAAAAGGAAAGTAAGTAATCTGAAACAACCTATAAGTACCTAATTCCTAAATATATTTTAATAATAAATACATAAATATAGAAGTATTACCTTTTTGGTGTAGTATTATTACATATGACATCTATTATCTTTGCGGGCGTTGGAGTATCAATAGTTCTATATTTTTGTTTGTCAGCTTCTTCCGACAAAGAGAAGTAATTGTTTCAGTATTTCTTCTTAATATGAAACAAATTTTTTATCATGTAAATAATGTAAGTATTTAAGATCGTAAAATTTAATATCCCTGTTATATTAGTGGCCTTATAAGTTCTAATTAAGGATTAATTAGTCACAATAAAAATTAATTGAACTGGAAGATTTTTCTTTTAATTAGAATGCGGATGTATAGAACAAGCTTTTAATATGACACCTAAATACTCATATTTACATTTCATTCAAACTTTGTTCGGTGCATGGGTTGTGAAATATTTTACTAACTAGTTTAAGGAAAAATAACAAAAATACTTAAAAGATTCACCAATTTATTTACTCGACAATTGTTTCGGTCGAACCGATCATTATCAGAGAGTATAAAAAAATTACTAAAGTGTGTTTCAATAATGTATATAAGGGATGTAGGTGGGGATTACAGTTTTTGTAACATAATTGAGGAGTCATAATTCTGTTTGACTGTTTCCTAATTCCTAAATTTTCTAGTAACCAAAGTTTCCTGCTTTTTGCCATATGACTATGTTAGATTTTTGTTTTTGTTAAATATAAAAAAAACTGGTTAATAGATGTAAATTTTTATACATTATTGTCTTGCTATCTTTCTTATACGGCGTACATGTGTTCGTTAATTCGTTTTGTAATGGATGTGCCGCTTTGGCCAATGTTAGTTGTGTCACACGAATTAGAAAAAACTTTTGGGTGTTTCATTCCCACCAGCTTCTTGTACTGGTAGGCGAGTAGTCCCTCCGACTTACACTGTAGTGCAAAGCTGGAGGGTAGGGCTTAAGGCCCTCTTCAGCCGCCTTTCAGGAATCGTGGGAATAGGTGGATGGCGTGGTTAGGGAGAGAAAGATGAGACAGACGAAATAAAGACAGAAGAGAAGTGAAAGATTATCTGTGGAATATTATTGCACCAGCATTCGGCAAAGATCCAAGAAAACTTGGACCAGAGCATCCGCACCCGGATTCGAACTGGTGACCTCCCGAAGCAATAATCTAGACCATTAGATATATACCACTTTTTCAAACTGATTTAATTTAAACCTTTTAGAATTGAAGCTTCTAGTCGTTGAAACATATCCATAATAATTTTATTTGAAAGAAACGCAAGTTTCAAGAAAAAATATATTGTTGAAAATACACAGGTAGGAAATTGTGGAAAGATGCTATGAAGATATGTCGATGACATATTTGTATGCTTCAATGGTTCCAATAGACAATTAGCATCTTTCCACAATTTCCTAAATAGTTTACATAAAAATATTAAATTCACTATAGAGTTAGAAGAAAACAATTCCATTAATTTTTTAGACTTGACTATAACACGAAATAACTCACAACACAAATTCAATATCTATCACAAGCCAACACATACAGATACTATCATACACGCCAATTCTTTCCACCCCATTTCCCACAAATTAGCGGCCTTTAACTCGTTTATTCATAGACTTTTAAATGTTCCATTATCCCAAGAACATTACAAAGCAAAACTAGATAGAATTCAATCCATTGCTATCAACAATGATTTTCCTCATAATATAGTGGATAAGTATTTTGAATAAACAGCTTAAATCAAAAACTTTGAAAATTATTTATCTAGTCATAAAAACAGTACCTACCAAATTCAATTGTATTTCTTATTTAGGTAACATTTCATTAACAATTGGAAAAAGAATTCAATATATTAATAATAGTTTTATTGCATTTAATTCGTTAGGTAAATATATGTAAAACCCCAAAAAACTGTAATTCAGGAGTTTATTTATTAAATTATAAGGACTGTCCAAAAGTTTATGTAGGACAGACTGGTAGGTCTTTTCAAACACGTATAATGAACATATTTTGTGCTTTAATAATAATAAAACAGATTCGACAAATGCCGAACATTTAATTAATAATAAACATAATTTTGATCCAAACTACCAAATTTTGCATATACAAAATAAGGGCTACAAATTAAATCTACTTGAAACCCTTGAAATTAATAAATACAATAAAAAAGGTAACATATTGTAACTAGCCTGTATGTGTGTGTACAAGAGCGGCGGCGAGTTTCGGAAACAGATAAACGGGTTCCTCGAATTGGGTCGTCGGTCGGCGTTTTGATAGCAACGAATAAACAACGACATAATAGGAGTTCGAGAAAATACCAGAAGGTCGTTCCTGATTACTCCAGAACCTTCGATATCTCTATAAATACGATGTTGTCGACGGTCAGTGAACAGTTTAGTTTTAGCTTACAGTTACAGTTTAGTCACAGTTTAGAGTTTATAAATGGCAATATAAATACGATATACCGAGTGATATAAATAACACATTTTCCTTGTCATATAAATAAGTTGTTGCATTAGTATTTAAGTGTTTTAAGTAGCGTGTAAGTGTTAAATTGGAAATAAATATTCGTTAAATAAATAAGTTGATCTAGAAAATTCGTTACAATATTAAATGATCAAGTAGAGGTAAATAATTCCCCACTCCTAAATATTAACTTTAAGTGATCTTAATGTTTAATCCCTACCATTCGCTATAAGTACAAATACATGTTATTAAGATGTAAGTTGTCAAATCATCACCTGATGATGCCACTGTGTGGTGAAACAATATTATAGTGTGTATTTTCAACAATATATGTTTTCTTGAAACTTGTGCGTTTTTTTCAAATAAAATAATGATCTATTTTAATTTCTTTAAAAATGGAACGATGACAAAGGTCATAGGTATAAATTCATTGACGACTTTGTACTTCTCTCAACGTGTAATTGGACTATCGTAGGGACGAATGTTATTGGACTGGTTGCAATTGATACAACAGCTGTAATACCAACTAAGCAAGCGGCAGATCTGGGGCAACCGAGTTTTAGATAAATGCTGTTAGCCTTTGCGTGTGTTGCATAACCTAATAAAGGCGCCAAAGTTCTGCATACTACAAGAAATGTTCGCCCACGTTCAAGTAACCTTGCCGCATTGTAACTTATAATAAGACAATTCTTGTTTATTAGCTATTCTGTTTAGATAATAATACTTGGAAACTACAGTCGGTAATTCCTGTTAAATCTTTCAATTCCTATACGCAATACGGAAACGCTTATAAGTACGCTCATTTAACAAAATTGGTCATTCTCCATGCAAATTTTTGTATTTAAAGGAATGTTATTAATATAATTAGATACAAATACGAAACGTACTCTACAGTTACTTGGTTAAAATTTATGACGAATATAGAAAATAGAAAGATATAATAATTGAATAATTAATAAATTTTATTTCGCTTGACAATTGTTTCATCAAAATTTGATTTATTCATATGTTATGTAATGAGTTTGTATTATATGTGCTTTCTATAGTAAATTAGGAAATATTATGAACAATAACAAAGACAAAACAAATAAAGAGGAAAAATCAGGAGTTTATCTACTAAATTGTGGTAGTTGTGAAAAACCATATGTAGGACAAACAGGGAGATCATTCAAAGAAAAAATAAAAGAACATTTAAATGGTGTCAAAAACCAAAATACACAATCGACTTATGCTGAACATCTGCAAGAACAAAACCACAAATTTAATGAAAATTTCAAAATAATGCATATAGAAAATAGGGGAACAAAACTTAATTTATTATTATGAAATGTATATTATTATTATTATTTTATTTTATGTAATTAATAATATTATTGATTAATTATTAAATTATATAAAAAATGCCTTGTTTTAAATGATCAATTAGAAGGATGTAATTCATCGCTCCTTAATATTTTAAAATCTTAACTCCTCACTCTTAGATTAGTTTACTATTATATATATAATGATTTTGTATTGTTAACCACATTTGTCAATCTTTTACCTGCCGAAATAGTCATAGTTATAAAGTAGTTATAAATAATTTGCAACCAAAACGGGTGTGTTACATTAATTATTATGGAGTTGCAGGGGTTGAAAGCCTCTTCCATTCAATTTGTAAACATTTAATATTAAATAGCTTAAAGTTATTTAGATTAGTAAATAGTTGTTTTGCAAGTTAACATTAAAACAACTATTATTCGTGTATTATTTCGGACGAAAAAGTGCCACAGAGATTTTATACCTTATTCCGTATTTATCGTCGAAAATTATTTATTTAGAATAATCACTACATATGCATATTCCTTTATACGACATGATATACCAAATAATTTAATAATGTCTCAATTTTTTCTATTGAAGACATCTATTAAACGATGCTCTATTGTACCCGTTTCAATGTAATTTTATCAAGTTACCTTTTAGCTTTCACAATTCTTACTTCATGTTGTACTTACTTACTTACTTATATTATAAGATAGAGGTAAGGCAGTTGGAGTTAATTGTGTGGAGGCTTTTAAATGTGGGCCGAAGTATTTGTAAACAGCTGTCGAAGAATATTAATGACTTAACATGTCTCTCCTATGCGACCACAACTTTTATAAAATATTGGGTAAATTATGTGCTTTTTATTCATGATTTTTTTAGAAAAAACAGTGTACATTCCGAAACTACCTACGTTATTGCATTTTTATTCCAACGTTAACATTTATCTCCCGTATTTTATTATTCCACTCGAATGCATGGTACATGGTATGGGAAGATTATGATTTTGCTTGCTGTACTTAATTAATAGATTGTACTTTCAGAGGTTGTGGTCACAAAACGAAAACTAAATCTTACTTTAGTATCTGCATAAAGTCCAATGACATACGGCATCTAATTAATTCTCAATAATTATATAAAAATTATAATTGCCTTCTATTATTGGATTTTTGAAATGATCTAATTAAATATTTTTAAAAATTGTTTATAATTTAATTTGACTACTGTTTCTGCTGCAAGAAGAAAATTGGCAACATTGCAGTCACACAATGACTTTCTAACCTTACGTTTACTGATATAACGTGTCATTTGCGCGCTCTATGAGGAAAAGGCATCTGATCATCGACATAATGGCGTGCGACATTTCCAAATTCTCTGATTGCCAATGACTGCGAATTATCGGTTACCCCATTTTTTATTTTATTTAAAAAATCGCAAATTGTATCAAGCAACTAAAAATCAGTTCTTAAATCTTAAATCTTTGGGAGAACATTAGGAATTTTTCAATTTTATTTAATATTTTGACTCATCCGGTAAAAATAACATTAAGTTAATATGATAATGAACAATTTAATATCGAAAAATAACGAAACAAAATTTCCACTAGAACGTTTATTCTTTTAACAATTGTTTCGCCCAACAAGGACATCTTCCGAAAAAGTGATATGTTTTCTTATTATTCGATACTAAATTATTCATTATGAATCCCAGTTTCCATATAGTAAAGGCTGAAACAATTGATTATTTTTAAGTTGGTATGACTTTAAAATGTTTTTCCCCTCAAATGGTCGGTATTTTGAATTCAGAAAACAATAGTTTAATTGATAAATGTTATGTAGGTACATCTTTAAAAGACAAAAAATAAATTGACCGAATCCTATATTATTTCATTCAGAAGCCAACGTGATGTGGTATTTCTTATTAGCATAAGTAAAAAAAAAAACAATTGCTTAAAAAACAAAGTAATACTTCAGTAAAAATCGGTCCAACAATTATAACACGTTACATTCCATAAGACGATTGTTATGGGTATGAGTAGCTTTCTAAAATCTAGCCGGTTACGATTGTCAACAATAACATAATGGTCAAACGGCGATACGCGAGCGCCGTGGTATTGTAGACTCAACATAATTATAAAACTGTAAACTAATTACTTGATATTTGTTACAGGTGAGTGAGCGCATAGCCAGTTGTTCGGAAAGCAGTTAAATTCATCCAGAACGTAAAGCTCTGCAATAAAATCTGTTTAAACGCCCCATTTGTAACGTGGACGTTACAAGAGAGCAAGTGTATATGGATTGGCCGGAGCATTACCTACAGAAGTAAGCTTTTTAATAATAAATTAGCCAGTATGGAAAGCTTTACAAACGTCTCATTGTGTTCCCCAACTTTAATAAAGACGAGTGAACGTTTAGAAATGCCACAGAAACAAAAGGCGACTATCAAATTGTTTTCCAAAACATACGCTTTAATTAAGGCCAATTAACTTTCAGCCTTACGACCAACAATTACAACTCAATTACCTATCGCAATAACGTCTAATAAAAATTCTTACACTCGCACCCTCAAAGGTTCACTTTTTAAAATGAACAACATTAATAAAAAATTGTTATACTTTCGATAGTGCAACGTTTGTGAAACATTTTATAAACTATTAAAAATAACGTAGAATAAAACAATGTTATTTCACTAATTTTTATTGAACTCGACAATATTGTTTCGATCGTCAGCGATCATTCTCAAGAGTACTTAAACATAGTAACTTAAGTACTCTTGAGAATTAATGAAATAACATTGTGTTATTCTACGTTATTTTTAACAGTTTATAAAAATTGTTGCTCCGCGTAAAATGGCAATGAAGTTTCTAAAATTTCACACAAATTCACAGCAAAAAAATGTTTATTTTAATATATTGCTGTTATTATGTCCTTTTAGAATTTCATACTGTGAAATATTATTTAAGAAATTATGGAGGCATCACATTTGGGGTCATTATTTTTACAAGACGATTAAGTTCCACATTAAATTATTTAAACATTATTATGTTCTTGTTCCGATTAAGGTTTTAAGTTTGATTTATTTTGTTCATCTGGCCGCTTACGTCGGACGACCAATTTTCCCCGTGATAACGCCCATATTCATAATACATAACAACGTAAATTAGCTGATCGTTATGTAAAATGTTTATGCACAGCACAGAGGGTAAAAAGATGTATGACGGTTAGGTTAGGTACGTACGTTCATATACATATAAGACAAAAGAACAAAAAGCTTCCGAAACTTTAGACTAATTCATGCAAAAATGTAAGTATTATCGATGGCGAACGCGAACTGACAGAGAGAAGATGCCCGAGCTGCCAACAAATGAATTTATCTTATGTGCAATCTGCATCTACACGGATGCAATTACGTTAGGATCGCCCGGAGGACGACAAGACGCAGATATCCGCGATACGTGTAAAAGAAAGAGACCGTGAAACTACTCAATGGACTATAAAACGAATGGGCGGCACCGCAATTATTAAACCGTTTCCAAAAAGATGACCCGACCAATAAATATACGGCTGAATATCAAAATGTGCATCGACACGTATAGGAAAGCTGCCACGGGCGCACAATTTCAGAGCCGACCGACTTGAACAGCGCAACGCTATGCAATGTATTGCTCGTCGGTTGTTCGTCGCTGTTCGTTCCTGCTCCTGCCTGCCATGCCGTGTCGTGTTGTGAATCCGCTGCTGTGATGTCTGCACCACTCATCGTAGCATCGCTCTTCCACAGACTCATGTTTTATATAAAAGACACTCAGTCTCCGTTTGTTTGAAAGGAACAGAAATCATCTCGCCCAGTCGCTCTCGGTAAATGACCGACGACAACCTGCTAGAACTAGTTAAACTTAAAATGACAGACGTACAACCTTTATTCCATAAAATGTCGCCAAACTATCTACATATCTATTCTACGTACATGACATACATACCTTAATATAATATATAGTTTCTCCGCTAGTTAGGAACTTCTGTTTTCTCATACGCATAGGAAAATAATTGAATTCTAGTAAGGCTTTTACAATCTCAAACTATTTTTGTAAAGTGTATGATCCATCACATCTCCTGACATTTCTGTTGTTTAATCTCACTAACGTATAAAAGAGCTATTTTTATAAATTCATCTCAAGTCGATGGTATGTGGGTATTATACTTAACCATGCGACGTGCAGTATGCCACAGAAGGAAAAGAAGATAGAATCGATAATAAGAAAAAGAACGAGAAAGACGAATATCGTAAGAGCACTAAGGGCAGGAGGATCAGAAAGAGAAAAGTGCAAGAGCACAAGCGTAACATTGTACATTCATTTCAATATAACAGCCTTTTCATTTGGGTCGTAAACATGGCCAAACAGGCCGGTTCACAATACACAAGCGGCCTTAGACTTTCGTGCCTCGAATGCACTAAATAAATTCAGTTATAATTTACCATTGTTTCATGTCTTGGAGAGACCTTGCGGAAACAGACCGGACTGCGACTGCGACGTCTCGCGTTCATACTCACAAAAGCGTTATTATATCAGGCGAAATATGTCACGGCAACTCAAAAAACCACAATGGTCCCATGCCAGTGGCTAACCCACGTTATAAAACCTGTGTCGTCAGCGTCGGGGAAATGGAGGAGGAGAAACTCACCCGTTTTACGACCACCATTCTATACGTACCCATATACCATATACCATATACCATTGACGCAACGTTATTGCAAACACGTTCGCTCTATACAAAATTAGATACAGTTCCAGTTAGAAAACGACGACAGAACAAATTAAATTTGTACATTATTACGCGCGTAAAAATCCAACTACGATTATACATACATAACTGCAAACAATATTCCTATAGCAAATAATAAATTGATTTCAATTCGATCTGCACTTAAAAAATAACTAGCTACCGCCGATTTATTAATTATTTATTGGAAAAAACAAAAGCAACTCCTAAAGAGGTTGCATTTATATGATATGTTTATTAGTTGATGAAATAAGATTATTTCACCGGTGCACAGATGTGCCACTTCTTTTGATTCCTTTGGGGGAATCGATGCAATAAACGGACTTTGTGTTTTAAAAGTTTACTACACCCAAACTATTTACAACTATATACACACTAATTTTATTGTACGCCGTGATTAGGTACTACTTATTTTTACGAAAATACTAAATGACTATAGATTATGATTTATTATATGAAACTATATGTTATTAAATATTATATCTGATTGGTGCTATGTTTGAATGGTTTGAATCTAATATGATTGAATGATGAATTGATTCTGCAATTGAATGTAAAAATACTTATTTTAACATGAATTTAAGAACCGCCACCCAGAGGAAGGGAAACGTAAACATACAAAAATGCAACATTGCAAACTATGTGTCGGTGCATCATCTACGTCCTGGAAATGGACCGATAGGTCAAAAAATTACCCCCAATAGATCTATCGACTAACTTAACTCTAAAAGAACATTTGGAAACAAAGAAAATATAATACAATAGGGCTAAACGGCAATACCAAGAAAGGAAAAAATATGACACATACAAAAACCATAAATTGCAAAATAAAGGAACAGACAGCAAATGCACATGACAATACAAAAATTACAAGAAATCCGAGAAGTAAAATATGCATGACTAATAAGGCTAATATATTACAAAGACAAAAAATAAAAAGATGAATTTATGCGAACATGATATGTAAACATGAATAAATTATTTAAACTGAAATCAATAAATTGCTACATTTATTTTAATAACTTATTTAAGAATGTAGCAGAGGGTGAATACGTTTGTTGTTTATGGATATTTAATTATAGATATATAATGTAGTGTATTTTGTGGGTGAAATTTTAAAATAGTTAAGATAAATTAACCAACACAAGTTATAATGTTTTGAAAATAAAGACAATGGCGTTAATTCTATACAATTAATAATAGAGACATATATTTTACAGTGAACCAACCGCGAAATTACTTTACTATTTTTATTACTTAAGACAATCTTTTCTTTTATTGCGTATGTAGGCAGAGAGTCACTTATGGTTTATTCGTTGATGATTTACCGTTGATGACAAACTAATAACGCAGTTTAGTCTAGTACGTTGGGAAGACATGTTAAAAAATATTTTATGGAAAATTAATGGCTTGTTCTGCAAAATACCGCCTGCCGCAAGAATTTCCTACAGCTGCCGGTGTAAGTTTATATGACATTAATTATTCGGTTCGCATTTATTGCTGATTTTCCTTATACAAAGGTCAAACCGTAAAACATTACGGCAAAATCAACTAAAATCCTACTTTTGTTTTCATACCTTCGGTAAATTGTTAAATTGAAACTAAAACTGTTATTGAATCAATAAATTGCCTTTTTATGTTTCCACTAGTTTAATGACAAACTCTACAATTGTTTCATTGTTTGGAGTATGTACAAAAGTCTTAAATATTACAAATACAGTGAACATGTAAACACGTATATTTACAGATAATATACTACATAATAGTATCGAATTATTGCTTGAAGAAAAAAAAGACAAAAGACTTTATTTATTGAAAGAATTTAAAAAGAAGCCTTTAAATAAAACATAATATTACTAATTTACAAACCGATTTTAAGAACAATTTAATAATAGATAATGATTTGTATTTTTCCATTAATCATATTAGATATCAAATTATCTTTAAATATACATGTTTAGACGTTTACTACGTTTGTAGTATTTAGAATCTTTGTAAATACTTTAAACTGTAGTATATGTTATATGAATAAATACGGACAATGCAGTGAACGCCATCTGTAGATATTTACTACTTATTTGTAAGATTCAATAATGTTGAACAAGGTCCTTCTATAATAAGGATAACGACTTGTTAAACTAAATCCACGGAGTAGCTAATTAGGCATGTAACCGGATTGAAAAAAAATAAAAATATGGTCTTGGTTAGCGTTTATTTAAATTTTAGTATCTGTTGTACTCTTGAAAAAGAAATCGTATGCCTAAACAATTGTAGAGTTCGTTATTAAACTATTGCAAATATAAAAAGCAATTTATTTATTCATTTACCTCTTAGTTAATATTATGCTTCATAAATATCCAACGAATCTTTAATTTTACACATTCATTACGTTTTCAAAAAAAAACATACATACATACATAGGTATCGACGAACATTGTAAGTATCGCCCACGGTTAAAATATTAAAACTTCAAAATCATTATTATGTAGGGTATTTAAAACCATATCTACAACCGATGTTTCACCATTCAAGTAGTGACAATATCTTGAGATACAAGAAACAATAAATAGTGTAGTGTAACCTACCCAGGCTTATTCGATCGTCATATAACTCACCTACGTTGCTTATGGGAATCAGCTGTTGTCGGTTCGATACATTAGCTATTAACGTAATTTGGAAGGGTTGTTTAAAGTTGTTAAATGAAAGACAACAAATATGTGAGACATCCTAACTTTGTTTTGAATGAAATGATTGAATACCAGGGAAATCCCAGTAATATTAAATTTTAAACAAAAGAAATACGAATGCCAGATTCAGCCTAGGACTAGTGCGGCGAAAGAGTATGGCAGAGAAACCCACGATCTTAGCCTTACAAATCAAAGATGTGTACCATCCGTAAAGTATGAAATGTATATAAATTAAAAATATTACTCTGAGAAAATCTACCCTGCATGATCCACATACACAGACACATGTAAATAATAATTTACAACTGAAGAATGTTGGTATTAGCTAGTAGACAATGGAAAATAATAAAAAATAAAGGTACTGAGATCCCATACGGGAGGCTACCCAGCTATAAGTTGAGATTTTAGAGCACAATCTGGGCCTCACATAAAAATAAATTGCAGTAAATAAATACCAAAATAAACACACAAATAAATATGTAAATAAATGCGACGAATAATTATTAAAACAAAATATACACACATTTGTGAATACTCCCAGATCAATACACGGGAGAAAATGTTAGTAAATTCAACAAAGTTCGAAACATTCTGAACGCACCTGGTATAAATTTTCAAAAAACCCATACATACATAGGCATCGACGAACATTGTCAGTATCACCCACGGTTAAAATATTAAAACTTCATAATCATTATTATGTAGGGTTCAGTTTTCATCAAATAATAATTTAAAAAAATTTAAATATCTCAGCAACTAAATAATAGTTGGACTAAGTTGCACTTATAAAACTGATACTAACAATACAGAAGGGTTTCCACTTCCAATCAGAAAGTTAGTACTCATATCATGCAGAACTGAAATACTAACGGTACAATAATATTGTAAATTATTTAAAACCATATCTACAACCGATGTTTCACCATTCAAGTAGTGACTATATCTTGAGATACAAGAAACAATAAATAGTTACAATGATGTTGGTATTAATTTTTGAATTAATTTGTATAGGTACATATTACCTATAAATAGCTGCTTAAAAAACGTTGATATGACAAGTACGTTGTAATCTACCTGGTTATTAAATAAGGTAATAGCAGCAAAAGCAGGTAGATGGCGACGTACTGCCACATCAACGTTTTATTTAAATCCGCTTTACACCGATTTGGTCAGTAATTCATCGAATCTGTCTATGGCGTGCTGATGAGATCTAATAAGATCGAAATCGCGATACCCGTCTGGTAGCTTCGATAAATTACTTGACTAAGAACTTATTTTTGTTCTCCTTAAAAAAAGTTGCAGTGCGCGGTAGCTCTAACACTACAAGACATAAGTTTAAGTTAATCAGTTTAATGTTTTATTTTTTTGTTATAACTTCTTATAGTTAAATTAATTAAAATTTAAACGTTCATCACATCGTCAATGGTGGATATGTACAACTACATGATGTAGGTACATTTTGTGTGTACTAGATTTTAGAGCTTCTTTTGTTTACTTACGGAATATTTTTCATTCGGTCAAGTTACCGTAGTTGCAAAAGCAATTAGTAATCGAAGACACGATCTAAGACACTTAAAAGGACGCATTTGCATGTGACTATGGACAAGTTCTTGCACACGAACTGAGCAAAGTTTACAAATATGCAACATTGTTCGTGCATGATTAAAAGCGTGAAAAGAGACCAGCACTTGCCGATACATGCATAAGTCTACGTATATGTCGAAACGCACGTATATATAAAGATACGTATAATATTCGCGCTATAAGGACAAAGTCAATAAAACGAAACTTTTATATCTCGATACTACCTATTTATTTTCCAACAGCAAGAAGGGTAGACGACCTCACGAAATGTATGTAAAAACGACGTCTCTCTCTCTCTCTCTCTATATATATATATATATATATATACATATATATATGTTTATATCTTCCACATCTTCTTTTGTAGGAAATAAAATTAGTTGGTTCAGTGCAATGATGACAATTTCCTTCTATTTTAATTTATTGAAAATTTGAACGGTTTTAAATTTTATCTTATTCAGATCGTTGTGGGATAGACAAATCGGAAAGTTATTTATAATGGATAGGTAGGTACTGTGTGACATGCTTTCCTAAAAACGTTGGACAGATAGAGAACGCCCTAACTTCTGTCATTCAATTGCACCGCTTTACATAAAAATTTGGAATAGTTTTATGGCTCATAAATTTCAAAATCCGAAACAGGACACACCTTTTATGTCGTAGAAGAATGCTATAATTGGATCCTTTTCTAAAATAAAGTCCATTACGTTATCCATATATACGAAACATAAATACGTATGGTAACAAAAATTACTTATCCGTTTACTCATTTAAATAAAGAAAACAGCGCCAAACATACAAATAATAAATAAATAAATTGTAACATTGGTAAAATTCGATTAATTAGGGATTAGCCTTTGATTCACAATTAAGTCCTCTATCGGCAAATATATTCATGCAGTATATAGAAAAAAAAAATAAAATTTTGATACACATATGCAGATGTAAAACATAACACAAGAGACTCCAAAATAAAATTCACTTTAGAAACAAAAAAGAACTCTAAAATCAATTTCTAGGTCCTCAACATACAACATTTGGATAATAAAGTAAGTTATGATATCAAATAGGAAACCTACATTCACAGATATTACAATACCTAACAATTCAAATCATCCCATTTCACAAAAACTTTTTTTAACTTTCTATAATACATAGAGCCTTTTAAATCCCCCTTCCAAAAGAAAAATTAAATCAAGAAATAAATACCATCCTAACAATAGAAAAAAATAACGGGTTTAATCCAAAAACAACTTTATCTTAATAAAACTAACAAATTAGATAAAACTGGAGTTTATAACTTTGAGTGTTAGAAATGTGATTCCTTTTACTTAAAAACAAACAAACAAAAAAAATAACTAATAATTTTGCTAATTATTTTTTAGAAAATAACCACGAATTTCCTTCAATTAATAAATTAAAAATAATACATATTAAAAAGAAAAATTTCCAACTTAACATTCTAGAATCCTTAGAAATATTTAAAGCTTTAAAAATTCACATAAATATCTTATTGATGACTAGGTAGAAATTTAGAATTCGTAGCTGTTCAATATTTTTCATTAAATAAATGAAAACTTCAAACTATTTATAAATACCATTGTACTGTATGTTTTACATTCATTCTTTTTGAATCATCCCCTTCATAATGACAAGAAATTTGTCGAAACTATAGTGGCGATTACTGAAAATAAAGTGATAATAAACAAAGTAGTGTTTTTTATTTATCGTTAATAATAACGTGTTTCGTCGAGGTCAATAATGGTCTTATGTTCTCTCACATGTTCGGTGATAAATGAAGGTAAGGAACGTCACGGGTAACGTGCAAATTGCGCCAATTTCATTATATTATCGGGGCGTAATTTGGTGTATTTGGAGAGACTCATTGTTACCACGTTCAAAATATTGTCTTATAATGACCCAAGCTACTGGCATGTTGCGTCTGCATCTTGGATCATCTATCAAAGTCTAGCGCTCGACCGATGGCCTAATATTTTTTTTGCTACCACACCAGTTGCTTATTATTACGCGAACTAATCGCATTGTTTTACCTTGACGAGTACGCAAAGTTATAATGAATTGAGTGAAACTTTGCGGTATGTAAAGACTAACTCGTTAATATGTACTCGAGCAATTTTTGCATTTTTTGAGGGTCATGTTTAGGTTAGGGGCCATCCACCAAAGATGTTCACCACTTTTCGACATTTTTCGCACCCTCTCCCTTGTGGTTAGGTATATGCAGTAGTTACGTTTTAGTTCCTCCTAATAAAAAATACATAACAAATTGAAGAGCCTCAATATTTTTTTAAGAAATGATTTTAAGTGGGGAATCAATAATTATTATATCTATATAGTTTTGATAGAAATATACGAAAATTTGTGCTATATATTTATATATGTAAATTATCGTAGGTTGTAAATTGTAAATATTTTTTTAATTGTTAAATTAACACTTGTTTTGAGCAGTTTTCCTTTTATTTTTATGCAAATGTTTATGTTAAAAATTTGGAATAGTTTTATGGCTAATGTTTATTCAATGCTTGAAAGAAATTTGTGGTTGTCACAAAAGACTAGGTCTTCCCGCCTTACCAAACATAGTCAGATTGTAATCACCCCCTTCTCCTATAAGTGTTAAAGAGTGGTGGCAAACGACCTGTTGTTTGTGCTAATCCGACACGTGAATTCTGCCATGTGGTGAGAATCAACATATGAGAAATCAAGTTGTAGTGTTTTCCGTGTCTACTAATATTATATTTAAAGAAAAACAAAACTTATGACCGTTAATTAATATGATTTAATTTTATAAACTGTTAATAACGAAAAAGAGATGAAGGGATGAATTGAATACTGAATGAAAGAAACGTGTGCAATCGTTGACGCAGTCGGAGAAGAAGCATTATTCAAAAATAGAAAATTAGCATGCAAACAGTAAAGGTTATTTTTCGAAAGAATGCAGAGGGTAGCGATACAAGAAGCGGTAGTTTTTATTAGGGATCGGGCAACGGTACTTTTTATGATTGACCATTGCAGGCGATTGGCAACGATGGGATAGAAATTTTCGCGAATTGAAGAAGGCAAGACAGTACAATACAAATTTGTAGAAAAGGCATGCTCAAGGGTGTTAGTAACTTTATACAAAATATTTACATAAAATTTATACAAAACAATTTGCAATATATATATACAGGTCGCTACAAAGTGTTATTATGTATTTCCTAATTTACGATTTTTATTAAATGCGATAATCGAAATTTTCCATCGAATCGAGAATCCTTATAAGTATCTTCAGCATGCAGAATTTAGGGTTATAGGTTTATACAAGAATTTAGATGACATGTTTTATTATTTATCTGTTTGACGCGAATCGAAATTTCAAACTGTTTAGAAAAAAACAATGGAAGATGTAAGGCTTGATTTAGAGTTTTCTTTTACTGCGTAGAAAATTTCCAAAACGTTTGGATTTCGGGTCAAATACCAAAAATTATGATTTCGCGACTCTTGAGGAAATACGGCGTCAGATTTTTTTTGCTATTTTCAGTCAAGTGGTCTAATCACTATGAGAAAGATTCAGCACGAATATTGCTATTTTTTTTTTAAATCATTAGACGTTTTTGCTATAGTTGCAGAACTATGGGTAAATTCCCACCAGTTGCTCAAACTGGTGGGTGGGCAGAGACAGATGAGACACAAATTGCAGAAGAAAATTCGAAGTCGATAGTCGAATTTTACAGACAATTTTTCTGAAGATAATCTTCTAAGTAACCGAGTCATGTTTTTACCTCTAGTACAAAGAAATAATAAGTTTAAAAGACAATATTGTTTTTTGTGAGAAAACAATAGAGCAATTAGTATTGAAACTAAATTTCGGTAAACTTGGGTAGATATTCAATATTAATAGCTGCAGTTTGATTTATGTTAAAAAAATACCAAAACATTGACTGAGTTTACAATTTCTTAGAGACTCTAATATCGTAAGATGATCCAATCAAACAGCTGATAATAGCTCGCCGCCCACGACCCATCTTTATAGATTTGTACTTGTATTAATAGTAAAGATACAGTATATGTTATGTATACATAGGTAGATTGGCTAACTATCTAGGTAACATCTGGCATGAGGAAAGTGTCACGGAACGCGTCTCGTTCAACTGGCAGGTAATTTCCGAGAAGTAGTAAAAAATTGACAAATTACAAATTATGTGGGAATTCGAATGGTGTAGCCATAACGGTAGACGCCATAACTAACGTATAATTGTTAGTTGTCTGTGTGCTGTGGAAACAATTCTCGAATTATTAAAGGAACTGAACGTCCGCGGGCCTGCACGAACCCGGTGATAGTTTTACACGCGCTCGTACTCTGGTCGATCGGTCGCTAGTCTACGAGTAACAAACACACCTCTGGAAAAGGTCCGCAGAGAGGTCGACTATTCGATGATCCATACTATGCTATCCTATAATAATAATATCGTAGTATCGATTCGCTGGTAGTGTTACCTACCGTCTTCTGTTTCAAACGATAATTAACCGTACGCAAAAGTTCCTGCACCTTTCCTAATTTTAATATGAAAGACTAAACAATAAAGTTTGTATATACGTATAAATATGTATATACCAGTATAAACAGATGTATGTGTGTATTATATAGAAATCAAAGACAATTAGATGACAAAAATACTGGCTTATTTCAAATGCCAAGCATCAAGGGTTTAGGTTAGGTTATTACGGTATGGTGTGGGTGCTATGCACCGCCGATCAGGGTACCCATCTGTCCAAATTTGGGCGGGTTCAACTAGTAAAATAAACAAATCATCAATCACCACCTGTATGAATTTAATTAACTAATAATCTACTTTGAGGAAGCAAACAGACAAAACATATGTATGTATGTTTAACGAAATACATAATATACATGTATAATTTTCAAGATAATCATTTATCTATTATCTCCTGCGTTTTAGCAGTCTACTTTTCTTTCTTAATAAAACATTCTCATTCGTTCACTAAAATTAATATTGAAATTACGCCAATTCAACTTAGGAATATAAAATAACAAAAAAAAAAAAAATCGGACAGACTCAGTCGTGTTGGAGCGGTACATGTTTATGTTAAGTTAACTAATAAAATTATTCAGAATTTCATAATGCAATAATTTTGTGAGTAATGAATTGACATTAATTAATAAATAAATAGCTTATACATGTAAAATTATACATAACCAGGTCATCAGGGCAACTGATGTAATCTGTGGGGGTGATGGACGCCTGCAAAAAAGGCAGAAATATAGAAATGTCTATCTCAGCAACGCTTAAAGCTAGAACGCCATCGGGGTGTCATTAAAAAGTACTTCAATAAGAAATTTTTTATAAATTTGCAATGTTGATTTTCCTCTCCCGCTGATCTTTGAAGCATCCATGGATCACTCAATTGATCGATGCCTTGCTGAATTATCGTTTCTTTCGATTATGAGCGTATCCAGCTTTTGAGGGGGGGGATTTTAAAATAATATTCATTAGATTAGGTACTAAACAATTAGTAGTAGTAATATTATAAAAGCAGTCTCCCTGAATCTACGTACACTGTGTATGTAAAGCCCATATAACCTAAGAGTACTAAATGACCTCTTAATGGTAGCCGTAGTATAAGACATTGAAAATAAAATATTTACGGTTGTATTAAATTTTCTGCATGTTGAATCGCATCTCCAGTTTCTAGGTTCTCCTTATTTAAAAAAATACATTTTCTAGGTCAAGAAACCCCACAAATCTTTTCCTTTTACTCTTTTACCGATTTATCGGTTGATTCATTCTCTAGATGCTTGGACGCTTGCAGCTTTAACATCGTCGACTAAATTTTCCCTAATTAGGACTCCACATACATTCAAAATTTCATTTTTAATTTTTGGAGATGTGTACTAAGCATTTTTATACCCATTTTCTAAAAATTTTAATTTTTAAAGTTTTCAAATTTATTAAATGTTGATTATTGATGCTAAAACAAATATCGTTCGAAATCCGACATCATCTCCATCAGGATTCTAGCGTTACACGTTTCTAAGATATGCATACCCCCATAGCCTACCTATATGGTTTGCACAATGTCCCAACAGGAATAATAAACTACGTAAATGCTATGTTTCTTAAGTTGATCTTTTTTTTATATAAAAACTTATTTAGAGATTTTACTTGTTAAATTTTTAGTTTAAGTATTATTTTGTAGTGTTCTGAATTTTGTTTTCTTACCTTACCTTCTTTTTTATTTTATAGACGATAACCGTAATAATAATCGTAACTTTGTTAAAAGGTAATCGTAAACTTTAAAACGGAAATATTTGCTCCCTACAATTCAGTCGACAATTTATCTACGAGTGTTACATGAATATAGTGTAATTCCCCATAAAACGAAAGCATATCGGTGATAAAACCTGCACATACGTACAATGGAATGGAAATAGGGCAGCGACTTTATAAATTATTAATTCACTTTCTTTCTTGGCCGTTTCTTCCCACACTTGGTATCCTACTGTCAATATGCCCATGTGCATACTGAACAATTTCTAATTCGTTTCGTTCCTTTGAATATTGTGCATGCGGTTGTACGTGTATTTTAATTGTAGTTCTCTCCCGGTTCCTGCGGCCGCGTTCATCCAAACAAGTCGTGCACTTGCCGATCTTACGTCGCAGGGTGTTCGGCATCGTCACTAAATCGCAGGTCCGCCGACCGCAACTGGTCGCGAATGAATAATGTATTTCATATTTCTGGAATTTTTAGAGCCGCAGGTCAAAGTGCTATCGAAGTAATGTACTTAATATGATAAATAGGAGAATAATTGACTCTGTGGTAGAATCGTAGGTATTCATTCAATTTTGAAATGCGAATACACTCGAGACTCGACCAAGATAACGACATCCTTTAATGACTGATCCTGCTCATATATAATATTATAAATAAAAAAACGGCAACATGAAACAACACACTGGGCATGAAAAGATCGCGTCAAAACAAAATTTCAAATTGAATAGATTTATTATTTTTATTAATAAAAGGATACACAACGCAACGTTACAAAATATAATAATATAAAACTGGCCGTTCTTTTGAAATTCGTTTTAATGAACATCTAAGATAATTACAATAAAATAGTGTCTTATAAAGTTTTACAAAATTTATTATAAGAATCTCTTATAATATTGTTTCTCTGCCACTTAGCGAAGACAATTATAAAAAAGAATTAGGTATACTAAAAAAATTAGCATCAAACACGATTATGATCAGAAGTTAATAGAAAGTATTTTAAATAAACAACTAAAAAAACGTGCCTTTAATCAGATATATTATGGTAAAATTGAGAAATAAAATGTAAAAATTGGGCTTTCATTAATCATTATGGTAAAATCAGTACAACCATCTGCTGAAGTATTAGGTCCAATAAAACCAACTTAGGTAAAATTAGTTAATAACAAAATTAAAAATACAGATAAACTTGTTAAATCTGGTGTATATGAATTTCATTGTACGGAATGTCATGCTATTTATGTTGGACAGACTGGGAGATACTTCAAAACCAGACTTAAAGAGAATAAAAAATCCATTACAGATAAGAAACTTTTTACAGGTTCCTCCCAGCATTGTGTTGTAAACAATCATCATTTTGATGAAAGAAACTGAATTTTATAATGTAATGATAAGGGTAGAAGACTGAATATGTTAGAAAAGTTATAAAATCAAAAACCTTATGGTAGTATGAATGCTTTCACGACCGGCGTCAATAGAATTATGATAATTTACCGGGCTTTTGGGTCGTGATTCGCCGAAACTGAAGCTTATTTTGAGGCTAAAGACAAATTGTATTATAAAAATGGTATCGAAAAATTGTATGACCGCTATAATCGTTGTATCGCCCTCGAATGTAACTATATTGAATAATAAAATCAAGTTCTACCAAAAAAAAGTAATTTTTTCTCAGCTAGTTTACGAACTTTTCAGCCCGCCTGTTACTTTCGTCTTTTTATGCATAAATAGTGCTTTCTGTCGTAATCACAGTCGATAGGTATTACGACAGAAGTAGTATTTTATGCATTAAAACGAGGAAATATACGTAATTTATATTGTTCAATATATGTAAAGATGAAGTCCTCATTAACCATTACGTATCGATTTATTAATGATTGCCAAATTGACTGATTTTGTATTTCTTATTTTTATGGCATTTCATTTATTATTATCTGAGATAATTACGACGTGTTGAGTCTAAAATTGTTTTCTCGTTGTTCATTATATTTGTTTATATTGCCGATAACCCGTTGGCGCTGACACTGAACAATGTTAATTACAAGCCACCAGCCCTGATATGATTACTAATTCGATTATAATATTGTTTTATGTACAAGCATGAACGAGTAAATTTATTGCATATACCGTTCTTGGTGCGTTTCCATTTTCCCCCTACGACCTATTCCAAAACACAAGCCTTTCAACTAATAAAATACACAAAAAAAAAATCAATTTCAATGTGTACTTACTTTAAAAATGGAACCAGTTATTTAAATAACAACATCACAACGTGTGATTGTAACGAAAGACACGTGATTTGTCGGTGGCAACTTGGTGGTAGCCGATAGAGAAAGGAAGGGAAAGAAGAAAAAGAAAAAAGGGACCTTGTCACTTCGAGTTACATCGGTTTGTCTTCTGATAAAATCTCCAGCTGTAGACGCTGTGTCACTCACGCGCCTTATTCTTTAACTTTGCCTCTTTCAAATCTTCCCCCTTTTTTTATCTTCCATTATCAAAACTTGTTTCACATGGACAAATAAATGACTATTGAAGTAAGGTGAAGTTAACGCCGCTAAATTAAATTTGTTCAATCGATTTTTTAATTAATTTGTAATAGCTCAAAAAATTGGTCCTTAAATGCCCTTTCCGAATATAAAATTGCCCCAGAGCTATCTTTTATCAATAATAAGTTATTAATTGATTTTGACAACAAATACTATTAAAACAAAAGAATATAATAAATAAGTACCAAAACACTTTTCCCTAAAACTTTCTAGTGTACCTCATCTAAGGGTAAAATTCTTTTCCAATTTAATTATATACTTAGCGAGAATCGGATCATACAAAAAGAGATAATAAGGGTAACCTTAACTAACACTTACCTAAATTTTTACGTAAGCTTAAAAACAAAAAGTAAATCATGCACCTGTTGTCAGTTTGTTTATGGTTATTTTAGCTTGCTCTGAATTTATAAACAACATTTTTTTTAAATATAAGAATATAAATATAAATATGGATTCAACAAAAACAACTACTCCGAGGGCTAATACCCCTACCGGCATTGAATTACATTGTTGATTCCGATGTATTATTAGACGAAGATATAACATATCCAAAAAAAAGGAATTAAAATCCTTATTCGTCTAAATTTTTTAAGATCAATGATTTCAAATTTTGAACGCATCCTACCAAGTAGGCACAACGAACCGAAAGCCATATCCCACGACCGGTTTCGACCTATTGGGTCGTGGGATATGGCTTCGGTTCGTTGTGCCTACTTGGTAGGACGCGTTCAAAATTTGAAATCATTGATCTTAAAAAATTTAGATGAATAAGGATTTTAATTCCTTCTTTTTTTGGATATGAAACATTTTTTTTGCTTACAATGAACGTGAAGACTCATTCTTTTACGCACTGTTAGGGGTACATCATTACCTTCAATGCAAAGCTACACACCCATTTCTGATCTTGTAACCTTTGTGAGAGTTGGAGATGATAAAATGTTTTTCCATTATACCTCTCTTTCTACTGCATTTTCTCTACGTAATATTTGGTTGAGGATGACATCTTACATTCCAAAATAACTTTGCTTATCTACCTTCAGGAATCATCACATCGCCAGATATTTTATTGTTAATAATTTCCAATTATTAATCACCAATTTTAAGAATGCCGTCTGAAAAAAAAACTACTAATCATTATGGCTTATTAACTTATTGATGATCATATAATTAAAGGATTAAAGATTTTTCAGAAAAATTCTGAAATATATTTCTCGTGGGTACTTTAACATCTTCCGAAATTGTTCACGTTTGAGTTACTTCTTAGAGTGTAATTTTTCTTTTTAAAAGTCGTCTTTAAAAGTAGGCACTAATTTTCGATATCTAGAAAGTAAGATAAATTGAGATAGAAAAAGCGGTATAAATATGAGACAAAGTAAAGGACAGGGTCTAGTAGCTTCTAATAAAAAGAAATTTCTTCTGTGTTCGCGATCGGTTAATTTAAGAACTTGAAAAAGTACATTAAAAGTGTGTAATTGGAGTACGGCTATGTATGGGTGCGAAACGTGAAAGATGGGCTTAGCGGAAGTATTTGAGATGTGGTGTTGTAGGCAGCTGACAAAAATATCGTGGAAAGAAACGGTTAGAAATGACAAGGTATTAGACAGAGTAGTAAAGCAAAGAAAGTTGATAAGGAGAAGGAGATATAACAAGACTGATAGGATACATTTTGAGCCATGAAGGGCTAGTTAGAGACATATTAGAGGCAGAAATAGGAGTAAAAAGAGGCAGAGGAAGGCTTAGATTGGATTATAGTTTGCATATAGTTAGGGATATAAGATGTAAGACGGACTGGTGATGCGTGTCCGACCAGTTTTTAGACTGATGACTCTATGATGATGATAAGTCTTTAGTTACATTTTAAAGAGGGCCAAGAAATGGCGATTGAAGAGTCAAACAGTTGAACTATAGAACCTAAGGGAATTATTAGATATCCGTAAGATTTTATAAGCATCTTAAGTGTATACAGGACAGTAAAATTAAATAAATTTAGTCTTATTGCAGTTCATTTATTATCCATTTCAATATTGCCGCATCGATAGGGCACATTAAAAAGTTAGCAATAGGAAAATGTATTTTGATAATTAAAGAACGTCTTTTTCTTGCTTTCTTGCTATTTTTTGTGAAATAATTGAATCACTAATAACTTACTATTGCTAAAAGATACACTGTGGGGGGGGGGGCAAATTTATATTCGAAAAGTGAATTTAAGAATTCAAAGTGCAATTATTTCACATGTTAATTAGAAAGTCGACTTGAAAATATAATTATTTCGCCTTACAGAATATTGATGAAAAAACAAAGTTATACAACACCTGATGAGAATTAGGTACCTTCTACCTAAGTTGAAATTTAGTATAATAGTAGTCTTATATGATTAAATTGTCCATTTATCTTTACCTAAATACACGAACTAGTGAATAAGTTTATTCCTATTTTTTTTTCAATATTAAAATAATCCCTTTCATTCATAACTATAAATTATTTTATTTATGCTACAGCTAGATTATTTTTTTGTACCTGCTGCTTTCAGAAGCTAGAAACTTATAAAATAAATTCTACAACAGATTGCGAAGTCATTACTTAGTTTAAATTAACAATTGTACATATTTATAGAGGTACATACATAGCAGCATACATTAAATGCCGTACGTATGTATATATAAGACACAGCAGTCCATATATGGATAGCTGTTAGGCCTCCCTCACAAAAACTTTTATTTACCAAATGGATATAAGAATTTCGTACTTGAGATTTCGGTTGGAACTTTCTTACAACGTCATTTTAAATAATGAGGGTGCATTGTACTCGAAATGAAAACACTGTAAACGTTTCTATAGGTACTACACAAATATAAGTACATCCTTGAGTTTCGAAAATCCTTAAGCCATACTTCGTAGAAGTTGAATGGCAACAAATAATTAATTCAAATACGCCACACAAGGCGCACGATACCTGAGCGATACAAATGAGAGAAGCAAATGTTTAATTGAAAAGCAAAATATGCTTAAATTGAAATTAACAAGGTATTATTTTCTTATAGACAGTATTGTCTAAAATATATATGTTACATACATTTAGTGTAGAATCAAAGCTGGTATGGGAGCAAAAAACAGTTTATAGGGAGTAAGATTTTAAAAATATCCCAAACAAGTGTCATTTTTCTTTTAAACAATGTTTAAACACTGTAATTTGCAATTTTGTCTTATTTTTCGCAAGAAATAAATTAGTAAAAATCAAATAAATGCAAATAAAACTGATGTGTCTGTCTGATTCTAAAAATAGTTATTACCTATAACAAGAAAGTGGTAATAACAAAAAATTCGCAACATTGACGGAATATGATTCACACGGACAAAATTGCGGGTAAAAGCTAGCTAAAAACAAAATAGATATCTGAAAAAGTATGGCGGATTAGTGCCGCGAAATTTCTATTATTTTTTTAAATAGACTTTTTAATTAACATGTGATATATTCAAAAAAGAAGGAATTAAAATCCTTATTCGTCTAAATTTTAAGATCAAAGATCTCACATTTTGAACGCGTCCTAACAAGTAGGCACAACGAACCGAAAGCCCTCGGAGTAGTTGTTTCTGTTGATTCCATATTTATATTTATAACATGTGATAGTTTAGAAAATGCCATTTAAACGTAAAATTGCTCTATCTGTATATTTTAACAAGAATAAGTTATTAATTTGTCTTACTGTCTCAAAACCAGAGTTAACAAATACGTCATAGTAATAATAAAAACGAAATAATGTTGGTGAGATGCATGATATAACATATCAATCAATTGCATTAAATGGTTCTTGACTACTCATTCATTTGATAAATTCAGTTCGTTAAATCTAAAAATCCTCCGGTGCGACGTAGGAAGTAATTAACTACTTGGGTTGAAATTGAACATCTTGAGTGACTGGAATATTGATACCCAATAGCAATCTACGATAACTTTTATCAAAATTAAATTCGTTACCCGTTAATAAATGTTATTCGTTTTAGTATAAGAACATAGCCTGCAAACTACAACACATAATGCAGTAATAATTAAAAGATAATAAAAAGGAATGTGACACTTATAAATAGAATTTACCGTATAAATTAAAAACGGAAACGTATAAAGATTCCCACACTTACAATTAGATGGTTTTAAATACTCCAGTTTCTTTAAATGCGCACGAATGACAGAAAAACATAAAAAGCTTAGACATCATTAGTGTATTAGTCGATAAATTCTTGGCATTGATTCGTCAGTAATTATTATAAACCATCTAATTGCCACTAAGTAAAGGCAATTAAAGTAAATCAAAAAGTCTCATACATATGACAAAAACTCCAAATGAGAATGTCCAGTGTACATTAGATTGGTTAAAAAAAATCGACTTTTATTTTTTATTTTTTCAAGTTTATATGTTAAATATTAGTTGTAGAAAAAGGAAATAGGCAACTTATTATAATTTAAGCCTGTAATATTAACATTTAGTAGTTCCTGAACGCAATTTTACATTTTCCATTTAATTAACATGGGAACAATTGTTTAAATTACTTTTGGATTTTGTAGCTCAACAACTGGCCAATGTACATAAATACAAAATGCAAATTTAATAGGGACTTTAATCATCACAAAAAAATAGTTTTGCTAACTCAACTTCGTTGTTAATCTCAGAAAAGTGAATTTTTACATGATTTTAAATTTAACCTTGAATAACTTATGAAATAGTTGAGTTATCAAAAAATTATAAAAGATAGTTTTGCTAGAGCATTGTAATTCCAATTAAAATATGTATCAGAAATTTATTTAAATTGCTCGGTTGACGAGTTTCAAAATTCAAAAATAACTTAAGCAATGTTTCCATGTTAATTGAATGGAAAATTTAAAATTGCGTTTAGGAACTACTAAATGTTAATATTGAAGGCTCAAGTTATAACAGGCTTCTTATTTCCTTTTGCTACAACTATTAAACATATAACTTTTAAAATAAAACAGGAAACTTTACTGAGACAAATAAAAGATGAAGTACATATAAATTGATGAACCCATTATAGAAAGATCAAAGTGATTTTCAACGATGAATGTTTATTAACTCTAGTTTAAATGAAAATATATATAAACAAAATGCTTTTAGATGTTTCAAATATGTTTATTAACACACTCTACATATGTTTCGACTTCCGAAGTCTTTCTCAAGAGTAATAGATATTTACTAAATTTAAACTATAACTTTATATTTATGGTTGGTATTGCAAGTAATAAGATGTACAGGTACAAGTATATTAGAGGTAGTTATACAAAGGTATAGTTATTTAGGGAAAAACCCTTGTCGGGTTGTAATTCTTCAGAAATTGGTCAATCACCGGTGTGTCTTTGAACTCGGATTTATCATTTGTTATGTTACAATTATTTCTAAAGGCTTTTTTAATTTCGAACTGCTCTAAAATATTTAGACGTTGACCTTTATTTTCTATATGTAATAGGTTGAAGTTATCTCTGTCGATTTTATGGCCATTTTCTAGGCAATGTAGGCTTATGCCTGTAGATACCTTTTTGTTTTTTATATCTTTTTGGTGTTCTTTTAAAAGTATGTTGAAATTACGACCTGTTTGACCAATGTAAAAAGAATTACAATCCTTACAGTTCAGCTTATATATACCACTTTTTTGTAATTTATCGGTTTTTTGTTTGTTGTTTGTTAAAATGCTTTTTAAATTAGTTTTATTGATCAAAATTGTTTTTATTCCTGATTTTTTTAATTCAGTACAAATTTTGTTGTTATTATTACTAGTATAATTAATTAATTTGAATTGTTTGTCTTCTTGTTTACACTTATAAAATTTGCTCAAAATTAGTTTTTTCTTTTTGTTTCTAATCAATTCATCAATTAATTTAGTTTTATATCCGTTATTCTTAGCAATAATTTTTATAATGTCAAGTTCTTTCTTATAATTCTGTTGGCTTAATGGGAAATGTAATAATCTGTGAATCAAACTGTGAAAAGTTGAAAGTTTTATTTGCCAAGACTGTTTTGATCTTGCGTGTATGATGGCGTCAGTACTTGTGTTTTTCCTATAAATATCATAATGAAGTTTATTAACTCTAGTTTTCTCAAACTGGTACTAAAAATGCGACATCGAACGTGCTAAACATTTAGTTAAATATAACATTATTTCAGAAATAACGACGTCGCTTGTTCTGTCGATTCTTTTTGGATTTGTTTGTACAGGATTATAATTACTTCCCTTTTGTTTACGGACAAAGTTAGCGTAGGCTTGTGAAATTTCAAACAGCTTTCGGTAACACTAGAATTAGTGATAAAGGCGACAAAAGGAACTGCTAAATTAAGCCCATTCCTATAATTTCACAACATCGTGTTCGAAAATGATTAAAATTCTACTTAATTTTGTTAATAATGATGGTCGTTTATTACCTGCATCTTTGCGGTATTGTTTCTAATTTTACTGACAAGCGTCGGAAAAGATAAAATGACAAACGAGTTTTCTTTGTAAACCCAAAGGTTAATCCTTAGTAGTGCTTCAATGTGACTATCAACCTAAAAAGAAATTCAATCAACCGTCAATAACAAGAGAAAGTTCTCTCTGCATGATTTTATAAAGACCTTTAACGTTTGGCCGCAAACTGACCTATCAGCATTTTGCATATGCGACTGAAACAATTTTTTTTAAATATAAAATCTAAAGTATCAATCGAAACCAAACAATCCCTGGTTTAAAACAGTAGTTCTTAACCTTTTCAGAATCACGAAATACGCACTTGCAACTTTATTAGATTTTATGGAAATGTAACTGTGAAAAAATACTTAAATGTAATAATAAAACAAAGTAGAAACTTTCACCAAAATTTAATAAACAACCTGACAAGTTTCGGTCACACGACCATTATCAAAGGCTAGAATAAATACTAAGTACTTGACGCTAACTTTAACTTTAACTTAGCGTGTTTCATTTCCAACAGCTACTCGTATTGGTGGGCGGGCAGTCCCTCCAACCTACACTGTAGTGCAAAACCGTAGGGTAGGGCATAAGGCCCTTTTCACACTTCTTTAGGAATCGTGGGAATAGGTGGGTGGTGTGGTTAGGGAGAGAAAGATGAGACGGACAAAATGAAGACAGAAGAGAAGTTTATCTGTGGAATATTACTGCCCCAGCATTTGCCTAAGTGATCGAAGGAAACCACAGAAAACTTGGACTAGAGTAGCCGGATCCGGGTTCGAACTGGTGATCTCACGAATGTTAAGCATTAATCTAGAGCACTAGACCACGCCTCTCAGTACTTTAAATAAATGCAACAACATATATGTATATCTAATAACAAAAAACGAGTAAAAGGACTCAACAAAACTTAATTATGTTTGGTTGTTAACTAACTTCATATTGTGAGCGAGTCTTTTTTAATTTTTAGGGTTTCTAGGATACCGGTGTTAAGAACAAAAACATTATTTAAATCTAAGTGATGATTTAAAGAGATATATTCTGAAAAGCCTGTTTTAGTATCTTTTTTATAGATATTTTTCTTTAATTGTGATATTAATGGTTCTACCACTTTGTCCAATTTAACAAAAACATCTTCGATTATCATTATTTTCAGCTAATGATACATTGAATTTGTTAAATAAATTTTTAAATTTAAGGCTAATAGTATTGATAAATATGATATACGCAAACATATTGTTATTTTTTATGGTTGGGAATGAATTATCGTTAAGGAGGTGAGAAGCGATTTTTCTTTATTTGTTTCTGAGAAGTTTATCTATAAGAACGGGTTAGAATCCATCATATACACGATGTGTTTTATAGTATTTAATTTTTATTAATATCAAAGAAGGTTAAAAATATGTTAAAAAATTACAATGAAAAACAGCTGGTTTTGTTTGTACAGGGTAAATAGAAACAGAAGGAATAATAGGTTTTTTTTTGTAGATTTTAAAAATTAATTTGTTGTTTGAATTAGCAATTATTAAATCTAAGAAGTTTATGCTACCGTTAACTTCTATTTGAATAGTAAATTGAATATATTTATCATTAGTATTTAGGAAAATTAAGAATTATTCTGATTACTTATCTGTGCCTCTTCAGATACAAAATATGTCACCAACATATCGTTTCCATGTTGTTAATTAAAATTTTATTTGAACCGAATCAAGATTCTTCGATTTTACATCAATAGATTTCTGATGGGATCACCACTGCCCCCGTATTAGCAATGAGTTTTGCTTTTTCGTTTATGCTTTAGGTTTTCGTCGTTTTAATTTTTCTCTTTTCGATATCGAAAAAAGTATTAAACATTTTTAAGTGATTTTGAGTGCGCATTTCTTACTACTGATAGCTACACCATAAACCCTTCCGAAGGATCCATTATCAAATTTATATTTGTTTAAACGTCAACAACGTTGCGTCCATTTTCAACAGATAGTGACGTATATAGCACAGACTTACAAGAATTTACCTTATCAGCGAAAATTGCTTACTACATACAGCACGAATTCAACGTTATTATCTTAATGTGTATTATCAGAGAAGGTAAAGGTAGTGCTTTGCTCGACCGGCGGAATTTATTGAATTCATTAAAACATTTTTACGACTAGGAGTGACGAGATAGGGGAAAGTAGTGGAATTACTTTTATTTCGTGAATTTTATCGGTGATCTGACCATTAATTTCTAAAGAGAATACCGTTACTTTACTTAACTTATTGTTAGATTTTGTCTCATGCAAAATACTGAATTTGAAATGGTAAACAAAACTATAAATATAAAAATTAAAAACAGGAGTGTGCTAATATTCGTATTTTTTACGAATCAAATAGTAAAGTTGAATCGCACATTTCAATTTTCCAAATTTTTGGAATAATAATCCAAAATATTTCAAATAATTTTTTTTTCGAATAATTCGTCAACTGTCAACTGGATTACTTTTCTCTTAATTACTATTTTCGGTATCACGGAAATGACTTAAAGTGGCCCAATTATTATTATTAACTTGCATGAAAATATCGAGGGAGATGTGTCATTGTTTTTTTAAAATTAAGTTAGGTTAGGATTGGTTTAGGTTCCGTTAGATACGTTTGTGTTCAATCTTCGAAAAACAAAAAGGACAACGTAATCTAACTCAAACCTAACCTATACTAATCTAAAAAAATTACAGTTTTTTCATATAAGCCCTTTTTCAGGAAAAACGTTTTAAGTTTTCGAAAAAAGTGTGATAGGTAAGCTTTTTTTCTTAAATTTAATTTTTCATGACAGCTAGCTCTTTACCACATTTAATAACAGCATCTGCAGCATATTGTTATACCTATGCTTTTTTTCATTAACGCTTTGATTGAAGCATAATAACAATTCATTTATTTGTACATAAAAGTTTTCGTTTTGTGTCATGTAAAATATTTTATTTTACTTAGTTAATAGTTTCATTATTTTTCAGTTATTTTTTTTTTTCATAAATCAGCTTAAAAATGATTCAAACGAATAAACTTAGTAATAGTAAAATTTCTTATTACAACTATCACATACTTCATTCTAGAAAACACAATATGTTAAAGAAGGCGAAACGTACTCAGAAAAATGTGAGCGAAATTGTTTGGCGCCAGTTTATCCTCATATACCTACTAAAAATTGACCAGTAAAAACTGAGAATGGCGAAACATGATAATTTCTATAATTAATATAATAAAGGATTCTTTTTCTTTCTGGCATGTTCTACAATTTATAATTTTGCAACGGAGATATGTAAAGCTGTAGAATAAATATATAAACAAGTATATTGCTCACGTAAGTGATATTTTAACATCTTATTAAAGCAGCTGCATGCGATGCTGGGACTAAGTAGTTCGATTCACGCCATCCAGGCATCCAGCTCGCAATTCTGGAAAGGCATGCGCTGTGGGGAACATTGCTATTTGTTAAAGTTACCTTGTTTTATGACCTTGTTGGAAATGTAATTATATTTTACGTACAGATAAATTGATATACTTACGAGATGCTTCCACTTGTTGAGATTCAGTTTGTCTCTAAATTTTTCGACGTGATCAAATCCACATATCAATACCATCTTGACTATTTCAGAATTTGATATTTTTATTAAACAAAAATGATAGCAGTTGTAACTGTTACAAGCTACAAAACATAATATTAAAAATTAATACTTTTTAAATTTATAAAATGAAAGAATATTTTAAATTTAAGTTTATAATAAAAAAGAAAATATCTCAATCCGGGCGCGAACCATAGCTAAGAGCTTTGATGTAGCTTATATTAAATTTTGTACTCAATGTATGTATGTATTATCTTGACCTTCCGTCTCCCCCTCAACGTTCACTAGATGATCATTAGTCATTAGAAAAGGACAACTGATTTTATAGAAAATATAGATATTGTTAGCTTCGCTCGTTTCAAGGAGTTTACTCTTAACCGATCAGAAAAACTGAAAACTTTGGCGGTGCTATAGAACACAGTAAATCGGTGAAACTCCAACGCCAAAACACAACACTAAACGTCCAAAATACTTTTCGGTAACAAAGTTATCTTACTAAGGGAACGAAGGGAACTGATAAATTAAATTAGACTAAATATCGGAGAGCTAAGGATAACACCCTTCTCACTATTAAGAGAGCTTAATCTGTTTTTATAACTTAATATGCTTTCAAAACTAGTAAGTAGGTTAATTATTGCAGATTTATTCAACTAATTTAAGGTTGTCATTATTGACTGTATGATTTTTAGCAAGAATGGGTTGGGCAACCCTAGAGTTTTTGTTTATACCAAACCTGACTTGAGCAGAATACTCTTTGGACCTAACTTGAATAGAGCTTCTAGTTTGTCCAACACATTTATTATTACAATTTCTACAACCAATTTGAAATTTCACCGATTTTCCTAAAAAAAAATTTTTATGCTTAGGGTTACCAAGAGACCTTAAAGAGAGTTAAAGTCTGAACTACAAGCTATTCGAAAACCAAGTTTACGTAAAATACCTTCCAATCTTCGAATATATCTTACCTTGTAAACTACAAATTTTGTTAGCTTCAGTCCCTGAAGAAGGTACAGGAAAGTACTTCGGACGTTTGGTGCCATGCTTCTCAACCTTAATACTCACAAACTCTATTCTCCCACAGAAAGCTTCACGTCACTAATAATTGAATTTTTATCATCAAGAAAAAGATTGTTTCCACTGTAGGGAAGTTGTCTTTAGTTGCCTGTGTTATTATAAATCTGAATAAATGAAATTTTCAAGGTCTGTTAGTTATATCTACCTATGCTGTGCAGTAGTTTTATGTTCAATGGGAAGTTTGGATTCTTTTGGTATTTCTTTATTCGTTTGTTAAAAGCTGGGAAATTTATTAACATCTCATGTGGCATGAAGTTTTAAGTTTCATGTTATCCCGAACGATAATAAAACCGACTCTCCGGCATCGGCATGCAAAGTCATAAAGGTGCTGGTATTATTTTTCGGCGAACTGATTTGATGTTCGTTACCTACCGTTGCCAAGCAATAAACAATACAAAAGAAATTCACCTGTCAAAAGAACCTCACATGAATTGAATCCATGGAAATATAATAACAGTTTATAATCGCGTTCTTTGCTCAAGGGACGAATCTGAACCACACTCGATCGATAATCGATTCGATTACCGACGATTATCTATTTCGAAATGCCTTCACAAAGGCATGCACAAAATTGCACTAAACAACAGGTAATTTTGACTGATACATATTCAACGATTATAAAAATATATTTAACTAAATTGCAAATACGTTCACATGGTATTAAGTCTAGAAAATCAAAGGCCAATCATCTTTTACATATATATTTTTATTTTTGGTTAGAAAATCGACTTCTTCCACTCATAAGTAATAGTCTGAGAGATGACTGATAAAAACGGCACTGTATTTATTAAACAGATTATTTTGAAAGATAGAAACTGCTTGGTAATGTTATGAAACCTCTAGTCCCAGGTAAATTACATATAACATGGGAACCGTCCTTTGAATTTCATTTTTTTATGAAGTTACTTAACCTACATGTTAAGGGAAATTTTAGTATCAAATGAATGCTTCAACCTTTTACTCTAAAAACATGGAGATATCATTTAATACTATCATAAAGATAATGGAATAAAGTAAACAAGACCGGGCGGCGTGGTCTAGTACTCTAGATCATTGCTTAGCACTCGGGAAGTCACCGGTTCAAACCCGGGTGCGGCAGTTCTGGTCCAAGTTTTCTGTGGTTTCATTGCATCATTTAGGCAAATGCTGGAACATTAATATTCCACAGATAATCTTTCACTTCTCTTCTGTCTTCATTTGGCCCGTCTCATCTTTCTCTCCCTAACCACACCACCCACCCATTCGCACGATTCCTGCAAGGAGGCTGAAGAGGGCCTTACGCCCTACCCTCCGGCTTTGCACTGCAGTGTAGGTCGGAGGGACTGCCCACCCACCAGCACGAGTAGCTGGTGGGAATGAAACACAAAGAAGTTTTTTTTTTTACGTAAACAAGTTCCATGCAGTCCTGTAAGTATAAGTAACGGTGTTACGTGAAATGAAAAATAGTGGTACTCTTTCTATCTTTGTTTAGTAACGCTAATAATTGGCAGGCACAGCAAATGCATAAAATCAAATAAGGTAACATAGATTATATATCTTCTTTTTCAGTTTCTTTCTATTGACGTAACAGTTTTCCGATAGCTTGCCTACTCTAATTCTATTATCTCTAAGAATACTATAGTAGAATTAGTGAAATAGTAAATCATTCTGGATCTACTTACCTACAACCCGAGCGTATTCTATCATATACTACATAAAAAAGATTTCATTGCGTTCGTGTATTTCTTACAAACATTTTTACATTTATTTACACTATTTCATAAAGAATACATTAAAACTAACAAAATCATTTTTTTTCTACTTTTAATTCTAAAGTAATATACTTACATCATACATGTAATCATATAATCAATATTTGTAACATTTCCGCGTCGTTGGTAAGTTTGTTTATATTATAAAGTAGATTATACTGAAGGGCTATAATAAACTGTACCTAAAGCGAAATGTGCATTACCTTTGGGACAACTCTCGCATAAATTGACTTGCTAATTGAGAGTCTAATTTGAAATGATTCAAAGATTTGATAGTTTCGACATTTATTTGATGAAAATCCATCTTAATTAGAAAAAACAAAACAAAAAAATTTCACACAATTCATTTACTATTCGTAACATATGTTTCGCCAAACTTTGGTTTCCTCAGACTACTACTGAGTAGTAAGTACTCATGTTACGAATAGTAAATAAAGTGTATGAAAATCTTTTGTTTTGTTTTTTTCTAATGAAATGATTCAATTAAAGAGTTTTCTAATCCTACTTTTTTATCTGATTAAATACTCATATTATTAAAAACAATTATTATTGATCATATTAATGTATTCTTTTATTTGTTAATTGAAATAAATTCCATAATGCACGTTTGGCTAAACTTTGGCTTCTTCACATGGTGATTACTTTCTATCTAAGACTAAGTAATCCTAGTGTCCATCTATCCTTAAACTTGTTTATTTTTATTGTTCTCTAAAATTTCTAACAGTGACAATTTGTCAGATTTGCTTTCAAAATACTTTATTTATTTTTTATTTTACTTTAATTCCACCTGAACGTTATCAACATTCTTAACACTGCAAGGAAGTGCAATGTAGTACTTATACACAGAAGTGGTTTCTTAAAATTACAGTTACTTAAGCTAACTAACAGATACTTAACCTAACTAATAAGGATATATGTAATATACCTAAGACATAGAAATTCTCTTTTAATACATAATATACGTAACTATAGGTAACTAATGTAATACATAATAGTATGTGTTTGTTTCCTTATCGTCACTTATTGTTATTGCCTAAGTACATATCTAGGTCTATGTATCACATTTTCACTGCTCATCCTTATCCACTCAATTAGTTTCTTTTTTTTTATATAAAGACTATGTTTATTATTCAGCAGTTTCAAGTTGTTGGACAGTTCATTGAATGTTTTTATTGCTAGGTGAGTGTGTTTTTTTGAACCACTATTTAGTTTGATTGTGAGTAAAGGAATTGCTCTATTTTTAGTTGGAATAGTTCTATCCTGGTATTCTGCACTAAAGTTCTTATAAGAATACATCTGAGGAAGCGTGAAAGCGTGTTCGTGATAAATCTTACTTCGAAGGACCACCTCAGATATTGAGGAAAACGATATTTTGTTTGTTTAACTATATTTATTTGCATTAATTAAAAATCTTCACTTTAACTATCACTAATTATTATACAAAAGCAAAACTTATATTTAAGTATAAAACTTAACTAAATGAAATCTACGATTATGTTTTGCTATCGAGTGGTTCGTTCGGTGGTTCTATTTTATCTGTTATTTTCAACGTTCGTTTCTATGTCCTCAAGAGCCCTTACCTTTCTCACGCGCTTATCTCCTGAAGACATAAAACAGACCATCTCGACAGCATTAGAATTCGCATAACAACTAACATGAACGTTTGACAAATTTATGATTTACTTAAACGATAATTTGGAGACTAAACAACATCAATGTTTCTATCGTGTATGTTTGTTGAATTGATAAAGGCCTTTTGCTGATTAGATTAATGTTGGGATTGTTTTCATCAATAATTTTCATAATTCTTTTTTGAATTGATTCAAGTGGTTGTAGTACATTTTTGTAAGCTGCATCCCAGGCTATAATCCCGTACGTTGCGATACTATTGAAGAGACCATAATAGATTTGCAGCAGGTTTTTGTATTCATTACATATTTTAATTTATGAAACAGAATTTCAATTTTATTATTAAATGTGTAGTCAAGTTCCAAAAGATGATTACCGTATGTAGTCTGTTTTTCTTTTTTACTATTTAGTGTTCACTTAGACGTGTTTTAATATTTCTGTCGATTTGACCTATATAAACTATTGGGTAAGTCCCACAAGTTAATTTATCGTTCCTAGATTTTTCCATTTTATCTGGTTTATCTTTATTGTTTTGTATGTATTTGCCTTATGTATTATTATAATAGTATTAGTGTATTATTGGTTTTGAAAGCTGCATTCACACCATTTTTTCTTACATAAAAAAAAATTAATTCAATTGCTAGTTTTAATTGTTTTCTATTTATAATATTGTTTATAGTAGAAGATATAATATTATTTATGGAACTAATTATAAATATTATATTTAACCATTGGGGAGTTGCTGGAGAGGAAATGCTAAATTTATCCATATAGGTACTTACAATAATAATTAACATAATTTTTTAATTATGGGCGTGATTCTTTTATACCTACAATTATGTGGTATGTATTTAATATTTAATATACTTAAGTGGTAGTGTTCGTTAAAATTAGTTACAAGTTTCTATAAATCAAAAGAGTTTATGAACCGTAAAATTAATTAAAATAAAGTTTTAATAAATGTGCTTGTATTAACACTTTAAGGTGAGCGATCCAATAATCTAATTTGAGTTATGTAACGTTGTTATGTGGATTACACAAGCAGTTAAAACAAAAATTCATTCCAACAAGCGAATGCGAGTTATGTTACGTATTAAACACGATAGGCACATAAGAAATCTAGAACAAATTAATTTGCCCGATATTTTAATCGATGAAATGAACGGCGATATTTTAATATTTTGCACGATAATTTTTCAAATAAAAAGGCGCATATACTAAATATAAGATTGTTAAATAGAAAAGTGGTCAAAAAGGAGGTTGTCATTTATTTTAAAAGTTTGGTCATTTATTTGACTAACGTTTAAGGAGTATTGACCTTGTTTAATAATTTATACTAATGCAACGATGTCAAGATAGATACGTAACTTTTACACTTCCATTTGGAGAAAGTGTCAAAATTCATTTTTATCGAAACAGAACGGATCCATATTATGTGTGTAAAACATAAAAACAACATAACAAATAAAATATAAGAAGTACTAAAATCAAAATTATTTTTGTGTGGTAGCGAATTTTGATAAATCTTGAAAATAGGATCTGTAACCTCAAGATTCAGTAAATTTTTCAGTCATAGCTACGTTAAACCTATTCAAATATTTTTTACTTTTAGTTTTTGTAAAATTAAATACATACATACATACATATATAGATATAAGAAAACAAAAATAAGTTCTTGGTCAGTATTTTGTAGAAACTGCTAGCAGTGGATGACGATTTCGAACTCATTAGTTCTCACCAGTACTCCGCAGACAGCTCCAACAGACCAACTTATCTGCTGCCATTAAACTACGTAAAATAAATGAGTACAGACAGTGTAGCGAACACCATCTGTAGAAGCTTGAAACTTATTGTGGGATTCAATAATGTTCAACAAGATCCTTTTATAATAAAGATATCGACTTGCTAAACGGCGTAGTTATCTACGTGGTAGGTACCTAACCTAATAGAACAAAACAAAAATCTGTTATTGGTGAATATTCTGTCGAAACTGCCAGACGATACTAGGTACATATATTTACAATAAATAACAATATAGTAAAGAATATTCATGTAGAATTACAGGGTCATACTATTTATAAGTATTTATTACTTCTCGTGTATGCTCAATGAGCCTTTACACTCTGTCATTATACATGCTAACCGTCTTAAACTACTTACATACTATGTTACAACGTTTTACACATTAACTAACTTAACACTATTCATTTACTAACTCTCATTTCTTCATCACTTATTTCCTCGCACACTTCTCCTCTCAGCATTTCTATTATCAGTCCCCCCAATTCCTGTTCAAACCTGTCACCTCTCCATACTTTCATGAACTCTTTAACTCTCTCACTCTGACTCTGTATGGCTACTCCACAACAAAATAAGTAAGCTAAAGTTTCCTCAGAGCCTCCGCATAGTCTACATTCCCAGTCCCTATATCCCTTCTTATTCGCTCTCCTTATATTCCCGCATCTAATTTTCGCCCACATTTCCTTATCGTCTTTCTTTTTATTTAGTTTGTATAAATATTCCGCTCCTCCGTTACCTGGCATTAGTTCCTTATACATTATATTGTAGGATGACTTTGTTATTGCCTCCCACTCTTCCTCCAACTTTTTCTCTCACCACATATTTAACCCTTCTCTACATCTATTATAAATTTCTTCCCCACTCTTTCCCTCCCAAATCATTTACACACATCTATTACACCCATCACAGTAAACATTTCCCACATCGCTTTTTCCCATTTTGATGCATTTTTGTTTATTACACCTCTCATTTCCTCGATTAGACACACTTTAGGCCATCTCCCCTCACCCATCCCTACAATCTCTTTTAAGTACCTGCAAATTCGTGCCCTAATTGTGTACTCTATTGCTACACTCAAAGCCATCTTACAATATCTTCCTTAAACCTTACCTACTCTATCCAACTTTCCCCATCCCTATACCTCTACCCCATATAGTGCCACAGCTCTCACTAGCGAGTTCATTAAGTAAACACGGTCGTCTCGTAGGTGCGACCCCCCAAGTGGCATTTGCCGCTTTTTGTGCCTTCCCTGCAAGTCTTCTTACATGACCCTCAGTGCTATTTTTTGTAGGGAACCAATATCCCAGGTATTTGAATTCATTAACGACCTCAATTTCCTCACCCTTAAATTTCCACTTTTCATCTTTCTTTCTTTTTCCCCCATTCCTGAACACCATCACCTTTGTCTTTCTCGTATTAACTGTCAATTTATTTCTGTCAACATACTTTTCTAATCATCCCAGCATGGACTCTAACTCTTTGGAATTCTCTGCAACAACAGGGTCATACTATATAATATGTAAAGTACAGCGAACTTTTTGTTATAACCTAATGGTTGTTTTATTATTCGGAAAGTTCTAGGGACTGACTTACCGATATCTATGTTGGTTTGTAAAGCCAAACAATTCATCTTCTGTTGCGGAAGATGAAACGTCTGCCTTACAAACCAACATAGTCCATGGCAACTCAGCCCGGAAAACATTCAGAATATTAACACCACCGGCCGTGAAAGCCTTAATTCTACGGTTATTTTATAATTTTTAAACAATTGTAAAGCACAATTAATTTCTGTCGAATTTTTTAAAAAAATTTATCAATCAAACCTGCCCTTTTGACTAATGATAGTTTAAAGCATATGAAGATCTCTTGAGTAAGTGACTAATATAACGCTGCAGGGCTGGAGGGGATCGCTAACTATTATAAAAAATAAACAAATATATGTATATATATATATGTTATATATGATTTATCTCTTACGGTAATAGTTTCCATTGTTTGCACCTTTGGTATCTCTTTGCAGATATCGAATTCTGTTTATCGTTTATCTATGTACCATGAACCACTAACATTAAACCGATATTATAAATAAGCAAATTAAGGAATGTTAAGTTAGTTGTAGTCTGAATTTTGACAAATAAAAGTCTTTCTTTCTAATTGTTTTGATATTGTTAAACAGAAGTAGAATTATTACTTAAATAAGTTGATTCAACAATTATCAGTTAATCAAGCTACACTCCGAGTCAATACTTTGTTGCAGAGAAGTTGTTTTATATAACTTAATTAAGTTCTGTTAACACAAAGGTATTGGAAAATCGACTCGACACTATCCCTACAGTGATTAGTGCTGTCAAAAGAATTCTTGTTTATATCCTTAAATAATTAGAGATATAACATATATATCTACTAAACCGAAATTTAAGGGAGAGCGAGAGAGTTATTATATCGATAACAACTATTGAAAAAACAAAGATCGATTGATAATTACAAGCAATTGCATTGTTTTTTTGATAGGTATCGGCATTACTTTGGTTTATCTACACCTTCGTTATAAGTTGCGATACTTTGGAAGGTCCTTCGTTCAAAGAAATCAAGCGTACAAAAGACAAATTGTGCAAGCAAAATTGCTACAACGAAAGCTTCGCATTTTTATGTCCGACCTCACATTATGAACGTATTGTGTTGCAGTCGCAGCTGTCTTGTGAAAGTTGTGTAGGAGTGCGAAACAGTAACAGGGTGTACTAACACGATTCATTGTAGCACCTCGCTAAAATTATATGGATATGTATAATGCGTATGTACTAATTCAAACAAAATAATTTCCTCCTTGTTTTAATGAATAGATTGTTTTTTTTTGTAATTAAACCAAGTTCAATCAAAATACATTCAAACTCAGTGGTCATTAGACGTTTTAGGGAAACTAAGCAAGCTACAGATTTGAAAATTTTGTAGTAGGGGTTATCAAGGATGATGATCTATTTAACTAAAATAATTTTAATTGTCGGATACTTCCGGTTATACCGGTTATTCTTTTTTGAATTTACTTTTCATCAAGAGAAATATTGAATCAGTAGTGCGGTTCACAATTAGCGAAATTACAAAAACAGTTTATATTTGCCTGGAATACAATGTTAAATCAACTTCCTTTTACTAAACAACTTCGGTTTGGTCTATCTATCCACGGTATGCTAATAAAATCGAAATCGCGATCCACATCTGGTAATTTGGATACGTTTCTGACTAAGAACTAAATGTTCTTTATTATATTTATTTGGTAAAAAGTATTTTATACAAACGAAAATTATTTAAAACGACTATTTGTATAAGGGAACAAAGCAATTAGTTCTCTCACAGAGATTTGGAGAAACATTTATTATATAATTCATTATATTAAAATTTCTAAAAATTAAATTGAAAAGTAAGTTGATGTTGACTTTCTTATTTTAAATGGAATGGTATATTTTCTACGATGAATTCGTATGAAACATAAAATTTTAAGGTGACTTTGATAGCCAACCTGTATGCCTACAATGAATAGTCTCTGAGATAATTTAATTTATTAGAAAAAAACATTGCACTGCAACCCAAACTATAAAAAATCATAACTTCCATAAAAAATGACTTAGAATGTTCAAATTTTTACTAGTTATAACCAAGTCATAAGCTAACGTCATGCCAAAACTAAGCTTTATAATGAAATATTTGACGAATTTTTAGTACGTATTAATGTATCTAATTTTATAATTTGTACAGGGCATTCAGAAAAAAAAATCCAAAGTTAAAAACTTCAAACACGAATAACATCCATTTTTTCAAATGGCACCTAGCTTATTTTATTTTGTCATTCGATTCCATTTTTTATACTATGTATAAACTTATGTTAAATCTGTGAATGCTTACGAATATTTTGATTAGTATTTATCATGAATAATTTAATATCGAATAATAACGAAACAAAATTTCCACTAAAACATATATTCTCTTAAGAATTCTTTCATCCTACAAGGGCATCTTCAGAAGAAGTGATATTACAATTTCATATAAAACTTAGGCATTAATATTCTACAGATAATCTTTCACTTCTCCTCTATCTTCATTTCGTCTGTTTCATCTTTCTCTCCCTGACCACACCACCCACCCATTCCACGATTCCTGAAAAGAGGCTAATTATAATAAATAAATAAATAAACATTCGTACATTTATCTTTCAATTACTATCTACACATTTTTTCATCGCTTCAAAAAGTCTCCTTCTTCATAGTATATTTTATATAAAGTTTTAAGATGTATAAATTAACGGGAATAATTGTAAACTTTAGTGTCTTAAGTACTCTTGAGAATGGTAACATCTACCGAATTAATATTGTTATTAACAGTTTACCATGTTTCACAACAAATGCACCAAAGAAAGTTTAATGTTTAACAAATTTAAAACAGATGTTAAAAATGGTATGTTATAATAAGTGTAATTATGGCTCATAAACTTAAAATAGGTACTAGTTTACTGTTATAGACATAACATAAGTTATTTAAGGAACTTTTTGGTAATTCTTTCTACAAACCAAAAATTGTATAATATGTAAAACTAACGTAAAAATAGTATTATTAAAAACGATCTAACAAAAAATGTTAAGTATGTCTATAATACGGATTTGGCGAAATGGTTGGTAGCCTTTCGCTGTCTGCATCCATCGATCGTGTTTTTATTTAGTCTAATAAGTCGCTAATACAGAAACCGCACACACAGGGAAGCGACTTGACTATATTTGCTCAGAATAAACGGTACTAAATCGATCCTTATAGCAGGCTCAAGCACTCTACGGAATGTCGTAAAACGAATAGTTGTAAGTGCAATCGCTTGCTCCATTGATCCCGTTAATGATTTTACCTTTAAACATTCCGCGAGGCTATACGATTAGATCGGCGGGAAAACTCAACTAAAAAAAAATGCGCAGCCCTTAAATCTTGAACGCACGAAAAGGAATACTGTGTAACCAAATTCTATTACCGCATTTTAACCATTCAATGAGTGTTATGTATTGAATTAAAATAATAATAATAATAATAATAAAACACAAAACCAAACTGACTATCTACTGTAAGTACGTCATTAAAAACAGAAATTAGCTTTCAATGACTAACATACACGCGTATGAATGCCATAAATTAAGTTTTACAACGTTTGCTGCGGTTTCACCATAAACTAGGTGAATTCGGTTTAGATGAATGACCATAAAAGTCAAATAAATGATGTATTATGTTTAATATATGTACTGCGAATCATCACATAGGCTATTATCGCATATTTAATTAATTTATTTAAATTTGAATATCATCAAGAGAAATATTGAATGAGTAGTGCGGTTCGCATTTATCGAAATTACAAAAAAAGTTTATATTTGCCTGGAATACAATGTTAAATCAACTTCCTATTACTAAACAACTTTCGTTTGGTCTATCTATCCACGGTATTATATTATATCTTTATTATATTTATTTGGTAAAAAAGTATTTTATACAAACGAAAATTCAAAAAAGAAGGAATTAAAATCCTTATTCATCTAAATTTTAAGATCAATGATCTCACATTTTGAACGCGTCCTAACAAATAGGCACAACGAACCGAAAGCCCTCGGAGTAGTTGTTTCTGTTAATTCCATATTTATATTTATATTTATAATATAGCCTGTAAAGGCCTTTCTGTCAGTGCCCACCTGATGAGACCCGATAGGTCGAAACCGATCGTGGGATGTGGCTTTCGGTTCGTTGTGCCTACTTGTTAGGATGCGTTCAAAATATAAGATCTTTGATCTTACAATTTAGACGAATAAGGATTTTAATTCCTTCTTTTTTGAATATGTTATGTTTTCGTCTAGGAGTTCATCGGAATCAAAATGCCGGTAGGGGTATTAGCCCTCGGAGTAGTTGTTTCTGTTGATTCCATATTTATATTTATATTTATAAACGAAAATTATTTAAAACGACTATTTGTATAAGGAAACAAAGCAATTAGTTCTCTCACAGAGATTTGGAGAAACATTTAATATATAATTCATTATATTAAAATTTCTAAAAATTGAATTGAAAAGTAATATACAATTTACTTACATAATTAATACTGAATAAACGCAGACAGCATAGTGAACGTCATCTATATATATTTGCACCTTACTGTGGGATTCAATAATGTCAAAACAAGGTCCTTTTCAAATAAGGATATCGACTTGTTGAACTGAACTCACGGCATAGTTAGGCACGTAACCAGATAGAACAAAAATTAAAACATGCTCTTAGTTAGCGTTCTGTCGAAACTTCTCAGACGTGTATCGTGATTTCAAAGTCATTGGCTGTCATCAGCACGCCGTAGACAGTTCCGACAGAACTACAACCAACTTACTTGCTGTTTATAAACAGCGTTCTATGAATAAATACAGACAGCGTGGTGAACGCCATCTGTAGATATTTGCTACTTATTGTCGAATTCAGTAATGTTAAGCAAGTAAACTTTTTTCGGTGCACTGTTAAGAATAAAAGACAAAACAATGTTTCAACGAGTATGTTTCGACCGGGCGGTCTTTGTCAAGAGTAGATTAATACTAAATTGTACATTAAACGTTCAAACCTTAAATAGTAAATTGCAGTTTACAAACATGAGACAAGTTAAAAACAAAAAACTGAAGTTGTTGATAATATCTTACATAAAAAACAAATAACAAAAGCTAGGAATATGTTGGTTAATGGTTTGAAAGTTAAAGACGAAAAACCTTTTTGTGCCATAAATTTTATTAAAAATGTAGGCTCCAAAATTTCAAATAGATTAAGAAGGTTAGATTTTAAAGTGTTAGATGTCAATAGATTAAAGTCAGGCAATATCACAGTTAATAATAAATCAAAACAAGACAAATTACAAAAAAGCGGAATCTACAAATTATCGTGCAAGGATTCTGACGCCATTTATATTGGACAATGTGGTAGGGCTCTAAAAAATTGTATTTGTGAACATGAGCGCTCAATTAAAAACAGAACTTGCTCAACAGGTTTTGCTGAACATTGTGCTCAAAATAACCATAATCTTGACAAAGAAAATATTAAATTATTACATAATTCAGAAAAACCCAGAAAGCTCACAGTTTTGGAACATTTAGAAATCAAATTAGCAATTTCAAATAAAAACAACATAGTGAATAATCAAATTGAAATATTGACAAACAACACCCCACTGTTAATAACCGATTTATGATGAAAAGTTCTTAATCAGTCAATTTCCTCAATTAATGTATATTAACTTGTTTTTAACTTGTCTCATGTATGTAAAGTGCAATTTACTATTTAAGGTTTGAACGTTTAATGTATAATTTAGTACGTAGAAATCTACTCTTGATAAAGACCGCCCGGTCGAAACATAGCTTCGTTGAAACATTCTTTTGTCTTTTTATGTTTATCTTTAATGTTTGTTTAAAGTCCTTTTGTAACTTGTTAAACTGAACCCACAACGTAAGAGCAAATTTTAATTTTTGTTCTATCTGGTTAGATGTCTAATTAGCGTGGGTTTAATTTAACAAGTCGCGATATCCTTATTAGAAAAGGACGTTGTTTAAAATTAAAGAATCCTATAAATAAGTTGCAAATATCTACAGATGGCGTTCACACCGCTGTTTGTATTTATTCATTGAACACTGTTTATTTAATCTACCTGCTGGCTATATGGCTAGTTGGTGTTCTATATGTCACCACGTGGTTTTTAATTATAATGTAATTTATTGGTGTGTCTATGCATAATTGTGTTATTTTTTTGTCCCCGATTTGGCTTCGATTCGTAATATAATAACTATTTGGTAATTTGCTTTTCTTATACCGTGCGCTATTCAATTCAAGTTATTTGTCTTACTTACGATCTACTAAATTATGTATAAGGAAACTGAAAGTAACCGAATTCCTCGTCGGCGACCTTTCTACGGCAGTGTTCGAAGATTTCGCCAGTAATGCAACAAATTCGAAGCATGTTCGATAATATTTTATACGTCTGAACCAGGGAAATATGACAAATGACACTCATAAATGTTCCAATCGCATTGCCGCCCTATCTCAGATAAACATTCTACATTCACAGATCAGAATCAATTTATCCGTTCTTTATATCCAGCAAGTGAACTCATTAAATTATAACTATAAAATATGTCACTTACTAATTTTTATTTTTTTAGATTCGTTTGATTTTTTTATGAAAATTACCTATCGCAAAATAAAAAAAATCATTTTTCAAGGTTTATTTTATTTCCAAGGTGCTAACAAACGGATTTTGATTATGTGATCGAAATTTTATAAATTTTTAAATACGCACAACTATTGTTTGATTTTTTTTCGATTATTTCGATGAAAAAGTTAGATTTACAAAAATACGACAACTTTGTTATAGTTGCATTAATTTGGAAATTGATATTTCGTATATACTAATTGTAATCCTTTAGCAGTAGTTCAGTATGGCACACGACCAATGGGCGTGTGCTACATTATTGGACGGGTTATGACGAGTAAAAATTTTTGATACAAAACAATTTAATTTCATATATATAAAAAAGGAATGAACAGAAACAATACTCCGAGGGCTAATACCCCTACTGGAATTGAATTACACTGTTGATTCCGATGGATTCTTAGACGAAGATATAACATATTTAAAAAAAGAAGGCATTAAAATCCTTTTTCGTCTAAATTTTAAGGATCACAGATCCCACATTTCCAATATAGTTTCATAATGATTTTAATAAAAACTTTAACAATTGTTTCGACGGTTAAGTCATTTTCAAATATTATCATTACAGTACAACACTGTTATACTCTTTGAAAATAACATAACCGTCGAAACATTTGTCAGAGTTTTTATTAAAACCATTGTGAAACTATAATATGAAGTGTTTTCTTTTTGTCAACCTTATCAGATAGAATAGATTAGGTGAGGTTATGTTAGGTTGGGCTAGCTCCTTATGACTTATAGAATAGAATAAAAATTATTTTTAATTTCCATCTGTGACAGTTTCGCGCATCCATGACGTATCCAATAATGTGTCAGGTGCACTTCGGACGCGTGCCCTAAATACTGAACTTCAGCCAACCTATTTATTCTTGTTCCTGTAGGATTTATTTCAACAAAATTTCCTACTTAGATTGACCTTTAAAACAAGTAGAAATTTGAAAGTTGGCAAAATGGGAATACGCTATAAACCCAACTTAATAACAACTCGGATGAAGGAGAATTGCACTCATTGCTTCCACTCACCACTTTGATAATTAACACAAGTATTTGAAGATATTGCATGTAAATTACGTATAGATAATTCTATTTCGAAACAACGTAAATGCAACATGAATTGTGACTGAAATATGTAAAATAAATAAATAATTAAGTCTCAAACGACTAATATATTAAACCCGTTATCTGTTAATTCTTTTATAAACGGCTCATTGACCTTAATTCACCTCTAGCATACTTATCTTGACCTTCTCTTTGGTTATTATGTAGTACTTACCTACGTACGTCTTTGTTAATTATAAAGCTAATTATAATTCTCGATTGATTATAATAAAGTAAAACGATTTCCCGTTTCTTTTGAAACGCAGTACTTCTACTTTATGTCTTTATTACTCAGAAACAATTCAAATTTAAAATAAAATGTGATGATGTGTACGGTATACATATGTGTATATATATATATATATATATATATATATATAAATTCCTATAGCTTTATAAGTAAAAATGTTAAAAGTTATCTTGGCAAAATACAATAAATTCGAATATGTAAATGTTGTTAACAATAAAAGCGCTAAGAAAGATATTAACATAATTACTAACAAGAAAATTACACCAAAAATATGATCGTTTTTTCTTTCAGATTCCGAGAGAATGTATGAAATTTATGGCGACTATTTGCATCGTTATGTTCCATTCATTAGTAACATAATACACACACACACGATTCCCTTCCAAATCTGTCCGATAATTTCAAATTTTTATTGTCGATGTCGATGGTCATAAGTGATTTAAACAAATATTCAGATTTAGAAAGAATTAGAATGAGACAATCTCCATCCAGTCGCCGTTTTGGTATTTTGGTATAACATGTACATTCTTTGTAAATGACTACCATTCACAAAAGCCATAGGACGATAAGAATATTGAATCGCCCCAGACGAATATCTGCATCAAATTTAAACTATCGAAGGTGCATTTATTGTGAAATATTATTATCAAGAGTACAAAACTGTTTCGTACTCTTGATAATGGGCTAACATCCCTCGTTTGTTTAAATCTATTAATATCTGTATCATTTTTTTTAAGGTATGTTAGTACTAATGAATACATTGATCTTGCAGGTTTAAGAACTCTGTCTATTACTTTGGTATTTGAACAAATCGAACAAAAAAAAATCAGAAAATAATATTTTTCCCAAAAGCGGTTTAACCTATTTCAATTAAATTTGTACATTATAGAGCCACACGAAGGCTATACAGAGAAAAAATAACAGCCCATAATGTTCAAAATAATCATTAGAAACAAGCGTTTTTTTCTGAAAGTATTTTATTTTATAATAACGTTTTAGAATAACTTTTAACTTTTTTATGTCTTTTTCGATGTAGAATAATCTCCCAAAATCATAAATTGGTCAAACAGATACGCCATATTAATAAAATAATAAAGGTTTTTTTTATATAAAAATCTATTTATCTTAATGCTTATAGTTTTGAAGCAACAGTAATGAAGCTTATTTGGTTAATTTATAAGTGCAAAAACTATTAAATATTGTACACAACGATGTGAAAACAGTTTTTATTTACAATATCAAAATATTCTAAAATTAGTTATAAACTATGATTGAATGTTAATAATTTCACTTAAAATATCTTTATATAACAATGGATCGTTTTTTCAATTATTTACAGAAAAATGCATAAAAAGGTTAACTTTAAAACTGTTCCAAAATTTTATCATAAAAAAATATTTTTGGAATAAAACGGCTCTTTCTAATTATTATTATAAGCTGTTACCTTTTCCTCAGTGTAGCTTTTATATAGCTCTATGTTGTTTTCAACTTTCATTCAAGTTGGTTAAGTCGTTGAGAAAAAAATATTTTCTAATACTTTGTTTTTTCGAATCATTAAAAAACCAACTCTGATACACGTTCAAGTTATTAATACCAATATACTTTAAAAATATATCCAGATATTTTTCTGCAACCGATTGACTATTCTTATCGTCATTTTTTTTCGTATGAACTTCTGGCTGCAGTTGTGTCGTTCCCATTATACATACCCAAGTTCTCATATAATGTGCCCGGCCTATTTACTAAACCACAATAAACTAAACCGGAATTTTGACCAAGTTCATGGTGTGTTATGTTGAGGCTTTAAACGGACCGGACTCGGTATCAAATTTCGAAGCAATATGTGTAGTATTTAAGATTCTGACAAAGAACCACCAACCACAACGCCAGAGATGAATCTCAGTGGAAAAATTTGAAATTTTAAGTTGCCAATTAACTATTTTTGAAGAATTTTATGTAGGAGTCTATGTACAAGTTGGTAATGCCAGTAACAAAAATATACAAATGCAAAATACCTATCTCTATTTAGTATTATTGTAAGTGCCCTTTTCTGAATAACAATTTTTGTTTGTATATTTGGATATTTTCTAAACGTATTATCTTTCAAAATGCTAATACTAAATGCAAACTGCTATCTGTATAATAAATGGCTGCCAAAGTCGTCCTGATTAGATAATACGATTTAACTTTAACCGAACACAGCCATTATCAAGTAACAATTTTTATGACAACGATTTTTTAACGATTTAGTAATTATGTTTTATTTTTACAGAATATCTACATTACCAGATATTACTAAGTGTATAATATATATAAGTATATAATATTATTAACTACACGCTTGATCCCTGTATAAAACCTGATTGAACATTACAACAAACAATAAAACAATTTTATTTATAAAAAGAACAATAATAATTTTAAAAACCACTTAGAAAATACCTATTTTGTACTATATATATAATGTACCGTTTTCAGAACAATTTTACATTTGCTATTTGAAATAAAAAATCGTTTCTCATTTCAAATGCATCATAACATCGTAGCAACTATTTTTCAACATCTCTGGTCAGTATTTGGTTGTTAAAAAAACCCAGGTAAGCATTTCTAACTTATTTATGAAGGGGTGTCGAGCTTTGTTCGGTAGGTACGAGCCCTTCCCTGCGGGACATAGGTATTCCAACCTGTTCTGTCCCGCTGTTCGTAGCCTCTATACAATCTTCATGTACAGGTGTCAGCAGGCAAAAGTCTCCTTTTTAATCCACTGTACTCAAAGACCCTTTTGTGCAAAAACAATTTACACAAGCGTATCATCTTACACTCGCTTGCTCACTCACATTAAAAAATAAGGAGGAAATTATTAAGTCTTTTTATCGAGGACACGATTATGTTTTTAATTATATATGTACAAACTACGTGAGAACTTTTCTGATTTATATTATCCACTGAGTAGATTTAATTTCAAAACGAGTCACACAATTTTAGAGAAATAATTATATGTTAGGAACGGTTTATGGAAAAAAATCCGAAGGAAAGAATGCCCCCTGGAAAAAAACCCTTTGACAAAAATCTCCGAAAAAATCTTTTAAGCTAGGCTTTACAACTTCTTAACAATTTTTTTAATTTAGAGCTAACATTATTCACAAAATGCAGATTACAAAAAAAAATTGTTTGACGAAACTGTGCTAAGAGTATCATTGAATAATAATAACTTTATTGTCCTCTCAGTCTCACCTAATATATATAAGATTTATTGCATGTGCTACAGTTAAGTTTGTGTATACCTGTTTTGAATTCTTTTTTAGTAAAGTCTTTATTGTTTTTGATTTTGTTTAGTAAGTTATTGGTTCTAAACGATATAAAGAAGTCAGTAAAATTTGAAATATATTTGTCTAATATTAAAGAAACATTTCCCAGAAAAGGTCAACGAATTAAAGATTGATTTGCTAAATTTTTGTATTAAAAACTCACTACCATAACTTTATATAATACTGACTTTGATTTATTTCTTCTATACACGCTTATACCTATTTGCGGGGGACTTTTCTCTGGGGGTTAATTTTGTCATTAAATTGCAGTCTCACTTAACATAATTTTCACACAACTTTACAAAATAAATTACTTGCCAGGAACATACAAGAACATAGAGGAAGCAAAGAAAATGAATAACTCCATCACAACATTTCTGACTTAGATAAATAAGAATAAAAATTGAAATTGAATTATAATTTCTTTAAATTTATCGAACACATTATTTAAGTAATAAATAATTCTACATGAGGTCGTTGTTTGTAGTAGATAATGAATAATACAGCCATAACTTTCGAAGAAATAATTTGAGAGATTCAGCACTTGATGAAGTGCTACATCTAAAAGCACTTAACATTATCTAATGAAACTTTTACCGCCTTTTTCCTTTGTACTTTCCTCTCTTGCGCTGATAACAATAATTAATCTTAAAGTCTTTAGCAAACGAGCTACGTATGTACGATATAATTTCAACTTCTTCCAATAAAATGATTTCTATACGTATATTTATTATATGACAATTAGTTTATTTTGCCGTAACAGTAAAAGTCACAAATAATGAAGATTCAGTTGTAGAATGATTTACTGCAATGCTTGACTTGCAGTCAATTTTAGATATGCAATTCGCTTTATTTATTATTCGAAAGCTCACGATTTTGATGCACTTTCTAGTTCGTGATAGACATTGCTTAACCCATGTGTAGTATTTAGCTATCTATTTTCATACAGAAAAGTAAGGAACTATTCTTCAGAGAAAATTAATTATGTGAATACTTACATGATATTTGCTCCTAACTTATTAATTTGGTTTGCGTGCCTATCACGTAAAATCTAAATTGTTAAATAAAAATAAATCTATCTTGTTAAAAATACGAAATACCTTAGTTTGTTGAAAATGTCAGTAAATGGCGACTTCTTTTTACTGAACAGCTTCGGTTTGGTTAGTTATTTATGGATGCTACGTTTGGTGTGCTAATATCTAATAAGATCGAAATAACGATCCGCATCTGCTGCTTTCGATAATTTTTTGACCAAATACTACATGCTATTTACATGGAAAATATTTAATAGCCTCAATCATTTTTAACAAATGTTTTAGATAAAGGTTTTAAGAATATTTTTTTCACATTTTTCCAGCATTCCTAATTTTTTATTTCAAAAATGCAGATGCAGTAGCATCCTAATTTGATTTTTATATAAGAAATTGAATCTTGGCTAGGCACTTGGTGAAACATATTTAATAAGATTAAGAAATAAAACACTTGGTACACTTTTGTTTTACAGTTTTTATTTAGAACACTCAAAAACAATTGTTTGAATTCTCTTTGATAATGGCTTAGCAGCCGAAACAATTGTTAGAGTGTTTTAAATAAAAACTGTGAAACAAAAGTGTACCAAGTGTTTTATTTTTTAATCTTATTTGATTTTTAATTAGAACATTGTGATTTTCTGTTTATTTTCTATAATTTTGCGTTTTATTGGTACATACCTAGCTGAACTGTATTATAATATAATTGTTGGGATTATTATAAAAATAATCACGTTATTTTCTTTTTCGTGTTTGACTACATTATGATAGTATTAGACACTGAATTTGATGTATGTTTGAAGATAATGAATAATACGATCCGTTTGGTTTTTGCTGTTGTTTATTTAAAAGATATCATAATACTAAACTTAAAACTATCTGTAAATACATAAATTACTTAACCTACAGGGGGGGAAATGGTACAAACGGGTTGTTGTGAATTGACTATGAAATGGGTCCTGTAGAAATTCCGAAGAACGGCTGGCTATTGTGATTATATGATGGTGTAAAATTAGCTGTTCAAGAAATAAGAGTGGTAAATCAATAAATAACTCAAAATAACTCCGAACAACTTAAAATATATACAATTATACCCTTCAGGTAGTGTCCTACATACTGAATAATAATGTATAACTAAAATGATAAATTATTAAGTTAATAGGTATTGATCGAAGGAAGGTAAGACTGTGAATGAATGTTGTGCAAAAGACAGAATACAATTAACGAAACAAGTGTGAGAAAGCTACACAGGAAATTTATATTACGATACAATCCGAAAGGAAAATGTTTAGTTCCCTATCGCCAATTTCTATAATTACACTTCAGCAACAAAAACCAAAATAACACCGGTACCCACTAGGTAACATTATACATCACAAAAAAAACACACAGGGTGATACTTGCACCCACAGACGGCTTAAAAATTTTGATGTAGTTTATAACCCAAATTAAATTAAATATATTTTTTAATACTTTGATATATGCGCTACTGGTTTCTGTTACTGAAAAAATTCGCAGTTTCATTGCATTTGGATTAGTTTTTAAGGATTTAGCAGTGTCAATATAAAACAAACGAAAAATTGCATTTTTTAAATTGAAGTTTTTAGCAACACAAACCAGTAGCATATATCAAAGTTATTAAAAAGTTATTTATCTAGAAATTTGGATTATGAAACTCACCAAATGTTTTACGCAATGCTATGCAAAAAATTAGCTAAATTCGAATATACAGGGTTTCATGAAAAACAATTAAATTTAAATAACCAATAGTCTTGAAATTGTAGTATATAACGTAAAAGCTGACGCTCTTTCTAATTGAAATACTTACAGTCATCGTTCACTTCCAATGGTACCGGAATTTGATACCAAGATTATTATTTTTAATTGAAAGCTATGCTTTTGATATTTATGAATTCAACGTACCTTTTAGACCGACTTTGATAATACAATTCAATTCCATAAATTAGAAGTTATTGAGATTTTTCGATTTTTCTGTAATTTTTGAAAATTGCATAACTAAATTTTAAACATCCTGTAAGCATTTACGACACGGAAGACACAAATCCGGATGTAGGTAAGTACGAGACAGCTTATCACCAAATATGACAGTTTTTATGTTAGTTGGATAATTCGTTATTCAGTACCTATAGCGATGCAATTTTCAAAATTTTCGGAAAAATCAAAAACTACTAATTTTTGGGATGGAGTTGTACATATTATTAAAATCCATCTAAAAAAATTCACCGAATTCAAAAATGTTATAAAGAACAGTCTTCCATTTTCGGTTTTCGGTACAACTGGCAGTGACCAATAACTGCAAGTTATTATTTTAATTTTAAAAGAGCATCAACTTCTACGTTATTTGCCACATTTTTTCAAACACTACCGGTATTTTAAACTGAAAACCCTTTGATGAACGAGTTACCTGAAGAATCCTATATCTATACAAAATATCACAACGTTCCCTACGGGAAATTAAAGTTGAAATAGAACAACTACGGAGTAGTTGTTTCTATTGATTCCATATGTTTGAGGTAACGTTTATAGTATACAAAGATATGTATAGTGATAGTGATAGAACTAAAGTTGAAATAAAATAAACAAATTCCTTGCTCCGTCATATATGTAGATATCTTGCTGTTAGCTTAACAACATTTTGCTCCGCTGTTCATTTGTATTTAGCACAATCAACAAAAAAACACCTGTCACACCGTTCCGTCGTCGATATGTATTTAATGAAGTTTACAGGAAAACAATTTTGCTCTCGCTAATAAAATAAAATTGGGCGGATTAAAATCAGGAAACGAGAAGCTTAGGTATACTTATATTAAAATATTAAGTCTAAATATGCGATCGCACTTATATGTATGCATATTATATACATTTGTATATAAAAAGACGGGATATATATAGATATATAAGCGATATGCAAATGATGTGTTCGATTAAGTGGAATGTGAAAGACAAAAAATAAGTCCAGCTGGCCGGTGTCTCTTCGTTTCCCCAACTTGGTCTCATCAAATGAGTCTGTTTTCTCAAGTAATTGCATTAGTTGAGAAATTGCACTCTTCCGACTAGATATAAACGAAGAAATCGTTTAGTATGTATATGCAAGTTGCTAGTTATAGTTGCTAGTGGATGGCTAGTTGGCTATGAGAGAAGAAATTCCGCAGCATAAGGTTGAAGTGGAACAGCATGGGGTCGAAACCTAATTATGAACGCAATCTGGCTTCTATGTAGTAAATGCCCTTAATTTATTGATAATGGCGTTTTGATTTATAAATTGCGTCAAAGCCTTCCAATAAAACGCTATAACATACACTATTTATGAAAGTGATGCAACTGAAATAAAAATTTACCATTAGTTATCAATAAATCCGAGTCAAAATGGAATAATGCTATAACTCGAATTTATAAATATACTGAATAGCAAGGTTAGGTATTATACTTAAACTATTACACAGGTCAATGTGGATCAGGAAACTAAGACCGGAAATGTCCGAATCTGGCCTCAGAATTGCCTTAACATGTCAGAATAACCTCAAATTCCAATAAATGCAATTTTTGACCTTTTCGTTAACATTACTACGTGAAATAATAGGAGAAAAACCAAGAGAATATATATTTCCGCGCAATCTTTGATAGCTGAACCAGAATTTGCCCCAGCGCATCTACATTTTGAAATATATTAACCTCAAAATCCGAATATTTTGGCCTGAGATTATGATATTTATAAATTTCAATGCGCTAGAGAGTAACCCTGGGACTAGATTCGAGTTCACCGTCGAGGAATTCATCGAAAATGATTACCTTCTTTTCTGATTCATTTCACCTCTCTATAGTTTCCCCAAAAAGAGGACACTACAATGGCGAGTTGAAAAAAAAAACAGGAGGAAAATAATCATTTTCGATAAATTTCTCCAGACGAATTCGATTCTGTCTTCAGAATTACCATATAGCATATTCAAATTTTGAGATATCCTTATCTCAAACCGAAATAAACCAAATTTACCATCATTTGTACTTTTAAATTAACATAATTCAAAATTTTAACGTGTTGAGACAATTTTGGCGTCAAATTGTAATTCAGCGACAAAAGCTATTGTGGAAAGGACTACCCTTTTAGTAGATTTTTACTATTGTATCACGTAATGTTGCTCTCAAAAAGGCCAAAAATACTACTTTTTTGAGGTTATTATATTTTAAAATCCTGAGGTTCTGAAGCCAGATTTGGCTGAGCATTGCAAATTACGTCCTAAATGACTTCCTTTTGTTGCTTTCAATTTCAATCTCTGATTTTAAGTGTTAAACGAGATAACTCCCTTACGAAAATAAAAAGTTTGCCAACATAACAGTAGGCCAAACTAACAAAATAAGGAATTTTTTACAGTAAATGTATAATAAAATAATAATAATTATAATTATTACGAGTTAATTCGAAATATGCAAAGTAATACAAGGAGAAAAAAAAAAAGAAATTATTAAAAGTTAACCAATCGTACATTCAATACCTTAAAATCTTCAAGTGTAATGCGAAATATAGAAATATCTTAAATTATTTTATTAATTAACAAACATATATATATATATATTGATAGACGAACGATTAAAACGTCAGCTTAAGTTTCGTGGACGAGAACTCTGGAATAAAATTTTGAATTTCAGCGCCTGGCTATCGTTTTCTGCATACCAATTAATACTTATTCAAAAAAGAAGGAATCAACAATATAAATCAATGCCGGTAGGGGTATTAGCCCTCGCAGTAGTTGTTTCTGTTCATTCCATATTTATATCTATATCTATATTTACAATTAATACTTGTTTGTAACTGATAATACTTATTTACAAATATGCAAAGCAATATCACTTAATACTTTTTGGCTTAATATTGAGTTATATTTCTTGCAAGATGAACATATTAAATTGTTTCAACATACTTTATTAAAATGTAAACAAAGTTACTTCGATCTAGTTGATCTTTCTCAAGAGTAAACAGATATTATATATATATATATATATATCGCTCTCCCAATTTATCCATTGTAAGTTGCCTCACAATCATTACAACAGGTTTGATAAACTCTGCTTTTTGATTCCGGTGGTTGTATTGGTTTATTTTTTACTAGTAGTTTAACAATTTAAATTTAGTCAATAGTCAAATAGAATTAGGCTCTACTAGCTCCCCACTCCTGCAATGTAAATTGTAGATGCATATAAATATGTTGACATTAGTTTTAGTTTCACAAACGTTGCACTATCGGATCTCTTTATTATTTTCTATATTAGAACATGTTTTATCGAGTATTGCACCGTCGATAATTTGAATTATATTAAGTTGTTGGTTATTTTACCAGTATGTAATATAATTGTTTAAAAACCGTCAGCTGAAGTTTCGTGGAAGAGAATTCAGGAGCAAAACTCAGAATTTCAGCTATCGTTTTCTGCAAACCAATTAAAACTTGTTTGTAACTGATAATAATTATTTACAAATATGTAAGGCCATAACACTTATTCAACGTTCTGAAAGGAAATGAGTATCTCTGCCCACACATCTTTACGCTTTTAGCCTGAGGAATTGCAACGTGTAAGGGTTTCTTATGTTGTCATATATTTTACGGTGATTACTACGAAATAACAGCAATTGTTATTGTATTTTAAAACGTTTTTCTCAAATAACTAAAAGTATCCCTTATCTTAGATTGTAATAATTAACTTTTTCATCCTTTCGATCAGCCTTTAGACGTTTTAATGGTAAGAATAAGAAAATGGAATAAAATAAAGGTGACATATTGCATGTGCATCAATTACATTGTGATTCTGATAGATGTTAATAATAAAGAGAATCAGCTGGTTTAGTAGTTGTTAAACAATTCATTAAAATTCGTGTATACGCAAATTTACATACGGGGAACAAATGCCTCGTTCTCTGTCAGTCTTCTTCCAGAGTCGACTGGCGAGCCGGAGAAAGACATAAATAAGCCCTCGAATATAAAGTTAAGGCCAGATGTAGATTGCATTTGAATACAATTACGTGCTTCTGAGCAGTCGTACATAAAATTAATTGTGACTATATAGAAAGTTTAAACACTTCAATGGCAAATCAGAGATTTGGATCGACGATAGCTTGCATAAATTCGAACGCGAACACCTTCTTTTATCTGTGACAATAAAAATGCGAACTGCGACACTCGCGCGAGACTCCTCCAGCGACCTGCCTCTTCCTTCTTTTGCTTTTCTTTCCTTTCCTTTCCTTTCCGATGGCATTCCTCAAGAGAACTTGATTTTCCACTGACACACTTGTTCACACTTTTCAAATTTTGACAAATAGTAAACAATTGTTAAAGAATCAATGAAGTGCAATTTTGACTCGCACGTCAAGAGTTTGGTACCTTATCAATAGTGACCGGATTATATGTAACGTAAAAAACTTCAAACATGCATGGAAAGTGTCAAGGTATGCAACATGCAATAATCAAAAAGCAACAACATTTAGTTTCTTTGTTAATGAAGAACCACCATGTAATTAATAAATTACCGACAATATATTCTAAAAAGAAGGAATTAAAATCCCTATTCGTCTAAATATTAAGATCAAAGATCTCAAATTTGGAACGCGTCCTACGAAGTAGGCACAACGAACCGAAAGCCATTTCCCACGACCGGTTTCGACCTATCGGGTCTCATCAGGTGGGCGCTTGCAGAAAGGCCTTTACAGGCTATATTATAAATATAAATATAAATATGGAATCAACAGAAACAACTACTCCAAGGGCTAATACCCCTACCGGCATTGAATTACACTGTTGATTCCGATGGATTCTTAGACGAAGATAACATATTCAATGCCGGTAGGGGTATTAGCCCTCGGAGTAGTTGTTTCTGTTGATTCCATATTTATAATTATGTTTATATTTATCGACAATAGTTAACAATTATTTACCATTTCGTTATTCTTGTAAACATGAACAATCATATGTCATCGATCGTTCAAAATATTCTTATAAGTGAGATAATTGGACAGTATTTGAATTTGAATGCTATTTGAATGCCATATTAGTAGGTACTTATTGTTTCTTATAAAAGTTCACCCGTCCCATTAATAAAACTATCAATTTTATAAAAAGGTCCAAAGCCTGATTTATTATTTACTCAAAAATTTTCCAAACTTTTCTTTAAGTTTACGCAGGAATATCATGAGCGTAGATTATATTAAATAATATACAAGCGACTTTCAACTGTCTAATACAAAAGAAACTGTTTATACAAAAAATTAGAAAACTTGTCCTTCGACTATCAACTTTTGTGTTTTGGTCATATAATATAAACACAAAATTTCGCAAACGTACCTATAACTTCTTAAATCCATTGCAAGAGATTTAATTTTGCATAGTGTTTTGTATCGCATTAGACCACAAATAATAACAATTGATTAATAATAAATTATTAATTACAGTTGGCTGGAAATCCAGAGATTTCGTTAAGAAAGGAAAAAAATATTTTATTACTCATAACAACTTTTTATACGGTACCCACAATATACCGAAAATTAAACCATGCTAAATTTCAAGTTTCTCCGTTTCATGGTTTTTGATAAAATTGGCTGTGACAGACGGGTAGACGCGTATGTGATCTTAAAAGAGATTCCATTTTCGTTTTGAGACAGGTAATATAATATAGTCACTACCCTTCTACCATAATATGGTGTAGGATTTCATGGTTCATTTTCTTTTCGATTTATTTTTAGTATCTTGATAAATATCTTCCAGTTTTTCCTATGCTAAGCTAATTCCTACACTTCTTTATTTTTTCAACATTTTTTCTATCATCTCAAATCTTCTCTGATCTTCCTCTTCTTTTTTCTCTTCATGTTCACACCATTGCTGTTCAGATTCGTTTCATTTATATGTTGTGAAATATACGACACGAATATCCAAACCACCCTATATAGCTACTACTTTTTTGTATCTTCCATAGCAAACTTCACATGTAATTCTTATCTGTTTAATTCGATTTCTTATTCTGTCTTTTCCAGTTATTCTTTTAGTTCGTTTGAGGAATTTAATTTCTAACACTTGAAGTGCTCTTTATATGTCTATTTAATATCTCGGATTCGATTCCATACAGAACACTTTTATAGTCTTTTGTTTTCATTTCTCTAGGTAAATTATTTTGTTGAAGAACCTGTTTATCTGATGCCAAAGTCTTGCTGATCCAAGGAATTTTCTGTATTACCTCACTGTTTCATCTACGTTTATCTAAAAATCATTTTTTTTTGTATTTTCTTCCTTTTGAGGTTGTTTTATGATATTTCAAAAAAAAGTATATCCTACTGACACAACGTTGTGATTAATTACCAGTTTTATTGCAGCTTAAAAGAAAATATAAAAGCGAAAACAAAATCTTAAAAGTTATTCATGACAGTTACACACTATAGGGAAAGGCCAAATCTAATTAAAATGTGAGTAGTCGTAATTAATGTAGTCATAGACTTACATATAGTAGGTAAATATTAGGAAGAAGTCTGACAGTTTTAGTCTTTTGTTAAATATATTATGAAATTACCACCCTTTTTGTGTAAGCATATGTAATGTTACCTTAGTAAATTTTCTAAAGTCATTAATTTGTCTGGACTTGAAGCACTTTCTTTTTAAATTTATGATCGTATGTTTCCATAAATTTTGACGATACGGTCAGAATTCCATATACATACACATACATGGGTGCGTGGCACGAAGCAAGAAGCAAGGTAACCGTGTTTAAAATAAATAAGAAACTAAAAGAGATAGCGAGATCTTTGGATATGTGTACAAGTATTTACTAGTCTGTCAAGTCGGAGGGACAGACAAGTTACTTACACATATTTCCTTCACTCGTAGCTATCATTAACCCGTAAATCGATGGTATTTTCTAATTAATATGCACATCTAAAACTGTCAAAATTATATCAGATATATCAAAAGCAACTTGCCGTCTCGTAATAATTAGATTACATTCTCAAAATAGTTAGTGACTTTTTACATGTTATAAGCTATCCTTTTCCATTGTGCTTGTTTCTTTACCACAGAAAAATTAATAAATGTGAACATAGCTACGGATGAATCCGTGGTCTGAATTAGACACATTATTACGGGAAAGGACAAACTAAACTAAAGGACATATAATGTACATATGTATAATAATAAAATTTAAACTTTCTAGGGTGCACTTACTGTGAAACATTTTTTTTTTCAAATTTCAAGAAAGAAGTATTCATTATTAAAAATATAGCGTTTAATAATAACTATAAGCCGAACATTGTAGACATAATGATCAATCGAAAACTTAACAAGAAAGTTCAAAAACTACTCTTTAATGATAATTTTAGTATAAAAACAGATAATATTTATTGTTCTTTGCAGTTTGTCAATAACGTAAGTTCAAAATTCAAATCACGACTTAAGAAACTAGGAATTACTACAATAGAATGTAGAAAGAACATGTTGGTTAATATTAAACCTAAAAGCAATATTAAATAAAAAAATGGAATTTACAAATTAATTTGTAAGGATTGTAGTGCGAGTTATTTATGACAAACAGGAAGGGCAGTAGAAACACGTATAAATGAACATTTAAATAATATTAAAAAATCTGACAAAAAAACTGGCTGTTCAGATCATTGTCTAAGTCTAGGACATAAGTTAGACATAGAAAACAAAAATCTTACACACGAATATAACAAAGGGTAAAAAGTTATCGCTTCTAGAATCCTTAGAAATAAGCAAAGCTTTGTATAAAAAAGAAGAACTTATGAACAACCAAGTCCGGAGCGCTACTCTCGAATTAACCCTTTAACGTAAACCATAAATACCCCTCTAAGACCATAACTTAATTTTTTAAACCTCATGACCCTGTAGTGTAAGACGTTTATACCTCATAACCCGGGGGGTAACTATCCTACGCGTTAAAACAATGTTTAAATACATTAAGATGCTTTCCTCCGGGAATGAGATAAATATAAATCTCACATTAGGGTTTAAAATATATAGATTATGGTTTTATGTGGGTGTTTGCGGTTTAGGTTAAGGCGTTTAAAATGCTTAGATGTTTAATGATTTGGGTTTAATATTTTAGGTATAGTGTATTTATAGTGTATGCCCCCTTACCTTCTAAGACGATTCTAGATTTTCAAACATTTACTACCAAGCGGCGTGGTGTAGTGCTCTAGATCATTGCTTAATATTCGGAAGGTCATCGGTTCGAACCCGGGTCCGGTTGCTCTGGTTCAAGTTTTCTGTGGTTTCCTTGAATCACTTAGGCAAATGCTGGAGCAGTAATATTCCACAGATAATCTTTCACTTCTCTTCTGTCTTTATTTCGTCCGTCTCATCTTTCTCTCCCTAACCACACCACCCACCCATTCTCGAGATTCCTGAAAGGAGGCTGAAGAGGGTCTTACGCCCTACCCTCCTGATTTGCACTACAGTGTAAGTCGGAGGGACAGCCCGCCCACCAGCACGAGTAGCTGGTAGGAATGGAACACAAAAAAGTTTTTTTTTTAACTTTTACTGTCGTAAAATACAATATATTACGTTATGAAGTACAATATTATCGTAAATATTTTTTTATGTGAATTTGAACAATCTAAACAGCACCTTTTAATGGTCAACAAGTCTTACAGGTCGTCAAGAGTATAGACTGCCGAATAAATTAATATTATTGTGAAAAACCATTTGGTTAAGTAAGATAAGAAGCGAATTCGAAGATACAGGATCGTTCACCAAACGTTCTTCTGATCGTGTTTAAGTGCACAGAGCAATTCGATTTTATATTATTATTTTGTTTTTTATAAATTAATAACACCAACTGGTCACTGTGGAGTGTCGTATAAGCATGTCATTTTTTCGCCCACACATGCAATACAATTGTATAATAATTTACTTACTAATCTGTACTGTTCAGATAGATAGTTATTTAAATTACAAAGTTAACAAATAAAACGATCGAAACGTTTTACATTTTTATGTTAATGTTAATAAAACTGCTATTTATTTACTCCAAAGACAATAAAATAAGTAGAAATCATTCGACGTTAAGAATAAACTTTACGTTAGACAGGCATACAGAAAATACAATATAAATAGACAATTTATAATTATTCTTCTAACAATTCTTAAAAAAAATCGGCAGGTAGTTACTTATTGACATGTAAGGTATACATAGGAGATATGTAGAAGAAGAAATGACATAAGCTTTTTTGTAGTACGTTTGAAATGGAATTCTTTTTTATTATGGTAACACAAAACGGAACTAATGCGAGGCGAGCGATTCTGTTTCTTCATTTAAGCAACTTTTTACCTGTTAAAGGCCAGTTATTAAGTGTGTGGCGCGCAACTTTAGGTTTTATGCTATGTTATGTAGCCCACATCGCCATCGCCGTTAGTACACGCAGTATGTGATTTATCGGGTAGTTTTACTTCAGGTTCGATAGCTTCGGTTGCTCATAAAATTGAACGAAAAAGGCAACAAGTACTATACCATGAAAACATCTGTCAGCCGCCTTATACTTGCATCACGATCTAATTACGAAACTGAAAACGAGACGTTTCTGTTTGTGATCTCGAGGGGCGCCTGTGACGAATTTTCTTTTCAATCCGACCAACAATTCAAAACCAAGGTTACATTTGCTCTCGCACATAATAACAAAAAGAAATAGCTGTCAGCTCGTCTGAAAAGGGATAACTTTAATCTCAACCTCCAATCTCAACTCGTATCTAACCTTGAAAAATGATATTTCTTTATGATGGACCCAGTCTTGGTTCCACTATTTAAACTAACGACCAAGTACATCTCGGATTTTTATTATAATATCTATTTGATGTTTAGGATTGTGCCGAAATTTTAAACTAACGGCTAATGTCTTTGATAATTTAATTATTATTTATAGTAGATGCGCCTAGCATACCTTTTACGTACTATGTTAATTATACATGATAAATAGGAAGTGGCATTAATTATCGCGTCTTAAATTCCGGCTATAAACATTTTTACAACGAAAAATTACTCTTAAAGTGTACGATTTAGTATCTCTCCGAGTCATTACAACGTTGCATATTAAATAGCGGAATTGCTAATAGTGAGTGCTCTTACGTTCACTGTCTACTAGAACTTGTAAATACATATATCCCGAAGGCGTTAATTTTCACACTTGGTCTGTTCGCCTATCGAAATTCATTTGAGGACAGTTCCGTAATGGTAGCTAATTGTTCAATTAATGTCTTTTGAAGACAACGCCTGTTTCATTAATTTTATAATATTTCTTTGAAAGTCGATTTTCTCATTTTCATTTGAAGAACTAAAAAAATAAAAATAAAATAATAATAAAGAACATAAGTTCTGGCTCATTTATTTACTGATGCTGTTAGACGTGGATCACGATTTCGAACTTGTTATTTTTCATCAGCACCCCGTAGGCAGTTTCGATAAATCATCAACTAAACCGAAGCTGTTTCACAAAAGCGAGTTGATATAATATCATTGTATGGCAGTATATCGTCATTTACTGATATTTGCTGCTAACTCTAGTATTTTATACGTTTGACAAGGCCTTACTCCTAAGTATAATTCACCCCAGCACACCACCGCGAAATCGGACAACTTAATTAACTATAGCGTACCTTTTAAGAGGTGCATTACAAAAAAAAGAAAAAATAAATCATACCCTCTTGACGATATTGTTATGTTAGTTGAGTTAACCTAACCTAACCTATGCTAACAATTAATTAACCCCTTTAGACCCACCCAATCTCCCGACTGGCCAGTACGGGCCTATTCATATTTGACAAGGTTCTAACAGAAGGTATCTATTTGCCAAACGGAAGAGGCTTATTAACTAATTAAATAATGAATATTAGGTTCTCGGATTGTAATTTATCGGGACTACCAGTTGTAGATTACGATTTCGCTCTCAATAGTAGTTTGGACAAATCACTGTTTAAATATTATGTAAATGCCAATATGTCGCCATCTACAGTTACATTTGGTTTTCAATATTTCTACTCTAACTGCAACGTTTACGTAACAACTTTTAACATTATACCATGTGTTTGTACGGAGTTAGAAGGTGATCACTTGTTTTTAGAACTTATTTTCCTTAACGATGTTATTTATATCGGCGTGTGAGGCATTATACCTACAGGTACATTTAGGATTGTAAATATGCGCATTCCTTTCCTATTGTTCCATTGTTAAAAGATTGTTCTACAAGTTTCTAACTTTGTTAGTGTCCAGACAAAGTAGTCATTTGGAATGGTAACTTTATTGTTTCATTTCCACTGGTTTGGCTACATTTTAAGGCATTTTTTATTTTTTTACTGTATACCATGTATACCTACCAATAATTCTATATTTCTATATTTCCCCCCCTTATTTTAGGGTCTCGTAGAATCAAAACTAGTATAGCGACATATAAGAGTTTATTTTCTGAAGCTACCCAATTGTTTTGCCTTTTGGTAAGTCAATAATTTGTTTTTCGAAATGGCGTTGGATGTTAAAATAGTAGGATAAAGCAAGAATAGATGTACGACCTTTTGCAAAACAATGCATAACTTATATATATAAACATTAAAACAATTATGTTCGATTAATAGTAGTATGAAGACTTTTACGACCAACGTCAATAGAATTATGATAACTTACCACGACCCAAAAGTCTGGTAAGTTATCATAATTCTAATTATGTACGAATAATACACCCTTACTTTACTAGTGCTCTAGATCATTGCTTAGCGTTCGGGAGGTCACCGGTTCGTATCCGGGTCCGTCTGCTCTGGTCCAAGTTTGCTGTCGTTTCCTTAGATCACTTAGGCAAGGAAAGGAAAGGAGGCTAAAAAGGACCTTACGACCAACCCTCCGGCTTTGCAGGACTGCCCACCCAACAGTAGTAGTAGCTAGTGGGAACGAAACATTCAAAAAATTTTTCACAACAACACAAATCATTCAATATGCCTTCAGAAACAATCATAATAATTCAATAAGCATTAATTCGTATTTCATATTCGCAGACGTGACCTTTATCAACCTCTATTTTATTTCATAGTAACATTGCCTTTATTGTAATTATCACTGTAATTTTTAGTTTGTCATTAAATAATTAAAAGTGAAAGACAGTTTGACTCGCATCCTTTTGAACTACTCTAGTGTCAGAAATAACACTAGAAGTGTAAGCAATTAAGTTTGCACATTTTACATATTTCCTTACTATAATCTTAAATTAATAACTTAAAACAAACAATAATATCCATAACAAATCATTATAAAATATTGTAGGATTTACTAAACTTAACTTAAAGGATTCAGGGATTATATAAAAAATTGTTAAATAGAAATGAATCAGAATGAAGTCTTAGTCGAAGTATTGATTGAATGATCGAATGATTGAATCCCCGAATGATCCCCAAATCGCGCCACTAGTTTATATAGGAACGCTTAAAATACATCACAAGTACCGTTTATGGTACCAACGAGGGTTGCTGTGCGACAAGATTTCCCTTTTTTATAGCAAACTGAAAGTTGATGCACTTTTTACTAGCTCTAGGGCGATGAATAAGAATTTGAAAATACAAATGTGATTTTAAGAATAAAAACATATGGTTAAATAATGAAAACAATGGAATACAACATTGTGTACTATTTTCACATCCGACATCATCTGCGAAAAACAAGGTAGTGACTCCAAAAGCTACCTTGATATAGCCTTTACACTAAAAGGCGAAACGATACTATCGGTTGAGGAAATGAACTCTTTTTTGTGCTTATCCAGGCTTTGATTATGAATGTAGATTTTGTTGCAATTCCGTTACAAGAACACACGCACAAGGAACATATGGTTCAAACAGTGTTTTACTAATAAATATAATATTATACAAGTATGTCCATAAATTGGAAGAAACACAGAAACAAATAATATTGTTTTCTGTTTCCCATAGGCGACTAAAATACACAGTACTCATGTTTATAATACGTTAACGTATGCCGGAATTCAGGACAATAAACAAATGTACGCAACACAGACACTCATCCACATCAGACAACTACTGAGAGTGAGTTGAACCGATGGCCGATGCGATGGTATCTCTGTTCAGAAAGCGGGATATGCGGTCTCGCGATGCTATCGCGTTACTTGCCTTCAAAACTATATAATCCTTCTTGAATAAAGTTGTTTTATTCTTGATAAAAATGCCTATCGGCGACGCCATTTATGGGCTATTTCGCTTCTTCATGCTCCAGTCGAAGCAAATACATAATCCTTAACTACGCATTCCTATATTTTATTTTATGTATGTATGTAGAGGTACCCTTGTACCCCATGTACTCACTCCTATCAATTCGTACGACTATTACAACTTCGTTTGCTTAGTTCTATCTGTATCTATCTGTATATCTGCTATAGTAACTAGCCAATTACGTAATAAATTCTGGAACGAATCAAACATATACCTATGTAACATTTTTGTAAGTACGTAACCATGTTCAATTACAAATGCCTTGCTTAAGGATATTCATTTTGTGCCATAAAAATAATAATCATTACAAATTGCAAGTTAGCTTTTTTTTAGTAACTTAATATGTACCAATTAGTGTAGTAACACGTCAGAAATTTACGATATAATGAAGAATAATACGTTTTAGTAAATAAAGTTAAATAAATATAAATAAGGAATCAACAGAAACAACTACTCCGAGGGCTAATACCCTTACCGGCATTGAATTACACTGTTGATTCCGATGTATTCTTAGACGAAGATATAACATATTCAAAAAAGAAGGAATCAAAATCCTTATTCTTCTAAATTTTAAGATCAAAGATCTCATATTTTGAACGCGTCCTAACAAGCAGGCACAACGAACCGAAAGCCACATCCCACGACCGGTTTCGACCTATCGGGTCTTATCAGGTGGGCGCTGAATATTTTATATTTTCGTCTAGGAGTCCATCGGAATCAACAGTGTAATTAAGTGCCGGTAGGGGTATTAGCCCTCGGAGTAGTTGTTTCTGTTGATTCCATACTTATATTTATATTTATAATATAGCCTGTAAAGGCCTTTCTGCCAGCGCCCACCTGATGAGACCCGGTAGGTCGAAACCGGTCGTGGGATGTGGCTTTCGGTTCGTTGTGCCTACTTGTTAGGACGCGTTCAAAATGTGAGGTCTTTGATCTTAAAATTTAAACGAATAAGGATTTTAATTCCTTCTTTTTTGAAAGTTAAATAAAATTAGTATAATTAAATAACATTAAAATCGTTATTTATTCTTGAGAAGACGAAGTCTTTTTATTTCAATACGTTGTATATTATATGTCGCGTTGTCTACTAAGAAACGACTGCAATATTAATTTAGTTACTTACATTTGTATATGTATAGGCAACTAAAATATTAATAAATGTTTCCGGGGAGGTAAAAGTTAGTTACACTAGTCAACGTGGATCAGGAAACTAAGACTAGAGTCCAGAGGTGTATTTTAGGAGGCTTCACAACGTCGGATTATATCTTAACCTCAAATTCCGAAAAATGCAATTTCTGACCTTTTTAAGAGTATAAGCTGATACGTGAGCTAAAAGGACAAAGTAACCAATAGAGTAGTGATTTCCGACTAATCTTATCGCTGAGCTATAACATGACCTTAGAATTGTACCAGAGTATCAATTTTGAAATATCCTGGTCTTAATATCCGATGCTAAGGTTGATTGTTTGGTTGTGAGATTAGCATATTTCTAAATTTCAATACGCTAGGGTTTTTCTGGGACCAGATTCGAGTTCGTTGTCGAATAATAATTTAATTGAAAATTAGTATCTTCTTTTTTATTCAGATCTTCGTAGTGATGGTGTGGAAAAACAAAGGAATTCTCAATAACAGAGCACTAATACAATGGTGGGTAAGGAAAAAGCACGAAGAAAGCTCTAACACATTGAAATTTTTAAATATTCCAAATCGCAAAACAAAGCACGTAAAATTAGCGTTATTTGGATTTTTAAGTTAAGAAACTTCAAAACCTTGACATACTGAAGCAATTGACCTTTTACTTAACGTAATAATAGCATGAAAACGCCAAAAGTTGCATTTTTCTTATTTTTAAGGTTAGGATATAAAAAATCCAAGCTCGAACTCAACGTCGCAAATTATGTCAGAAATGACTACCCTTTTGTTGTAAATCCAGGGGAAATGGCAGCCTCTCTGCACGCTTGTGGCATAACGTTCTTGGACTTTTTTAAGATCAAAAATTAAGGAGTAGTAGATCTTCAAGAAAAAATAACATGTGACATAGGTACGTTTCGTCAAAATCTTCGTCCTTTGGAATGGTAGTAATTAATGTCGGGAGAAGCTAAGGTTTTGGCGAAACATGAATATATCACATGTTACATTGATTGTATGAATAAATTTATACTTCGTCATCTTGACAACATGCTCTTTTGCATTTTGAAGAAGTTATTGAAAAAAAAATGTTTTTGAAACTAAAAGAGTGTTCCTTTTTCTCTCATTGTTATATTATTATTTTAGTTTCTATCAATCTTGTCTTCTTAGTCGCTTACCTGTTTTTAAAAATACGGAATTCGATCGTCATATAACTCACCTACGTTGTTTATGGGTATTAGCTGTTGTCGGTTCGATACAGTGGCCATTATCGTAATTTGGAAGGGTTGTTTATAGTTGTTAAATGAAAGACAACAAATATGTGATATCCTAACTTTATTATGAATGAAATGATATAATACCAGGGAAATCCCAGTAATATTAAATTTTAAACAAAACAAATACTAATGCCAGACTCAGTCTAGGGCTAGCGCGGGGAAAGAGTATGGCAGAGAAACCCACGATCTTAGACCTACAAATCAGAGATGTGTATCATCCGTAAAGTATGAAATGTATGTAAATTAAAAATATCATTCCGTGAAAATCTACCCTGTACGATACACATACACGGACACATGTAAACAATCATTTAAAACTGAAGAATGTTGGATTTAGTTAGCCGACAAGGTATGTCACAAGGTACTGAAGTCCCATACGGGAGGCTACCCAGCTATTAGTTGAGATTTTAGAGTATAATCTGGGTCTCACATAAAAATAAAATGCAATAGATAAATATCAAAATAAACACACAAATAAATATGTAAATAAATGCAACGAATAAATATCAAAATAAACATCAAAATAAATGGACAAATAAATATCAAAATCAAATGCAACAAATAAATATCAAAACAAAATACACATTTGTGAATACTCCCAGATCAATACTCTACACGGGAGAAGATGTTAGTAAATTCAACAAGGATCGAAACATTCTGAACGTACCAGGTAGATCAACAAAAAGCAAAATCATTAAAATTGGGAACAAAGAAAAATCGTAAAATAATTGTTACACATCACCGTTTTGTTCAAATTAATAAAATAAAAGTTCAAATTAAACAAAACATCACAAAATATGCAAATATGTAAATCATTGCGTCATTATAAAAGGGATTGAAAGAACAATGAAAATTGACAATTTTCGTGTAAATTTTATAACAGTGAAAAACAACATTATAAATATTAGAACCCCGTTGAAAAATACATGCAAGTACAATGGTGTATTACCTGTTAATGCAACTTGAAAAACACACAAAAATTGAAATGAAAACAAAGAACCAACAAACGCGACACTTCACTACACTGACAACCCCAAGAATGACTATACGACCCTCTACAACCAAGAATGAGTAGTAGATAATAATTTAGGGAATTGTGAAATTATTGAAATGGGCGATAGAGAATGACAGACCTTGGTTACTACAGTATACATCTTGACTTAATATCGATAGACGTATAAATAAAAATAGAAAAAAAAATTGTTCACTTAATCACCTTCTTACTTATTTAATCAATGCTGTGAATTTAAAAACTGGGTTTTAATTTCAAATAGTTGTTCGATTGCCTGGCGCTGCTGCTGCGAGAATAATAAAGGATCTCTCCAATCTCGGAATAAAGCGTTGCTACCATCGCTATAGCATGAGAGAGAGAAAGAGATAAAGATATTCTAAACGAACAAAACGGAAAAATTAGTTCAATGACTATGCAGAGACGGAGTGGGTATATACAGAGAGGACCAAATGGGACGATCGGCAATACTTGCAATCTACAGAGGTCCTTACGTTACCTACCATAATATTGTAATAATTCAGTTGTACGAAATGTAGTGTAGTAATTAGAAAATTGACTGGTTCGCCATCTTAATAACATGCTCTTTAGCATTTTGAACAAGTTTTTGATGGAAATCAGACTGTAGATTTTTAAATTTGTAGGATTCTACATCAGGATAGAATGGGATAGGTATGGGAGGAAACATAATTAATAAATATATAGAAAGTATAATCGTTTTTTAAATTATGCATATTGTAATGTTATGACATAGTGAATGGTATGCGATATGGATAAAGGTTCGTGGGATTTTGGTCCAACCTGTAGTTACAATTGTCGAATGACTTGCATGATAATCGCTAACCGTCGGTGGATAAGAGTTCGTTAATGATCACAATTGTGTTGTGATAATTTCACGCTCGCACCATTGAGAGTTATCGAGGTAAAATATTCGATTTTTGCCTTTTAATTCACCGAATTGTTCGATCCTGTTTTCTATTAGACAGACAGTAAAGTGTTGTTGTTGTTGCGTCGATTTTTCGAAAAAAAACGCCACTTATAAAAAGCACAGTTTCATGAACCTTAACGATACGATGCTAGTACGTAACTTTTATAACTGATCCGCTTTTCATCCAGTTAATAATTCCTCTTATTGTCTGATTAATTATTTTTCCTATTCCCCCCTTTTTCGATTTCTTTATTCGCATTTATTCGCTATCTACCTATACAACCGCTACGACGCGACGTCCGTTTGTTCCCATTTTATAATTTCATTGCAATCGAATGGTGAAACCAATCTTTTATCTACCGGTGATTGGTAATTACCAAGAAAATAAAATTCCCTTTGTAAGTACTAACAAACAGAAATACCAATCAGTTTTACCCTTCCATACAAATATAATACGTACCTACCTACTTGTAACTACAATACGTCGCTCAAACAAAATTTTAAATTATCTTTCTTGATAGATATATCTAAAAAGCTTACTACTTACTTACATATAGTGCTTGGTAACTGAAATAAAAAAGTTAACCATTTACTTTATTTGTAGTTTTACTTTTATCAAATACCTACCTTTGATATTTATAAAATAATGATATTGTGTGCATTGTGTAGGTTTGTGCATTTATACCTTTTATTGACATAATTAAAGAAAGGATAGCTGCGATTGCACAACGATCCTGCCCCCCGCTAAGGGAGATGATCGCCTGATAAATTTCAAAACGAACGAAACGATCAAGTAAGAGAGAAAGAGTGAGAGAAAGAAATAAGGAGAGCATCATGAAGGTCCAATCATTTTTAGCCCATATTATTTTACATATTTATTGTCTGGTCGGGCAGACATCTTTTCGACGTCGTACATTATTATTCCAGTAATTTCGGCAAATTTATCGTTTATATCGAACCGAGGGCCCCTAACAAGATTCATAAAAGTCCGAGCAAGATTTTTGTATCTTTTACGAGCTTGTTTTTTCTCTTATAAAAATACGAAACACATTAAAACTGACACAGTTGTAATATTAATTTTGTTTCTATTTTGCCTTGTCTCATCCTCGAAACCCTTCCGATTAACTGCGAACGGACGCGATTTCAACTAGAAATTGCATATCTGCTATCATACATTACTATAGTATATAAATATATTTACTTAATTGGATGAATTTCGCCTATTCTTTCATGTAAATGTTATGGCCGACGTTTAAGTAACGATAACCTTAGCCTTGAGCTTTTGTTTTTAAAAGCTAATGCACTTTTCGAAAAAAATAAGATTAAGTACAAATGACCCCTTTAGCGTGAATTAACAATTACCATTTCAGATTGTCACATTAAGTTAAAAATGTTAAAATATCGCGGCATGCCGTTTGCAAAGTGTACATTTATTACGGGCATGAATAGGTCATAACTTTGCACTGAATCAACGTTTCTTATTTATCAACGAACCAAGGAACCGCCCGCCGCCATCGCGGGTCGTCGCTTTAGACCTGTTTAGTGAATAAAATAAAAATATCTTTCTCATTAAATGAAAAATTATACACCTCAAAATAAATGGTACGACGCAATGATATCGAAACTTTTAAATTGAATATACGAATTAAATTCCGCTCCAACAAAACAATGTAAAAAGAGAATAACGAAGGTTACAATTGTAAAATAATTTTACAGTTTTCTTTTAATGATATTACACTCACCGATGATCTCGCTATTTTTAGAAAACTGACTATCGTACATCGCATACACATATCAGTCAGGTATTTATAATATTTATTAGTACAATTAGGACATGTGACAAAAAGAAAAATATACCCCGTATGTATACATGTGTACGACAACGTTGCACTGTCGAGTTTGTCGTTTCTGCTTTTACAACATGTTAATTAATAATCGGACATGGACCTGGTTGTCCGATCTTCATTGCCACTGCCAATGCCGTCCGTTGTTGCCGCTGCGTCGCGCGTTGTCCGACTCTTAGCTGCTTCGTTGCTTCTTGACGAAATTGGAATCATCTTGTAGGTATATCTCTCGTATACGAACGTACGCAGCGCGACCGCTCACTTTTGGGTGAACGAACCGTAGATTTTATCATTTATGCATATTAACAAGCAATATTAATGAACAATGTCAGAAAATTTAAATCAAACTGCGCTTTTCTTGTTTACCTACACGATCTTATATGACACATACTTACATACACCGAATATAGATACAAGATATGCTCTCTATAGTTAGCCAACAATATGAAAACGATCGAACGTTGTATTTACGATTCTCTAATCAACATAGACATGTCTAAATCCGTTCAGACAAATTTTACTGCCTCATTGTTTCTTCGTTTGTAAGTTTAAGGTTAGATTTAAAATTGTGACATTTGGTACAACTGTTAATAATTTAAAAATTGGATTGATTCAGCCGTTACTCTGTGATAATTCATCTTAACGATAAATGAATAAACACTACTTTGTTTATTATCACTTTTTTATTTACAAGTCCTTTTCACTATAGTTTCGACAAAAAAGCTTGTCATTGTCAAACAAATAATTCAATTTGAATGTGTGTTTATTCATTTATCGTTAATAATTCTATTAATTTCAAATTACTTATTGTAGCACTATTGATAGATATAATAAATATATAATAAAATTATTTCGCGCCTGCGCAAATGGGACGGATTCGAGTGATTTTTAGTGTCGCCTGTGAAAGAAATAGTTAACGACATACGGCACGTGTTTTATCTATAGAGAGCCATTCCCATTCAACCGTGTACTCTACTGTTATGTCCAGAGTGCGAGATATTATCCTTCTCTAATAAAACGAGATTGTTTCTACTGTGTCATTTTAATATTTTTTAGGTTATTATACATAATTGTCTCAGTAAGGATTTAAACCCCTTTATTTCTTCTGAAAATTTGTCTAAACTAATAAATAATCCACAATTGGTGTATTATTTACATATTGACGTATTTTCATGTTGAGAGTTATGCTATTTCCATAAAGATAAGAGTTGTATATTCTATGAACAACACTGAAGACGGAGCAGTGCGCATGCTCGTCTTATTAGAGAAGGATAGTAACAGAGGGCTGCTCGACAGTATTCTCTCTCACTTCTGGCGTCACGCTGGTAGCTTTCTCACCCGCTTTATTCTAATTTCTGGTACTCGCTCATGTTACAACAGGTAAATAAACGAAAACCCATGTTATTAGATGCAGCATACAATGTTAGTTATGACTTACATAATATGAGCAGAAACTACACGAGACACGTATGTACCGCGCGAGCTGATGGCATACAGATAATAGAACTAGAATAGACAGCAATGTGTTATGGTAATAGAAAGAAATAGAAAATCGAGATAGATCAACTTCCTCTTTTCATATTGAGCATTCGCAATAGATAGTCAATGATAAAGGGAGTACAACTATTTTTCATCTCCCATAACATTGTCACTTATAGGGCGTCATGGGACTTGCATACTATATTGTATTATCTCTATGGGCGTAAGTAGATCGCAAACTGTAATGGCCAAGTCGCTGCGCAGTAAGGCAGTGCGCATATCCGATTTGACGCGTGCGCAAATACGTTTTGTTGCCATAACTTTTTGGATTGATTCGTACATAGTATGTCAACTCTCAATAATTTTGTAGTAGATTTGTATTTAAGTAGCGAAATTGTTTTATGAATATTTCTAGTATCAATAAATCACCTTGTACATTAAAACAGTTCGCGTTCGATGATTCATATCACAACGAACGGCACAAAAATTAGTTGTACATAATATAAACATATTTATAATTTGCAAGAGAACGAGAGAACGACTAAAAATAGCGTTGTGGCCAAGTGTGCCTTCTCCTTTCGGATAATAGTTGAGTTATGGTCAGTGCAAAAGAAAATAATTGGAATATAAATATCAATGATCAATCAGATCGCGTCGAGTCTCGGCCTACACACTTTGCTAATTAAAAGAACATTAATAATTATACGTCCATCTTGACGACGCGACGTTTCGTACCGACTTTTATCGCTATAAGTTTATTTGCCTACCGTACCTTTCGAAAACTGCATAAAGAGATAATTGGACTAACTTAATAAACGAATATACGATTGTTGATATTGTGTCGAACTGGAAAGTTGTATTTGCATAATTTATTAGATATTATAATAGATGATTTATTAATTACAATTATAAAATATAAGAAACGACCCTATTATATACAAATCAATAATTTAATATAGCAGAAATTATGTGGTTGTTGGTTACTTAATAAAACATTATACATAACCTGACATAAAAACACTCGGTAGGTGTTACAGTATTTAAGTTATTACATAAGAAAAAATAAATGAAGATAATTAGCCTCACTACAAATGTTATAAATAAAAAAACTATAAATAATAGCTTGTAGGATGCCGAAGATTTGATATAAAAGTTTAAGGTTTTAACTATAATTTAAAAACTAACTCGAAAAAGAATATACTTTGCAACAACTTTGCATATTACAGACTTCTTAAGTATAAATTAAACATGCTTCTTGCATCCTTCTTGTATACTACCCCCTTTTCATACATCACGAATCACTTTTTGATAAACCACGCTGTTACAACTTTTTTTCACGGTACCAATATATCAACCCCTTTACTAACACCATCGCACACCACATATTTTGAAATAAATACATTCACTTCTCCTTTCACTTGCACCCTGCAAACAAAATACGTAGTTACAAACGTTTTAGTAATCTTTGTGTTATCCCTTGTTTGGGAAATTAAGTGAAAATTGGTTGTAGACCATAGGAACCATAGAAACAAAATATACCCAATGTGCTAAGTTTTTTGTTGCCGGAAGTATCTTTAATTAAATTAGTTATAATTACAAAACAATGATGTTGGCCGATTATCGCAGAAATTGATTTTAATTACACAAATTTTTAGGTAAGATGATTAACATTGAAAAATACTTGGTGTGCCAACCTCTACTTTGCCGAAAATACCTTTTACGATTATTTCAATGTGGGGCAGGTAACAATGTTCTCCCATTATCTCGGAAATTGATTTCAATTGCACAATTGTTTAGGAACGTTGATTAGCTTTCAGAATGAGTTGGTGTGCTAATCTCTTCTCTGTCGAGAGTTCCTGTCATACCTGTTTGAATGTCGGGACAGTTATCTAACAATCTTCTTCTGTTATCGCGGAAATTAATTTCAATGACACAATTCTTTTGGAATGTAGCATAGGTTATCTTTTAGGAAAAGTTAGTGTGACAACCTTTATTCAGCTAAAAGTGTCTGTCACACCTTTTTGAAATGTGGTATCAGGTCACAATGTTCCCCTGTTATTGCTTAAATTGATTTCAAATACTCAATTGTTTAGGAAAGTAAATTATATTTCAGAAGATTTTGATGTACCATGTCTACTGTCTACTGTCAAAAATACCTATTATACCAATTTGATTGTCCCCACGTTCAAATAAATGTGACAAGCACATTCGGCAAAATAAAGGTTGGTACACCAAGTTTTTCTAAAAGTTAATCATCTTTCTTAAACAATTGTGTAATTGAAGTAAATTTCCGCGATAAAGGGAGTATATGATTGTTTTGTAATTTAATTAATGATACTTTAGGAAATAAAAACCTCGGCATACCAGTTTCATTTTATTCCTAAGGTTTTCTATAATCATGTTGATAGTAGATGCTAGTACTTGTTGAAACGAATTGCTAATCATATTCAACAGTAATTAAAAATCACAAAGTTTCAAAAATTATTTATTTTACAGACACTACATTATTGTTTCGCCAAACATTGGCTTCATCAGCTGATGATTTGACAAACTTCGATCTGTACAAGATATATATATATATATATATATATATATATATATATATATATATATATATATGTATGTAAAGGGGGGGATGTTATAGAAAAATATTTAGCAAAGGTGAATTTTTAAACTATTTGATCGTTTAATGCTAGGTCTTTTTTATGATAGCTGTTAATTTCTAGTTAATTTCATTTTGAACTTTTGTTTTGTATATCTAAAATTTTATATTTTAAATTGAAATTATGATTTTGATTAATTAACTGTTCTGCGTATGTAGAATTTTTTTTAGTAAAACTATACAGATGTTCTTAAATGCGTGTTTTGAAGGACCTACCAGTCTGACCTACGTAAACTTTGTCAGAGTCTAAAATTTTCTATAATCAATTATCACTAGAATTTTCCAAATCCGGGATGACAGTAGGTACTTTTGATATCACCGGTTCCCGAACTATCAGCTTAGCCGACTATTTAAGCTGTGCATGTAAACTATGTAATAATCTTTTAAATTTAGATTAATTTTGTCACTAAAAGAGGAACACCTTGGGTCTTGAAATGGGTTGTAGATTTTTAAACGATTTATGTGAAATTTTGACTTATAGTGATTTATTAAATTCACTTCCATAGAACTTCACTTGATTTTTGTTTGTAACGACATAGTCGTATAAAATACACAAAAAGAAATACAGATATGAAATCGAATATGGGTAATAATTGTTTATTAAATGTGCAGGATTGTAATAACAATAATCTTGCCGTAACGGTCCTCCTACGCCATGTCATGTTTTAAATTTATTTAAACAGTAAATCAAAGCAATTTTATTATAGTCAGTACATGACAAACAAGGTAAGTGGTAGTTATCAGCATTTTTGTTAAAACGAAATTTGTTCGACACAATAAAACAACATCGCACGAAACAGAGAGAGACAGAGAGAAAGAGAGTGAGTGTGTGAGATACATAGGAGGCAGACGTAAAAAAAATTAAAGGTAAATAAGTTTTATGATGAAGTTATCAGTTCAGTCTTGTTGTTAAAACGTCTCTGTTAATGGCCCGGGAAGATCAGATGAATAAACATAATACAATAAGAAGAGAAGAAGAATAAAAAGATGAACGTTGCGAATGTTTCAAGAGCAGCAACATTGTACGGCTATCAGATTTCCAAGGACTATTGGTTAATATTACAATGCCAAAACAATTAATTTGTAATATGTCTCAACTCACAAAGTTGGCATGCCGTTGGTAAATTGAGCTACTTAATAATGGATGAAGTAAAAAGTTTAAATACCTGCCTCTGTACGTGACCTTCTGTTTGTTGGATTGTGCCATTTATATTACCTTTCTTATACTCGTAATTGAAATTATGTAAATATTATTCCCTGCTAGTGAATATACGCTAACGTACAATTTGAAACCTATGGTAAAATATTAAGTTGCAAAGAACATACGGAATCTAAAATGTTAAAAAGTAAGGAACTTTCTAGCAGTGAAAATTATTAAATTGAAATTAATTTAATTTAATATTTTATTGATATTATCTGTTACAGACAAGGTTGTTATGTAATAATGTAATAATGTAAGAAAATTTTAAACTTTGTCACGATGTCTATACAATTGATACACAAATTGAATGATTATCTTTTACTTTGTACCTTGCGCTTGAAACTGTTTACTTTTAATTATAACTTTGCAAGCCGTAAAATGGCTATTCGAAAGACTTTTGTGTTTGACATATTAAGACAATAACAAACATAAAATTGTTCAAATCGAAATAATTTCTACGTATTCGGATCTGCCTTGGACGGCTTCGAGCATAAATTAAGAATATTATCACTTTATCTGCATTAATGGTAAAATGTACCTATGATTTTTTTGTGTGCACATCTATGGCACCGTACCATTCGAACGATATGATAAATACTAAAAAAAGTACCACAAATTTTAACGTTTACATATTAATATACACTATAATATAAGGAAGTACCAAATTATTGGGCATCACAATACGCAATTCTGTTGGAAAGTACGTATTTTTCCGGAGTAAGCTATAGTGTATTGCGACCCTATTTTTTATTTAACTTCAGACGTTTGTGCCTCTAATTTGTATGAGCTTCGTGCAAAAATATTCTAAGCGACAAAAAACATTCCTTTTGAAATGGTCAAATATACTCGTCGAGAGTTTTACACATACAGATAACTGAAATATTGGTTGGCACAGTATAGGGGACTACTTCAGCACCTTATAAAGTAAAGTGGTCCGTGGAATTTTACTTTTCCCAAACATTTCGCCTATCCTTGCTGACGGCATCTTCAGCGGTGACTCATCTGTTACGATTCAGCACCTACCCAGTCCCCACTGAAGATGCCATCAGCAAGGATAGGCGAAACGTTTGGAAAAAGTAAAATTTCACGGACCACGGCCAAAAAACCCGGAAGTCAACACCGCATCGATATACGCCGGCTGTGAAAGCCTAAGAATTACAATTTTAAGGTGTTACGTATTAAATAATTACTTATCGAATTTCGTCGCTTATTTTGTGTATCAGAGAATAGCAACTTTGTTCGCGTCAGGCACCAAAAGGCAGTGGTTAAATCAATAAACTACAAAGAACATTAAACTTTTAAAACTTTTTTGTGTTTCATTTTCACCAGCTACTCGTGCTGGTGGGCGGGCAGTTCCTCCGACCTACACTATCCTCTTCAGCCTCCTTTCAGGAATCGTGGGAATGGGTGGGTGGTATGGTTAGGGAAATGAAGATGAGACGGACGAAATGAATACAGAAGATAAGTGAAGGATTATCTGTGGAATATTACTGCTCCAGCATTTGCCTAATGATCCAAGGAAACAACAGAAACCTTGGACCGGAGCAGCCGCACCTGGATTCGAACCGGTGACCTCCCGAATGCTAAGCAATGATCTAGAGTACTAGACCACGTCGCTCGGTACAAAGAACATTGCAACATGTATGCACATTGTAATTTATCGTGTAATTGCACATCCAACAATCGTTGATACTAAAATCATGTTCTTGGTCGCTGTCGGTCGTATTGGGCGATTATTATAGAAGAGTACAAGCCCCGCCTGTCGTACGCGTCATCGTCATCGACCCTAGCAGTATTTCATGCACTTGAAATATACGGTCGATTAAACATTTACCTATAGTGTATAAGAGTTAATCTGTTTTAGTTCTTTTGAATACAAACAAGAAAAAAATAGATGGTTTAGTTTTAGTTGGCAACAACAGGACCGATCGCATGGGTAAAGAGATATTTGTTGCAAAAATGATAATAGCCATACAAGTTTGAAACTTACAGGATACATGCATATATTACACAAGTTATAATTTGAATAATTGATGATTAAATTATGGTTAATACAAGAGACGGTCTACATGGACGCAGCACCATGTACAAGCAAAAGCCTCCGAGTATTCTATAAACTGCCCTCGCTGCTATAATTACGTTCTTGATCAATAATTTGAGTCGTTTACATCGGATATATTGCAGTCATAGTCGCCTTCTAGACCTAATTTTGTCGGTGTTTAAAATTTCCGATACGCTCATAAAAATACACCGATTCAGGCGAAAATGCAAACCATTTCAATAAAACTCCACACCGTAGAAAAACACAAAAGTATAGGTAGGTACCTACCCGTACGTATTACCAGCATAATAAAAGTAAATAGTAGACTCTATTTCACGATAAAACAAAAACATACTCAACCCATATTTTTAATAGCTTACGATAGATACACAATATCAAATCAAATCAATAATTGGTCTTGTTCCTTTCTGATCACAGTCGAAATAATTGCCGCACGCAATCAAATTTGAAACGTCAAGAACGATATGGGTGCACGTTTGAAAGTAAAATTTCTATCCAACTCCGGCTCCGTCTGCCAATCAATCGTCGTTTGCTAACGTATTTATCGCGATAATATTTGACGTGTATGTGAAAAAGGAGAACAATTCTTGTTTCAATTGTCGAACGGAATTATCTTAGTAACGAAAGACAGAGAACGGCAAAAAAAAATTGAAAAAGAGAAAATTACTATGTCGACACTCTACCTAATATCGATTGTTTGTCTCTCTATTTCAACAGAAACAAAAAAACAATTAGCATTTATTCGAAATAGTAGTTGGTGCTAACAAATACAAAGGTAATGCATATCAAAGTTGTTGGCATATGTAGGTCTAGTGGACTACATACAAACAGTTAAGATATTTGAAACAGATTAGTCGTTTAATTTGAGTACGTTGATTTAATATTAACATATAATTATTGTAAATTAGTCTCAACTAACATTTATTTTTCGGCCATTAAACGAAATAAAATAGCTATATTTTACTATTAATCTGATCTGAAAACTTGAAAGCTTAGTGAAGATTTCAACGTGCATTAGAACACATACCCCAATTATTTGCTATTTCAGGATCACTGATATAGTATCAAATGTTGTCTCCATGTTTCTATACTCTAAAACTCCAGGTAATTTTCATGATTTGTACGAAAGGAATGTAGGATAAAAAATTTTATATTGTATATTGTTTCTTATTCTTTAATGAAACGTATATTTCTCCATAAAATTATTAGAAACCTAAAACGCGTTTCGGCACCCAAATTGTCATACTCAGTTAGAGACTAAATTTATATAAATTCGAAAGCTTATTATATTAATTAGTAAAATAAAAAATGTTTAGTGAATGTTTCACAGATTTGACAATTGTTTCGGCATTTACACAGTTTTCAAATGGTATTTTTGTAATTAGAACTTAATGAATATAATAAGCAGAATATTATCCTCAGTAATCAATTGGAAATGGCTCTGTTAAATTTAAGTATAGAAAATATAACACTCCCCAACCCTTACCGAGTAATTTCCCTATAAAAATGGATAACGCTACTTTCATTTATGTATTTCGTCACCTGATGAAGCTACGGTGTAGTGAAACAATTGTAATTAAAGCTATTAAAGTTTTTGAATCTCAATGCTTTTGACATTAGAACGATCCATGTTTAACTGTATTGTGAAGTAAAATATTTATTTAACGCCGTGTTAAGGCATTGTCAAGAGTACTAAAATTAATACAAAATAAAATTATATTTATATACATACAATACAAAGAAAGAGGGTGGGAGTTAAATTAAGGAACCTCTAAATAATGGATTATTCTCGAAATCTAATCGGTCGTTCGTGAGTTTTTTGGCTTTAATAGCTTTGTTTATTTCTACAATTTCAAATCTATCGATAATAGGACCTCCTTTCACATATTTTAGTAATTTTAATTTATCTTTACATAATGAGTGGTAATTATTTGATACATGGCTAGGTAGGCCTGAGTTAGGTTTGTTAGTTTTTATATAATTGAAATGTTTAAAAAAACGGGTTTCAATACCTCTTTTTGATTTGCCTATATATATATAGCATTGCAATAATTGCAGGATATTTCATAATCACCACTTTTTTGTAAAACGTTATTATTTACGCTTAATTTTTTTTTGTTTACCAGCTTCTTACCTAAAGTATTGTTATTGAAATAAGCTGGTTTAATATTGTAATGATATAGGGTTTTACCTACTGGTTCGGTTATCTTATCTAAATAGGGTACTTTCCTCCAAACGTTATTATTAGAATTGGAATTAACTGGGTAAATGATATTATTGAATTTTGATTTTTGTTTTTTCTTTAATAACTTATCAATGATACTTTTGTTGTAACCATTTTTGTCTGCTATTAATTTTATCAAATTTATTTCTTTTTTTTTTCTTTTTTTTCTAATTTTGTTCCGTTTGTTCAATTGTAATATCACCATCACTTTCGTTAGATCAGTGTTTTCCAAACTATTCTCATTGCGGTGCACTTTTTATTTCAATACATTAAAAAAAAGTAATTTTTAAGTAATATACACTTCTAATTAAATTCTTGGCATCGCAATTATATTGTTACGGTATATTTTTTTAAATTTTAACACATGACTGCATTTATCAATTAGTGCAATAACGTTTTTTTACCATATTTTGTTGTATACATTTTAATATTGGGCTCATACCGGAACCGAAACACTTAGGGATTGGTACCGGAACACAGTTTGAAAGACGCTAAATTAAATTATGATTTGAATTAGTATATTTAATTAGTACATTTTATTTACTATATATAACTAGTTATCGCGTCTGGTCGAAATTCGACCAACTTACTTTCTAATCAATAATATACATTTGTATTTAAAATTTTAAAACAAGATAATATAAAATCATAGATAATACCGTAACACTGAAACAAATTGGAACAATTCGTAAGTAAGTAATCGATGCTTGCCTGTCACGCAAACGACTCGGGCTCGGTTCACGGTCGATGCAATACCATTTTTCAACTTTTTTATCTGCCTCAGCAGAAATATACATAACTGATTTTTATTTTGTGCATCTCTATAACACACTACCTTTCGAATGGTATAAGTGCTATTCTACTCTTTTTGTAATAAATACATAAAAAGTGTTATAATATAAGTATGGCTATTTAGTCATTTCATAACAATTTGCCTAAACAAATAACAGAACAACTCTGTTCTATGATGTGAAGCGCCTAGCTGTACTTATAAAGAACCTATTTTTTATATCGCCTGTGATAGTTACATATCAATAAAAAAAAATACTGTGAATACGTACTAAACAAAAAGTTTAATATTTCATCATCGGTTTAATGCAAAGAAAAAGATGAGTTGAAAATTCGGTGGTGCAGTAATCCGGAGGCTTAGCGAGTGGCTAAATATATGGCAATTTAAAAAGATGTTTTAAAATTTGTTTTACTTGTCGCGGACATAATGAGACGATTTTCTAAGATTAAGCGGTAAGCTGTTAAACGTGGGGCCCTAAAAAATTCTTTTTATAACTTCATTTCGTCGTTTGTTTTACTTTAGCTTAAGAGCATATAACGGAGGCAGTGGACATAATAAAAAGTAGTGTAATCTTTCGTTCGTCTGCTTTACGTAAATTGCCGAGTTTATAGTGCCACACGGACATCAGACGACACCTCTCATGTTATTTATCGACTGTAAAAGCCTACCTTGTTATCTTCATACTAAAACACGCCATCCGCTACACCAATAAATTATTAATATGAACCGTTCACGGCTTAAATTAAATAACTCGCGATAAACTGCCTTTCAAACGAAACAAAGTCTTCTTGTATCTTTCCAGTATACTACCTGAATTACATTAGGCAAACGTACTATTCTGCTACTGCACAAATTCATTTTAAAAACATTTACGTGTAGAGATCAATATCCACTAGAAAACCCTTTATACAGGGATAACCTTCAATAAAAAGTCTGCAAGTTCTTTTTGTAATTTTCCACATTCACCATGTAAATAAAATAAAATTAAAATATCTTGATTACTATAGTTTTGATCTAAATTATTCATTGTGGATACTTTATTGCAACAATTCAAAATTGTGGGTCTGAAAGACGACATACGCTTTCTGACACTTAACAACAATTGATTGTTCAATTGTTTCGAAATCAGAGCACACTGCTTTCATTAACATTATCCGTATGCAGTGCAAAAAAGCAAAATCTTTACAAATTATAAATTTTATCAAAAAGTATAAACAAATGTATACGTCGGTCTTAAATCAATAGACGCCAAATTCAATGAAAAATTCGAATATGCAGTCAAAAATGGGTCATTCCATTAAAAAAAATGTACTTATGCCCCTTTGAAGTTGACCAAATTTGACCACACAATTTGAACACCATGTACATTTTAGTTAAGGACCACAATTTTTTTTCGATAATGTTAATAGTTATAAATAATTGTTACAAGTTATAAAGCAAAATCTCAAAAATTAATTGAATTACGATTTTTTTAATATTAACGTGCAAATGTCAAAAATTTTGAAAAAAATTAAATAACTCAGAATCCATCAACATTTTCGGGATAGTGCCTCCTATAAAATATGCATGAATTCAGTTTTTCTATCCGAAAATGTAAGGAAAAGTATGTCATTCCATTTAAAATAAAAAAGTTAACATCTACTTCCGGTATAACTGGATGTAAATCGAACTTGAAAATAGTTTTTAAAGAAGCGGCATAAACAATAACCAAATGAGCCAAGTTTCAGAATTGGATTCATGCTACTAATTCATATACTTCTAATAACTCATCAACTTGAAAAACGCTGTATGTAATGTCATTGTGTAATATGTAAATAATGTCTCTGTATTTCTACTTAAATTTCTCTGTCTATTCTTCTCTTTACAAATAACTTTATTACCTCTGTACTTTCCTATAATCCCTTACAATATTTCTATTCCATTACTAACTGCATAACGCCTGTGATTCCGTACCTGTTTAATTACTTTTTGATAGTGGATTTCTTCGGTGGTTTGGATTCAACGTCTTAATTGTATTAATTCTATCTTCGGCATTTCCAAATTATATTCTCGCACTATTAGTTCCCTACTTTTATCTACAACCCTTAGTAGAAATACTGATAAAATTTGAAAAACAGATGGAATTACAATCCTTATTCGTGTAAATATTAAGATCAAAGATCTCACAATGGGGGATATGGCTTTCGGTTTGCTGTACCTACTTGGTAGGGCGCGTTCCAAATTGTGGGATCTTTGATCTTAATATTTATACGAATAAGGATTTTAGAGAATCTACCCAAATCAACATTGTAATTCAATGCCGGTAGGGATAGTTGTTTCTGTTGATTCCATATTTATATTTAAATAGTTATGTTGAGATATGTTCACTTTTATATAAAATTAATTTTAAAAAATCGGATAACTTGTGGCATCAAACGCTCATAGAATTTGCAGAAGGCATTTTGCCCTTTGTTCCGCAAACCGATTATATATTATACCTATTGTATACGATACAATTTTGTTCGGTGTCTTAGGGCACTCTGAGGTTGCAATCTTTCTATCAAGATCAAAATGCGTAAATTTCGACCGTGATCTATTGATTTTACCGTGAAATCGCCTCCTACACAGCCTCGCTTTAAAGGCGTCCGTCCATCGAGGAAAAGAGATAGCTAAACCGTAAATCATTCGCCGAGATCTTCACTCTGAGAAACTTCAAAAGAGCGCCGTTATTTTTACTCTTTTGTTTTTTTCGATACACATCTTCACATCAAGAAAACTGCTCAAAAATTCAAGAATGCTTGAAGCACCAATCGCTTACTTTTACATATAAGTAAAATGTTAACCCTGTATATATATATAGGGTGAACTAATATAGCAAAGTTAGTCTGTAGTAGGGATGTGATAGCAAAACAAAAATCAAGAATTGTGGAGTTTATTGCCACGTTCGCCTCTGCCAGGGTTGTAAATTAATGTGTCAATTTTGTACATTTTGAATATTTTGTAAATATGTCTTTTTGAATATTCCATGTCCAATTTTATGTATTTCTGCTTTGTTTTTCATTTTTATTTCGCGTGTCTAATCTTTCGCATTTCTATTTTTTGAATTTATAACTTTTATTTCTTTTATACTCTTCGTCACAACTATAAATAATATCTGTCTCTGTACATTTCAAATTTCACTTTTCCTTTGCAGTTTTGACATAATAGTTTTTTCTTTCAATTCCATTCTATTTTTTTAACTTTAACTTCTTTACAAATCCTTTTCGAACCTTTCCTATTGTACCTATAACTGTTATTTGAATCTTCAGGATCTTACCCGTTTACTCTCGCCAGTCAAAAGTGACCCTATTCTAGATCAGATCCATTTTCACATTTTTACGCCAATTGTTTTTATCACGGTCACTTTACCTAAATGTCTGGTATCCTTACTTTGAATAAGGCCAAACTAAATTCCTCAAAAACAGTTCCCCACTTCTTTAATTCCAATACTGCTTTTCACAAAAACCTTTTAAAGGAGAATTATTATGTCCGTCCATATCCGAATATTTAGTGTACACTACTTTATTTAAACACGCGCATTTCTTTCACAGCAACAACCAAAAATATTTTAGATTTTAAGAAAAAATTGTATAACTAAAAAACTACAAAATATTGATGTAGGTAAGTGACATTGATCGACTTAAAAAAGTTAGTTTTTCAGGGTAGACGTTTCGAGAACTAAAACAGGTTTATAGAAAATTTGTAGCAGTGTTTGCGATATTGATTCACCCTGCATGTGTACTTTCGGGGACAGAAATGGTAATCCCCTATGATTTCATTTTCCGTTTTAGCCTTATACATAAATAAACAGCTGGTGACCAAGTAACGTATAAGGAAAAAAAAACTTTTTTGTGTTTCATTCCCACCAGTTACTCGTGCTGATGGACGGGCAGTCCCTCCGACCTACACTGTAGTGCAAAGCCGAAGGATAGGGCGTAAGGCCCTCTTCAGCCTCCTTGCAGGAATCGTGGGAATGGGTGGGTGGTGTGGTTAGGGAGAGAAAGATGAGACGGACGAAATGAAGACAGAAGAGAAGTGAAAGATTATCTATAAGTTTCAATGGTGCATTTATTATGAAACATGTTAACAAGAATTATGTTTCACCAAAATTTTTTGTTTAACTCGACAATTGTTTCGGGTATTAATTCATTATCAAGAGTAAACAATACTGAGTTTAAAGAGATCCTAGTACCATCAATTAACCGAGGCGCGGTTTTTTAAATAAATGTAATTCATGCCTGTAATGACAGAGGACCACTAATGCGATTTTCACTACAAGTAATGGGACAATACATATTATTCTATCCCTAATAATGGATTGCTGACACATTTATATGTAATAATTATGTATTATTCTTGAATATTTACAAATCTGTTTTTAATAATTTCGTAATAAGCTCCTGACACAATTTCAGTTGAAACTAAAAGTTAATAGTATGCTTAAGAAAACAGTAGATATACATTGAACCTGGCAAAAACAAAATAAGTGCACTATTTTCTAGTAAAAAGGAAATGTCTAAGGCTCCAAAGTGAGTTAATCTGGTCCTAATTAGCTTGAATACGTGTAACTAGTAAAACCTAAACTAATTTACTGGTACTTTATAAATAAAAAAATGTATACGCAGAGTAATTAAGGGTTGAGAAATTTATTCTCAATTCGTAATAATAAAATAAAAATCAGCTATGCAATTGCTGAGATTTTGCCTGCATATATTTGTATCGTTAATTTATTATTCAGGATTAAGCTTTTTTATTGAAACTTTTAAAAGCCCTTTAATTCCTAAAATTCCCAGGCTTTATGTTAGTCCCAGTTCTCACCTACTTAACTGTTTCATTTTATTTGTTCTTTAAACATCATCAATTGGAAATAATCTCGCAAATAGTGAAGTTTACAGTTTGTTTCCTTTTTTGTGTATAGTGCCATTAACGAATGAGTGATATTATTTCCTGTCAGTTAGCAAACGCAAAGCTTTAGTCACGTTGACATTGATGCTATGTACTGATGTGTTCCGAATTTGAATATTATCGACCGCAATTAGCGACAGGGCAATAAGTACGGTTCTGATATTATACATTTACGCATTTATAAATGGTTTATGAACATCGGATGCAATACATATAACTATTTACCATTACCTGTACTTAAGTAGATATGTGTTTAGATACACACATATAGATAGTTTGAGAGCTGCTGCAGAAACACTAATTATATTAATTGCAATAAATTTATAACAAAACGTTAAACAGGTTGATATCTGTCAATCGATTTCTACCTTTGCGGTAGTACAAGTCAATTAAGAACATGATTCATTTCACGACCACCGCCGTTTGCTTTTCAATTAGAATCCAATAATAATCTGAACGAATCAGAAAACAAACTGAACGTTTTGTACACATAAAACACCAGTTCTTTATTATCTTAAAAGTAAATAATCTACATTGTTTATTGTTAAGAGCTACAGGGTGTTAAATCCCAAAAATTATGTAGGTATATTAAACTTTTGATAATTATTCTAAAGTATTGTTTCCCATAATAATCAGTTTAAAGTTTTAATGTTTTAACCGTACGTAGTGAAAATGTTGGGACATATGTCCGGTGAATCAATAATCCGACCGGACTCCAAATTTAATAGGAATAAATTGACTTATTAACATTTCACATAAACTATTAAACAGAATAACAGAATGAAACAGTTAACAAACACAGTAATAAGATAAAAAAAAAACAAAAATACTGTAAAAGCCTCGTGACTCGTGTCTCTCAACTACGTGTTATAATTTTACTTCCAACAGTCGAAACGATCGATGAACCGCATATTTAATGGTAATAATACTAAAATGAAAGTTTATATTTCACCACATGGTAAATAAAATTCACAACTGAAGATTGTGGTAGGAAAAATCCTATAGAAGTATATAGATTGTTAGCTATGTAATTGGTCTTTGAACCTACATACAGGGTGTTTAAAATTAAATATTTAATTTGAAAGGAACACCCTGAATATTATTGAAACGTCTGACGTTAGTAGGTTATAAATTAGAAGCCCTCTTCTAATTGTGGTAAGAGCCGGGCAAAGCCCTCATCAAATGATCTTTAAGCCCTAAGTCCAAAGACCTTACTTAAAGTGGTTAGGTGCTTGAGGCCCCAAATACATTTTAAAATCCAAGGGCTTCGAATTAACAATTACTTTGAAAAGTAATTAAGTTCAAAGCCCCTAAGCACTCGTGGAAAAGACTGCGACCACACCATAAGGGCTTGAATTAAACCAAACGTGAATAAAATACATCAAAAGTCTTCAAGCACGTCGAAGACGTGTAATCCCTTTTGATGTTTTCACTATTTTCCAGATTGTTTTTGTGTTTTTATTACTTTACATTGAATTAAAATGAGAGGTCTTTAAGAACTTTGAATGGGCTTCAAACAATGAGCTTCGAGTCGTTGAAATACAAATTAAAAAGTACTTTTGTAAAGTAATTCGTTTACCAAGCTCTAATTACGTGTTCACAAAAGGGCTTGAAATCAGTGCTTCTAAGCACTGAAAGCACTGGAAGCACAAAGCACTAAAACTTTGCTCAGCTCTAACTGTGATGGTGCAATGCTTAGTTGTTTTTCTAGATTTAGATAATTAATTGACAGAAGGAGATAATTAGAAACGTTTTCGATATTACAAGTTAATTTTAACAAAGAGACACATCAGTTGTACACATACAATGTTTTATTTAATGCCATAATTGTTGTAAACGTAGCGAACAAAACGCGCAAGGAGGCTCTAATGCAATGCATTACACTCTCATTTGCGAAGCATTCGTTAATAGTCCATAAATTGTGCCGTATTCCATTACCGACCTACCACACCCAAGCTAACCTCGCTGCATTTAGTCTAGTATTATAAGAGCACCTCAATATCCATGCAAATGCTGTCAGGAAATTAGGATTTTTATGCACATGCGTGACTCTGCGTCTACCGGTAACAATAAAGTGTAAAAAGCATGAACTGGAAGTAAGAACGAGTACTTAGGACGTTCTAAACAGTGCCTGGGAGGTGGTACGTATGCTGTACCAACATTAAAAGCCGATCTTTATCGCCCAGGTCCATATAAGATAGAAGAATGTTGAATTTCTAATCTACATTGGTCATGGACAACATCAAATAACAACAAACTTCAGTATTAGTACAACATGTGTGATTTTAGTGTCATGTCGAAAGTTCGGTTTATTATTACTTAGATACACTCATCCTGAAAAGATATTGTACCCATTTATCACATAAAGACTGATTTAGTATTAGGTAACAAATAATATTACGTATTAAGTGGGGAGCTAAGTACATAATATTGAATAGTGAAATGAATGAATGAATTGGTCATTATATAAAAATGTAATTTGAAACAAGAATTACACTTTTTTACAGGACTTTTTATTCGTGAAATCATCTATAATATCATCATAGTTTATGTTTATGTTCATTATCTCTGCTTTCTGCTTCTATAAATAGAATAGCCAAAGAGTTTAGTTTATCTGGAAATAATGAAGACCTCTGATAGTTCTTCTCTCCTTTTAAACTTGAAAAGCTCTTTTCCTTTCTCCAGAACAATTTGTGGCCGGAGTGCAAAGTGCGACACGGAGAAAGCTATATCCAAGTTCGGATAAATGTTACACAGAGACGGGTTCTTCAAAAATGTAAAGAGATTGAGTAATGATGCTGATTCAGGTTTCTCTGCAGTCTTGTTAGAGGAAACGTGACTGTGAAAATGTAGGTATACATTCCTGAACCAAATCGTTCTTTAGATCATTCGAATAATGTTGCACGATATACTTAGTTTTTGTATGCCTCTAAAATCTGCCGGCTCTAAGCCTTTTCTAAGCAAATTGCCCTGCACCATGACTTGTAGGGTAGTCATACATGACTACAACACTAACTGCAACTCCAAGTAAACATGGGGTTGTCTTTTAAACAATAAAAGCGAGGGGAAAAGGTAACTTTTTAAGGTTTTGCTTTTATTATGGTAAGTATTGAGTGAATCGCGTTACATTTTTAGATCATTTAAAAAACTACAAAACTCCTTATTGGACGATTTATCACTGTAAAATATATCATTTTAAATTCATATTATGGCATTATTTAGATTCTTTTTGAATTTCCCGCCTTTGTGGGTGGAGCTACTTTGTGGTACTATTATTATTATCGTACGAGTGGTGAGTTGAGGGAGATCGATTTCCGAACAGTCTTATGTGTTATGTCGTTAGAGTAACAACCCTTATGTTTCCTTATGTACGTTGTGTTAAGTTACTGTTTTATTGTTAGTTAATAAATAGAAATTATATATATATACAAGTTCGTGTATCATTTCGCTGGAAGGCTACTCTTACTACAATATCTTTTCTATTTTTCAATATTATATTATATATTTCAATATTGGCATTGTATTTTGTGTTTTAATCATATATTGACTACCCTTCAAGTAATGGTACAGCTAGCTTGTTGTTAACTTTTTTGTATGAAAATATCTTTACTGATTGGCCTAACTAGCAAATCCAGGGAATACCATTGTTTATTAGTTTATGAAATAAGATTATTTCACCGGTGCACATATGTGCCACTTCTTTTGATTCCTATGGAGGGAATCGATGCAATAAACGGACTTTGTGTTTTAAAAGTTTACTACACCCAAACTATTTACAACTATTTACTACTTATTTTTACGAAAATACTTAATGATTATAGATTATGATTTATTATATGAAGCTATATGTTATTAAATACTATACGTTGTTGATGTGATTGGTGCTATATGTTAATGTACTAAAATGATCTCTGCTAAAAAGGTTTGAGGTTTGAATGGTTTGAATCTAATATAATTAAATTATGAATTGATTCTGCAATTGAATGAAAAAATACTTATTTTAACAGGAATTTAAGAACCGGCTCCCAGAGGAAGGGGTGGTTCCGATGCACCGACACTTGAAACAACAAAAAAAGGAAGGGAAACGTAAACATAGAAAAATACAACATTGCAAGCTATGTGTCGGTGCATCATCTACGTCCTGGAAATGGACCGATGGGTCAAAAAATTACCCCCAATAAATCTATCGACTAACTTAACTCTAAAAGAACATTTGGAAACAAATAAAATATAATACAATAGGACTAAACGGCAATACCAAGAAGGGAAAAAATACGACACATACAAAAACCATAAATTGCAAAAGAAAGGAACAGAGAGCAAATGCACATGACAATACAAAAATTACAAAAATCCGAGAAGTAAAAAATGCATGACTAATAAGGCTAATATATTACAGAACATAAAAATATGAATATTTGCAAACAACCATTGTAATACAGTACTTCTACTTTATGCATGTATTTACACAAGAATGCACGATTTAGTTATGAGATAAGGTATTGCTTAAGCAATTTTCAGACTAACTAGATAATCTGTACTTTATCAGTTTTACACACATTATACGTGCTTTTTCTTATATACCTACTATTCATTAAAATAGCATTAATTTCCTTTGCTATTATACGGTTTTTAGAAACGACGACGCATCACAAATGTATTTATTTTGACATTTCCAATTTCGTTCCCACACAAAAGAGTAATAATGAATCCAACGGCCGGGTCGGTATGGCAGTGCGATCCGGCCATTTCTAAGAAAATTTAATGATACTGGCGGCCTCAAGAAATTACTTGAACCACCCAGTTCGCATATCGAATTATTTGTATCGCACACATTTGTCCGTATCTGCCTCTGGAATCCAAGCGACTCCAGGCATTTTTGTCCCATTCGCTTTTTATCATATTGTTCGTAGAAGTTGTTAAAAAGGACCTGTTGTAAAATCGAACATCCAAAGAAAAACTAACCGAATACTGCAGACGTACACGACGCACGCAAAATTCGCATTCGAATGAATTTATCGGCAATATTTTGGTTCAAATGGATCAAAAATGATGAAAAAATGATAAGAAAGGATTCTTTCTTTTTTCGCCCAATGATTATCTAATTTCAAATATAATACATTATTAAGGTACGTAGACGACTATTTCTAACCTTCATAAATACAATGTATTTGGACACACAATTGACGTTAGAATTAGAAAAGGATTAAATTTTCTAGACTTAAGTATAAATAGATCCACGAACAAATCATCATTTCAAGTGTTCCTCCAGGAAACCTACTTATACTGATAGTCTAATTTTGAATTCTAAAATGTGCAAACTTAATTGTTTACACTTCAAGTGTTATTTCTGACACTAGAATAATTCAAATTGATGCGAGTCAAACTGCCTTTCAACTTTTAATTATTTAATAACAACTAAAACTAGACTGGTATAATGTGATGCTACAATGTTTAAAATGTTTTTTTGTATAAATGTTTAGAATGATTGTTGTATAAATGATGAAATGATTGAATGTTTAATGATTAATGATTGAATTATAAGTTTGATTGAATTATATAAATGTATATATTGATTATGATTATGAATGTTTGAATGTGATTATGAATAGGTATCCAAGGTATAAATACTGATAACACTGAAGATCAGTAGGTGTTATTTAAAATTTCTAAACAAGATTATTGGTTGTTTAAAATTTATATGGGGATGAAACGCCCCCTTGGTTCTATGAATGTTGATGTCTTGTCTAGGTAATGTTATTGAGCTAAAGGGTAAAATTATGTCTGGTGCTATTTAATTTTATGATAGACGGACTTTCAAAAATACCCAAAACGTACTCTAACAATAGGTTCCGTTTTCAGTAGAGCATCTATAATTTCATAGAGTATCTTGTAAACTAATGATATTCAATAAATCTAATAATAAACTTAATTCTAGGTTTGCTTAAATGTTTATGAATATAATATATGTTTGTGAAGTGTACAGAACACGAACAATTCGAATCAGTTTGAAATGATCAACTTTACATACCGTTTACTAACATTACCCTTAACTGCAGATAGGAACAATTAGCAATAAACAATGACTATAACCTTAAACTTATAGATAATGTGATCTCAAAAAATGTAATAAATTTTGTTAAGAAAAATATATGTAAAAACAGATGATAAAATAGATAAAAAAATACAGTTATTTAAATTACAAAAAAATGTAAGTTATAAAATACAAAATAGACTTAGAAATATTGTACTAACCTCAATTAACTGTAATAAAATCAATTTAGGGACTCTAATAGATAATAACAAAGACAAACAAAATATCCAAAAAAGAAGGCGTTAAAATCCTTTTTCGTCTATATGTTAAGGATCACAGATCCCATATTTGGAACGCCTTTTTTATTGATACGTTATTTTCGTCTAAGAATCTTTCAGAATCAATAGTGTAATTCAATGCCGATAGGAGTATTAGCCCTCGGAGTAGTTGTTTCTGTTGATTATATAATTATATTTAATGGATTCAAATTGAGTTAAATGTTACATTTAGAACCAAAAGATAATCGGTTAAACTATCTAGAAATTTTAGAAATCCAAAAACCCTTTCCCAAGGTAAATGTCACAAATAATAAACAAATAGACTATAAGGAAATCCGACTTATTAAATCTGTAATAAAACAACTACCTAGATTACAATAAATTCGTTTAACATCCATAAGCATTGGCAGTCTTGATAATGATGTAATAATCGAAACAGCTGTCGACGCCCATTAAATAAAATTTGTGAAACTGTATTTATTTAATTTAAAAAGGATTCAACTTAGATTCACATCTTAGTGAATTTAATATGCTTTAATAAATGAATGTATCGAGTAATGAAGTAAATAATGAAATACATAAGTATTAAGTTCTAGATAGCGAACGAGATTTGTGTTTACATGATTTTAGTAATTCCTCGTAACATCGTAAAATCAAACCAATCTAAACTTTTATACACAGATCATTAGCGTAACTAAACATAATTATTAAGAGAAGAATAATAAAGGAAAGTGAAGTAAATAAATAAACTAAATGAGATTTACCCTTAATTATCACCAGTAACTTTTTAACAATTTAATTGTGTATCTCAGTCTTGCGTTGATAATCTAGTAATAATCAAAGTTGAGTCTCTTTGGAGTTTATAAATGTTAAGAGTCTTAATATCATGAAATGTTTTAAAATAGCAAAATCCGAACTTGGTCAGGTAATTAAAAATACTAACTAAACAACTCTCTTCAACTTGTTGCCCTTTCTTGAGAATTTCCTGAGGGGCTATATGCATCAATAGGAGGTGTTAATTTTATTTTTTAAATGTAATATTGAGTAAATATAGTGCCTACATACAATTGTTTTTTGTCAAAGGCAAAAATCCAACATCAATCATCTAGTTAAGTTTTTAGAAATGTTATATCTAAAATATTTTTATGTTTAATTGTACATTTGAGCCAATATTAGTATTACGTACAGGCAAAACATGGAATTCTCTAACATTGTTTTAATAAATTGTAAAATTAAACATAAAATACTTCAGATATAATTACATAAAATGAATAATATAGTAATAATATACAAATAAAAAACATAGATATATATTTTTTTCAAAAATTTAATAGAAGATTGACTGTTGGATTTTTGCCTTTGAGTGTAGTCAATATTATATTTAAAAAAAATCTAACACCACCTATTGATACATGAAGCCCCTGAAGAAGCTCATAATAAAGGGCGAAACGTTAGAAAGAATTGTTTAATTAATATTTTTAAGACCTGACCAAGTTCGTATTCTACTATTTGAAATAAAAGAATCATGGAGAAAATGGATGTATATCAGTTTTAAAAATTATATTAAACTTAAATGTATGTGATTTTAATTAAAATTAATGTACTATGAAAACTAAGGCTAAGGGTAGACCTTGTAGAACACTAAACATGCATTTGTAGGTGGGAAACTAACCTAACCTAAGCTAATTTAACATAATAAAAACATTTTGAAGTGAGTTTTGCCTGCAGCTCCAAACAAAATACAAAAATCACTACAATTGTTTTTATCATGTTAGGTTGCAGAAACACTATGTTAAAAACTACCAGTATGACTTACATATGTGCGTGATCATTTTTTCCTGTACGATATTGCGTGAACCACAAATGATATCGACTTCGTTGATGTGTCGATTAAACAATCTAATATAATAATAACCACAATTAAATATTGCTAAAAACAATAAAATATTATTAATAACAACTAAACATTATTAAACTTCTTAGGGTAGTAGCCAATACATGTTGAAACTTATCCATAATATTTAAAAAATAAAACATAAAAACAATAGTTTCAAATAAACTATATTGTATGCTCAACAATATTCATCACCTGATGATGTCACTGTGTGGTAAAACAATGTTATCGTGAATACAATATAATTTACTTGAAACTGTTTTTGTGTTTTATCTTTTAAATATTAACAATCAAATAACATACTCAACGTACATTTCTCAGAATAATTTAAAAATATTAATATAAGAGATTCATCCTAATTATCACTAAAACTGCTTTAATCGGACACATATTTCGCCCACATTAGAAGTGGTAATTAAGATGAGTCTATTTTTAATTGTTTATTATTTTACCACGGTCTCCAATTTCTACTGTTATTTATAGACTTATACGAGTTTAGTAACTCTTACAAACATTTACAAATTTACTTAGAATAATAAAATTATTTTTATAATAATTATAATTAAAGGTATTTTAGTTTAGTTTTGAACGCCCCAATAGACACGCTTTATATGAATGGAATTGTAGGTGCAGCAGAGGCTAGTAATGGAAGAAAGTTGAATGTAATCTTCATTACCCACGGATTCAAATATTTCTCTAAGATTACGTAATCGATATAGGGTATTCCCAGGACAGAGCATACAGGATAATTCTACGCTATTTGTGAGGTTATGTCGGATTTTATAATCATATAAATTGTCATAATAAGAATGGATTGTTATGAGTTTTACGAAAATGTGTTGAAATTTTGGATTTTAATAAATGTCACTCATTATCACACTAGGATGTTGTTCCTGTTTCACCTCCACCCCTGCGACCTCTATTTTCTTGCGATGAAAAAAAAATTTGCCCTCAGAGGCTGTCCATCAAATAAGTATGCATTAGCTTAACCACTAGAGTGGTTAGAGATTTCTACTGACTACAGCAGTAGAAATATCGTTTGAAGATGTCGTTCGTGCGTGGCGACGAAACGTCGAAAATAAACCTTGAAAGACGACGGCCCGAAAGCCCGAACAACCACGACAACATAATTAAGCACAATGAGAAAACAATAACATGGCAAACTTAAATATTTTAGCGACATAACTGACAAGCTACAACGAATATATAGTAAGCTACAAAAGAATCTGATGTTAAAACTATCAGATAATAATAATTAACTTTTATAGGACATCAATAAAATATTATTTTCTACAATTTTCTTATGACATACTGTTCGAGGTAGATACAATTCGAGAGACAATTAAGAGTAGTTTAGTAGCAAAGTTCGCATAGCAAAGTGCAAGTGCCATTACCAATCGACATTTATTTTGTGACAGGTCGTAGTGGGTATGACAAGAGAAGGTCGGTTGTTAATGCATACCACTCATTAGTATTCGCGGTGAATTAATCGAAGACCAGAGGGCCGAGCCAAAAGGGACCGACTACGACAGGCAGACAGCGACAATCCGAGAACATTCCGGCTTTGCTTATTTCTTCTTCTTCTTCATTTTCGGCCCACTAAACGACGACGTTCATTCGAACAGAAAATATTTCAAAACCGTGCTTAAAAAGTGCCACGCCGGCTCCGTTCTATTCATAAACATCTAGTCGGCGATGTCACTATACAGTCAACTAGTCACTAAAGAGAATACTCTTTACCCGAACAAGAAAACTTTCAGCTGACTGACCAAGACTTCATTCTCGTAACACACCATCCGTCTCACCCCTTCATCTTCTTATATTCCTTCTGTACTACCTACTATACGTCCTGCCTGTCTCATCCTTAACCGTTTCGCCTTTTCTTATTTTCGACCCATCAACCAATACACTCACACTGATCAGCTTGTACGGTAATGGTGCATAAATCCAGGCAAAAATCATTCCAAAAAAGTTTCTACTTACTGGAAACTATTTTTTAAGGGTAGAATTAGATATATGTGTGTAATATAACTATTATGATGTCTCTTATTCTGATTATTTTTAAATTTCTTCGATCTAACCCCAAAAATATGTTTATATTGTAGAAAATTACATTTCTATCAAGTTTAATCCTTTTTCGATAAAGTTAACACGTACCGCCTAGAGTTTTTTATTTTATTGTTTTCGTCATTTAAAATAATTTAAATAAATCAAAAATAAACTAATCTTTAAGGTATTTCCAAAAAAGAAGACATTTTGGATACGTTATCTTCGTCTAAGAATCTTTCGGAACAACACCCTAATATATATTGATAAAAATGACAATGCCTACCCGTATTAAAATACTATTGGAACACTCTATTAATCCCTAAAAGTCAAAATCACAGTGTTATCATACCAAGGAAATTGACGTAACGTAACCTAACCTTAACCTAACCTAACCTAACCTTAACCTAACCTAACCTAACCTTACCTAACCTAATCTAAACCTGACCTAACCTAACCTAAACTAGCCTAATTACAGTTTTAACGACGTTTTTATATTAAGTATGTTAGATTGAGGTAAAATTCGGTTTTAATGTATGACTTTATTTATTGTTTATTCTTTTAAATTGTTTAACAAATGACTTTCGAGCTTGTGAAAATTGTTGAAATATTCTTCTGAAGCATCATCATTTTCTAATTAATTATTCGACTTACTAAAAAGAATTAACTTTACGTGCAATGGAAAATTAATTGCCACATAAACCATTCGATTACACAGAATTCGACTTAAAAACTTATTCGAGTTATAGGTAATAATTAATAATAATATATGTAAAACATTTATAGGAAAATTAGAGAGAGATGTCGACTTAGACGGCTGCATTTTAATTTTCTGATTCTTTGCTGAAAGAGAAGTTATGATAATGTAAACATTCTCAACAGCTGCTCAGAGAAAATAATAAACTTCATCCAAATGATTTAACGTAGGTAATACAATGCCGTCATACGATGATGATAAATAGCAAACGAGGCATGTCCGCACATATGGTTAATTTAATTTAATAAAATTAATTAACCCAACGGATCATTAAGTGAGCGTTAAGTAATCAACTTATAGTATAAGGTACGATTAATAGATACCTTTAACGTTTATTACTGTTAATTAAAGTAAGTAATAATTAAAATACATTCCCTTAATTCTTTGAATATTTTGATACGACACCACGAGGTAGCGCTAGTGAAAATTGAGGTTGGCAGTAAACTCGTTGGAACGATCGGAGATAACAAAATCTGTAGACATCAGAGACATGATTATAATATGGACCAAGCGTAAGCTTCTCTGTACTAGTTAGTAAATGATGTAATTTGGGTATGCAACCAACAAAGCACATTCAGGGACACGTATTTAAGTTTCCCATGCGCTAAACGGAAATTTACGAACTTTAAAGATTGAAAATCATTTACAATAGCATTTAACATACAAACCAAAATTATTGAAAACATAATTAAACTTCTTTAAAAAAAGAATAATACTATTGCTTACAATAATATATGTGCTATAAGTGAAAATAAAGTTAATTAGTGACTCAAGTATGTATATTAACGGTACTACTACTACTACTATTTACATGTATTTTACAAAGTCTAATTTTATTGTTTAAATAATAGTTGGTAATATTGAATTTGATAAAATATGTTTCGTAAGTTTATGTTAGTAAAAAATTCTAAGGAATGTGAAGTCGCTCATTATGTGTACTCAGTTGGAAAAATAGTATGTTAGTCAAAAGAAGATGTAAGTTAGAGAAAGATATGCGAGAAGTGTCAATTGACATCAGAATTTACCTTTCAGGATGTACTTTTGAAGTTGACGGGATTGACGGCAACTCTGTATTTATGGTACTATTTTAGAACAAAATTAAATTAACTCTTTATGTTATGTTTAAATTGTACTTACACATGAAATGAAATGGAAGAACCTTTAGAACTCTTTTCACGGCAACCGTATGTACAACAATATGTAACCATATTTTTCAAATATTAAACAAGTTTTATATTAGTGAAACAAAAAATAGTTCATAAGAGTGATCACAAAAAAAAAATAAAAAATAGTGTCGCACAACATTTATTTGATACAACTACACTTCGACTGCCTCAAACATTCTGAGTGAAGTTACGAGCGCTCTTAATTCGACTTACTAAAGTTGCCTACCCAAATGGTATCACTTTATGAACGCAAGGCGCAGTCTAGTTATAATCACGTCTCTGGTAGACATAATTTCTGTAAAACTACTGGACCATATGCGGGCGCAGAAAACTGGATATACAAGGTTTCAGGGGCAGCTGATGTATATGTGTTGCAGCACTACAAAACTGCCAGAAATTTGCAACCTAATTAATAAAATTTATTAACATAATAATTTAGTGCATCTCAACCACACACACACATACGACGCTGATGTGCTTGTGCAATATCGCCTTTTTCCGGTTGCCCTGTGCCGACTGGCGAGGCAAATGAATTCTTTCTGGGTCTTCGGTCGAGCTCGTCGCGGTATCCTTGTCAGCAAACGGGTTCTGTGCACCATTGGAACCGTGCGCACTTCTGTCAGCGTGGCATGAAGCAGCGAATTTAAGCGATCAATTGAGCTGCAATTAATGCAGACAACTATAAGTTCCGTCTCTGCGCGAAATGGTTCATTTCAATTGAAAAACTGTATTATTTTGTTTTTCTCGTTTACTTTTTGGCGATGATGAAGCATGGGCGGAGGAAAGGGTGAAAATGTTATAGACAAATTTACTTTTATGAAGGATAGTACGATTGAATGAATTTTAAAAAATCGGTGAGTGCAGAACACATACTTCATTTCATCATTTGCCGTCATTGGAATGTGGCGCACTTACAACGGCGTGGTTAATGTACAAAATTTTCGGAAACTATACTCATGACCGGGTTGCAGTATATTTCTTTTTTAATAATTGTTATTTAATAAATTCAAGGAAATCACATATTCATGTTTGATATTCTGATTTCGTGAAAAAATGGAAAGAAAATTATGTCAGGCACACCTACAAGAAACGCTTTTACAAATACTTTCCCAGGCAATCATCGTGTAATATGATATCTAGTGTAAGCAGATTGTTAGGTGCAACTTTACTTGTTTTCGTGACAACGTTTTGTAGTTAGTTACTATTAGAACCTTGTCTAGGTAGCTCATAATCATAATCATAATCATAAACATTAATGAAAAAACAAAAAATACTTTGAAACTAACAAAAATTATTTGTAAAATCAATAAATAAAATTTTCCAAAATATCGAATCTGAATCGTCGTCGTATTTAATGGAGATTTTGCACGCCATCTATTTTACGATAATTTTTGTTGTTGTATATACAACTTCTAGTCAATATATATATATATATAGACTATTTTTCTGCACGTCAATGTATATTTTGTTAAATTAAATGAAAATATATATAAACAAAATGCTTTTAGATGTTTCAAATATGTTTATTAACACACTCTACATATGTTTCGACTTCCGAAGTCTTTCTCAAGAGTAATAGATATTTACTCAATTTAAACTGTAACTTAATGTTATTTATACAAAAGTCAAAAAGTATTTATAGTTAGGTATTGCAAGTAATAAGATGTACAGGTACAAGTATATTAGAGGTAGTTATACAAAGGTATAGTTATTTAGGGAAAAACCCTTGTCGGGTTGTAATTCTTCAGAAATTGGTCAATCACCGGTGTGTCTTTGAACTCGGATTTATCATTTGTTATGTTACAATTAGTTCTAAAGGCTTTTTTAATTTTGAACTGCTCTAAAATATTTAGACGTTGACCTTTATTTTCTATATGTAATAGGTTGAAGTTATCTCTGTCGATTTTATGGCCATTTTCTAGGCAATGTAGGCTTATGCCTGTAGATACCTTTTTGTTTTTTAGATCTTTTTGGTGTTCTTTTAAACGTATGTTGAAATGACGACCTGTTTGACCAATGTAAAAAGAATTACAATCCTTACAGTTCAGCTTATATATACCACTTTTTTGTAATTTATCGGTTTTTTGTTTGTTGTTTGTTAAAATGCTTTTTAAATTAGTTTTATTGATCAAAATTGTTTTTATTCCTGATTTTTTTAATTCAGTACAAATTTTGTTGTTATTATTACTAGTATAATTAATTAATTTGAATTGTTTGTCTTCTTGTTTACACTTATAAAATTTTCTCAAAATTAGTTTGTTCTTTTTGTTTCTAATCAATTCATCAATTAATTTAGTTTTATATCCGTTATTCTTAGCAATAATTTTTATAATATCAAGTTCTTTCTTATAATTCTGTTGGCTTAATGGGAAATGTAATAGTCTGTGAATCAAAGTGTGAAAAGTTGAAAGTTTTATTTGCCAAGACTGTTTTGATCTTGCGTGTATGATGGCGTCAGTACTTGTGTTTTTCCTATATTTTGTTTCCTCTTTGACAGTTTAAGCATTTGATAAAAGTTTTACATTTAACCCTTTTAGGTTTTGAGTGACGCATAATTTTTTTCAACGTCTGTAAAGAGAAAACGAAGGAACCAGTGCGAGGTGTTGCTCTAAACGTTATAGAATTAATATCGGCCGTAATAATCGGTGACCGCTTCATGAAATTAATAAAAAACTGGACCACTCAAGGCTAAAATTAAGCCGCGCGCAGGTATAAATCTAAAGTAGTCTTTCTTGTAAAACTTCTCATAAAGCCTTCAAAGGCTCGGATTAAAATAATGCATTCAGATAAAAAGATTCCAATAAATTTGATAAGCGGTAGATACACGAAATGCTACTTAAAATTGACTTTCGAGATTATCTCAAGGGCTGAACCATGGATTTTTCGATATTTCCAACGACTACATCAACACAACAACTGTTCAAGTATATCCGTCTTTGTGTCATGTTCAAATGTTCAGAATTAACGTTCGAAATTTACTCGATTGTTGACAAACGATGGTATTTTTTTAAAAAGAATTAGTTTATACATACTGACAATGAGTTATGTACATTTTAACTATTATTTACACATATTCAAAAAAGAAGGAATTAAAATCCTTATTCGTCTAAATATTAAGATGTTATATCTTCGTCTAAGAATCCATCGGAATCAATAGTGTAATTCAATGCTGGTAGGGGTATTAGCCCTCGAAGTAGTTGTTTCTGTTGATTCCATATTTATATTTATATTTATTATTTACACATTTATTAACAATTTCCTAAAAGTCTTTCGGATATATTTATTTATTTAAACCAGTAATGTTTACATATATATTTTTGCTGGGAATTCCCAGCATATCCCATAGAGATAAATACAGTTATCTGTTTGTGAGACTGTTACGGTATCTTAAATCTAAAATCTTGGCCGATATGTATGAGTTTATTAAAAATATAGGCATGACGACCATGAGTTAACACACATTTTACACAAAAATAGACAATGTATTTCTACTTAGTGTCTGCTACTTTAAATTACTGTTTTTTATGATTATGATACGAAAATACATAGAAATGATTTTACCATTCTATTTCTCTTATGACATTTTTGTCAAACAATGATAATTTTTAATGTTTAAATCGTATTTGAATCATGGTCTGTGTTTCTTTGTCCTTTGAAAGATCACTAATAATCCATCGGAATCAACAGTGTAATTCAATGCCGGTAAGGGTATTAGCCCACGAAGTAGTTGTTTCTGTTGATTCCATATTTATATTTATTTACACATTTATTAACAATTTCCTAATTGAAAAGTCTTTCGGATATATTTAGTTATTTAAACCAGTAATGTTTACATACATATTTTTACTGGGAATTCTCAGCATATCCCACAGAAATAAACACAGTTATCTGTTTGTGAGACTGATTACGGTATCTTAAATCTAACATCTTGGCGGATATATATGAATTTATTAAAAATATAGGCATGACGACCATGAGTTAACACACATTTTACACAAAAATAAACTTAATGTATTTCTACTTAGTGTCTGCTACTTTAAATCACTGTTTTTTATGATTATGATACGAAAATACATAGAAATGATTTTACCATTCTATTTCTCCTATGAAGTTTTTGTCAAACAATGATAATTTTTAATGTTTAAATAAGGTGACCAACTATAATTATTTACTGAGTTTTGTACTCTTTTTTCGCAAACCGTACTCTTTTCAAATACTGTACTCTGAAAGTACTCATTTGTATAATTATTACACTCATTTGTATTTTTAAACATTTTTTTAGAATATTTTATTTCAATTTTATTAATTAAATATTTAAAACTATTTTGACAGTGATTTGAATTTCACGCCCGCATATTGCTTGCCGTTTCCGACACGTTAGAGGATAGGGAAAACACCAGACACGAGTTTGACAGTGATTTGAATTAAAATGAATTTTTAAAAGAAGTTAAAATTTGTTATAAAATTTGCTATGAATATATCGAAGAATGGATAGTGAACTTTAGAGCATTAAATTGTTTCAAATGGACCCTTCTAAATAGTAAAATTGAATAGAAAGAAGTTTCTTCAGCAGTCGAATTTGTAATGAAGGAAGTAAAAGAAATTGTTATTAATGACAATTTTCTCTTTGAAGAAATTCGAAGAGTAAATTTATATTTAAATGAAGAAATGGAACGATGAGAAAATAGAACTTGACAAAAGATGGGTAGAAATCTTTCGGCATTTTAAAGTAGAACATATCTTACATGAAAATTTAAAAGTTCTAATGCTGCTGTTGAAAGGATATTTTCACTGGGTAATGATTGTTGGAGCAGTGAGAAGTCGAACATTCTGTAAAAACATTATCTGCCGCCTTAACAGTCAAATTTAATATGCAAAATCAAAGTTGTTCGGATGTGGCTACATTATTAGACGAACATCCTCATTTAGCAAAAAAAATCCACTCCGAAGAAAAATATGTTTTTAAAAGAAAATAAAGTTTTTATCGTTTTTTCTTCTTTTTTTTTTCGCCTATGAAATACTCTTTTTGAACAAAAAATAATTGGTCACCTTAGTTTAAATCGTATTTGAATCATGGTATGTTTCTTTGTCGTTATTTTGCCATTTTTCTTCATGTCGATAGATTCAACCTTATACCTAATTATGTCGACTATGAAAATATTAATTAAATAGTTATTAAAAGTTTAAGAACTATGACACTTGAATAAAGCCATTCTTTCCTTTCCCACCATGCCGCGATCTGTCTGTCTCAGTTCAGGGACTGAGGATCGCCTTTATCTGTTTCAGAATCACGAAGCGGCGTCGGTCGGTATAGTAAATCTAACCATTTATTTCGATCATACATTTATTATCATACATCGTTCACCTTAGGGGCCGCATTCAAGTCGCGTCGTATCGCCAGACGATTCTGAACCTTATCTTTACTGACAATAACGCCTGCTTTTCTTTAGGTAATCCTTAACTACAACAAGAATGCACTTACTTGACTTTAGTTTATTTCAATTTATATTTGTTTTGTTTCTTCAGACTCGAACTACACTACATAGACAGGCTTTTGTTCCAAAGCTTGCTTTCTGTGCGCGCTTCTATGGTGTTGTTTATGGGTTTGTAATAGTTTTTGTTTTCATTTTTATTGATTTATCTTGGGGTGATAGGTACTTACTTGTTACTCTTACAATCCAGCCATAAATCGCCAACATTTCCTCTTTGAGATACACAAAAAAACTTAAATTATATCAATTCCTTTAACTATTCTATGTGTCGTATATTCATTAAAATGATAGCAAACAAGTTTAATATAAGCTCTAAAATATAAAATCTAAAAGTAGGCCACATTCCTCTTTTCTTTTGTTGGTAGGTGTAAGTTAACGTCAAAGTCTGCGAAAAAGTTGTACACAAAATGTTACGATTTAAATCAAACGAAATCAGTGAGCATATCACAGGGAAAACCGCATTGCAAGAACATAATACGTATTTCTACTATCGCGTTTCAACAACGAGCGTAATAAACTTGAGCTATCTTACCTTAATTAAATGACTTCTTACGTCGATAGCTACATGTCGTGGGACAATGGTAAAAAATAGATGTTTGCAAAAATTCTAATACTATTGCAGTTGTCCAAAAAAATGGAAATTAGGAAAAAATTCGCATTTATCCTACCTAATATTTATAGACTCTGCTGTGACACCAGGAACTATTTTTTACGTGTTTTCCGATACGGATTTCGTCAGGATGAAAGTATTGAGATCGGGGAAAATAACAAACTCGATAATAACTTAATAAGTACACTTTATTTTATATTGTAATACTACTTTTTCTCTAAACCGTTACCGGGATAATTGCAGATATCTAGCTGACTGATTGACTCACTGTCTAACTAACTAGCTATCAGTCTGCCTCCTGGATCTTTTAAAGAGTCGGATATTTACGGTTACGCCCCGAAACTAGAGCATGATTGCCTGATTAGGAAATCTTGAGAATCGAAAATTCTAGAAGAATTTCTGAGGGTGGCTTCGCAAATAAAGGACAACTGTTTACAACAGTTTTGTCGCGAGGGAGATTTTAATAAACAAATAAGACTTTTCGAATTGATTATGATCTTATAACAGAACAAAGATAGAGCAGATTAACAGTTTATAGGAAATCTTTTAGCACAATATGGTAGTTAAGCGTTCTGTATATTTAGACCGAGCGGCGTGGTCTAGTGCTCTAGATCATTGCTTAGCATTCGGGAAGTCACCGGTTCGAACACGGGTCTGGCTGCTCTGGTCCAAGTTTTCTGTGGTTTCCTTGGATCATTTAGGCAAATGCTGGAGCAGTAATATTCCACAGGTAATCTTTCACTTCTCTTCTATCTTCATTTCGTCCGTCTCATCTTTCTCTCCTTAACCACACGATTCCTGAAAGGAGGCTTCGCACTACAGTGTAGATCGGAGGGACTGTCCCGCCCACCAGCACGAGTAGCTGGTGGGAATGAAATACAAAAAAATTTTTTTTTTCCTGTATATTTAGACTGCATTTGAGGGTCGAGAAATAAACAGAGTCCTTTCCTAAAAGTAACCAAACATACGAATTCAACTTATGTCAAGACAATGTAATAATGAAAATAATAAAACGATGTGATGGATGAATGAATAGGTATCTAACAACTCATTGTAAATAGCCCAGACTGTTTTAATCTAATAATCTCTAAATTATACTAGCATCTAGGAGATGTAGTAGTTTCGATTCCTAATCTTGTCAAAGTACTGAAATTTATACTGGAAAAAAAATTTAAAGGACTCAAGGAAGGTTAGGTGGTTTCTGAAACATTCCTCACATACCAATAAAAAATAATAAAAATAAATAACTGTACAGAATCATTAGTGAAAGCATTAGACGAACCTCCCGAAACTACCCAATAAGCTTCATCGCATTCTTCGCATTTCGTTTTCAATTTTTTTCAGTCGTGTTCTATGTGTTCGGCAAATTTCAACAGAATGAATAATAAAATACTTACTATATTAACAACTACTACTTTGAGTTTGAACTGTCTCAAGGTACTTAATTGATTTGTCTGTAAAATCACAACATTGTAATTTTTTATACATCATGGGCCCGCGTTGTTTTTAATGAATCAATAATTCAATCAGGTTTTACGCTATTGTTAATAATGCAAGTTGAAGATTATTTATCCTAATATGAAAACTGATCTTTGCAATAATCCTCAAAATAGCTAACATGATTGTGATTTTTTTCTTAATTTTCAATTAGCTGGACTTTTGAAATTTTTCTAAATAATCCACTTTTTTATTCTATGAAAAATATATGGATTATATTGTAACGAGTGCGCGTTTGCTTGTGTGCGTTCGAGTGCCCATGTATGAGAGAAAGCCGGTGTATATCATAACTGCAAGTGTGTGTGTAATATTTGAGGACATGTTAGTGTATTTGCGTTTAAGGGAAACTTATTCAATATTTCGGCGAAAAATAAAATGGTCTCGACTTTTCTATGTTTCTCGGGAATGTTCCGGAAATTTAACGGAATGGTATATAAGCGGAAAGACGATCGCCGGCGACAGTTCAGTTCAGTTCAGTTCAGAGTTCAGATATAAATTGATGGTCGTGAAGAGTGCAGATATAAATTGATGGTCGTGAAGAGTGGAGATATAAATTGATGGTCGTGAAGAGTTCAGATATAAATTGATGGTCGTGAAGAGTTCAGATATAAATTGATGGTTGTGAAGAGTTCAGAAGTTCAGAGTGCAGGTATAAATTGATAGTCGTGAAGAGTGGAGATATTAATTGACGGTCGTGAAGAGTTCAGATATAAATTGACGGTCGTGAAGAGTTCAGATATAAATTGACGTTGTGAAATAATGTCAAAAATAAATCGAGACGCGTAGTAAATAAAAAGTGAGAAGTGTTATACGAACAGTAACTGTACATAAATGAATAGTGTAATTGGTGGTAGTAAAGTTAAGATAATTAATATTAGTATAAATAAATTGTTGTTCCTGTTTAAAAGTCTCCGAGTTTTGATTGTTGAACCCCCGAACGTTACAATATAGTATATCGGTATACTGCGAAAAGACATCCTAACAAAAAGAAGGTAAATATTGCAGCTGGTCAGATTTAAGTTGGAATATGTGAGTATATATTTGTATAAAGTACACTCTTACTAATCCAAGGTTCACCTAGGTTCAAATGACACATGACCTTGAGAATCTCCACGTTAACTTAATTGAACTTCATCTCCGTAACGTCCAGGTATTACTTACCATAATTAGCTATTTATAAAATGTAATTGGATATTTGTTACACTAATAGAAATTAATTGAGCCAATTTTAGACTCGTTTATTTTACAAGAAAACCATTTTTAGTTATCTAACGTTGGCTTGGCCACGATAGCAGTCCTGTCAGATTAAGCAAACAACTTTTATTTATTTATGTAAATATAATGAGTGCCTAATGGTCGGGTGTTATAGACATGGTTAGGACGCGATCGCGGTAAAAGTTTTCCGACGTACATACCGGATTCGCCATCGTCATTAATAGACTTCTAACTCATTGTTTGCATAAGTTTACTACCTTAATTAGCACATCGAGACCAAGAGTGCGTTCAATATAATAAATGAATATGAATATACGGGGTTCTTCAAGTTGATGGACTATTAGAAGTATATGAATTAGTAGAATGAATTCAATTCTGAAACTTGGGCTCATTTGGTTATTGTTTATGCCACTTCTTTTAAAAATAATTTCAAGTTCCATTTACATCCGGTTATATCGGAAGTTGATGTTAACTTTCTTGTTTTAAATGTAATGACATACTTTTTTTACATTTTCCGATACAAAATCTGAATTTATGTATATCTTATAGGAGGCACTATCCCGAAAATATTGACGGAAGTTATTTAATTTTTTTCAAAATTTTTGACATTTGCTCGTTAACATTTACAAAAACGTAATTCAATTAATTTTTGAGATTTTGCATTATAGCTCGTAACAATTATTTATAACTATTCACATTATCGAAAAAAAAAATGTGGTGTTTAACTAAAATGTATAGGGTGTTCAAATTTTGTGGTCAAATTTGGTCAACTTCAAAGGAGCATAAGTCAATTTTTTTAAATAGAATGACCTATTTTTGACTACTTATTCGAATTCCTCATTGAATTTGGCGTCTATTGATATGGGACTGTCGTATACCTTTGTTAATACTTTTTGGGTAAATTTACAATTTGTGAAAATGTTGCTTTTTTGCACTGCATACGTATAATGTTAATGAAGCAGTGTCCTGTGATTTCGAAACAATTGAACAATCAATTGTTGTTAAGTATCAAAAAGCGTGTGCCATCTTCCAGACCCACAATTTTGAATTGTTGCAATAAAGCATCCACAATGAATAATTTAGATTACTACTACCACCACTACTACAGCAATCAAGATATTTTAAATTTATTTTATTTACATGGTGAATGTGGAAAAATTTCAGAAAGAACTTGCAGACTTTTTAATGAACGCTATCCAAAAAAAGTTTGTTTGTCCAAACAAATGTTTAACGTAAATAGTTATAAATAATTGTTACGAGCTATAAAGCAAAGTCGGTTTTTTAAATGTTAACGTGCAATTGTCAAAAACAAAAAAATAAATATCGGAAAATGTAAAAAAAAGTATGTCATTCTATTTAAAATAAGAAAGTTAACATCTACTTCCGGTATAACAGGATGTAAATCGAACTTGAAAATATTTTTAAAAGAAGCGGCATAAACAGTAACCAAAGGAGCCCAAGTTTCAGAATTGAATTCATTCTACTAATTCATATACTTCTATAGCCCATCAACTTGAAAAACCCCGTATATCTGAATCGCCCTAGAAAGATATTAGGATTATTTTTCTACCATATGTTGCTTCTACGTGTAATAAGAGGTTCATGTCTCTATCTGTTATTTTTGAATAAATTAGAAAAAACGTAAAATCAGAGAACTAGTGTTATTATATAAAAAACGAAAATTGTTACTGATTGAATCAATATATTGATAAATAATATTATATTATTTTTTTTAAAATGGAAAATGATTTTTTATTCGAAAATTATTAAAATATAAAAATAACATATTCAAAAAAGAAGGAATTAAAATCCTTATTCGTCTAAATATTAAGATCAAAGATCTCACATTTGGAACGCGTCCTTCTTTTTTGAATATGTTATATCTTCGTCTAAGAATCCATCGGAATCAACAGTGTAATTCAATGCCCGTAGGGGTGTTAGCCCTCGGAGTAGTTGTTTCTGTTGATTCCATATTTATATTTATATTTATATAAGTATAGTTTATAATTAATTTTTGAATATTTTAATATTCTAATAAAAAATAAATAAATAAGGCAAAAGATCAGCGCGCTGTTGACATCAAATGCATTACATTTTATTTTATACAAATAATATAGACAATAATTATTGGATAGTGTTAATTATGCGACTCCAACTTTTTTTAATATTAATTTTTTCCTTTTGTATCTTAAAATACAATAGGTAAACTACATTCATAATTAATAAAGCCCGAGAAGGATGACGTAAAGTCATCGAAACGTCGAAAATCAATCTTGTTTCTCTTTTAAAATTTTCTTTGTCCATTAAACAGTTTTTTTGAATTTGATATTTCGCAACGTGCCTCCAATTCATATCATTTTAGGAGAGTAAACTAATCAACTTCAAAATTTTGTGGTATTTCGTATACACTGATCTACAAAAATTTCGTTTTTTCAATGTTTGCATGTTTTACATAGGGTGACGTACAGAAAATATACAGTTTGACTTTATAGTGGCGAAAGATCGTCCCATTTTATTGTTTAAAACTTTCACATCATAAACATAAACCGGAGGATTCGACCGAGGGCTAGCAAAATGTGCCGTTAAATGGTTAGATATAAAACAGTTGTTTTTCTTGGAATTTGACCGATAAAATTGTAAAAACAGTTTCTCTGCATAAATATAAATGATAATAATAACTAGGCGCAGTTACTTGTTTCCATATTCGAATGAACGTATTTTATTCATTCGAACGTAGTCATTGGCCGCCCTAACACAAATGCAAAGGTATATTTTGCACCCCTTGGATTCTAATTATCTATCTTAATTTGAACGATCAAAATCAGACGGGATACTTTAGTTATCAATAAGTTTCAATGTATATTTTGCCTGTCCGGTAATTTTTGCAATTTGTTGAAGAGATGATCGAGTATGTTTAGAGCGTGCTTAAACGGTCAGGTATACATGTCAACTAACTGGCTTACACACGTCTTTCATTGGCAGACACCGACCAATTCGTTTCGGTACATTAATCAACAGATTCGAAACTTAAAGCGTATTTCTGTCAACGCGAAAAAAAACAAATTACTTCACATATCAGTTCGCAGCAGCTGTGACGTCCGCAGTCGCCATTTTGAATTTGTTTCGTCAACAATGGCGTTTTTTAAACGTTTCCACCGGCTAACGTTCGGAATTCGTTTTTCTGGCAGTCGGTCCGGGCAACTTTTAATTTATTCCATCCGCGGCAGTTATATTGTATTTATGTTAAATGTTGTCCAATTCTCATTTTTGTGTTTCTTGTCGGAGAAGCGCCGAGCGCACTGATGAACTTTTTCCAGCCTATTTAATAAATTAATCGGTAATTGACTTTATTTGTTGCTCGTTCGAAACGAGTTCTGGCTCACACAACGACACAAAACTCGAACGCAACGAAACGTCGACAACGTTGTATATTCGAGCCGTTAGTTCGTCTCTCCACCTCAACAAAACCACCAAACCAGACTACTACGTAACTACATATTATCGTATATGCGGTCACTGGTAAAAACATTCTTATAAAGTACCTACCTGCCAATAAAAAAAAATTTTAATTAAAATTACCTCCCTACAATCCGCTAAACAAAAAAATGAGCGATCAAAGTTATGTCTTACCTATTGACTTATTGTATTTCTTTAACTTCTTATAGCTTACTTATACCTTTATCATTTATGCATTTCCATAGCCACATTTGCTGAGAAAAAACATTAACTATCAATCTTTTTATACACAAAGTGATTACTATCAAAACAAAAATGTGCAATTTGAAGTGAGAAATGAAACAAGTCATCTTGGATTAATAATACCAGACAATCTGGTACGGAAAACTAACATTAAAACCGGAGATATCATTTCCGGCACAGTTTACGACGATAACCGAAACTCAAATTGCAAAAAATGCTATTTTTAACTTTTTGCGTGAAATAAAAAGGCAAAATAACTGAGAGAGTAGTTATTTCCGACCAATATTTGATCACTGAACCAGAAGCTAACTGCTCCAGCACATCTAGCTGTAAGAATTTGTGTATGAACTAGGCCATAAAACCTTTTAAGATTTGGAAAATTACCGACAATATTCACAGGTGTTGCATGCTGAGTGAAGGCAACAAAAGACCACGCTAGCTCTTCGCAATAAGGGGTAATAAATACCAAAACGCATTTACAAATATTGGAGCTAATTTCATCAGATGTTCCGGTTCCCAGGAATTCGCCACCGTTGCACATATTTTGACCTTCTCATAATCTAGTTTCTAAGTCCATGTATAACTTTTGTGGGCGTTTCCCCTTTTTTAAATCTGCTGTTATCATTGGACCACTAGAGGGTGGCAGAGATCCATTGCATCAAATTCATTAGTTTAGGTTTTTTAGTTTGTATCATCTTAGAGTTAGTTATGATAAAGCCTTACGTTTGTAAATACATTGTTTAACATATATTCTAGACCTTTGCGATTCATTTTTGTTCTAAGTGTATTCAACATTTCGTTTTTAACGATCAACCCTCCGTGATTGAATTTTGTTCAGTTGCGCAAGACAATTCAGGTATGCCTGCTACCATCACACATATATATTAAGCCGGGTAGTGCGTAATTGTCAAAACAGATATCTTAAAATCCTGGTTGGCAATTCTGAGGCCAGATTTCAACTCAGCGTCGCAAATTACGTCGTAAACGACTGCCCCTTTGTTGTTTTCATTTTCAATCCTAATTTTGTTGGCCCATTTAATGTTGTCCATGTCCATAAAAAGCAGATTTTCATTAAAAAGTGATTTTAAACTTGTATCTCAAAACCCTTTTCCAATAAGTTTTATAAGATATGATTTATTTATAACTGATTTATTTTACACTCAATGTACAAATAGTTGCGTAAGAAATAATTGATGTATGTGCAGAAATGTGATAATGATGTCCAACTTTTCGTCGTAAGCTGATTCTCTATTAATCATTATCTATATATATATTTATATATCCATATATACGCGTGTGTGTGTGTCGTATATACCTATGTAACATACGTAAAACGCAGCCACAAGCTAGCGTCGCGTCGTAACGCAACTCTTCGAACCGAACATTATCTCAATCTATCATCTGTGGTCTGACATAAGCATTCAACTTTCTACATAATATTAATAGGTTAATGTTTTATATTTTCTGCTGTGAAACAACAATGGACATGTCAGGATATACCGTTCGAGATGCGGCTCTTGGATACGAGAGATTTCGCCAGATTACGTACACTACTTTACGAGCACTTGTAAAAATAAGCAAGCCACGACCGAAAAATCGATATGTCTCACGTAGACGTGCGATTGTCACTAGGTACTTACTTAACAATATGTAAGTATGTATGTAAAGCATGCGTAATTAAGTAAACTCGCTAAAACGTTTTCCTTTCGTGATTTGAAAGGACGACTGATGCCCAAAGTGTACCGTATTTACTTTTGCAAATTCAAGTCCTTCAACTTCTTAACCGTACACATCGTGAACGTTCAACAAACAAACATTGAACAAATAAAAACAACTGACAGGCTTTCTAATAAATTTACAAAAAATATTGTCGGCTAGGATTTTTCGTTCCTATTATTAGTTTGAAAATCACATACTACAAAAAAATGAATAAGAGCAGAAATTACATGAATATGGATTATTTGTAACATCTGTAAGAATTTCTTCGGCGTGGCATTTACAAAATGCAGAATAACCAAAGGTGAAACGAGGTCAGACCACAAATACCGTGATATATGGGTATTGTGGGCGGCATATTCCTTCTTACATCGACCAGTTTCTTCTGTCATGATTGGCTCTTATTATTTATAACTTCATTTTTATAGGAACCATTTGGTACGCATCACTGGACCAAAGGCTAACGCACTTTACGTGTAGAGAAACTTCGCACCTATCTACACATGTACGAACCTGTACTGTGTTCTCGCTGAAAAAAAAAATGTTAAAACCGTTACTTGTAATTTATTGAATAAAAATAATAATAAATGAATATTTTTCAGATAAATTGGTAAATAGCGTGTTGTTAATTACTGACTTGTCGGTGGGACGGTAGAGGTACACATGCCTCTCACGTATATAAGATGGTTCGTCGAATCAGTTGGACAAGTAGATACCTTAGTAAGGCCCTTGTCTAACATCTGAAATACTTCAGTTAGCAGCAAATATCAGCAGATGGCAATATACTGCCATAACTAGATATTGTATCAATTACTTTTAAAGAGCTCCTTCAGTTTGGTCGGTGATTAATCGAGATGGCATGTTCATAAGATCTAATAACATCGAAATTGCGATCTGCATCTGCTAGTTTCGATAAATTACTGACCAAGAACTTATACTGTTCTTATTTATAAATAAAATAACTGGTTGTTAAAAAATATACGGGGATGAAACACCACCTTGCTTCTATGAATGTTGATATCTTATTTTAGACTCTTTGAGTTTATACGTTATAGGTGACGAAGAAAATAAAATAGCACTGAACCTAAAATAAATATATAATTAACTGATAAAATTTAATGTAGACTAGAAGTAAAAATGAATATAAAATTGAATGAAGTGAAGAATTTATGTTGTAGCCAGGAAGATCGAAAGAGAACTGATTGTAGTTATTAAAATAATATTGTAGAAAAATAGATAAGAGGGGAGCTAGAAGTTCGTTAGTCATAGTAGGGATGAATTTGAAAAGGTCGATAACATACAATACTGAAAACCCAAATGTACCGAAGAAACCCATTGTCAAATTGTTATTAGGAAAAATAAGAATTATAGACGGCATGCTGTTAGTACACAGAGTTGAATTGTTAAGAGGGATTATAGGAAAATACTGAAGCAATTAAATTCTCGTTAAGGGAAGAATAGATACAGAGCAGGTAAAGAGCAAGTACAGAAATAGAATTGTAAGAAAAGAATATTTACATGATAACAATGATACACTATACAATAAAATAAAATTTGAATATACCATAAATATATCTCAACACACCTGAACAATTTGCAATATTCTCAGACAGATAAAATAAATAAAATTAAATGTAAATTAAATATCGCCACATTATCTATTGACCTAGAGGATCGAATCATATTTGGTGCTATTTATTTTTACGATATACGTACTTTCCAAACTACCCTGAACATGCTCTAGCAATAGGCTGAATATAATAATAATAACAATAGGCTAAATATAATAATAAGCGTAATATTAGGTTTGTTTAAGTGTATACATATAATAGCTATTTAATAACCATTATTATGCTTTTGGTCAGAAATTTATCGAACATCCTCTGTCGCGACTAAAATCCACTAGATGGCAGCAATTGCCTCTATGTCATTTTTATAACAGCTATTTATAAGTTTGTGAAATGTACAAAACAAAAAGATAATGTGGAATGTTTTATGAAATTCTTTGTGTCACGATACAAACTATATAATATTTATTACTTCCTACTTCCTACATCGATTTATCGATTTATGTAATTGCTCGGTGTTCCTTCGTTCACCTACTTATCGACATTCGTTAACCGATAAGTTAGTTCATTAAAAGCCTATGTTCCTTTTATATTATTTATTTCGCAAACGAACCTAATTAATTCATACAAATAACAAGCTCATGTATCTCTTGCAGGTTCGAATAACGGTACTGGATAAAAACGACAGTCCGCCTTCTTTCAAAGAAACCTCTCTCAAATTCTCCGTATCTGAAGACCTAAGTCCGGGTCAGCCGGTGTCCACAATTAGTGCCGATGATCCTGACACTATCGGCACATTGGAGTACACTCTCCTGCCAGGACACGAAGGTCACTTTTCTCTCAATAAATCGACCGGTGTGCTCAAACTTGCCGAACCACTGGATAGAGAAAAGAAGGAATTGTACAAGTTGTCGGTGAGAGCAAGCGATGGCATCCAATACACTGACACAATAATAACAATACAGGTGAGTCGATATTAACTTTTCAGTTAAATAGTTTGAAGAAATTTATTCTTCTACTCTCCCATATTTATAGTACAGATGTAAAATAGTTCTTACGATCAAAGTTGTCATTTATTAGGCTTTATCTATTGAGTTCTGACGCATTCGTTCCTGTCCTCTGTGACAAAAATGTAAAATAGTGCAAAATTGCATTCAGTGAATGTGTGTATTAAATCCCATTTGTTCAAAGGACCTGGCTAAATAATAATGTGTTCGACATCAATAATAAAGGTAGCTTTACCTAACCTAACCTAACTTAACCTAAATACAAGTCCTTTTTTGACAGATTTCAGTTTTTTTTTTGACACCCATTACACAAGGGAATGGAAGTATACTGAATTACCTCCTAATTTTATAACTTTATGCCCATAAGCACTTCGAATTCCCACATTTTCAGCCCAAATATCCAAATGTAACCTCAAAACAATATACGAGTAAAAAATCATTTTTCCTTTACAATTTCGTCAATTTTTAATGAAAATATCTAAAAAAATTCATAAAGGTTAATTACCACAAAAACTTTTTTATGAGGCCACATGTTTCGCATACTTCTAATGTAGACGTTATCAACACATGAGTGGTTCTAAAGTTTTAAATTAAGCAATTTATACTAATTGATTGTTTAGTGAGGATGCATTTAATAATTAACACATGGTCTGAAAAGTCCCGGGCCTAACACATAGATGGCGCTAGTTCTATTACATTCACCTCTTCTTCAGTTAGTACTAAGCTTCAAAAGATAGCTGTTAAAATTTCATGATATTCTATTCATTAGTTTGTGAGTTATTGTGCTAGAGTGACTTTAGCTACTTTTGTTATTTTCAAAACAATGGATTAAACTTGATGGGAAAAAATACCGTTCAAGCGAAGTAATGAGCAATGGTTTGAAAAGTGTTATGGAGACTCCACTCCATCGGAAACAACCGAAACAAAATAAAATGTTGGTTTGCTGACTTCAAACGTGGTCGTAGAGAAAGAGACACTGATGATACAGAACGTAATTGACGTCCAAATGAGTCGGTAACACCAGAAAACAAAAAAAATCCACCAAATCGAATGATGAATGAATAAATGAATGAATGAACGAAAAGTGAAATTGCGTGAGTTAGCTGACACTGTTGACCAAAAACAAGAACGTGTTAATGATTCTGAGCAGTGGTCATTCACATTGGCCATGTTTAAACGTAACAAATCGGAATTTTTGCGTTGATATGTCGATGTCGACAATGGATGAAACATGGATCCATCACTTCACTCCGGAATCAACGATCGTCATCTGAGTGGACAGCAACTGACTGGTGAACCTCCTCCAAAGTGCCCGAAAGCACAACAGCGGGAAAGGTTATGGCCTTCGTATTTTAAGATGTGCGTGGTATAATATTCATCGACTATCTCGAGATGGGAAATACCATCAACAGTGAATTGTAGTAATTAATTATAGCGTTATTGGAGTGTTTGAAGACCGAAATTGCAAAGAAGCGATCGCATATAGCAAAGAAAAAATTTTTGGTTCATCAATACGACGCACAGTGTCAAAAGTTAGTCAAAAAAATGGCAAAATTACATGAATTGAACTTCGAATTGCTCCTACATCCACCGTATTCTCCAGATTTGGAGACTACTACCAGCGACTACTGGCTGTTCGCGGACCTCAAAAAAATGCTCTCCGACAAGAAATTTCGCTTGAATGAAGAGGTTATCGCTGAAGCTGAGGCCTATTCTGAGGCAAAAGATAAATTGTTCTACAAAAGTGGTATTGAAATATTAGAGCAACTTTAATAAATGTATAAATTGACAAACCTCTAAAGGAATTAGATTAAAAGGTAATGTCTAATGTGTGTGTTGAATAACCAAACTCGGAAGGTCTAAGGAATGAAAATTAGTTACGCATGTTTCACAAATAGAAATATTGTCAGGCAAAAGAGAGAGAAAAAGCTTAATAAGAATATAATTACCAACAAAACCTTTTGAAAAAGTTGAAATAAGACTGAATTACGGATTGCTCCCAAATCAGAATTCATGAGATAGTTCTTATTATTTTATGGCGTTTATTGCTACACTCAACTCTGAGATGATTGTAAATTTAATTGTCAATTTTATAAATATGTCTTTTTTTATTTTATGTAATTCTATTTCATTGAATATTTTTATTTCACGTATCTAATTCTTTAGATTTCTATTCTTTTTAACTTCTTTACAAATCCTTTTAGAACCTTTCCTATTGTACCTCTAGTTGGTATTATTCGAATCTTCACGCTCTTACTAATTTATCTCACCAGAATTAAGTGACCCTTTTCTGCATCCGGTCCATTTTTACTTTTACGCCAATTTCCTTCATAATGGTCACTTTCCCTAAATTCCTGATATCCTTACTTTGAATAACGCCAAACTGAAATCCTCAAAATGGTTCATTCCTTTAACATGCGTTTCATAAAAACCCTTTAAACTAGAATTAAAAATCATTCAGTCATACTAACTCCAATCACTCCAAATTATTCAGTCAATATAAATATACGTATTTCATTTATTTAACGACAGTTTTTTGAATAGTAAATTTCTGATTTGCAACATACTTCTTTGATTAACTGTAAGCATTTAGGGCATATAGGATGGTTTGTTTTATAAAAAAACAAGCTAGTGTATGGTTATTTTTTCTAAACGATTAATTCAATTGACGAAAATATGTTCGTTTTCGGAAATCTCTTTACAAAAGTTGACATATTTTTATAATAACGGAATAAAAGATGCCAAAACAGCTGCTCATGAGATTTATTACTAACAGGCAATGTTACAATACATAAATAAAGTATACATAAGTAAAAGTTTTAAATAAAATAGTTTCCTGCAAACTGTTCGAAAAGCTGGTACCTACTTTGCTTCGATAAACGCAGTACCAAAACTGATATCACCGTTACAGCAATTTAATGTTATTCGATGGTTTATTTTCCAGGCAATAAATAAGCCTTAATAGCTAATAAATTCAATTTTTAGAAACTAAAATTGGTAGTTATAATACCTTTACGCTTTTCCACTATTCAATACTTCATCTTGCATTCCTATGTATTTACATGTTTCTTTTGGATTTATTTGGCCTCACGCTTACTATAATTAAAACGACAGAAATCAATTTTAAAATGTAATTATGTTTGAGAAATTCGTGATTTAATTATTATTTCTCTATTTATCAACTATTAGGAAAATATTAGTGTGTAATCACTTTTAAATGCCCATTCTGCCGTTTAATTGATCTTTTTAATTTTTCTTAATCGTATTATAAATAATCGATCATTGTGTATTCGAATGGTAGGTACGGAATCGAATAATAAATGTTAATTAAAAAAAAAAACAATTTATTATGGTAGAAAAAAATCATTTCATTACGAATCCATCGACACTAAAAACATTCATCAAAATTATCAATCAATTAAATCTTCATGTATGAAATTCTTACTTTTCTATATTTTTATTTTAATTAGTAGTGCGTTTTGTGGAACATGTACTCCCAAATATTACCGTTCTTTTTAACTTGTACCCAATCTACAACTATCTCCATGCGATTTTCTTCCAGATCTAACTTGATAAAAGCATTATTTTTTGTAAACACTTAAAGACAAACGTAAATTACTTTGTTTTATAATTTTATTTAGTTACTATCTACGCTATTATAGTTTCGATACAACGAGTATCATTATCAATCGATTCATAACGAATGGATACAGGTACCTGTTGAAGGTTTTATATACATAATAGAACTTAGGGTAACTAGTAGTATTATAAATAATGTTATAAAATTTTGTACAGAGGTGTTTGGTATAAATCTATTTGCTCGTTTAAGATGATTTTGTTTGAGTTTTTTGTTGACTTGTGAATTTCTATTGCTTCTAACATATTTAATTTAAATCCTTTTTCTGCAACATGTAGAACTTCAATATTTTCGATGTCTGGGAAGCGGTGTTTACTATTGATGGAGTGGTTAGCGAAATTAGAGTCTGTTTTTTGCAGTCTGAAAGACTTGAGGTGTTCGTTAAAACGGATTTTAAACTGTCTGCCAGTTTGACCTATATAGAAGGCATCACATTAAGGACATGTTAATTTATAAACTCCATCTTTTTCGTACTTGTTCGTTCTTGCACTGGCATCTGTTTGTGGAACAGTCTTTTTTTTGCAGCTGCATCTCACAAAACCTATCTATCATAACCTAACCTATTTATATTAGGACAAATCAGTTTGGACTAGCCTAAACTGGTTTATCCTATCGGGCTTAGGACAAATTAGTTTGGACTAGGCTATACTAGTTAATCCTATCGCGTATAGGAAGAACTAGTTTAGACTAGGCAAAACTAGTTGTCCTGAAATCGAGTTTGGCCGGTAACGTATTTATAAAACCTTCAACAGGTTGTATCGAAATTATAGTAGCGTAGATAGTAACTAAATAAAGTGATAAAACAAAGTAATTTGCGTTTGTTTTTAAGTGTTTAAAAATGAATTATCACAAAGTAGAGCTAGAATTTATCCAATTATTTTTTCTTCTAGTTAATAACACTGCACATGTAGTACTTTAATAAATAGGTTTAAAATACTACAATACATTATGTATAACAGTTCTGTGATGACTACTTTCAGATGCTTAGGATTTTGCAATGTATAACAACTTTTCTACTTATTAATTTGCTTTAAAACCGTGAACTTTTCCAAGATAGTAACTTTCAGTATCAAAACAATAAAACAAACGCTTTTTTGTAGCAATTTATTTATATTGTTTGTGCAATGATCATTTCGCCACACAAAATTGATTAGCCTTAAATACATTTCTTAAATTACTAAATATTAAGTAAACGTAGACTACAAACTTCTAGTAGGTTATTTAGGGCAAAGCATTTTTTTATATAATTTATTTATTTGTAATCATTCCAATGGATTAAAATTTATTCTTTTGTTTTCTGTATGAAGTATTCTAAAATTTTCATTAAATGTATTTTTTGTTCTTGCAGATGTTCAGTATAGATTGATTTTGCATTTTTCTTTTGTTAAAACTGTTTAAATGTTACTTAATTCTCTCTTTGAATGGTCCCTTAGTTTGTCCTACATGTGGTTCGTCATAATTTCGTCCTGATTTTCTTCTTTATTTCTTTCGTCTTTATTATTTTTAAAATGTTTCCTGAAGAGAAATGTATTTTGAAAGAGATTCTATTTTCTGTAAAGTTTGAAATGTGTTTCCCAATTTTTTTTAATCAATATTTTCCATATAATGGTGGACTGGCCTTTGGAATATCCTTCTTCGACCAATAGAAAATCATTTTTGTCCTCTTGGAATAATTTAAATTTTGTTGGATTTTTCATTCGTTATAACGGCCGTTTGGGACCAAAACAATATTTGTTTTGCTGATGTGTGTTAATACAGTATATACTTATGATTTATTTATAATCCATTTTTCCTATTCTTGACAAGTACCCTATTACATCGCCATTATGTCCTTGTTATTCAAAAGACTTACTCTTATTCAAAAGAATATAAATTGTAGTACACAAATGAGTTGACAAGTTGTTATGAAAGTAAAAGAAAGTTGAACGTATGATTAATTGCAGTCAAAATTTTGACAGCATTATTTTAAGTAGGTGGAAAGCCACTGTAAATTTCTATTGTTCATGTCGTATGGAAAATAGTGAAATCGGTCATTTATACAATTTGAATTTCAAGCAGATCTATGATCATGATCATGCTATAATGATGGGTACATTTGTAGATTTACTGTAATATGAGTGTAATTTCTTATATACAGGGTTATTCACACTATACCGCACGGAATATTAGGGCCTAAATACGAGACTTTCAAAAAGTTTAACTTTTGGGTTATATGGGAGTCTATTATGGTTACTTTTTAAAACTATATACATATTATACAGGGTGTTCCAAATGCCCTAAAAGTATCAAAGTTTTTTTTTTTAATGGAACCCCCGTATATTATTGCATTTTTGGATTGTCTGATAAAAATAAGGGACTGTCTTGATAAGATTTATAATACCTAAACCTTAAGGTTTTTTAAATAATTTGAATTCTATCAAAATTTAACCTAATTCTCATGTTTCAAATACTTAAGAAGTATTTAAGTTATGTAAGCGAAATTTACAATGAAATGTAACAATAGATCATATTTTATATCCCAATTATAATAAACTCGTCATCTTATACAGGGTGTCCAAAAATTAATACTACTTAAGTAAGAACTTTAAGGGATTGTAACTTGATTAATTTAAATGGAACGCCTTATTTTTTAACATACCAGGAAATGTATTTTTTAATTACCTTTGGTTTGGTATTAGAGTGTTCATAAGGTAAGACTTCGCGTTTTTACAGGAAACGGTAAATAATTGTTTTATGCGACAATTCTTATTACATTCCCCTAGGATAAAAATCATATCAATACGCTCCTTTTCGTGATAAATTTTCATTTTGAATAAGCAGCACCTCAATAATAAATGATATCCGACAATAATCACCAAAGGCAACTAGATACATTGAAACTTTTAGGTATTTAAAAAACTCCACATGGCGCAAAAAAACAATTATTTAGCGTTTCCTGTAAAAACGCGAAGTCTTAGCTTATGAACACTCTAATACCAAACGATAGGTAATTAAAAAATACATTTCCTGGTATGTTAAAAAATAGGTCGTTCCATTTAAATTAATCAAATTACAATCCCTTAAAGTTCTTACTTCTTCTAATACGGGGGGTTCCATTAAAAAAAAAACATAACTTTGATACACCCTGTATAATATGAAAATAATTATAGAAAGTAACCATAATAGACTCCCATATAACCCAAAAGTTAAACTTTTTGGAAGTCTCGTATTTTTGCCATAATATTCCGTGCGGTATAGCGTGAATAACCCTGTATATGAATGGAAGTATAGTAAAATTGATATTAATATTTTGTATCATTAACAACAGCTTTCTTTTTTAATCGAACCATTTTTAACACGTGCGTCATTTCACTGTTGGTATATCTATAAACAGGTAACATCAAAACAAACGCTGCCATTACCCAATTAAAAAAAGGTTATTAATGCTTTTTACATATCCAATAAAATACTTGGCTTGATTCTAAGTATACCAACCGATAACCAATTAAAGGAAAAGTTCCTGGCGTTAAAAAATTACACCACAAGAAAATCTAAATATGCTTGCACATGCGTCTTCTCCATATTTATACATACACAATAATTTCCCATCGCTTCCTTGAACGTCGTAAAACGAAACTAATAAATATTGAATAATTATATAACATTGCGTGATCATAACATGCATTTTGCAGTAATAATTTATTTAAGATTTAAATTTTGCAATAATAAATGAGAATTTAAAACTGTAAATTGAAATTACGGCAGCCTAATATTTACACATACTTTACGTGACAAGCAAAGTATACACCATAAGAATATATTTTCTGCTTAACTGAAATGACGACGTATGTTATATAATGAAAATTGAATAGAAACAACAGTATAACTGATTATCATAATTGCTATTTATCAGATCATCCTAGAGGTCTGCACAAACTACCTACCATTATTATTAACTTATAATATGAGAATATTTGTCTTAAGTTCAAGTAAACACATTATATAGGGTGTACCATAAATATTGGTTGACCTTTCCACTGTGTATGTAGACGTCAGGCCATCCAAAAAAATTAATGTGTGTTTGTTAAAACTCCTACGATTTTCCAGTTATTTGAACTTCCTGGTTGCATACATTTTATTTATAAAATTCCAATATCAGTTTAAAATAAATTATTCGATAGGGAAATAGTAAGCAAATATAAACTGTTAGATTTATATATGAGACATAATACAAAGTGGATAGAAATTAAAAATCTGGAGTCTATAAACTAACTTGTGCGTCTTGTCCAATATTTTGTATATAAGTCACACAAGGAGAAAATTTATTATACGTTTATGTGAATATAAAAATAGTATTTTCACATATAAAATTGATTCCACTTACTTTCATAAAATTTTTGAACAAGATCATACATTTAATAATAAATTTGAAACATCTGCTATGGTTTTTGTTTTATAACAAAAGAAATAAAAATTCAGCGAAAATCTTAAATTGTTTTCCTATTTATTTACTACGGATCTTCATGGACACCCTGTATACCAAGTGATCTAAAATAGTCTTTGTGCGATGTGATTTAATCCAGTTGGTAGATCATATTTTTGTTCGTGTTACAATATAGACAATTACTTCAGTATTTGTGGTATATAGAAGTCCATTAGGTACCAAAAATATTAAATATATTGCAGATGCTCTTCCGTTTGTGTAAGCTTGTAGATACATACGTTCATGTTGATCCAAAGGTATATCAATGTGTTGTGTACATGGTTAGCAAACCTAATGAGCATTTCTAAGTTATGTCGGTACACTGGAGATGCTAAATACATCGCTAATAATGTATAACATGTAGGTAAATATCATAATTTACTCTAATTGGCCATGAAACCATCAGCATCCTTTTAATTTATAATCTCATTTCTCCAATAAGTTCTTTAATAGGTACATAAAAGTATCTATATTCTTTTTAACGCGCTTTTTGTGTGATATTTGAATGAAATTAAATAGTTTCAAAATAGTCAAAGTAAAATAAAAGAGAAATAAAACAGAAACAAGTATTCCGAGGGCCAATACCCCTATCGGCATTGAATTACACTGTTGATTCTGGAAGATTCTTAGACGAGGATATAACATATCAAAAAAAAAAATGAGGCATTAAAATCCTTTTTCGTATAAATATTACGGATAGCAGATCTCACATTTGGAACGCGTCTTACCAAGTAGGCACTACGTTCCGAAAGCCAAATCCCACAACCGGTTTCGACATATTGGGTCTCGTCAGGTGGACGCTGGCAGAAAGGCCTTTACAGGCCATATGATGGATATAAACCCAATAGGTCAAAACCGGTTGTGGGATTTGGCTTTCTGTTTGCAGTGTCTGCTTGGTAGGACGCGTTCCAAATATGGGATCTGTGATCCTTAATATTTAGACGAAAAAGGATTTTAATGCCTTATTATTATATTTTTTGATAAGAAGCAACATGTTGGTTAATTACTCTTCGATAATGAGCCCGTTTGGTCAAAACAGCTGTCAGAGTTGATAATAAACCAGTTGAAACTTTACAAATCCTCTTTTATTTTATTTTGATTATTGATAATGTTTCAACAAGTATACAAACGTGAAAGTAATTCTACGTTCAAAATTGTTTCTCCTAGGAATAAAATACTTTATTAAAATTTGTATCCTACTAGTGCCAGAGGATGTGGATTATCTACATTGTTTGTAAAATTAACGCAAGTCAATTGTTTCTTTAGAATAATTTCAGTGACCTTTAACGATAATATGATGCACATTTTCAGGTATTGTTTATAACTAATAATTCACTTGTCATGTTGTTGAATTTGTCTCGTTTAGGTTGTTAAATTTTATATTTGGATTACGACAGTGCTGGGTGTAACATATAGCTTTTGCGACATCTGTGGTCAGAAACCCAACTAAGACACCCGGGGTAGACCGAAATGACTGCTATACGCTAATAATGCACCCACTTGTAATAATTATTTATACTCAATTTTATTCTAGTAATACCTTTTCCTATGTTGAATATATAAATGTAATAAACAGTATAAAAAAAGTTATCATTAAAACTGATTGAATGGATAGGATTTATTTTGTTTCATAAGTTAAATATAAAAAAAAAACAATAGAACGGATTTTTTGTTACTATATAGAAAACAGTGCCAATTGTTTAATGCGAATACAATACCTCTGATAAGTGACGGCTTATGATGAAATAAAACGGGTGTTCTACAAATGTTTACTCACCTATTGTTTGGAAGTTAATTGAATCTTAAAATCCCAGAAGATAATGCATTTTTTGGTCACATCCACAAATCAAAATGTTCCTGAATAGCTAACGCTAACACCTGCAGTCTCAATGGCAATGTCCGACTTTTTTTAAATCAAATTTTTCTTTATATGAGGATTGAACAAACTCTTCATATGAAGCAAATTATAAACTAAATCTATTCTTAGATTTTCACTATTGTATTGAACTGAACAGGAATATACTCAGAATGCGTCACAACAACTTCGTATTAACGTTATAATTAATATTTCTTAAGACTAAACTTATATCTAATCCTAGCATACATACTAACCCATTCGCATGTTTGTACACATCCCCGATTAGGTATTTCTTCACTTTGAACAACGACACTGTTAGATATTTACACATAACAACACCGAATCAGTACATACAACATACAACATACAACATACAACCCTTCCAAATGCCACTCTCGACAATCCACACAGAACACAGGAGTTAAAACAATGATATTCACTCTCCTTTAACTACATCTGTATTAAGAGTTTGTAATCTCTACTCGAAATGAAAAAAATCAATAATATACCTAATAGGCGTGCTCCTACTGCACGTGGTGCCACTATTACATATATCAGTGTGCATTGATTGCAGCTCAATTATCTCTCTAAATTTTCTTCTTTATGCGGGTAAATGTGGGTGCTAAGGGGAGCTACTACGGTACTCCAGTAGTGCACAGAACCCATCGGTTGGCCCAGTTCAGCATACCGTGACGCGCTCGATCAAAGACTCAGAAAAAAAGCGATTTTGAACATGCACATTAGTATCGGATGTGATGCAGATACACTAAATTTTTATACAGGGTCATTCAAATTGAGTTATACATTAGACGTTTTAGGGAAATAAGCATGTTACAGATTTGAAAATTTGGGAGTAATGGTTATCAAGGATGATCTATTCAACTAAAATAATTTCAACTGTTAAGAACTTCCGGTTATACTGGAAGTTGATGTCATCTTTCTTATTTTAAATGGAATGCTATATTTTTTACGATGAATTCGTATGAAACATATAATTTTAAGGTGACATTGATAACCAACTTGTATGCCTATATTCCTACGATGAATAGTTTCTGAGATAATTTAATTTATTGGAAAAAAGGTTGCACCACAACCTAAACTATAAAAAATCATAACTTCCATAAAAAATGATTTAGAATTCTGAAATTTTTACTAATTATAGCCAAGTCATAAGGCTAATGTCATGCCACAACTTAGCTTTGTAATTTGTACAGGGCGTTCAGAAAAAATCCAAAGTTTAAAACCTTCAAACACGAATAACTTCATTTTTTCAAATGGCACTTATTATATTTTACTTTGTCATTCCATTCCTTTTTTAATCCTCTTTCGATACATTCGGATGTTTCCCATTGTTTTATTTGAAAATAAACAAAAAGTATTCAAACATTTTCAAATAAAACATCAAGAAATATCCAGATGGGTCCAAAGAGGATAAAAAATACAATCGAATGACAAAATAAAATATGCTAGGTGCCATTTGAAAAAAAGAAGTTATTCATGTCTAAATTTTTCAACTTTGGTTTTTTTATGAACGCCCTGTACAAATTATAAAGCTTAGTTAGGCATGACCTTAGCCTTATGACTAGACTATAACTAGTAAAAATTTCAGCATTCTAAGTGATTTTTTATGAAACTTATGATTTTTTATAGTTTAGTTTGCGGTGCAATCTTTTTTCCAATAAATTAAATTATCTCAGAAACTATTCATCGTAGGAATATAGGTATACAAGTTGATTATCAATGTCACCTTAAAATATTATGTTTCATACGAATTCATAGTAAAAAAAATAGCATTCCATTTAAAATAAGAAAGATGACATCATCTTCCTGTATAACCGGAAGTTCTCAACAGTTGAAATTATTTTAGTTAAATAGATCATCCTTGATAACCCCTACTACAAAATTTTCAAATCTGTAGCTTGCTTAGTTTCCCTAAAACGTCTAAAGTACCACTAATTGAATGACCCTGTATTAATAAATTTTATACATATGTACCAAATGTGGTAGGAGCATCTGTATTAATAACAGCAGTTCATGTACCCTCACACATAAGGAGTAAGGTGGTAGGGGTATCGTATGTTCAACGAAAGGGTACGTAAACGAATGCGTGGACAGTGCATGGTGGGTGATCTGCAAGTATAGAGGGATGTTCACACTTGTGTTTACCTGTATTCAAACTTGGGGTACATTTACCTGTTTGTATTATTCCCAACAATAATTATCATATTGAAAGATTTCTATTTGTATATATATTGTAAATAAACGTTGATTAAGTAAAGTTCGTGTTTTCGAATTTATGTGCATCGAATATCCATCATCTTTCGTGTGCTCCCTCATAGGAGATTAGAAGTGGCGCGTCAGCGCAAAACATAATAAAACATTGGTCCTTCGAGCCGGATAAAGTGCATGGTGGGTGATCTGCAAGTATAGAGAGATGTTCAGACTTGTGTTTACCTGTATTCAAACTTGGGGTACATTTACCTGTTTGTAAAACATCCCAACAATAATTATCATATTGAAAGATTTCTATTTGTATATATATTGTAAATAAACGTTGATTAAGTAAAGTTCGTGTTTTCGAATTTATGTGCATCGAATATCCATCATCTTTCGTGTGCTCCCTCATAGGAGATTAGAAGTGACGCGTCAGCGCAAAACATAATAAAACATTGGTCCTTCGAGCCGGATAAAGTGCATGGTGGGTGATCTGCAAGTATAGAGAGATGTTCAGACTTGTGTTTACCTGTATTCAAACTTGGGGTACATTTACCTGTTTGTAAAACATCCCAACAATAATTATCATATTGAAAGATTTCTATTTGTATATATATTGTAAATAAACGTTGATTAAGTAAAGTTCGTGTTTTCGAATTTATGTGCATCGAATATCCATCATCTTTCGTGTGCTCCCTCATAGGAGATTAGAAGTGGCGCGTCAGCGCAAAACATAATAAAACAAAAACACTACAGACATTTTTAATAATATAACAATCAAAACGAGTTTTAACAACGATGGCAACGCAGCAAATAAAATAATTACTATAAATAATAACTGAAAGAGATCATTTCGCGGCACCATGCATTTTAATATTGCTAAAAAGTCAATAAAACATTTTCTAAAGAAAAATTAACCCATGTTGATTTTGCAAACAATATAACCTACACTGCCTGCACTGTTAAAGTGTAATTAAAGTTATGCCTATAAAAAATATCTTAAAGTTACACGCCGACAAAGTTGCATTAAAATCACATTAAACAACTGGGGTTAATAGATATTACATCTCACATTGATTCAATACGTCAAAAAGTATTACAAATTTTTTCTTGTAAACATGAACCGATCTGTCTAACAGATAGATGAATATTACTTACAAAGGTGAAGGGCTATCAGCAATATTGTATACTTCATGCATTCTAGGCGGAGTTTAATTATTGCCGCCCTATCATAGTCTACCGAAAGGCAGAGATGATTGCCAATTTAAATTACAAGATTACAAATTGGAAAATTGTCCACACCCCCTATACTTTCCAACATAATAAATACTTGCCATTAACAGAGTTTACTCCTAAACACACTATTCTTTAAAATCGTTCAAAGATCATTTCAAATTTTAATTATGCTTGACCCAAAACAAAAACCGTTAAACATTATTAAAGACTGGATTTTATGTAACATAAAAAAGCATCAAATATGTATGAAAAGTGTCAAAATCTACATTATTAAATAATAAAACAATAGCCATTTTTAGTTTTTTAATTCAGTCAGCACACAATTAATAAATTACTGTCAATAATTAACAATTATTTATTAACGTTTTGTTCCTCTTGCAAATGTAAACAACCATTTGTCCTCGATAACTGAAAATATTTTATAAGTTAATAACTGGGCGGTATTTGAATTTGGGGGTCATGTTAGCACTTATTGTTTCTGGCAAAAGTTCAATAATAAAACTATAAATTTGACACAAAGGTTCAAAGCCTTGGTTTATTGTTGTAGCTGTTTTCAAACTTTTGTTTTTAATTCACCCGGAAATACTTCTGGTAAAGCTTCAAGAGCTAATAGGTTTGGTGTATGATTATATAATGATCTAGTGCATAGATTATGTTAAATGAAATACCAAGCAATGTGAAGTAATTTTCAACAGTTTATACAAAAGATGTGCCGTTTTACTAAAAAATACAAAGCAGTTGTATTCCCCAAAATATACATCGTCATTAGATTTTAAATATGTAAATGCATATAATTCAGTCTCTACGCATGATCTCTGCATGACGTTATTATAGTGAAAAAATTGTTAAGCCACATATGACCCTTGAGTATGGCACTTCCGACAATGACCACTTCCTGACGCTAATGGTGGTTGGTATCGAGTGCTGTTATAAGAAGATTGCCCATGATCTTTACGCTATGTCGGCTCTCACTTGGCGCTTCAAATGTCGATCACTGACCTAAAAATATACTGCTAATCACTTACCAGTATACCAATTACCTAAACCAGGGGACGGCAGACCGCGGCATGCAGCTCTTTGCATACGGCGCTTCAGATATTAATTGAGCAATGTCATTCTGGATTGCGACTGCCAACGTGGAAAGAAGATTGGCGAAACGAAATAATACGCCTGTTATAATTGGAGACCTTAATATTAATGTTTAATGGTTCCTGAATGCAATTTTATATTTTCCATTTAATTATCATGAGAATAGAAAAACTAAACTTGGTGCAATCTTAAAGAAACATAATGACTAAATAAACTAATAAGGAAAACAGCACTTTTTGTTTCAACATACATTTGAAGATTTCTCTTACAATTATTTCGACCTAAGGGTCATTATCAAAGAGTATTTAGTACAGTACTGAGTAGACAATTTTTTGTTGTGTTTCATCCCCACTAGCTACTCATGCTGGTGGGCGTGCAGTCCCTCCGACCTACACTGTAGTGCAAAGCCGAAGGGTAGGGCGTAAGGCCCTCTTCAGCCTCCTTGTAGGAATCGTGGGAATGAGTGGGTGGTGTGATTAGGGAGAGAAAGATGAGACGGACGAAATGAAGACAGAAGAGAAGTGGAATATTACTGCGCCAGCATTTGCCTAAATGATCCAAGGAAACTACAGAAAACTTGGACCAGAGCAGCCAGATCCGAGTAGACAAAATATGTACAATCCCTAAATAGCTGAAACTATGGTGACGTCACAGATCCGATAATAACAGAGGGGTGGTGTTTGAACATAATTCTTTTTGTTGTTGACCAAAATTTTATTTTTGTCTTTTAGAGCTTTTTTAATTTCAAGGTTTTCTAGAAGTAATAAAACATTATTTTTGTTTTCAAAATGAAGAATCTTAATGTTATCTAAATCTAGTGCGTGTTTGTTATCAATGCAATGTTCTGCCAAACCCGTTGATTTAAGTTGTTTCTCAATGCTTTTTTCGTGTTCACTGATGTGAGTTCATATAGCTCTGGCAGATCTTCATATATACGAAGCAGAGCAATTAATAAACACAACTTTTTGAAGTTTTTTCGGATTTCTGTTTGTTATTGACTAAGTGATCCTAAATTACATTTGTTGCTTTCTATGGCATTTATATTATATTTACACAACTTTTTTTTTTTATTACTAGCATTTTTAACATAATTAATAGCACAATAAGAAGTAGTTTTTATATTTATGTTTTGTAAGCCTGCAAACAACATGTATCTAAATTTTAATTTTGATTTTTTGAAAAGTATATGATCTATAATATCTGTGTTATAACCATTATTAACAGGTATTTGCTTAATTATTTTTAATTCAGTATTAAAATCTGCTTTTGATAGTGGAATGTTAAAAAATCTATGAATGAGACTTTGGAAAACAGAGATTTTAATTTTAAAGGATTGATTGATTTAATATTGATTCCTGACCGTAAAACTGATACATCTAAAAAGTTTAAAACACCATCCATTTCTTTTTCCATAGTAAAGTTGATACTGTCATATAAGTTATTTAGAAAGTCAAGAAAGTTATTGAGTTGTCTCTGTGTTGCGGTCCACACAGAGAAGACATCGTCCACATAAGGACACCAGATCTTTGTGTTATCATGATAAACATATTTCTATTTAGTTACTTCTGAATTTTGTAGCTCAGTAACGAAGTAATCTACATCAATTTCCGACACATATTTTTTGTATAAACTTTAATTCTCTACAAAATATATTTCTTACAAGTTTTTGATAACTCAACTCGTTTAAATGTTATTGAAAGGGAAACCAATAGACTTATCATAAAATAAATTTGCTTAAGTTAAAAATTAATTGAATGTAACGATTTATAGCGGTTGAAATGCTTTACAGAAAACAAACAACAGTATTTTCTGATAAAATGGAAAATAGATAATTATTGCAGGAATAACTATACATGGTTATTCGAACTAAGTGGTTAAACGTTAAACGTAGGAAAACTAAGCCTGTTACAGATTTGAAAATTTGGGAATAGTTAACAAGGATGATATTTTATCTAAAATAATTTCAACTGTCTATCACTTCCGGTTATACCGGAAGTTGATGTCAACTTTGTTATTTTTAATGGAACGGTATATTTTTTTCCACAAATTCGTATAAACTTGAGAAAACAAACAAATTTTAAAAACTTCAAACACGAATAATAACTTCATTCTTCTGCACCTACCATATTCTATTTTGTCATTCGATTTCTTTTCTATCCTCTTTCGGTACATTCGGATGTTTCCTATTGTTTTATTTGAAAATTTTTGAATAATTTTGGATTTTCTCAAATTACAAGTGTATCATTTCCTCTTCCTACAATTATTAAACGAATTGTCCATTTTTTTATACTGTTTTTCTTAACAATTTGACTCTTCTCTCCCGAAAGTTTCCCTATTCCTTTCCTAGCGTTTATTTTGATTCAGCCTATGATCATAACCTTGCTTCAGACATTATAAATTTTATTTCTAAAAATTTGTTGTATTTTTTATACCCTATACGACGACAAGAAATGTTTAATCTTTTAAGTTTCCTTATATAGAGTTAATACTGTAATGCTGTATGAAGGAACTATTTTCATAGTTTAAAATCCTTTCATAACTTTGATTTTAAAACATGTTCGAGTAGTAAAGAAAAACATCTGACTATTGTTAGTGCTGCTATTTCTTTTGTTGATTTTAAGTATCGTTTAGTTGGCAAGTAACGTCTTGGGAATCGTAAAACGTGACCGACAGTCGAACTGATAAAAAACTAAAACAACGATTCCCGTAATCGAAAGAATAATTACTTAGTTAAAGAAACAGATTGAATTTAAAATGCAGTTTCCGTTTATATTATTTCAACAAATTACAAATATCATTAAATCCTAATATACTGTAAACTGTTAGCAACTACCTAATAAATAAACAGTCGAACTGATGAAAAACTAAAACAACAGTATAATAATAAGAATAATGTTTACTTAATTAAAGAAAAAGATCGAATTTAAAATGTAATATTCGTTTACTTTATCAGGCGGGCTGAAAAGTTCGTAGGCTAGCATAGAAAAAAAATTTTTTTTTGATAGAATTCGATTTTATTATTCAATATAGTTCCCTTCGAGGGCAATACAACGATTATAGCGGTCATACAATTTTTCGATACCATTTTTCTGTCCAGCCAGCATCCTCTTGAGGTCTGAGAACAGAAAAAAGTCGCTGGGGGCCAGACTTGGAGAGTACAGTGGATGCGGAAGAAATTCGAAGCCCAATTCATAGAATTTCGCCATCGATTTCATTGATTTGTGACACGGTGCATTGTCTTGATGAAACAGCACTTTCTTTTTCTTCAAATGAGGCCGCTTCTCCGCGATTTCGTCTTTTAAACGCTCCAATAACGCTACGTAATAGTCACTGTTTATAGATTTCCCCTTTTTATGATAGTCAATGAATATTATACCATGACCATGAGCATCCCAGAATACTGATGCCATAACCTTACCAGCCGACTTTTGCGTCTTTCCACGCTTTGGAGTCGGTTCATCACGTGCAGTCCACTCACTGTCAATTGGACTACGGTGTGAAATGATGGAGCCATGTTTCATCCATCGTCACATATCGACGCAAAAATTGGCATTTATTACGATTGAACAGCTTCCAGCTCCAAACACTGCTTAGAATCATTGATCCGTTGTTGTTTTTGGTCGATTGTGAGCTCGCGCGGCACCCACTTTATACAGAGCTTTCGCATATTGTAATGTAACTTACCCAGGTCTATTCGATCGTCATATAACTCACCTACATTGTTTATGGGAATTAGCTGTTGTCGGTTCGATACACTGGCTATTAACGTAATTTGGAAGGGTTGTTTATAGTTGTTAAATGAAAGACAACAAATATGTGACATCCTAACTTTATTATGAATGAAATGATAAAATACCAGGGAAATCTCAGAAATATTAAATTTTAAACAAAACAAATACTAATGCCAGACTCAGCCTAGGGCTAGCGTGGGGAAAGAGTATGGCAGAGAAACCCACGATCTTAGCCCTACAAATCAGAGATGTGTACCATCCGTAAAGTATGAAATGTATATAAATTAAAAATATCACACTCTGTGAAAATCTACCCAGTACGATCCACATACACAGATACATGTAAATAATCATTTAAAACTGAAGAATGTTGGTATTATACATGTCTATTTGCGAAGAGTAATGTAATCTAGGAATTACTCTACATCTTCTTACTCCTTTTTCTGCTTCTAATACGTCTCTCAGTAACTGTACATATATCAGAAGGTGTCTTACCACCCTATCTCTCCTTTTGTGAGTACATAATTTATTTCAGGTTTAGCTATAGGCTCCCCACTAAGTCCCTTATTAGCCTATATATTTGTGCAAAATATAGAAAACAAAATTATGCAATCAACATTAGCGAATAAACACATTAAATTTTGGTATAGGTATGTGGATGATGTTGATGATGATGTTAGCGTGTTTTTCAGGAACCACCGACAATTACACTCCTTTTTAAATTTTATTAATACAATTCACCCCAATATAAATTTTACGCTAGAAATTGAACAGAACAACAAAATCATTTTTCTTGACCTTACCCTACAACATTCAGATAATAAAATAAAATTTTGATATATACAGAAAACCAACATTCACAGACGTAACAATTCATAATAATTCAAATCACCCTCTTTCACACAAACTTTCAGCATATAAATCTATGATACACAGAGCTTTTTCCCCTTTCAAACGAAAAATTAAAATATGCAGTAAACATCATTCTAACAATTGCGAAAAATAACGGTTTTGATCCAAGAACAATTCAAAATTTAATCCGTAAAAAATAATTTAAAATAGCATGCCATACCCATACATAAAAAACAAAAAATGCATATACATATCCTTGACGTACTTTGGTAATATTTCAATAAAAATCGCTAATGTTTTATCTGCAAACAACCTAACAGTTAATTTTAAGACAAACACATTTTTAAAACGCATACTTTTTAATTTAAAAGGTAAAACTGACAAATTTGAAAAAACTGGAGTCTATAAGCTAGAATGTACAGAATGTGGTTCCTTTTACTTAGGCCAAACTGGAAGGTCATTTAGAACTCGTTATAACGAACACTTTATCATTTAGATTAGGAAAAGATAATTCCAATTTTGCAAACCATATTTTAGAAACAGGCCATCAGTTTCCTACCATAGAAAATCTTAAAATTATTCATAATCTGAATAAAAGCATTAAACTTAATATTTTAGAATCCTTAGAAGTATATAAAGCATCAAAAATTTCCGGTAGATTTGTACCACTCAGTACTATTCAATATATTTAATATTTAATGGTATTTCCGAAAAATATATATAAACACTACTGTACATCTGTTTATATTCATTCAATTTGTAATCATTTGTTTTGACAAATCTGTTTATATTCATTCAATTTGAACTATTTGTTTGACAATGACAAGCTATTTGTCGAAACTATAGTCAAAAGGATTTGTAAATAAAAAAGTGATAATAAACAAAGTAGTGTTTATTCATTTATCGTTAAGATGTAACGGCTGAGTCAATCCAATTTTTATTTGGTTTTGTTAAAAGTGACTCACCCCTGTGCTATTATCGTTTGTTTTATGTCTTTACCGTTTTCTCCATCCTGACTTATCTGATCTCCTGATACCGAAAATCGCCGTTTTTAGCGAAACATAATTTGAATTATTCGGTTCTGTTCGTTTTAGAAAGTTTCAAACTGATCAATAACTCCACGTCTATCTGTTAAATCTGTTTAACAAAATATCGATGTATGGTAACTGGGGTTAAGCATATGAATTTGATCAATGGGAAAAGGCATCGTTTATACGTCGATGGGCACGAAATATTTTAATCTAACGCGCGACATCTGAAAATCGTGCCAAGTAAAGTAAATGTCAACAAAAGAAGCGAACAAGCAGGCAAGCAGACAAGCAGACAAGCAATCAAAATGTCCTTCTCTTTTCCCCATAGAAAGTTACTACTATCTACCTATCTAATGCTAATACTAGTACCAGTTAAAAAATTTGAAACCATTTATAACCGCGTAGTTATGCAGATTTTGTCACGGTTAAATTGTTGTTATTTCTTATTAAGTAGTGCAATTAATTATGGAATATGCTTATACGTTTTTCCAATACATCAAAGATTTCAGACAGTCTCGCGAACCTAGTGAGTGTTAACTCTTTTTATAGAAGGAGAAACTCGGTTTCTTTTTATGTAGTTTTCGAACGACCGCATTCGCGTTCGTACAACTTTATGTCTTTAGTTTGAATTATTGATTTATATGACAATTTATCATTTACACAGGTCCACATCCAACTCATAGTTCTCTCCCGACATTTACGAATTAATTTTATTAAACAACCACTGTTTAATTTTTCGTAATACAAATGAGATACATGTATGCATAAATAAGTGCTTGATACAAATAAGGCGAGCCTCAAAATGCTGTACAACGAAATTAAAATTAAATCAATTTTTAACTTTTACTTTTTTATAACAAGTAATTTTAGTAACCAGGGTCTGTCATTCTCTATCGCCTGTTTCAATAATTTCACACTTTCCTAAATTATTACCTACTACTCATAAATCAGAAACTGTTTGGTTATCTTAGACGCGAACGAACGATAAAAATTCTAGATAATGGAGATGTCACTCAAGAGGTCTGAGATTTACCAGAGCTCAGCGTCGCATTCTTAGTTGTGGAGGGTCGTATGGTCATTCTTGGGGTTGTCAGTTTAGTGAAGTGTCGCGTTTGTTGGTTCTTTGTTTTTATTTCAATTTTTGTGTGTTTTTCAAATTGCATGTAGAGTATTGATCTGGGAGTATTCACAAATGTGTATTTTGTTTTGATATTTATTTGTTGCATTTGATTTTGATATTTATTTGTCCATTTATTTCGACGTTTATTTTGATATTTATTCGTTGCATTATATTAACATATTTATTTGTGTGTTTATTTTGGTATTTATTTATTGCATTTTATTTTTATGTGAGGCCCAGATTGTACTCTAAATTCTCAACTAATAGTTGGGTTGCCTCCCGTATGGGACCTCAGTACCTTCCGACATTGTCGGCTAACTAATACCAACATTCTTAAGTTTTAAATGATTGTTTACATATGTCCGTGTATGTGGATCGTACAGGGTAGATTTTCACAGAGTAATATTTCTAATTTATAAACATTTCATACTTTACGCATGGTACACATCTCTGATTTGTAAGGCTAAGATCGTGGGTTTCTCTGCCATACTATTTCCCCACGCTAGCCCTAGGCTGAGTCTGGCATTAGTATTTGTTTTGTTAAAAATTTAATATTACTGGGATTTCCCTGGTATTATATCATTTCATTCATAATAAAGTTAGGATATCACATATTTGTTGTCTTTCATTTAACAACTATAAACAACCCTTCCAATTTACGTTAATAGCCAGTGTATCGAACCGACAACGGCTGATTCCCATAAACAACGTAGGTGAGTTATATGACGATCGAATAGACCTGTTTAGGTTACACAACATGCTGAATGAAAATATCAATATTTTCTAACCAAATGCAAGTGCCGGTCATAATAAGTCAGGTCACCTAATAAAGCCTGCTGTACGCTTAAATCTAAGATAACCTTGTTAAAAGTATATTTTTATTCCATAGTCACTTCTATAGCTCTTATTCTTTGAATAATGAGAGACTTTCCCAAATGAATAAAAAATTACCACACTTAAAGGATTAGTCGGACGTTATTAATCTTATTTTAAGTACTAATAATAACCATCGATAAAATAAAACGTCTGCACTAAAAGACTAAAACAACTTAACACATCTTCTGAAAAAATTAAATTAATTTGATAGGGTTTATTAAAATATTGTGCAATATTAAGGCCCCGCTACATAAATTAATATTATTGTGTAGCACGTTTGGTTGCCGGAGAAAAATATGAACGACTGATTCATAAAGAATTATTTGTTAATTATATGTTTTACCAACCAAAATGTCAAATAAGTGATTGTTGAAAAGTAGAATTATTAATTATTATTATTTAACAAGCCGATGGTCTTATTCGGTATCGTGTCCAGATAAAGTTATTAATATTAGTTAGGGCAAATATTACAAATAATGAAGGTCAAAACTACAATTAGCTAACTAAAAGGTTCAAGAAGAAGTATTTGTTGCTTAAATTAAAAAGATGTAAATAATATATAACATTTTAATTTATCTCTAAATTACAAAAATTGTATATCGCATTTCGAAAATGCCGAGAGCATACATGTTATATTCATTTAATACAGTTTTCGAAAGTGCACTATTCATCCACCCACAAAAATCTCCCTGCTCCCCTTTTTCTTAAAAATAAAAATAAAAGGAAATATGATTATCAAGTTCTTTAATTTTTGTAGAATCATGTAGAAAAGTGATTGAATGGGTACAGAAAACTATCAAAAATTATTATAATATTATAAACACATACTCAATATTCCAACATACTCGATCTCATTATTTTGTCACTATCACAGTGGAATATAATTAAGTAATCTTTTCTTTATCTGCCACTGACAGATCTGCACCTTCCAAGGAGTTGTGGGGATACTACGTCATTATTGTTGACGTAAACTATAATAAAACAAACAAACTATGGTGTAATGAAAACTACAAATGTAAAAAAATAATTTTTTGTACAATTCTCTGGTAGCAAATATAATGAATTGTAAAAATGTAGGTAACGTTTTAGAACTAATAACAGCTATTTATTATAAAACGTTCTTTTTAAACAAACACATGCGCATTATAAATTAAAAAATCGCATTACATCAATGAAGTACAATACGAGTATCCAATTTTGTAAAGACGGACCCAGTGATGGGAAAGGGCAGCTAAATCATCATTTTTAACTTAAAAATATAATTCCTTAAGTTCAGTATCTTCGATTGGGTTTTTATTCCTCCCTATTGTCTTATAGATTATTTTTAAGCATAAAGAAATTCTCCCAAAGGTTTTCCAGAGTTTTTCAGACTTGTATTAGTGCATACTTACCATTAGGCGCGGATACAGGATTTCGTTTGGGAAGGGAGCAATTTTTGTGTGAATTGACACCAATGTTTCTGAAAATTCACTGTAAACAAAAAATAAAATAAAAATTAAATTTGTTCTTTATGTAATGTTCTGTTTATCTGTATTATAAAAAAAAAACAAATAAAACACATAAGCAAGTGTAAGATGGCAACAATAAATTATAACAATAAAAGTTCATCAGGATTTAATCGTAAATATTTAATAAAAACTTGAAAATAAAATGCAACAACCATTCTACACAGATTCTTAAAGACTAACTTGCATCGAATACACACATTTTTCTAATCGATTCTTAACTAATCACTCTGTTACACTTTTGCACACGATACCAAAAAACCAAAAAAACTTTTTTGTGTTTCATTCCCACCAGCTACTCCTGCTGGTGGGCGGGCAGTCGCTTCGACCTACACTGTAGTGCAAAGCTGGAGGGTAGGGCGTAAGGTCCTCTTCAGCCTCCTTGCAGGAATCGTGGGAATGGGTGGATGGTGTGGTTAGGGAGAGAAAGATGAGACGGACGAAATGAAGACAGAAAACTTAGACCAGAGCATCCGGATACGGGTTCGAACCGGTGACCTCCCAAATGCTAAGCAATGATCTAGAAAACTAGACCACACCGCTCGGTACGATATCAATAAATTGCAGCACATACTATGTTATACCCCTCCATACGTCACTTACAGACCACAAGCGTTGAAATCAATACACATTCACTCTCCTTTAATTTGCACCATGCTTGCACACTACACAAGCCCATTTAATCAACATGGAAATGAATTATGATTTAATTACGCATAAATTTTTTTTTTTACTTGGTAGTTAAGGAACAGTGACAATTATATTCCCCTATTTATATACATTGGATAGTAGGCGACGCTAAAAATCACTCGAATCCGTAGCATTTGCGCAAGCGCGAAATAATTTTATTATATCAATGATATTGTCTTTTCCGCTCAATTTGTATTTGTATGAATAGTAAGCATCCTAACCTTTGCAATTGATATTGATTGTTAATCGGTTAATCCTGTGACTTATTTTTATCATTTATTAATTGTGTTTGATTAATCTGCTTTTTTTAAAGCAAAAACTTATATTTCAATGGTTTAGTGTCGAACAATTTAATCGTGTATTATTTTTCTGTTATTGAGGTATTTTTGTGTTTATGGTGTTGTAGATAATAGTGTAGAACAAAATGAAATCATAGATATAATAAAATTACAATAAAGATTGTGCGGTGGGGTAACTATTATTATCTAAGTACTCTTAATAACGGCATAATATGCCGAAACAATTGTAAAGTTAATAAATATCTTTTTGAAACATTACAAACCAAATTTTTTTTAGAAATAAAACGACGTTTAATTTTACACTGTCACCAATTTATTTACACCCCGGACCGGTTTCAACTTACAAAGTCATTATCAACAGATAAAGCTAATGTTAAATTACATTGTATTTATACTTAAAATTAGGTAACTACTTACAGCTATAGCGGGGATGGTTTTTGTTCTTTCGGGATTATACAATTAAATAGTGGTGTGTATTTTAAGTCTATTTGATCATTTAATAAGTTGACATTTTTTAATTTGTTATACTTAAATATTTCTAAGGACTCAAATACGTTCAGTATTTTACTTTTATTTATATAATGGATCGGTGTTAATGTATTATCAAATTCATGATTGCAATTATTAATGTATTCAGCAAATGTTGATGTATCATTTATTAATCTTTAATTGCTTTTATATGATCGAAATGTTACTCTAATCCATAGTCAGATATTATCCAGTAAAAATTTTCATAGACAGAAAAAAAAATACTTTACATCTATTAATAAGCAGTTTCCCACAAGTCAATTTCTTATGGAATGTAACATCCTATGGCAGTAACTGTAAAACGCGACCTCTATAAATCATATCCTACTGTTGGTTGTTGTCGGTAGGAGGATGCAGATAGCGAGCGAGAGCTAGTCGGTGCAACGAAATCTAGAAAAGTGCGCATCTCGCGAAGGAAAGTACGAATATAACCAATGCGCCTAGCTATACATACATACACTATTATGTAGGTATAATAATTGTTGATAATGTGTAGAGATTGTTCTCACAGCACGGGCTATTAAATGTTACACTAGCACGATCGATTCCAATACTCTCGAACTATCGCTCATCGCCGTTACTATCAGGAGAAATAACTGGAAAAGTCTAATAACTAATCCATATTAAGCCGCGGGCTTTAATGGGATACTTGTTAGAAATGTTTCGCGTAAATAACCGCATCTATACGCGAAACGTTAGAATGACTGAATCGGATTGTCAGTGATTGTATGTATGTTACGTTGGTACCCACATATATCCGTCCAGTTATGTGCATTATCCTCAATAGTTTTTTCATACGGTTACAAAAACTGTTTTATGATGTCTACCGGCTCTCACACGAATCTCTTCTACAATTAACGATACTAAAAATTCTTAAACCACATAAATATGTAATAGTTTAATGTATAAGTGACGTTCTTCGATTCAGATATCTAACCTATTATTACAAGACATGGTACCTTTCGTTTTGTCGTTATTAAAAATATTACGTGTTATTGATGTTGCAGCCAATCTAATCAATCGGGCAACTGAACGTGTAAGTGGAGAGTTATAACATCTAACGAATAGATTTAAGAGCGTTCTAATTATAGATATAATAGAATTATAGTATGTCCAAAACAGAAGGCATTAAAATCCTTATTCGTTTAAATATTAAGGATCAAAGATCTCACATTTCGAACGCGTCCTACACAGTAGGCACTGCAAACCGAAAGCCAAATCCCACAACCGGTTTCGACCTATGGGGTCTCGTCAGGTGGGCGCTGGCAGAAAGGCCTTTACAGGCTATATGATATAGTATTAGAGTAAGCAAGCCATCGGAAATATGTTATGTCAATAGAAAGAAACATAAAATAAAGATACATCATCTATCTCTTTTTATTTTGAGCATTCGTAGTAAATAGTCAGCCGTGTCAGCCAATTAGGAACATTACTAAATATAGGATAAGTCATTTATCTTAAGATTGTATCTCTTTATCTTGAACTGACCTCGATATTCAAGCTCATTTGCAAGTAAAGTTATAGTTTTTAATGGGAATGCATAGTTTTGACTCCAGAAATGAAAACAACGGAAATTTTTTAATTGAAAGTACCCATGAAATTATTTTGATCTTAAATTTTCAGTTTGTATTTATGAGAGATTAATAACAATCAAGTAGGTATCCATCATTTTCAAATAACTTTAAATAAGATCACGTTTAAGATCGCCAGTTGAATTTCCCTTCAAAAGGCACAAATACAACTGTTTTCTAAAACTTTCGCCAAAATAATGAAATTTCATTGTCTCGAGATTATTGACTCACCGTGTATAAAGTCTGTATCACGTTTAACATTTTCAACAGAATGCCGATCACCAAGAACGTTTTTATTATATTTGGTTACGTGTCTATCACGTGGATGGCTACGCCATAGGTGAAGTTTGACAAGTCAATATCTTTGTTAGAAAAGGAGCTTGTTGAACATTATTGCATCCCACAATAAGAATAAGTAGCGATGATTTCTACAGATGCCGGTTATGCACTGTCTGCACTTATTCATTGAACGTCGTTTAATAGCAAGTAGGTTGGTCGGTATTTATTTATCGCGCTGATGAGAACCAAAGAAATAAAATAAATGAAAAAACGATAAAAGTTTCAAGAATTGTTTATTTGTAACACTACAGCCGTTTCGCTATACTATAGCTTCTTCAGGTGAAGATCTACAAACTAAGTCTATCGAAGCAGTATTTATACTTAAGAACTAAACTATTTGGTAGAGGAGAGGTTTTTGAAATTTAAATTTAAAAGTGGTGTGTTAGAAATCTCTAACTGATCATTGAGAATTACATTTTGTTTATTATACCTATTTATTTCTAATTGTTCTAGAAGATTTAATTTTATTCCTTTATTTTGTACATATAATACTTTAAAACTTTTATTAAAATTATGTTCACATTCAATTAAATGTTCGGCATAAGAAGACTATTCTTTTTATTTACAAAACTTTTATAATGTTCTAAAATACGAATATCAAAGGCCGTTCCTGTGTGCCCTACATAAACTTTTTCACAATTTCCACAACTCGTTGAACTGAACGTAATTTTGATGTAAACAAGTTCCTAGAAGTTTCACAATATCATTAGAAATAAATAATATCAGTTAAAACCAACCACTTTATGTTTATCTATTAAGTTGTGCATAACTGTATCTCTTTGTTAGCCGTTGTGTTTATTTGTTAAAATATTTTATGTTGGTTGCACTCAACAGCCTCTCCTCCATGATGTCACTCAGAAAATTGCAATTAACAAATAATAGAACCTAAATTAGGCTCCACCCTTTTCTATCTTGGTTTTCTAATTTTAAGTAAAACGTAAATTGTTAGTATATAAGAAACATTATTATTAAACTATTTATAAAATAAAAAGTTGCTATTAATTTTATTTGAAAATTATAAGAGAACGGGATTCATGAAAGCAATTCCGAGTGGCCTGTGCATAATTTTAATCTTAAGATCGCACATCAGTTATATTATCATTTTTAGTTCCTAATTGGATAACACTTTAGTGTGGTGTACATCATATACGGTCTACTAGTCAAAGAAACTAATTTACAGTAAAACTTAATAAATAAAAGTGGTACTGGTACAAAGTTGAAACAATTTTTTTATACGGCGAATAGGTATACACTATAGGTAATAATTTAATCGACCAAGTAAATACCATGAATGATCTCTTCCACAAGGAAGTATCAAATTATTGGCTATACTGTAAATAGTCGAAACAACAAACAATGTTCTATAATTTACAACAGACTGGAATATTGTTTGGTACAGTGTGGTAATCTATTTAAGCCCCTCATAAAGTTATTTATATGGAATTACCCATTAGCCATTATTTTTATTAGAATTATTATTTATTTTGTTATTATAATTTATTACAACTGGTACTTATTTTTTTACCAAAACCAACAAACATTAGAACAAGTATATATATAGTGTAGCACTTCTTTTAATGACACACCATATTTGTAGTAATTATTTAATATAATATACAATACCTTACAAAGTAAATAAAAGGTAAGTATTTATCGAGGATCGAGTACAGTTCGACGTTAATTACTCCCGACGCGTAAACATAACCTCTACACATCGACCGCACTCTGCTCATAGATGCATAGCGGTCGCTCTATGGTGGGTAGTGAATACGTAAACGCAACCACACAACTTAGCACATATATATTTAAAAATATGCCTCAATAGTAACTTTGTGCCAATCCCAATAACAGCACCGCTACCAGCGTTAATATAGGTAGTACTAAAATCTTGTTCTTGGTTGCCATCCGTTGTATCGTTCGATTATTGTAAGGTAATACAATCTACGTTTGTCGTACACGTCATAATCGTCATCAACCCTACTAATATTCCACAGAATTAAGTACATACTCTAAAATCTCTGTGTAGTCAATTAAACTTTTACCTGTAGTGTATATTCGCCACAGTTAAACGTCAGCAATCCTAATGCCAAACGCAAGATTTGACAATCCGGCTGAATGTTCACTTAACCGCTAACGAAAACAGCTTTGCTTTCTTAGTTGCCTAGTTGTGTTTAGAAATGTTGAATATTACAGGTTGGCTTTAAGATTGACAAGAAGATACCTGCACATTATGTATTTTAGCGTTTGATTTTTTTCACATTAATTTGTCAGCTTGTATGAAACAGTTTTGATGTTATGCTCGAGTAACGGTATCGAATTAAATTTCGAGAAAAAAGACAAAGATAAAAGCAAAAAATCTTATGCTTAATTAAGGGAACAAATTGCATCTTACAAGGACAACCGTTCGTTGTTCAACCGACAGACGGACGTCCCGTTGTGTCTTTAAATCGCTTGTAAAGTAAAACGAACTGGCGTTTTCAACAGGAAATTTTTATTATTATGGCTACGCAAAAAGTAAAATAAAAAGTAATATAAAAGGTTATCTTTTTATAAATTTTATAAAATAAGATTCCCCTTTTTATTTTACAAACTGTAGGTAGTTTCGTTACAATGTTTGAAAGCGTATATACCGCAATATGTCAGCTACGTGCACACGACGGACCCTAATCCGTCGTTCAGCCCCCCGCCCCACCTCATTGAAAGGACGGGACTGAAAAATTATGTTTTTACTCTACATACTTCTTATCCATCCGACTTTTCTTCTTACCTAAACTGTAACTACGAGAATTTTTTGTCTTTATAACCAGAATATCTATTTATGAACATTTAAATCACACGCCTATGCAGAACTTTCATAATCTTATACTAGGTGGCGCAGTGTGGTTTTGATTTGAGGAGTTTTTAGATTATGTTGCTGCATTAAAAGTCATTTATTCAGTAGAAAAAGAAATATTAAAAGAACATATAGTGTTGGATTAATTAGGATAGACTTTTTCGAATGGGTGGTACGGATGAGTACCAAGTGACTTATGGTGTGAATAAAATAAAAAATAGATTCAAACTCCTTATAACAAAGAATGTTTATTGGTACAATCAAATGTATGCTTCGACTACGAAGTAGTCGTTTTGAATGATAATAGTAAACTAAGATTAAGAAAAGATTATACGTAAATATATTGTAAAAAACTACCTGTAACTTATTGAAGATTATTGAACAGGGGGTTGTTGGTGAACGGCAGGTCAAAATTCATCAAAGAATCCCTGAATTTATGAATGTATTTACACTCGTAAACTTTTAGGTCGATGTGATTTACATTCATAAATTCAGGTATTTTTTGATGAATTTTGACCTGCCGTTCACCAACAACCCCCTGTTCAAATCTTCAATAAATTACTGGTAGTTTTTTAGAATGTATTTATGTATAATCTTAGTTAACTATTACCATTGAAAATGACTACTTCGTAGTCGAAATGTATACATTTGGTTGTACCAATCAACATTATTTATAGTGTTATAAGGCGTTTGAATCTATTTTTTATAGTGATAAAATTATTCCTTCAAGTCTATAATTTCAAACAAGTCTTTATCAAAATTTTAATATTTTATATCAGTTGTTAAATAGATTTTTTATTATGTGAAGAATCTCGCCTTTGTAATTCAATTATGTTTAATGATCGTACGGTATTAAATAACAGAATTACCAAACCCCCTCCAAGTATAAATCCTGTACACGGCACAACCCTGAAAGAATATAATATTTCTAATAAATCAGAATAATGCGATAGTTAAATGGAGCGATCATACCTATATGTATATAATGGATTAGAGAGATTGCAGTAATAGCAATTTGAAATATTTTTTATAGATGGTTTTAACTTTATGCTCGTTACGTTACAGATGTTTAAGTGGCTTTTTATGCCATATGCAATTTGTCACTTATTAATTACCGACATATTTCTTCGCTGCCGTGAAAAATCGATTTCAAAGTGTATGTAACCTGGCAACTTGCACCAAATTCCATTTTAAACATCGTATCGTCTCTCGTCTGAGTTTTTTGTTTAAGTTATTGAAGCAGCAGAAAACAACGGCGATCGTTTGAACGAATAATTAATAACAAAACTCATGCCCGTCGCTTTTATTATAAGTACTTTTATTACGCTCTCTCTCGGTATTCTTTCTCGCAGCGTTCGTGTTATTGCTTCTCTATGGGGGCGCTCAGTGGTACTCGGTAGAATATCGAGAAGAGAAAAAAAAACGACTATGAATATGGGGCTCATTTGATCAATTCCACTAATAATAAAACTGATATTCCTTAAATCTTCTTAAGTGTTTCAAATTTTAATTCATAAATGGTTATCAACTAAATCATTTAATTGTCGGTTACGTTAAGTTGTACATTTTGAAATGCATTATAGACGTTTTGCGGCACATTTATTCAATGCTACAGCTCCTTGTTAAACTTTTAGAAGCAATTAATCATAGTAATATTGCGGGATATGGGGTTCTAAATGTGGACCCGTATCAGGTATTGCACTTTGCATTTTCAAAAGTATTTAAAAATCCTTACGACATTTATTGATTACTATTTGCGATTATTAATGATCCCTGATAGACGACATAAACAATAACGTGGTATGCAGCATCATAACAAAGAAAGCTTTAGTTGTCTAAACGTTCATTGTCATTTTGACGAATTACTTCCGATTCAATTTTTTTTTTTTTTAATTTTTCATCATAGTTACCTATTGTATATACCCATTCACCCTCTCTTTTACGTTATCAGAATAAAGATATTGATATTTAGCAATTAATTCGAAAAAAGGGGCAAGGAACTGCAAACATATGTGTACTGTATAGTGTACACATAAACTCGCGTGTATTCAGAGAAACCAGTTTCAGTGTAACGAATGCAAACGATACAAACAATACACGGTTACATCATATGTGTGTATTTGAGCGATACTGTTGAATCGCGAACATTCCTCAAATTTTATGGGCAGTTACCATGGCGTCAATAAAGTGTTCTCTAATCTTTCGATGAAATTGCGGAAGTCAATGTTAACTTTATTACAGTTTAAATGATTACGGCAGCTCGTGGCAACCTTGCACTTACTCCTTACTTACTCATGTACTTACTTACTTTAACTGTCTACCGTTATCATCGGTCATACCCTCGAGTAACGTATTTTGTTATATGTTTGCCTACAACATGGCCACTTATGTGATTCCCTAAACCTGATTGATCTATCGTTACATTTACTAAAATTTCATTTTTAGGGTATCGCAGAGAAACTGATTAGAGATAAATTTCTTTTTCAAATATTTTATAAATTTACTCATGTTTAGAAATGTTAGAAATAAAAAATATACTTAGAAAATAATTTTTACTTTTATAAATTACACATCTAAATAATATAAACAATATAAATATTTTAATACGAGCCTAAATAAAACATTAAAAAATTGTGCGCTATGAGGAATCCCCCAAGTTTCCACTCCCCGCTTTAAGACATACTGACCGATATTGAACCCAGGTTTAATTTATTGTCCGATCACATTAAATTTAATAATATGTAATCAATTGTTGAACTGGTCGGATCCTTGTGAAACATTATTTTAATAATTGAAGGAATTAAAATCACTTTTAAATAAATATAAATATGGAATCAACAGAAACAACTACTCCAAGGGCTAATACCCCTACCGGCATTGAATTACACTATTGATTCTGATGGATTCTTAGACGAAGATATAACATAAGAGAAGGAATTAAAATCATTATTCGTCTAAATATTAAGATCAAAGATCTCACATTTGGAACGCGTTCTACCAAGTAGGCACAACGAACCGAAAGCCATGTCCCACGACCGAATAAGGATTTTAATTCCTTCAATTATAAAATAATATGTTTACTAAACTCAATTAATTAATTCAGTTATTCTTAAAACATATATATAGTTACATAGAATATTTTATTTAATGATTTACCAAAAATGAGTTATCAATTTTCAATGTGTCAAGGCAATTAAAGAAAAGAAATTAACTCCTTCTGAATTTAAATTAACCTATCCAGATGTTTTCTACACATTCTTCGGGGAAGATTTGACTTATAAGAAGTTTTTTATCGTTATTGATTGATCTTATGAATAAATCAATTTTTCCTTTTTATTTGCAGGTTACTGATACAAACGACAACACTCCTGTATTCTCCGAGAGCGCGTACTCATTCGACATTCCTGAGAATGCTGGAAGAGGATCTAAAGTTGGACAGATCAAAGCTACAGATCCCGATTTAGGAATTAACGCTCAAGTTACATATACAGTTATTAGCGACTGGGCAAACGATATTTTCTCGTTGAATCCTCAGACTGGTGTGTTTACACTAACTGCAAGATTAGATTACGAAGAAGTAAGTAAATAAATACTAAACCGCATTTCTTATCTTATACTAACGAAAATACTTAACCGTTTTTAAGAGTATTGCAAACAAAGAACTAACACAAATTGTTTTATTATCAAAAACTTCTGACTACCCCGTCTATTTTTAATGTAAAAACAACATCGTACATTACCTTCTTCGTCATTTGCATATAAAACCAGTTACATTTTTCACCTTCTGTATTTCTGTTGTTAAATAAAATTTTAAAATTAAATCACGTCCGTTCAATAACAATTACAATTCAGTGCGAGTGCTACAATGGTTTTATTTATCCTTTTTAAAAAGGTTTACATGCAAAACGGTTTTTGTACCTATTTGCATGTAAATCGTTCAGCAATAGGATGAAGCGTTTAGCAATACTGTCACGTAAGAAAAGAACTACGTACAAATTGGTGGGTTTTGATTTAAAATCCATATATATTAACAAAAAGTGGCTGCAGCATAATGTAATCATCATAATAATTTGCTACGTATCTATTGTGCTTGCGTATTATAGGTGGATTTGTAAGATTATTTTATGTGAAGCTATCTCCTCTTATGGTACGAAACTATGGAATTACGTGACTATTTAAACGGATAAATTCGAGTCATTCGGCCATCAATATTCTTACAATGTAATTTTCATGCACTAACGACAAAGGTACCCGTCCGTTTAAATTTGAACGGGTTTAACTAGTATATTATTATATTAATAATCGTTAAAACTATTTTATTTTGTTTATGTGTAAACATCATATATAGTGATGTTATCCTTCTTCGGGTGTACAGGCCGTCGTCGGTTGGAATTGCTTCCTAACGTTTCGCTAGCACGAGTGGCGAGCTTCTTCAGAGGTCTATCCATTTTCGCTGTTGCTTGTAGATTACGGCTTGTACACCCGAAGAAGGATAACATCAGTTCGTCAACTGGCCGCGAAAGCCTTAATCAATTTGTCATCATATATAGTGGTATATAAGCCGAATTCAATAACCCTTCAAAGCCCTGTTGGTGTCAACATTTATTTATAAGGATGTAGATTTAAAAAAATGTGTTAATAATTGTAATACTAGTATTTTTGTAACCATCAGCAAATGTCATCTCAGTCAATTTTATCGACTTCTATAATTGCGTTGCAAGCATCATCATAGTGTTTCTTCTGACGTTCGTACGATGGCGGGGCATGTCTTTTTTTCCTTGGTAATATCCTACATATATATGACCGGTGTACATGCCGCAAATGTAAAATATATATCATACCTATCATCTATTAAACCACAAAATAAAAGAACAAAACAAAAAGTACTTACAATTCTTATACATTATGTGGTTATCGAATTGTCTTAAACAGTCCACGAATCTATCTTCTTTTTGTTGATTACCCCCTTCTTTTCTTCTTTTTATCACTTTTCGAACGCTTACTTTTATGTCTATTATTTATTTACTTCAGCTTCTTATTATTAATTAATAAAATTCTTCTTTTTTATCTTTTACTGGTAATTTTTCACTTTCTGTTTTAATTAAACTGATTATCTTCTTATCATTTTTATTAAAATTTTTATTTACTTCCTATTAAGTTCTATATCCATAGATACGTCGGCAACTCCAGGCCGACTACCTCGTGTAATCACGACTCGCAACGATTCTACACAGAAATGATTAGTCGTCACCCCCAGAGAAACCACGAATATATTCGAATGCTGAATTTAGTTAAAAAAAAGAGTCAAATGAAGTTATAAACTTGTTTGGTGGATTAAGTCATGTTGTGGTTGCACTAGGCTCTTTTTAACTTTTTTTTCTAAATAATGTTCTCCTTTTTTAATTAAATTCGGCATTTGGCTATACCCGTGGCTCCTCCAAGTGTGACGGATACACTCTTATCACGCTACATAACCTCACTTCAACTGCACACTTCAACCCTTCCACTACAGCATCCCCTTTTCATCCGTACGTACCAGTGCAATTAATCGTAAATTTTTACTAATGGTTTTTTAGAGCGCTTACTTAAAATTCGCTTTTCCTCAAAATAGGTCTCAGTTTCAACTATAACCTCTTCATTCGAGCGAAATTTCTTGCCGGCGAGCATTTTTTTGAGGTCAGCGAACAGCCAGTAGTCACTGGTAGTAGTCTCCAAATCGGGAGAATACGGTGGATGTGGGAGCAATTCGAAGTTCAATTCATATAATTTTGTTTTGATTGACTTGTGACACTGTGTGTCTTCTTGATGAAACAAATCTTTTTTCTTTGCCATATGCGATCGTTTCTTTGCAATTTCGGTCTTCAAACGCTCCAATAACGATATATAATTACTACAATTCACTATTGATGGTACTTCCCATCTCAGGATAGTCGATGAATATTATACCACGCACATCCCAAAATATCGAGGCTTTCCAGCCGATTGTTGTTGTGCTTTCGGGCGCTTTGGACGAGACTCACTAGTTGTTCTCCACTTCTCCACCCAGATGACGATCGTATTTGATTCCGGCGTGAAGTGATGGATCCATGTTTCATCCAATGTCACATATCCTCGCAAAATTCCGATTTGTTACTTTTAAACATGGCCAAACACTGCTCAGAACCATCAACACTATCTTATTTTTGGTCAACAGTGAGCAAACGCGACACCAACTTTGAACAGAGTACAACACTTTCTCACAGTTAAATTCTCATGCAATATAAAGCACAATAAAAACACGTTCTTTTGATATCTTTACGATGTCAGCTAGTTCACGCAATTTCACTTTTCGAATATCTAAAACTATTTTGTGGTTTTTTGATGTTTTCTGGTGTTACCGCCTCATTTGGCTACTGACGTCCACGTTTGAAGTCAGCAAACCAAAGTTTTAATTTGTTTCGGTTGTTTCCGATGGAGCGGAGTCTCCATAACACTTTTCAAACAATTGCTCATTACTTCGCTTGAACGGTATATATTCCCATCAAGAAGCAGTGTAAAATTAAAACACAAAATTGTTTTTAATCCATTATTTTAAAAATAACAAATGTAGCTAAATAAAGTCACTCTTAGCACCATAACTCACAAACTAATAAATAGAATATCATGAATCATGAAATTTTAACACATGTCTTTTGAAGGTTAGTACTAACTGAAAAAGAGGTGAATGCAATTAAACTGTCGCCATCTATGTGTCAGACTCGGGACTTTTAAGCCCATCTGTTACATACCTTTGCTGAATATGTTTTAGTTAAGTAACAACAATACATAATAAATTAGCGAAATATAAATTAATTTAAAAATAAATAGTTGAAATCCCAAGCACACTTCCGTTTAAATAACATAGGTAGTTCAGAAACCGTTAATACATTTTCACATCAATGTCCCGACTACTAACTAAGCAGCATTTTTTTCAAAATTCCTCAAGATGAAAATTGCTAATTCATATACAGGTCCGTATTATCGTACACATGACATGTCCATAGGTAACATGACAACGAGTATGAGGTGAGGGTATGGACACAACCACGAGGCACCATTAATGAAGACGTTAGAGGTAAAGGCGCACCGTTCAGTACATGGAACTACCTTTGCCGTTACATGGTCTGTAATTATTTGCACTTAACTCACTGTTTTTATAGCGACCGACAGCACTTAACAGAAGCTGATGTTGCAAATTTGATTACGCGTGTAACTTTTATGTTACTAAAGATATCCTTACTCCCACAAATACAAACGAAATAAAAAAACAAACTAACAGAAACTCAAACCTATATATACCTAAACAATTTTAAAACAAATATCATATTTAGGCCAGCCAATTGGTAAACATTTTAATTAGGCAACTATTTTTTTAACATATGCGGGTATAGTATTAGTGGCAATTAAAGTTGGTTTTCACAATCGAAACTCCTCATTAGACCGCTGTCTTGAAGAAGGGGTGTAATTCGTTTTTTTTTTCTTATATCTCTGTAACCTCAAGTCTCTACTCCTTTTTTGTAGCTAATTAAATAATCTAAACGTTTGTTAGTAGATTTTTAACTTAATAATAAAACTCAATATATAAGATGGAGTATCCACAGTAAATAAAAAACAATTTTGGTAAATGTGAATTAAATTATAACGCACTCGACAATTGTTTCGCTACACTGTGCTTTCATGAGAGTTATGCATTAATACATAATCCTAAAGTGACAAAATTGTTCTTAAAAACTGTTTGAATGGGTGGAAATAGGGATGCGGATTGTTGTTCATTAATAACTAAATTGCTGTTTAAACTGTCTAAGGTGCAATTGTGATGAAACATTGTTAATATATTAAAATTAAACAGAAAAGTTATAATTTATATGTACTCTTTGAAAATGGCCCGTTGGCCGGAACAATTGAGTTGTGAAAAAATTAATTTGTTGAAACTTCCTTTTTATTTTAACTAAATTACTATGTTTAAATTTATTGATTTCTAAAATTTCCAAGACATATTTTATAATATTCACAGTGTGGTGAAACAATTGTCAAGTGTAATAAAATTAAATTTTATTTTTATTTTTATTATTCCTCTGTGTATATTTGCTGTTATTATTGTTAATTAAGCTATTAACATTTTTTGACACTAACTTTTCGAGTTTTTTAGCTACTAAAAGTTTTATTATAAAACGCTACTTGAAAATGTATTAATAAAGTTATAATTTATTTAATTAGGTACAAAAATTATCTGTGGTAATTGTTTTGAGGACTTGTGGCGGCGACTGCGACCGCAAAAACCACTACATATTAAAAAGTGTTAGATTCTGGACTTATTAAATACAAGATATAATGTGTAACTAACTACAGGAATGACAAAATTAACAAATATATAATAGAAAAATAAAAACAAAAACTGGTGACTGCGAAAACATGTATTGTACGTGTTGTTGTTGTTGGCTCCAACAAAAAACAATTCTTTATTCCTATCTAAAATATTAACCTACTCGCTTTTCCTCGACCATTGGATTGGCGCGATTGATAGACAAGATAGAATAATACAATTGTTGAGTGTTTTTCCAACACTGCCAACAAAAATCGTAAATTGAAAGACAATATGACAGCAAGAATCGTTGTTGCTTCGCATAGTAGACGATCGTAGGTTTTTCTCTTTCCGTACCAGTCAGCGTTGGAATTATAATTTAACGCCCAAGGCTGACTTCGTGAATGAATCTTACTTTGCCGTGAACTTGAATTAAAAACAACTGCAAGCGATGAAGTTCATGACATTCACATTACACGCAAGAGTAAAAGCTGTCACCGAGGAGAAAATTTTTACCTAGTGAAAATTGTCGTGTCATTATTATTATTGTAATTTACAGTAGATACGAAGGTACCGTTTATTCGGAGAAAGCAGAATTACAATATAAAACGGTTCATTACACCATCCATAATTAAATATATATATATATATATATATGTATATATAATTGTAGGTGTTATTGAGGTTGTACTAAGAAGAACCGATCGTGTACAACGGTCAACAAGCCCTAATAACGAAAACTCTATTATTATAGAATCTGACCGCATTTCTCACCTGTTATGCCATTTTCAAAGAATAAGTTATGACTGTCATGCGACATATTGTAAAAGTCAGAGGGGGGGGGGGGTTCGTTCTACTTCAAAAAGAAGTAATCAGTTTGCAAGAGAGTAGCAAGGTGGAACAGACCGAAAGAAAATAAAATAAAAAAACCACAAACGAAGTGAGGCAAACTTATTTATTAAATAAATTAATAGTAAAATAGATAGTGTAGTGAAACATGTCGAAAAGAAATAAATCAAAATGTTGGAGCGTGTGTATCGTTATAACGTCCCACTATCAAACTACGCCCCTTTTCCCCTCGCGTCTCAATCATTAAACTAGCTAAAAGAGGAGAAAATGGGTTAATTAACCGGACGCCGCCAATAGGTACACATGACCCTGGGCTGCGGGATTCATGGCTAAAGTTGAGATTTTAGAGTACAATCTGGGCCTCACATAACAATAAAATGCAATAAATAAATGCCAAAATAAACACACAAATAAATATGTAAATAAATGTGACGAATAAATATCAAAATAAAAAGCAACAAGTAAACGTCGAAATAAATATACAAATAAATATCAAAATCAAATGCAACAAAAAAATATCAAAACCAAACTACACACACATTTGTGAATACTCCCAGATAATACTCTACACGGATGAAAATGTTAGTAGATTCAACAAGTCTGTTTATTCCGTACGCTAAAATCTGACACCCCACGTAGGAAAGTTTCACACCTAACTAAATAAAAGATGGATCGAATAGAAACACACGGTAGATATATTAAATTTCCAAATAAAATTCTAATCGAACACGTTTCTGCAAAACTATCAATTTTGAAAAACAAGAAAACCCAATGAATAGCAGTAATGTCCAATATAAACAAATAAAAAAAATATAAACCAATCGAAGAAATATAATATTGAGAAAATTAATGGTAAAACTTATTAATTACTTTAAGCTACAAAAAAAATACACAGTACTCAAATAAAGGGTAATAATAAAAAAATACGACCTATAAATAAACAACTTAAGAATACCTCACATCGGTGGTACGAAATCTATTATTATAAACAAAAATACAAGAGAAACAAAAACTTACCTACTAGGTATTTTACACACACTAAACAAAAAGTAAAACTTATCAGTCTTTGCACCTTCACACTTCGAAGATTGTTTTTTGAATGCCCTCGTTCCTCGCGTCTATAGTTTTTAATCCCGAATATTTTTATAATAAAATGTATTCACTCAAAGAAGCTATTCAAAAACATTTTTGTCTGGAATCAAGGGCTTTCTTGTCGCATCGGGGTCGATGTATTAGTACGCCTAAATAAATCATGACCTACGATACGTACGAGAATAACCACCGTCCCATAACCGTTTCTGTAAACATTTATTAATCTAAATTATGACTAGCCCTTCAGAATGTAAATACTACGACAAGAAATGACTAAAATAAATCAGGCTACAAAAAAAATAATAGTTTCTTATTTTGAGATTTATTAATATTTAAAAAAAATAACTAGGTACGATCCCTTCAATATCCCACTGAGATATTTTAAATCAGACATAGAATCATTTTCAACATAAAAACCTTAAAATATGCATGAAAAAATCATTTCTAGGTTTTTTTAATTCATAACATCATACAATTAATAAATTACCAATAATTATCAAAATTTATTTATCATATTGTTACTTTTGTTAACGTAAACAATCGTATGTCCTCGATCACTCAAAATATTTTTATAAGTGGGCTAACTAGGCAGTTTTTGAATTTGGGTGATATATAATATTAACATTTATTATTTCTAGCAAAAAACACAAGTCACATTAATAAAACTATCAATTTGACACATGGGTTCCAAGTCTGGTTTATTGTTCAAAATGTTTTCAAACGTTTCTTTATGTTTATGCAAAAACACCTCTGACAACGCTCTAACATAACAAAAAGAGCCGTGCGGCTAATAGATTTGGCATTAGATTTCATAGTTATAATGTGCGTAGATTATATATTAAATAAAATATGAAGCGACTTTCAATTGTTTAATATAAATAACTGTCTATACAAACAATTACAAACCTTGTTCTGCTAAATGTGCAAAACCGAATGTTCTAATTTTTAATCTGGAGATTTTTCTTTCACGAAAATACTTGACCCCATAAATCGGGTGTAAGTCAATTGCGCGCTGCGGTCAATTTACTCCCTGCTGTGACAAAACTGACCCTAAAAGTGATGGGTCAATTGCGCGCAAAGTTGAAAAAATAAATACATACTCTAATCTTGTTTCAAATAAACAGAGATATGAATTAGATGAAGGTAAATACAAAAGTAATTATCGAAACATGTTAAGTACTTTATCAGCGTTTGTTGAGTATAAACGAGGGGTCTATTACGTAGTTGAATAACCAATTATATTTTTGGGCTTCTTATGAGAGGATGCAAATACGTTTGGTTAGAAGTATTAGTGCAGAGTTATATAAATTGAATAAAATTACCGAGCGCGCAGTTGACCCTACAAAGTCTTGGCAAACCTCGCGCAATTGACCTGTAATATTTGACTACCTGAATTTATTCCTGACCGCAGCGCGCTATCGTCCATTGCCCCATAAATCCCATAAATAATAAGCCTTGATCCCATAAAATGAACCGTTAATATTGACCAGGTTCAACATTCAGCTTTTGCTGTTTTGGCCATGCAAGATGTGCCGTTTTAACTACCCTACCGAAAAAATATTGTAAACATGGTAAAAATATGCACCATCTCAATACTTTAAAAACAAACTTAAAAATAAGTAAAAATTCCAATACCCAATCAGAATAGACTAAATATGTAATTACATATAAAAGTCGCGGTCTCTAAGAACGTCTCTTAAAAAACGGTAATAATCACCCGAACCAAGGGGGGCGAAAACAGCAGTTTTTACCACCATTGTTAAAACTACAACATTATTTTAATTTTATTAATCAGTATTACGTATGAATTATTACAATTATCTATATTACTATTATAATCAGGAAAGGTGGATTATTGAAAACAGTCTGAGGCAAAACCTTCTCGATAGCAAATGTTGTGACACGGACATAATTATAATGTAAATATATAATATATACGTGCTTTCAGAATTCCTGGGTTTTAGAAACACCTGATAGTTCAATCCTTAATTGACGTTGAACTTAAAAATAAAAACATTGATTTTAAGCAAATAATAAAATAAAATTCGGGATTCAGTTTTCCACTGATTTATTTAACAACTTAACAATGGGTATCTTCAGAAGACATAATAACAAATTACGTATATTATCCTACCTACATGTTACATTTGATTAGGGGGTTGGTTATATAATTTTGCTTAAAATTATTGAATCAGAAACATTTTCAATTTCGTTTAAAGAATAATCATTATTTTGTTTTATCTGTATTTTAATTTCTAATGATTCTAAAATGTTTTTTTACCTTTTTCCAAGCAGTGTAAAAATTTTAAATTATCGTTTGAATTAAAATCATGTTTTTAATTCAAAATATAAAACTGAAAAATTTGAAAAAACTGGAGTCTATAAGCTAGAATGTACAGAATGTGATTCCTTTTACTTAGGCCAAACTGGAAGGTCATTTAGAACTCGCTATAATGAACACTATAGATCGTTTAGATTAGGAAAAGATAATTCCAATTTTGCAAACCATTTTTTTAGAAACAGACCATCAGTTTCCTACTATAGAAAATCTTAAAATTATTCATAATCTAAATAAAGGCTTTAAACTTAATATTTTAGAATCATTAGAAAAATATAAAGCATTAAAGATTTCGGAAAATAACTTGTTAAATGACCAGGTAGATTTGTACCGCTCAGTATTCAATACATTTAATAATTAATGGTATTTCTAAAAAATGTATATCAACACTACTGTACATCTGTTTACATACATTCAATTTGTAATCATTTGTTTTGACAAACCTGTTTATATTCATTCGATTTGAATTATTCGTTTGACAATGACAAGCTTTTTTTTATCGAAACTGTAGTCAAAAGGATTTGTAAATAAAAAAGTGATAATAAACAAAGTAGTGTTTATTCATTTATAGTAAAGATGAATTATCACAGAGTAACGGCTGAATCAATCCAATTTTTAAAATCATGTTTTTTATTATGTATATGGTTCATGAAGGTAGAATTTCCTGAGTAGTTTTTTACGTGTTATTTTAATCTTTCTTTAAATTTCCTCCCTATCTGACCAATATATGTAGCCTTACAAGAGTTACAAATTAATTTGTAAACCCCATATTTATTCATTTTCTCTGTTTTGTCTTTATGGTTAATTAAATATCTGGATAAATTATTTCCTGTTTTGAAGGAAATTTTAGATTTTCCATTTTTAAGTTTGTTTTTAATTTTATTAGACACGTGACCAATATATATATATATATATATATTGACTCATACTTAATCTTACTAGTAGAATTAATTTTTTAACCCTGATTTTAAATTAATTATTTACTATTCTACGATCTATTATCTACAAAGAAAAATCTTCATGTTTATATTCGATACTCTGTTGAAATCTGCTTTCTATTTTGTCATAAACTTAATCTAAAGAAACCCAAAAGTAGGTAAAAAGGTACCAGTTACGGCATTTCCCTGAAACTAGTAATAAATATAATGAATAACCAGACCGACGCGGGCCTGCAAGGGGTCCACAAATAGTTTGGGTTTTATGACGGTCAAAGTACCATCAAAATGTCTTTTTCACATTCGTTTGCTGTTGTATTGAACCAAGAAAATAATAATTGTTATGAATATGACAATAATAATTTTTAATTAAACAGTATTAATTATACTATTGTATACAAAGCTTCACCAAAAGTTATCGGCTGATTACCTTCTTAAAGGAATGATTTAAAATTAACTTACTCACATTAAGTTATTTTACTCATTTTAAAAAATTTATTAGTTATTTTTTATTATTCTCCTTTTCAGGTATGTAAAAAAATCGTAATTAAACAATATAACAAGTAAACATCTTTCAGCATCCTTCTATTTAATGGTCCATAGATTAATAAACACTCCTTTAAAAAATGACGATTACAACGCGGAACTAAAGAGAATTTATTATATAGCTATTAATGACGACTATTCACATAGTATAGTAGACAATATATTTGAACAAAAAATTAAAACAAAAACTACTAATTGTATTTACCCTTTGATTAAAAATAAATTTAACGAATTTGATTGTTTTACATATTTAAGCAATATATCTAATAAAGTAGGAAAAAAATAAAATGTATTAACAATAGTTTGATATCCTTTAAAATTAATAATAGTTTAGGTAGGTTTATTCTAAATAATAAATGTAAAACACCGAAAGAAACCAAATCAGGTGTTTATCTATTAAATTGTGGAACTGTGAGAAAGTCTATGTAGGACAGACAGGTAGGGCCTTTAACACTTGCATTCTCGAACACTAAAAATGTTTTGTTAATAAAAAAAAATCATAATATACATACGCTGAACATTTAATTGACTGTAACCATAATGTTAATAAAGATTTTATGATTTTGCATTTACATAATAAAGGCATAAAGTTTGACTATTTGAACAATTGGAAATTAATAGATATAGGAAACAGAATATTATTCTTAACGACCAATTAGATATTTCAAATTCTCCACTGCTAAAATTGAATTTCAGCTGCTCCCCACCACATATTGATTATTTTTGAGGTATAAATACTGTTATAATGGATGTTGTTTTATTAGATCTTAACCTGAAGAAGCTATAGTTAGCGAAATGGTTGTAGCGATACAAATAAACTTTTTACATTTTTTATTTTTATTATACATTGTAATCTTTAATGCCAAAATTGCCTTATTTGACCGCTAGGTAGCGCAATAGCGTAAATCTGAAAGTGCGCAGCATCCATATATAGACAATACATATCTAAATATCATTATTCTATTGGCGATGTGACAATATTACACCTGTAACGACGAAGATCAACTAGGTACTAATTAATATTATGTAAAGTTGTATTGTAGATGATCCGTTGCTCTCATGAATATCCGCCGCCTTCGTTCCCCTATGTAATTCATACTACAGCATGTAGTATATTTACCACGTATCTAAACACGTAACAATGCCAGTCGACATAATAGATTTATCATCGTTCTCGGTGATGTTTTGTTTAATTCTACACATACTCGTACGTAGAGCATGCAAGCTCGACATAAACTTTCACTCTGCCTTTACATTATAAAAACTAACGTGAAAGTGCATTATTCAATATTATAGTAAAGGGTCCACTAACTCCTCTCTGTCTTTTCCTAAGAATAACTACTATTTTACACGAAGAATAAATACACAAGTATAAAATTTCAACAAAAGTTTATTGTAACTTGACAATTATTTCGCCAAACTTTGGCTTCTTCGGAAGTTATACAAGACTTAAACTTATAATTATTACAGGTCTATTTATATATTACTGTTGGGGGTGGGGGCATGAAAACATATTCAATAATGGAGAATTACTTAACACTGTTTGTTCATTAATTAATACATCCTGATTTTTAAATTTATTAATTTCTAACATTTCTAAAAAAGACAATTTATAACTATTGGTTTCTAGATGTAATGCTGTAAATTGATCATTGAATTCATGATTGTTGTTGAGTAAATGATTGGCGTAATTTAAGTCTGTTTTTTTGTTACAGTATGATCTTTTATGTTCTGCTATCCTAATTTTAAAATTTCTAGATGTTTTCCCTATGTAGAACATATTACAATTTTTACAATCTAATTTATATATACCTGATTTTTCTACTCTATTTGGTTTTTCTTTATTATTTTTAATGAATTTACCTAAGTTATTATTTGTTCTAAATGCTACTTTACAATTACTTTTGTTGATTATAGAAGAGACATATTTTGATGGTTTACCTAGATACGTTGTAATTTTTTTTTCTAAGGGATCAATGATTTTATTTTTACATAATATGGATTTTAAATTAACTGAACTATTTTCTATGATTTTATTTTGAACAAATTTTACACTACCAAACTTAGGAATAGTTTTATCAATTACAACGTTGTTGTATAATAATTTATTAGCTTGACTTTTAATTTTTTTTTGCTAACATCTTATCTATTAAGTTAGAATGATAACCATTGGCAACCGCTATGTATTTAATAATATCTAATTCATTGTTAAAATCTGAAGGGGAAAGAAGAAGTTAGCCTGTGTAGTAAACAATGAAATACTGCATATTTGGTTTGCAAAAGGTGGTACGAGATGATGGAATCTGTAGTGGTAGGTTTCCTATACATGCTGAATTGGAATTTATTGAAACTTTAGAAATAGTTAGATCTAAAAAGTTTAGACTATTATTTTGTTCCTTTTCAATCGTGAATGTAATAGAGTTATTTAAACTGTTTAAACATGATAAGAAATTATTTAATTGATGTTCTGTACCTTTCCACACACAAAATATATCATCCACATAACGAAATTAAAGATGTATATTATTAATTAATGGGTTTTTCAAATTGAATAAACGTGATAGCGGAGACCCCATAGAGAGACCGTCTAATTGTTGGTAATACTTATTGACAACAATGTAATTTTGTTCTAAACAAATGTTTCTTGTAATTTAATAGTATAAATTATTGTTTGAACACATTTTATATATTTAGTAATCTTTTGTATTCTCTAGTTAATGGTCGAATCGACCGAAACAATATTGTCGAGACAATAAAAATTTTGTGAAACTTATTTGCTTATGTATAATTTAATGTCGAGTTTCATGTTTTTTTTTTGTTAAAAAACGAAATGAGAACTTAGATGATATGGTTACATATTTTTAGTCTTTTGAATGAGATTTCCCTGACTTTTCCAGATTACACTTTGGTTTTTTTGAGCCTCGCTATGTTTCCCTAACTTTCTAAAAAGTGAACAACCTGATAACGCATAATTTCATTCTCATAATACATAAACCTTTTTAAAAACATGTTTTTCATTTTATTTTTATTCAGTGATTAGTATTGAAACCAATTAATTAAATAAAATGTTTTTCCATATGAGTAAAAGCTCATTTAATGCTTTTAGACCATTTTGGGACGAACACCGACCCAGTTGTTAAAAAAATTATACCGAACTTGGTTAACAATTCCGGTAGCAATAAACGTAAGAAGATGAAGAAGAAAAAGAAGAGGAGGAAGGTGCGACAGTCTGTAATGTACGTACCTTCTTGCGTTCAAGTTGAAACTAGTTTATCTGCGGCGCATATTCTCGACCAAAAGGAGGAAAAAACTTGCGTAACCTCCTCGGAGAGAAAACTGAGGTAAAGTAAATAACAGAAGCCGCTCGTTGCTCTCACCTTGGCCGCCTAAGATTACGCTTATTGCCATTTCTGACGCGAAAGAAAAACCTGTCGACTAGTGTATCTATATTCCATAAATATAACCAATGGAATGACTGAACAGAAACTGATTAGTTTGCTTCCTAGAAATACTCCGCGAACGACACGACTAGAGCCCGTTTTTACCACTCAATTTATAACTTTTACTGCACAAAAACGTTGTCTTAACTAGGCTGTATTTCATTAAGAATATCCGTTAATCAGAGAAATAATTTTTAACAATTTTAATAAAACTACTTCTATCGCAATAAGACAATCTCTATCGAAAAAGTTTAAGTTTTTTAATACCTAAAATTATCGATAAATAAAATGAACAAAATTTCAAATTTTATAATTTCCACTTTATTATTTTAATTGTCTTTACAATTGTTTCACCCAACAAGGGCATCTTCAGAAGACGTATTACTGAATAAACATTAAGATGTTCTTATATATATGTACAATAGGTAACTTAGTCTAAAAGTGGTGTGGTAGGGGTGATGTTTACAAGTTTATTTAATATTATTGATTGGTATACATTTTCTATTTCGTTCAATATAATTTCACTATTTTGTTTATTGTGTTTTTTAATTTCGTACGATTTTAAAATGTCTAGTTTTTTACTTTTTTCTAAACAATGTAAAATATTAAAATTATCTTCTATATTAAATTCATGGTTTTTATTTTTAATATGATTCATAAATGTTGAACATATTAAAAATTACGCAGGAAAATCAACATTTATGAATCATATTAAAAATAAAAACCATGAATTTAATATAGAAGATAATTTTAATATTTTACATTGTTTAGAAAAAAAGTAAAAAACTAGACATTTTAAAATCGTACGAAATTAAAAAACACAATAAACAAAATAGTGAAATTATATTGAACGAAATAGAAAATGTATACCAATCAATAATATTAAATAAACTTGTAAACATCACCCCTACCACACCACTTTTAGACTAAGTTACCTATTGTACATATATATAAGAACATCTTAATGTTTATTCAGTAATACGTCTTCTGAAGATGCCCTTGTTGGGTGAAACAATTGTAAAGACAATTAAAATAATAAAGTGGAAATTATAAAATTTGAAATTTTGTTCATTTTATTTATTAAAAATGAATTTTCATTAAGTAACGGCGGATACAATCAATTATTTAAAATTATCGATTTGGTGGATGCGCCGGGTAAAATGATCCATATTATTTCTATAACACACGTCTGTAAACAATGAAATTATTGATGATATATAGTTAAAGATTTGAATAAATTAAAGAGTTTAATAGGTAATTTTTCTATATACTTCATATGTCATATGTGAAGTTTGGAATATATATCCGTGGAATGGTTAACGCAAAGATCGGTGAGTGAAAAGAAGTCGATGGTGCACTTTGGTCGAAAGGGTAGTAAAAAGTTGACTTGTCTGTAACGTATTAACCGGAACCCAGTTGGCTTTGTTTGGGAGGCTACGGCGACATCGTCTCTCGCGGTTTCTAGTTTTTGTCACCGAATATCTCGAAAACTAGCGGTGATATTCTTTGGAGACTCTTCAACGCTACAAACCACGTCGTGGCCCTCGACAATTCATCCTATTGCTTTTTTATTTACTAACTATTATTTCCGCCATAAAAATTTGTTTCAAATTAATTATCAGATAATCAATATCAAATACAAATTTCTAAAGGGAGCGTTCAAGTATTACGTAAGCAAACATTCAATTATTCTAGATGGTAAACAAAAAGAAAACACACTGGTATTTTCGAATTACAAATTTATGTCGACTGTCATTCTCAAAGAGTTCGTACAGAAACTTAATTAAAATTAAATTGTGCTGACTATTTATAGGTAATTATCTTTGTTAATCTAGGAAACCGGGGTGGATGTTATGTCTGTGATGGATTTAAATATAGGGCTGTTCAGACCTTCTGTCAATTCGTTAGTGATATTTAAATTTTGGTTAATGACTTTTTGTATTTCAAGTTTTTCAATATAATTTAATTTGTAACCTTTATTTTCTAGATGGATAATTGATAAACATTCATCATTAATATTATGTTTTAAAGAAATGCAATGTTGAGAGAGGCCTGTAGACATTTTATTTTCAGTAATAGATTGTTTGTGTTCTTTAAAGCGTATGTTGTAGTTACGTCCCGTTTGCCCTATATATATCGCATCACAGTCACCACAAATAAATTTGTAATTCGAAAATACCAGTGTGTTTTCTTTTTGCTTATTAAAATGTTTTACAAATATCCAACCGCAGAATCCATCAAACTTATTCTAGATGGTTTCCTGTATAAGAAAAAATAAGGATATCTGGAACCCCCCGCGCCCAAATGATAAGACGAAACAATTTTCTTAAGACATATTTATATTGTATTATAAATATTAAAAATTAAAAAGCTTAATTATTTTCAAATTAAAAGTAATGGTGCTTAAGTAAAAGTAATCCAGTAATAGATTTAGACACATTACATTTCAAACTAATAAAAACAAAAAAATATTCAATACCACAACGACACTACTCGCTTATTCACAATTTAAAAATTATTTCAATAACTTTTAAAATTTCTGCTTAAGACTCTTTCATAAATCTGTTTCACTCAATGTTCAGTTTCTTTTAATGTTAGTTTTTCAAATAACAGTTTTTTTCAAGCAACAAAATCTTTTGTTTCGATTGTTTAAAAAGGATTTCATTACAGAAAATTGGTCAATTGATAATAGCAGGCGATAAGTCAAAATTTTCTCTTTTGTCAAGTGCAAGTCCACAGAGAACTCAAACTGTGTTTAAATTTCTTTCAAAACCATATATAATTATAAAAATTGGTTATATTACGAGTCCGGCTGCTCTGATTCATGTTTTCCGGTTTCTTTGGATCTTAGGCAAATATAGGCAGTAATATTCCACAAATAGATAATATTTCACTTCTATTCTGTCTTCATTTCGTCCGTCCCATCTTTCTTTCCCTAACCACACCACCCATCCATTCCCACGATTCCTGAGAGGAAGCTGAAGAGGGCCTTACGCCCTACCCTCCAGCTTTGCACTACAGTGTAGGTCGGAGGAACTGCCCTCCCACCAGCGCGAGTATATGGTGAGAATGAAATACAAAAAAGTTTTTTTTTATATATTAAGCATACAATCACTACCCTCATTTTAATAAAATGAGTGTGAATATTGTTTTGAAAACATTTTCATTATTTTATATATTTTTATTTTTACATAAGACTTATTACAGCCCCCTGCGCCCTTTGGCAGCAAAAGTAAGAAGACATTAAACTCCCCGCCCCCTAAGCCTGCTTACGTAATACACGAACGTCCCCAAAACCATAATTAATGTAGAAAATAATGCATTTTCCTGCTTATTCAACTCATCTAATTTTGATTAAATTGCTTAACTATTATTTATATTATTATGTGAAATTCGGTAGTTAATAGATTTTATGTCAAGACACAAGTGTTCACATTCACAAATATATAGTTACAAACGAAGGATTATACAACAAGTCAACAACGGTGAAAACTCCGTCATTTTAGTTTCCATTTAGTTCTTTCAAAGCAGAAAATAGGTTTAAAATAGAAATTATTACTTGGAAAAGTCATTTAAAATAGAAAGCAGAAATAAATATTTTGTATTATATATAACTATATATAACTATTTTAAATAAATCACACCACTGCTGCTATCAATATCATATTTAATTCTGAGGAAACGTCATTTAGTAGTAAATAAAGGACTAAGAAAACTAAAAGGCTCATTTATTAAATTATCAGAATGAGAAGTGTATTTAGTCCCTTTTCAAGCCGGTTTGTTTCTTACACAACATCGTAAAAGGCAGTTTATTTTACAATAAAATAAACTGGTTTTTTTATAGAATCTTTTCACTACGGTTGCACAAAAAGCTTACGCGTAGTTACTGTACATGTATGTTCTTGCACATATTATGTATATTCTTGTACGTATGCGAACTACCTAGTTTTAAGACACACACTCAACTTTATTAAACTTCCTGTTATAAAACTGAAATTTTAACGAGGCTTTTAAAGGAAAAAATTCTTGCAGTAAATCCTCCAATATTTCTTTATTGTCCCATACCAAGTACCGTTATAAATACTGCAATTATATATTTTTAATAACTGTCTAAAATTTCATGAAAGCGATGAGATAAATAATATTATAAACAAAGCACTTGGCAAGTGAATCGAATTTACTGAATTAAAACAATAAAGAAACCACAAGCGGATTTTGTATTATTATAATAAATATTTTTATTTTTTTTTTCAGGTTCAACATTATATTTTGGTAGTCCAAGCTCAAGACGCTGGTCATCCACCTTTGTCAAGCACCGTAACTGTTTATTGCAACGTTTTGGACTTAAATGACAATGCACCTTTATTTGATCCCATGTCATACAGCAACGAAATTTTTGAAAATGTGTCCATTTCAACGGCTGTCGTTACTGTCAGCGCCACAGATATGGATTCGGGTAAGTTGTGGCTTAATTCTTTAATAGCTTGAATAGCATACACAGTAGGTTTTTTGTGAAACATTTTATAAATAAAGGAAGGAAATAAATAATACTCCTTTTTTGTTTCAAACTTGAAATTTTATTAAATCTCGACAATTGTTTCGGCCGATTTAAGCCTTTCTCAAGGGAATAAGTGTAAAATCTTAAAGGCTTAAATCGGCCGAAACAATTGTCGAGATTTAATAAAATTTCAAGTATGAAACAAAAAAGCAGTATTGTTTATTTCCTTCCTTTATTAATTCTTTAAAACTTATTATTTATTATCAAACACGGAACGCAAAACAATGAGAAATTTTTAAAAGAAACAAAATAGTAAAAAAAAATTTTGTGTCCGTTTAATATTTAATTCTGGTGAGACTTTCTTTTTTCATTTATTTGATAACCACAATCCCCAATTCTCATTACACATTCAGCGTACAGTAAAATAAAATATATCTAGTCCCAGTATTATTTTTAGGACTTTAGAAAGACGCATTCGAAATAAACAAAGCAAAAGAAAAATGCAAAATGCCAAGGGAACGACTTGTTGGGTCAAATTCTAACAACTAGCCAAGTACCGAACATGTTTGTCACTCTATACATGAGCGCGAATGCAGTAAAGGTCGTGGTGTATTGTCTATAATGGCATGTCATTATGCCGACTCTTAATTCAATACACTTCGGGTCTGTAATCTTCTTACCGATCACGCGACACTCCTATGAAACGTTAGCGAAAAGAATTCCTCCACTGCCTATTCTAGATTACATTTCCTTAAGTCCGATCTTATTTATATACATACTTACACTTAGTTACATTAAACGAAGGGAGCGGTACCCAGAAAGAAATAAAACAAAGGCAACGACTACAAAATTACGACGAACAATTCGAAATGGAAATGTCTAATACTTCCCAATGTTCATTAAGTAAGAGAAATTTTATTCTTTCACCAAATCACTCACAATCAATTCGTATCGAAAACATTTCTAACGTTTTATGAGTACAAATCCATGTTATCTATTCTTACTTGATGAAATTCTATATTATTATTATATCATGTATACAAATAAAATTTACAAAAAAAATACAATTTTATTAAATAAACATGAAAATATTTCTTCGGTACACTGTGATTTTGGCGGTTACAATAAACTTTTTCTATACAAAAAAAATAACGTGTCTTTTCCACCAGGACAGGTGTACCCAGAATCAAGTCGGATGAAATCCGGACACACCTGCACTAGTCCAAATTTTTCTGTAGTTTTCTTGAATCATTTGTACAAACTCTGGGACAGCAATATTCCCCAGATCATCTTACACATTTCTTCAGTCTTCATTTCGCCCATCTCATCTATCTCGTCTCAATCACCACCCACCCATTTCCAGGATTCCCTACCCTAAACTAATATAACCTATAAGTGTTTTACAGAAACACCCAAGATAGTGAAAATTAAAATTTACCTAATGCAAAGTGTAATTCAGCTTTTACCAGGTGTGGATCGCTATTTCGAAATTTTTAGTTATCATCAGCACACCATAAGTATTGGCATCGATAAAAAAACTTACAAAACCAAAGCTGTTCCATAAAAGGAAGTGGATATAATATCGTATTAAAGGCAGTGTGTCGCCACCTACTGACATTTACTGCTAACTTTAATAAATTTCATATGTTTGGTAAAGGTTTTACGAAGATATCCACATGACAAACTGAATCTACGATACAGCTCACAAATGAAATACTACAATCAGTGGTAAATATCAGTAGATGGCGATATATTGGCTATAATATGATTTTATAGTGTGTTCAAACAAAGTGAGAATAATTTTCTAAAGTACGATAATATATTCCGCTTTATTTTACCACAAAAGGCTTTTCTCAACTTCTTTTCTTTAAATTTTGCTACAAAAATTTACGCTGAAGACAGGCAATTTAATCAAACAAAATGTCTCTATAAATTCTCTTTTAATAAATGCTGATTATTCTTGTGCTGATGATGCTAAGATTACGGCAATCAAAATAGAAGATAGAAATGTCTCGATACTACACATGAAACTGTGATTATCTAAATTTATGCAAATACCGGAGATTATCTTCTGCTCTAGCGGACTGTACGCGGTAAATGGAGAAAGATATATTCTAAGGAATTTGTGTAGGAAATGATCGTTGTAGACAATTTATTGATCTCACGCAAAAATTGACGTGTCTGTTTATATTTTCATTAATTAAGAATCTTTGAGCTGCTTTTCGAATTTTACTAAAACTCATTAAAATAAATGCCTAACCACCTTTTATCTTATTTCTCTCTCTCAACTGTCACAATTAGTTATACGAGTTTGTTAACTTTAAAATACGTATAAACGTCAACCATAACATTTGCTTAATTTTTTCATAAATCATATAAATGTAACCCCATAATTAAATGAAGAGAAAAAATATCATCATCTACCTTAAAACTTTTCTTTAACTAATTTAAATGCTCTTAAAAATTCTATTATGTGTCATAATAGTAGTTGTTTTAAATTTAAAGAAGCAGATTTTATTTCTTGTTCATGACGTCGTCCCACAGACCTGGGTTAAGGACCTTGTTACGTTTCAGACTTTTAATACGACTCCACTTGTTTAATACTGCTTCTAACAAATTAATAACTTTTACTTCGAAACTTGCATTATTTGTTTGCAGTATTTTATTAACTAAATTAGGTGATTTGATACTGAAAATATAAATAACTATATATAAAAAATATATGAAGGAACGAATACTGTGAAGTACACTAAATTTGTAATAATCAGAAATAAAAACGCCTATAATCACTTCACAATTGGATCTTTATTCACCAGATGTACTTTTCTACCACCAACTGGTCATCTTCAGTGGTATAAACCGAATGAATAAATTTTAAACATTTGTATATTATCAGGTATAAGGTTACGATTTTAGTATCCTTCTGAAGCAAGAAAGGTGAGATCAATTTTTCCAAAAAGTGCCACTTTTCGCGAAAATATTTTTTTGAACAATAGAAAAGGCCTATAAACAGAATATACAGCTAACCCGGTGCGAAACATTTGTTATTAACAAATTATTGCTGAAACACTGCCTACACAAGTGTTTAGTATTAACATTTACAAAACCCAATGGCTTTTAGCAGTAGTTAGTACATGCTTAAAATTTTCCCATACAACTTTGAAAATCACATTTGCACTATTTCTGACAAATCCCGGGACGTTGCAAAATTATCCTGTCTTGTAAACAAACTGCAATTTCTCGAATACTATTTAACTAACATAATGCATCTTTTGCAGGCTTACAGAGTATCATCAGACTCACGAAAATCAATTGTTATCTCGCGAATTTAAATAATTTAAAAACAACGTGTTTTTGTACTGTTTTTGCAATAAATTTTAAAAGGATGAACCGATTTGGACGTTCAACCTAACATTCTCTTCGTCTATATTTATTCTCTTCAAATTATATACATAGTTAGCATTTTTTGATAAACTTATTAGTCTTCTCGTAAAATAGGAAAAACCGTTTTTGCAATAATAATTTGTTTTTGTCCGCACCTGGTTGGTGTATCTTTTGATTAGAGGCCTTTTCTATTATTCAAATAACCACAATAAGAAATAAAACAACTATACCGTTTCACTCTTTTGTAGTCTAGCTCGACAAATTTGTTTCGGCGCAATCTGGCCATTAACAAAAGCAACAGATGATTACCAAGTTTAAACCCCTACGTTATCACTAACCTACCATTACAGACTTCTAGAACAAAATTATTGCATGCTTAATGGTAGGTTTTACCAACAATTAGAAGGACTCCCATGGGGTCTCGTCTATCGCCAGTGCTAGCCGAGGTGTTCATGGCGTTTTTTGAAGATGTAGACGATATTTTCTGCGTTTGGAAAGGTACCAAACGACAGCTAGATAATTATAATTTCTTAATACTTTTAAATTCTTTAAATAATAATATTTCATATATAATAGAAAAGGAGGTAAATAACGGCATTAATTTTCCTGGATATAGCCATATCAAAAACACAAATAGTTTCAAATTTAATATTTTTCGAAAACCTACCACTACAGACTTAATAATACCTTCAAATTCCGCACACCCAAAACAAACAAAACTTGCGGTATTTCACTGCCTTCTCAATAAACTCATTAATATACCATTATCCACCTCAGATTTCTATACGGAATTAAGAATAATTAAATATATTGCAACATCTAATGGATATCAACCCCTTTTAGTTGAAAAATTATTAAACAAAAAATTAAAAACACAGGTATCTAGTCTTCTTTACAAAAGTGCCCCCCATTGCCAGCAAAAACTCATTTTTAGTTCAATTAGATTTGTCAACAATTTTAATATATATTTTAAATCTCTCCTTCAGAAAAAATTCAATTGCAGAATTACTGAAAACGGCTCCGTTAACCTTGGTGCAATGCTGGTGAACCACAAAGGAAAAACTCCCGATACTGATAAATGTGGAATTTCCCAATTTTTTTGTAAAGATTGTAATGCCACCTATATCGGTCAATTAGGAAGAGCAATTTCGAAGCGTATCGCCGAACACTCCGTAGCGATAAAAAATAAAAATTTTAATTCGAGTGGAATGGCCGAGCATTGCATCACGCACAACCACTCTTTAGATATTAATAATTTTAAACTTATTCATAGAAGTATTCCTAAATCTAGAAAACTTTCTCTGTTAGAAAATTTGGAAATCAAAAAAGCCGTTTCCAATAATACTAATTTAGTAAATAACCAAATCGAATTAACTACCTACAATTTCCCTCTCTTTTTCTTCAACTTTTGACTACATAAATAGTGATAACGTAGGTGTTTAAACTTAATAATCATCTGTTGCTCTTGTTAATGGCCGGATTGCGTCGAAACAAATTTGTCGAGCTATACTAAATAAACAGTGAAACGGTACCGTTGTTTTATTTCTTATTGTGATTTAATCATGCAGTTTCACAAAAATTGCACTAAGAATAGTCTTCTTTGTTATATTCAAATAACCATTTTCTCAAAATAAAAGTTGCAATGGGATTTGTTGTTTGTTCAAACCCTAATTTAACTAGTCTATGATATGTGTTTTATTTTTATATACAACATGTTTTCCAAAAGTTGTTTTAAATTGGTCAAGTGCACTTTATTTAACAAGTTATTTACCATTTTCCGGTTTTAAATTAGTACCCAAGAGAACATAATATGCACAATTTAGTACGTATGAATATGCTCCTCAATTTTATGTTGTTGTCGTTGAATGTAGGAAATGCAATTAAAAATTTTCAGTTCTCATTCTTCGTGACAAGTCGTTGTTATGAAAATATTGATAACTGAATTTTTCCATGCTTCTCAAGTCGAATTTAAATAATGAACGTCTTGGGGCCTTGCGAACAAATTAAAATATGACAGTTAAATTTAGGCGAATGTAATCGTATACACACCGAAAAACGCCGCTCTTAACTGACGGCACAAAAAAGAACCTGTAAGTGCTAACAAAAATAATTTATTCCTGGAAGAAAAAAAAACGAAGTAAAAGGCGATGATGATAAAAAGGACAACAACGACATGCATTAAATTTTCTTCTTCGAAACAGACGGTTTAAAACGTAATTTAATTAATTTTCTTTTATTTATTGTTCTTCACTTAAGGTCACGAGTTAATGGCAAAGTAAGTTTGGAAGAAAATACTCATTAATGATTCCCCATAACACATAACCTTTTATATAGTATAGAATAGATCCCATATTGAACTTTTTTTTAGAAAAACGCCAATATTTTTGCAAAACATCATATCAAACGCCTTTTTACTACCAGCCAATGATGAATTCATATTTTTAGAAACATATTGCATATGATACACTGTCTTACTCCAAAAAAATTATCATTGCTGCCAAAGGTTTAATTCAGGAAACTGGGAACCGAATTTGAATCCCTAGCTTCACTATTTGAATCCACCCTCTAGATATAGTTTACAAGAAAATAATACCAAAAATACAAAATGAAACTTTTAGATAATAAAAAAATTCGGGAAAAATCCTAAATTTTCAATTTTTTTTCTGAAAAACACAAAATAAATTAACTTCAAATCTCCGACGCATCTACAATGCAACATACTTTGCATGTAAAACAATGAATCGTGTCACTTATACAGGGTAGACCGTCTTAACACCTCCTATTTTATCTATTTGATGTCACACATCAATTATGACCCATGAAACAATGTTTTACACAGTATTTTGTTGTATGACACCAAATAGGTGTTTCGGGTACGACGGATCTGGCGCACACTTCCCTCCATTTTACAACGGTAAAAATCGAGATTTTTTGAAACAGCACAGAAATTATTAAGTCACAAGTCGTTAAATGTTAATTTACTTACGTGCAGCTATAAGTTCATAATAATTAAATTAATATGAACATGTTGCCAGCCCCTATATATATATATATATATAGATAATATATAATTTAAATATATAGATAATAGAATTAGAGTAGGCAAGCCTTCTAAAGTGTGATCTGTCAATAAAAAGAAACAAAAAATGAAGATTCATCATTACCCTTGTTTTATTCTACGCCTGCCAATGAGGAGCGTTACTAAGATATAGAGAGTACCACTATCCTTCATCTCACATAACACCGCTACTTACAGGACTGTATGGGACATGTCTACTCTATTCTAACACATGAGCTGAAAAGTCCCGGGACATAGATGGCGCTAGTTTTATTGCATTCACCTCTTTTTCAGTTAGTACTAACTTTCAAAAGATAGCTGTTGAAATTTCATGATATTCTATTCATTAGTTTCTGGGCTATTGTGTAAGAATAAGAGTGACGCTACTTTTGTTATTCTTAAAACAATGTATCAAAAACAATTCGGTGTTTTAATTTTAAACTGCTTCTTGATGGGAAAAAAAACCGTTCAAGAGAAGTAATGATCAATGGTTTGAAACGTGTTATGGAGACTCCGTTCCATCGGAAACAACCGAAACAAAATAAAACGTTAGTTTGCTGACTTCAAACGTGGTCGTAGAGACAGAGACACTGATGATACAAAACGCAATTGACGTCCAAATGAGTCGGTAACACCAGAAAACAAAAAAAAAATCCACAAAATCGTTTTGAATGACCGAAAAGTGAAATTGCGTGAGTTAGCTGTCATCGTAAAAATATCAAAAGAACATGTTGGCTTTATGTTATATTGCATGAACATTTGACTATGAGAAAGCTCTGTTCAAAGTGAGTACCGCGTTTGCTCACTGTTGACCAAAAACAAGAACGTGTTGATGATTTTGAGCAGTGTTTGGTCATGTTTAAACGTAAACGTACCGTACGTAAACCGGAATCAAAACGATCGTCATCTGAGGGGACAGCAACTGATGAACCTCGTCCAAAACACCCGAAAGAACAACAACAACAATCGGCTGGAAAGGTTATGGCCAGGGTATTATGGGATGTGCGTGGTGTAATATTCATCGACTATCTTGCTATCTTGAAAAGGGAAATACCATCAATAGTGAATTGTAGTAATTATATGGCATTATTAGAGGGTTTGAAGGTCGCAAAATTGAAATTACAAACAAACTACCGCATATGGCAAAGAAAAAAAAGTTGTTTCATCAAGACAACGCACCGTGTCACAAGTCATTTGTCATCAAAACAATGGCAAAATAGCAAAACTATATGAATTGAACTTCAAATTGCTTCCACATCCACCGTTTTCTCCAGATTTGGAGACTACTACCAGCGACTACTGGCTGTTCGCTGACCTCAAAAAATGCTCGCCGGCAAGAAAGTTTGCTAGAATGAAGAGGTTATCGCTGAAGCTGAGGCCTATTTTGAGGCAAAAGATAAATTGTTCTACAAAAGTGGTATTGAAACTTTAGAGCGACTCTGGAATGATTGTGTTGCTCTTGATAGAGATTACGTTGATGATTAAAGACAATTTTGAATAAAAGAAAAACGTTTTTTCATTGTTAGGCCCGGGACTTTTCAGCCCATGTGTTATTATCTCTGTGGTTTTAATCTATTATGGCAAATATTTGAATTTGATGGAGACCATTTAATCGTCTAATTCAGTACACGGTCTGAGCCCTTAAGTAGTAAACTAAAATTTGGTATCAAATATTATTAATGTCCTTGCCTATGCTCTACTCGAACCATGCTTGCTTCTACTTATAAAAACAAATTCTCAGTTATTAATCTTCATTTTCTATCGTTTATAGTTTTATGCAACTATAAATTGACCCAGACCACACTTAATCAGTTGCAATGTTTCATGCATTATGGATATATACCAAGCGTCAAATACAGTGCGGTAGAGATGGATATAGCCACCATAGCCCCCTCTATATATCCGCCACTGACTACACATACATGTATACAATTTGTTTTAAATAATTAATTGAATTGGCTGTTACTTGGTAAAAGTTGTACATATTAACTGATATAATGGCATACACAAAACTTTTCACAAATTTTTATTGTTATCACGACTATAATTTCACTACACTGTAGCTTTTTCAAGTACACCTAAATCACTTGAAAAAACCACAGTGTAGTGCAACTATAGTCGTGATAACAATAAAAATTTGTGAAAAGTTTTGAGTATGTCATTATAGCAGTTAACATTTTGTTTTGTTTAATATCCGACATTAAATATGGCCAGCGCCTTCACCAATTTGAATACTTAATAATGCTGTCAATACTAATCGATTTAGGTATAGTTAGTTCGGTCTAATTTAACTGGTTTTGGATTTTAAAATCAAAATTGTAAACCTTTTCCTTTATTGTTGATTACTGGCACAACTAGCCCTTATACCTACCTCATGTAAGAGGAGGATAACCCTTGTCTTTCTGAATAAGTCGAAGGTACCCAGTGCTGTAGGTAGTTTTTAAAGTTTCTTCATGTTTCTCTTCTATTTACACATTTTGTATGAGTGTATTTATAAATTACACAGGCGTTTACAATTTCTATTCAGATACATTCCTAATTTGATTTTTTAAAAAGTAATCCAAAAATTTTTTTTGGTTGTTTATGTTACCTACAATGTAAATCAATAGTTAAAATTATTTTTCAATTGTCAAAAATATAATGCATGTGTACGTAGCTAGAGTACAATAAATTAACTGATTTTTTAAATAATAAAAGGTATCTGCCGTTAGCTCCTGGTGAACCATCATGAATAATGAAAAAATAATAACACTTGGAATTTGGTCACAATTTTATTTATTAAACTCGATGCGCATTTCGCCCTGTACAAGTACTTGTAATACTCTTGATAATGCCTTAACAGGGCGAAATGCGCATCGAGTTTAATAAATAATTCCAAGTGAGTTATTATTTTTTCATTAACTGATTTTGAAAAAAGGTCATTTAATAGAAGAAAATCAGAATTTAAATACAAATATGTTTTTCATATCATAGTTCGTCATTTTCAGAATATTAAGAATCGTTAGTATTTATAATTTAAGGTTCACTATTAAAACAACTTCTTTTGAAAAAAAATCTTTAATCATTGTTTCTCGTGCTTTAATTTTAATAATTTTAATTCGCTGTATCTTCCTTTTCTTAATTAAACGCTTCTGCTTTCAAGCTTCCTGACTTTTGTTGTCGCTCACAAAAATATTACTGAAATAATTCTAATTTAAAGAAACTGATCAATTTTTCGCCAGGTGCAGCTTAGACCCCAGAACTTTAATTTTGAACATAATAACGGTCACGAAATTCTGAAAAGTATCCAAACCACTGATGTGTTTGTATCTCTAACACATATTCTTAGAAGAACAAATTTTACTGAAATTTTGTTTTCATCAACTCAAAGGAAATTTTGAATAAAGAAAACTACGTACTTTAACTAATAAAGGCCACAACCCTTGTGTAATGAATATACGAAATAGTTTTCCATAAAATTCCGAACAAGGGTGGGAGCTAAAATATTTCACCAGAAAATGAATATTCTGTACTTTTAAATTTAGAAGATAGTTTGAAGATTATCAAGATGAAAGTAACATATATATAAAATGAGTGCATTTGACACAGTGTGCATTACAATTAGACATTTTTATGTTTTCCTTATTAGTCTGTTTAATATCTGGCTCCTTAACATTCTAAAAGCTTTTCATAATGTGTACACAGCTGAGAGAGAAAAGTTTTAACGTTTGCGACTTCTTTACAGATTATAATGGCAAAATAGACTACAGCATAACTTCTGGTAATGAACGTGATGAATTCCAGATTACTCCAAACGGTACAATTATCACGAAGAAGGAACTTGACAGGGAAACGCAAGGAATCTACAATCTCGTCGTAACTGCCACCGATGAAGCCAAACAACCAGAACAAAGACTATCGTCAACAGTTCAGGTAAGCAAGATTCCCTCGCATTTTCAATTAAGTACTTCTCTGCAACATTTACAATACAATGAAAGAGAAGAGGTAGATAGAAATATTTTTTAATTAAATTGATAAGTGTACGATCGTATAGTTCTCTAAATACTCTTGCTGATATGGCTAAAAGAAATAAAAATAAAAGTGTTATTGTCAAATGTAGCTAAGGAAAAGTCTGATCTGTTAGATAAAAGTGGCACTTATCAGTTGCATTGCAACTCCTCCACTGCTTTGTATATTTGCCAAAGAATAGAGCCTTAAAAAATGTTTGCCGAGCACCAATATATTAACAAAAAGTGCCTGCTTTAAATTTATCATCAAGGCTTCAGTATTATGATTTTGAAGAAAAAACTGAACGTAACTGTACGAATTATTTTATAAAGAAGTCGATCAGTAGTAAATCTTATTCAATTCGTTGTGTAATATTTTACAACTACGTTTTACGTAAATTTAAACTTTCTAAGGTGCACTTATTGTGAAACATCATATTAATAATAAAATAAAACACTAGTAAAATGTTTGCACTAAATATATTGAGAAACTCGACAATTGTTTCGGGTATTGCCCATTATCAAGAGTATAAGTAAGTACTAAAGAATAATGACTAACAAACAGTGTATATATAGGTACATCTATAATTCGCTGAGTAGGAGAGGGGATGTTGTTTGTTCTAACTCTAATTGATTATTAACAATATTTATTTTATTGTGGAGGCTTTTTTTAATCTCTAAATTTTCGAACAAAGATAATTTCTTACTTTTAGATATATTAGTGTGTAAAATATTTGTATTTTTGACGTCTATATTGTGTTTATTCAAAGTACAATGTTCTGAAATTCCAGTATGCAAATTATTTTTATTAATACTATTTAAATGTTCTTTTATCCTAGTTGAAAAAGCACTACCAGTTTGCCCAATATATATTGCGTCACATGAGTCACAAGCTAATTGATATACACCACTTTTTTCCAAAGGAGTTATTTTGTATTTATTATTGACTAATATCTTTCTTAAAGTAAATTTATTATATTCAACAACAGTTAAACCTAAATTTTCTAATTTATGTTTATAATTATTACTAACAGATTTTACAAAATGTAAAGAAACAAAATTCTTATTAGATTTCATACTAAAATAGTCATGATATAATGATTTTCTAACTAATTTTTGTTTTTTTGTGAAAATTAATTTGTCAACCAAAGTATCGTTATACCCGTTATTTCTGGCAATATTTTTTATAACTGTAATAATAATTGTAATCATTTGCTGATAAGGGTAATTGTATTAGTCTATTAATTAAACTATGAAAGGCGAGTAATTTAGTTTGGCAAGGGTGGTTCGACTTCGCGGGAATAATTGTTTCAGTAAACGTAGGTTTTCTAAAAATATTATAACTTAGTTTTTTGTCCCTTTTTAATTGCAAATCGTGGAAATTTAAGGTGTTTTAGTTTCTTTTTCGATGGTAAATTTTAAATTTTTGTCTACGGAATTCAAGAAATTCAAGAAAAGATATAAATTAATATTTCGCTAGTCAATCATAAAAAGAAAATAACTCCTTTGGAAAAAAGTGATGTATATCAATTAACTTGTGACTCATGTGACGCAATATATATTGGACAAACTGGTAGAGCTTTTTCAACTAGGATAAAAGAACATTTAAATAGTATTAATAAAAATAATTTGCATACTGGAATTTCAGAACGTTGCACTCTGTATAAACACAATATAGACGTCAAAAATACAAAAATTTTACACACTAATATATCTAAAAGTAAGAAATTATCTTTGTTCGAAAATTTAGAGATTAAAAAAAGCCTCCACAATAAAATAAATATTGTTAATAATCAATTAGAGTTAGAACAAACAACATCCCCTCTCCTACTCAGCGAATTATAGATATATACACTGTTTGTTAGTCATTTTCTTTAGTACTTACTTATACTCTTGATAATGCGCAATTCCCGAAACAATTGTCGAGTTTCTCAATATATTTAGTGCAAACATTTTACTAGTGTTTTATTTTATTACGTTTTACGTTATTAAATTATTAAAAGTTTAGGGATACACGAAACAATTATTATTTGGCGTTCTTGAATATTCACAATGAAATACGAATTGCCATTTGAACCAATTGCTCAATACTACTAAAATGAGTTAAACTAGTCGTTATGCTGAACACATTAAGATGTGTGCACATGTGCGTAATTTTATCCTTACGTACAAAATAACTAAACGAAAGACAACATATAAATAATTAAAGCATTGAAGAGATTATCAAGTGTCATTAGTGATGTACCATGGGTGTACACTGTGGACTACGTACACACAGTTCTTCTGCTACTGTAAAGTACATCAGCAGAAGCAAAAGCAGAAGCAGCTTCTTCGGTCATTACTAAGTAAACCATTACAGCTTCTTGACAAATGCTCGAATACATTTCGAATGGTGTTTTTAACGTATACACACGGCCTACTACTACTATGTTGTTGTGTAAAGAGCACGACGACGAACAGAGCAGAAACAAAAGCAACAACGAGGAAACTTCTTCTTCGAGAGAGAAAGAGTGTAAACACTTGACACAAAACAAACTAAGTAATGCCACCTTCTCGAAATTTTACATTGATTGCACAGACGGATTCCTTCCCGATTTGCTTATAAAGTATATGTAAATATGACGAGTGAACAGTAGGCGCAAAAAATAATATTAAAACGAAAGACGAACCGGTTTACATACTTCACCATAATTAAAACCGTTACATGAGCCACGAATAACGAGAATCTTCAAAACTTGTATAAGTATGATACATATTCAAAACACGTACGAAAACGAAATAATTTTCAAGTGAAACAATATAACAATAGTTTCAATTCTTGTTATATATGGTTCTACAAACCAAAATAAATATAAATGTTATTAAAATTAAATATGTATATTTTGAGTAACAAACAAACACTGGGTTACGTTTCACGAAAAAATTATTTATTCTTCTCTACAATATTGTTTCAACCCTTGCGGGTCATTATCAAGAGCTACGGGTTATTTCACAGATTCTTTTAAATTGTTTGTTACCCAAGAAAAATATTGGTTCGTTTCTTTTAGGTCACCATAATCCTAAAAGACAATAGTTTCAATTCTTGTTTTATATGTTTTTACAAACCAAAATAAATATAAATGTTATTGTTAATTTCAAAAAATATATAAAAACCTGATTTAACTTAGTTATTTCACGAATTCTTTTAAATTGTTTGTTACCTAAGAAAAATATTGGTTCGTTTCTTTCAGGTTACCATAATCCTAAAGGACGTTAACGACATGTCTCCAGAATTCATTACACCAAATGAAACTTCCGTTTCAGAAAATATTCCTATCAATGCCGTTGTAATGGCCATAAAAGCCATAGACAAAGACGAAGGACGAAACGGGTAAGAATAGTGGAAAATAATAATTAATAATTGAACGTACAATCAAGTTTTTACGGTTTGGTTTTTATATTTTTATTATAGATACATAGAATATTCGCTTACTGGAGATTCAAGTGCAAATGGTGTATTTTCTTTGGGACCGATTGATGGCCTCCTAAGGGTATCCGGTAAAATAGATCGGGAGCTCAAGAATAATTTTACGCTGGTAGTAACAGCGAGAGATAGAGGAGAAATACCGCGTACAAGCCAAACTAAAATTTTCGTTAAAGTTCTTGATGAAAATGACAACAGTCCCGTGTTTGATCCTAAACAGTACAGCGCATCTATAGCTGAAAACGCTTCAATTGGTGCGAGTGTACTTCAGGTAAATTTCTAGTAATAATGTATAACAAACGGGTATGTCGGAATCTACTGAATTTTACTGGTAAATGTGATATTTCTTGTTTGACAACGCCTTACGAAGGTATCTACAGTGGCCGGCACCTAAGGAGATTCAGCGACGGTCAAATTGACAGATAGTTAGGTGGAAACTTTTAGTACAGCAATATATGAAAGAGCCAATAAGAATATAACTGGACTGAAGCGTCAACTTGTAGTTCAGCGGCGCGTATCACTGAGAGAAAAAGTACTGAACACGGAACACAAATCAATTCATTCAACTGATTTATTTACTCTAACAACCACTTCTCTACTGTGTTAATTTGCAACTACGCTACTGAACCTTGCTGAGCAGTAATCATGCTGCCTACCGGCCGATTATCCCCGCCTTAAGGGGCTAAGCTTTGTTAGTGCGCATCCGATGATTTATGGCTTTTGAATCTCCTTAGGTGCCGTGCACTGTACTTGACAAGCTGAATCCACAACACAGCTTATATTACGTGATAGGCATGAAAAAGCAAATTAATAAAGAACATATATTTCTTGGTGACAATTTCTTATTATATCTCATCAGCACGTCATACATACCATCGATAAATTACTAACCAAACCGAAGTTGTTGTTGATTTAAATCAAAATTTTAATCAAGAACTAGATGTTCTTTATAAATTTCTCTTAATTAGACCATTTGGTAATTTACTTGAAAAATTGATGATTAAAACTATGTAATTTATCATTTTTAACAGGTTTCGGCTACTGACATTGACGATGGTCTAAACGGTAAAGTTAGATTTTCCATAATTTCGGGAGATACGAACAGGGATTTCAGCATCGCAGAAGATTCTGGATCAGTGAGGGTAGCAAAAAATCTCAATTTCGAACGTGAATCTCGTTACGTAATCACTGTTCAGGCAGAAGATTGTGCTGGTGACATTCACGATAATATCATCAGAATGGACACCGCAGACATCGTTATTTCAGGTACTTTTAACACCTAACATATTTAACCTTTTAAACTACTTAATTACTTTTTAGTATAAAACGTTAAACTAAAATGTTTATTGGTCAGTCGATATTAATAAGTTCTATATTTTAAGGTTATTTTTATCATTCTGTTTATTAGAATATGTTTAATCAAAATTTAATTAAAGTATTGGGATATATGTATGTGCAGACTGACATTAAGTATTAATACATTTCTCAGCAGCAGGGTTTTATTTGAAAATCACATATAATGTATAATTAATCTTGAAATACAGTATACAATACACCTTTCGCGAGAGTAACATCTAATTATCGTTATTAAACTTACTAGTGTTACATTTAACATGTTAAGATGAGATCTGCACACAAAAGAAGTTTATTAATTAAACTACAGCCGTATGAATTCTTATCATTTTTATAAAACCTAATAAGTGTTCTGAACAATGCATTATAAGAATATCCTTTTCCTTCCATACGATCCGCAATGAGAACGAACAGACAATAATCAGCGCGTATACAATGGTGCGTTCTAAGAGTTGTAACCCCTCTCCTCATAGAATAAAAAGTGTCCAGCTGGACTGACCACGAAATTTTCAAAAATGTAGTTAGTAAAAATTTTTTGAACTTTGTAAATAATGAATATTCAGTGGAATGTGATGTAAAAAATCAAATAAATTCCAATGATTTAAATCCAAATCACAACATTCCATAGCCTCATAAAAGACAAAATAATACTTAATGGACACCACTTCATAAATAATTCGATTTTTCCTTGTACGTATCGAAGAGTTTCTGATACTTTTTGAAAACCGGTTTTTAAAAACCAACAATACCGAATTAAGAAATTCATTGATCGTAATTTTAATAATTGATTTAATTAATTTAACTGAAAATATAGTTCAAAATTGTATTTGTATATAAATATGTAATGTAGATACTTTGTATTGTATCATTTTGATAACAATGGAATGAAGACTATTTTTCGCACATCAAAGGATTTTGATAAAATTTAACGTTAAAAAATAAATTCCTAGAAATTATGTTCTTTGTTATAGTTTCCGACATCAACGATAACCCTCCCACGTTCTTGGATTCCCCTTATCTGGCCTATGTAATGGAAAATGTTATACCACCGAATGGAGGTTATGTTATCACCGTTCACGCCTATGACGCGGATTCGCCACCATTCAATTCACTTGTTCGTTATTTCATTAAAGAAGGTGACACGGATATTTTCAGAATTAATGCTAGTACTGGTGAAATATCACTTCAGAGAGCTTTAGATAGGGAACTACAATCCGAATATACCCTTTCGCTAGTTGCCCTGGATACAGGTAAGATCACTTATCATTTTTTATTTGTAAAATAAAGCAAACCGAAAAAGAGAGGTTTCGAATAAGTCGTAAATTCGTAAATTCCTTCCCTTTTATATTAATATCTATTTTTTCTAAATCCTAATTTTCTTATTGACTCTTTATTACATTTAATATTAGTATCTTCTGTATATTTATTAGCGTTATTAGGAACTATCTGTCAAAAAATATGCAACAGAGCCGCTCATTTCACGGCCCGTCACTGAATCGATCTATTTATTTCGCGTAGAGATTGATTTGTACATAAATATTTTTGTAAAAATGATTCCAAGATTAGCATCTTTAGATTTACGGAATATATAGTAGTATTGGAATAGTAAACCAAAGGTTAGAAGTTGCCGATTTTCGATATAATTAGAAAGTAAAGAATATCTCAGCGTCGAATCGCTTTTAACAACTTCTGTGCTTGCAATCGGTTAATTTAGAAGTACAAAAAGGATTATTAGAGGTGTAGTATGTTTGGAGTAGTACTGGAAGATTCTTTGATTAATCGGTTTTCGATTAAGCGCGGTTTTAGGTCAAAGGGAAAACCGGTTATTCGGATAATCGGTTAACCGCGGTTTTGACTCAAACCAGAAACCGATTGTTGGGTAACCAATTTTAGCCGAAAAACAGTTTTATACGATTTCGACTTTTTTCGCTTTTTGTCGGATTATGTTAATGTTAATGTAAATGTTTAACCGATTTCGAAATGGTAATCGGTTAATCGATTTTAACCGAAACCGGTTTTATTAGAAACCGATTAATCGGTTTTAATTATTTTCTAAACTAAAAGACGACGCTAAAAAATCACTCGAATCCGTAGCATTTGCGCAGGCGCGAAATAATTTTATTATATCTATGATATTATCTTTTCCGCTCAATTTCTATTTGTATGAATAATAAGCGTCCTAACGTTTGCAATTTTTTCTGTTACTGAGGTTATTATTGTGTTTATGGTTTTGTAGATAATTGTGTAGAACAAAATGAAATGATAGATTTAATAAAATTATTTCACGCCTACGCAAATGGAACGGATTCGAGTGATTTTTAGTGTCGTCTCTAAACTAAGTCGGCGGGTCACGGAAATGAATCCAAACGAATATTGCCGAGTAAACTCGAGTTATTTGTACAAACTACAAGAGATACTATAAGATTAAATTTCAAATCAGGGCAACCTAAACCAGAAAAAATAACAGATTACCTAAATGTTAAATTATTACAATGCATACAGAAAAATGTGAGTGAAGTTCTTCGGCTTAGCTCGTCTTCTCATACTTTATTTTAATATTTATTTTACTTAATATTTTAAAAATAAATAGTACTATTCCATTCGAACACTATTTGTAAAACCCTAGTGTAAAACTAGCTTTGATTTCTTGAGTTCCAATGCTCGTTTAGTTGTTACACTCCTACTAATAGTTACTAGTAATACTGACCAGACATCATAATCAGTTAGAGATGTATTCGAGACAAGAAGGCAATTACTGTACGATTTCCTTTTTAAGACAGCATCAGCCCCATCGTAAGCGGCCAAGACCAAGAACGGCACAATTTACATAATTTTCCCATTAGTGAAAGGCTCACTATAACTCTTATAGTTTATTCAGTCCCGACTGAAATTAGTCGATGTTATTATTTCGAAATTTAGTAAACATTACAATTTATTGGGCAACCGGCTGAATTTAAACTGCCTCTAAAGCAAATGCATAGCTGAAACGAGAACATGCTTTAAACAAATATGCAAAAAAAACTAAAATAAAATAAATATCGACCGATGCACATGATTCACGTTATACAAATTACACTCTTAACATGCAAATACATACCTATACACAATTTCTTTTAATAAAAAGAAATCATTATTGTATTTAGGCTAATTTCTTGGTGAAACATTAATATAATATATAAATAGTATGTTAAAAAAAATGACATCGTACTGTTTCACTTTTTTATTTGAGAGAAGAATTACAAAAAATGTTTTTTTATGGGCTCGATACGTAGACGCCGTTTTTTGTATTTGGCACGGCACTGACAGACATTCGTCGATTTATTTTATCCTAGCATAGAATTCACCGATAAAAATAAATTTTCAATGCTTTAAACTTTTTAAATCTCACCATAACTAGAAATGAATTGACATTTATAGGAAACCCTCATACACAGATATAATAATAATCTATGAATATAAAACTTGGCTCTTTCTCCTCATTTATTCATAGACTGTCTTCGATAAGTGTACGGATTGTAACTCTATACAGGGTGTACGTTTTCAACCTGACCCCTAGACTATCTTCGGACTGAATTGGAATATCATTTTGAAATTTTAGTTGAATGAGTATTCACAGAAGGCCTACCATTTTAAAATATTTTCGAATTTTGAAAACGTACACCTTGTATATTTAGGACAAACTGGCCATGCAATTAAGAAACGTTTGCTTGAGCAATAAAAATTAATCACCCAGTATTAAAAAAAATACTAGCCACGTAAACCATTTTGTACAAAATAAACATACTTTAGATACTGATAACTTCAAATTATTGCATATTCAAAATAATGGTAAAAGGCTATATCTGCTAAAATATTGGAAATTATCAGAGTACACAATAACAATTAAATATTATTGAACTACCAAACAGACTTTGGTGGGGCTTCTCCCTTATTAAAAGCAGGTCATCTGTATTTCTATTTAAAAGAATTTTGTCTTTATTAGTTAGTATTACTCATTGATAATGAATAAAGTAAAACAAGAATAAACGGTTACAAAGCTTTTTAATTTTGTAAATCCACGATAATTATTTCGCCACACTGTGGCTTCTTCAGGTGAAAGAAATATAAACTTAAATTTAACAGCAATTGTCTTATATACTATATTGTGGAAAAAGAAGAAGGTGAGGGGTTTTTACCTATTTTAAGAAATGTGAAAAGAATGAAAAAATGAAAAATATGTTTTATTTTTTTTTAGTTTTAAAGTTACAGAGTGATGTATTAAAATAAAATTAGATTTACAATATAAAAGAAGAAATTCTGTTTAAACAAATGTTTAAAAAATATTTAATAGAGGTGAATTGTTTAATTCTAATTGACCATTTAAAATCAAACCTTTTTTATTGAGTTTATTTATCTCTCTAGACTCTCTAATAAGTTTAGTTTTTTATTTTTATTGGCAAAGTGTAGGATTTTAAAATCGTCATTAAAATTATGTTTATTTTCAATAAGATGTTCGGCATATGTAGAGGTGGTTTTATTTATTATTAAACATACCAGTCTTCTGTCAGGTAAAAACGTGAAACAATAACAAGTGTTTTTATTTTATTTACTATTTATATTACAAAGGAACTATTTACATATACCCACTGTTTCTACAATATGCATCTTCCTTGTCCAATAAAATTTTTTCAAGGAATAATCGAAATTAAAAGTGTCCAAATAATAAATTTTACGAATATTAAGTAATCTCTGTACAAATAAGGAAGAAATTTTATCTTATTTGTCCATTGCTGTAAGTCTACTTTTGATATTTTTGGCTGTTATGTTTCTTAAGCTGTGATATTTGTAGGCTTATTTTATTTTTTCTACTGATATTCCAAATTAGCTTCGTTTTTGTATTTATTGTATATCAACTCGTTTTATAAAAGGTTCGGAATTTTTTGAACCGGTCTCGTATAAGTCATGTCGTTCATGTTGATGAACGGCTTTTCATTGCCCACTCGATTTTATTAAAAGTGTCCGAAGTCGTTTATGAAGTTTAGCATTTTGGTTCGTTCATTTGGAAGAGTGTATGGATTGTATGCTGTAACTGCGGTCGCAAACGCGAGTGTGCAGCGTTGCGATCGCGTTCTTCCCTTCTCTCTATCGCATTGCGACCTAATGCTGCGCTTCGTTAGTACGGATGATTTATGCATCGTTTGTTCCGATGGCTTGTATGTCGAATGGACGGACGATCGTCGACTGTTTGTCCATTACGGTATCTCGAAAGGAATGTAAAGAAGCACGAGAGGATTGTGCGATCTGATGATCGTCGTCGTCGACGTCTGTAAGACTAAAATCAACCTTATATGGTTTTCATCTCTCTTGACCCTTCATCTGTTACACTTATGTCCTAAAATTTTTACGAATACAATTTTTCTTTAACTAAATTAAATATCTTGCATTTTTTTGTCATAGGTACTTTTAAAATCCTTATTCGTCTAAATTTTAAGATCAAAGATCTCACATTTTGAACGCGTCCTACCAAGTAGGCACAACGAACCGAAAGCAACATCCTACGACCGGTTTCGACCTATCGGGTCTCATCAGGTGGGCGCTGGCAGAAAGGCCTTTACAGGCTATATTATAAATATAAATATAAATATTATATATTATATATGTATTAGCCCTCGGAGTAGTTATTTCAGTTGATTCCATATTTATATTTATATTTATAATATAGCCTTTAAAGGCCTTTCTGCCAGCGCCCACCTGATGAGACTCGATAGGTCGAAATCGGTCGTGGGATGTGGCTTTCGGTTCGTTGTGCCTACTTGGTAGGACGCGTTCAAAATGTGAGATCTTTCTTCTTAAAATTTAGACGAATAAGGATTTTAATTCCTTCTTTTTTGAATATGTTATATTTTCGTCTATAGGTACTTGTAATTTTTATTATTATCTTCAATATTTTCAAATCTGATTTTTACACTTATATTACAGTTCTAGAACCGTAAGGCCATAAAAGTGTCGAATTGTTATATGTATTATAAGAAAATTACTGTTATTGTGACAGTTACAAACCAAATTAACTAAATGATTTTATCTACTTGCAATTGTCGACTATATACTCTTTTTTTACGTTTATCTACAATTATATTAAATATTCATCGCAGTTTATTATTATTTATAAAAGTGTAAGTTTACATTTGTCTGTATATAGATAAAGGCAAAGTTCGAAACGTTTTATTGTAAACCCGTCAGAAAGAATACGGTACCCTATCCTGCTGGCTCTGAGTTATCCTTGCGGTTGTCATTTTGAATTACAGGAATTGTCACGAAGTACAGTTCTCACGGTTGCGATTACCATCTACATTACTGATTGTTACAAGCAGGACAAAGCAAGCGTTGATTGCGACAGCGTGCTCGAGACCACGTTTCGTCGTCAACTCTGTTGTTTCTGGTCTATTGGTCGCTCTGACCGCTGCGCCGCACCACGCGGACTGGACGCCAACGGGCACCGAGGGTGATTCTGCACTTTGTGTCATCCGCTTGTTATTTCGTATTTTTCCCGATTGGCATCTGTTTTATTTAAAAAATCATTCTTCCTGGGGCATTAGTCACATACGTTCGTTCATGCGGAAAACAGCATAGAAAATCTACAATAAACGGTCAGATGTCTCACATATTCCTATGTGTATTTCAAGTCTTAACTCCGTATAGCACATTATTAAAAGTAAATCAGGCTTTATTTATATTTAAAACGTGTACACAATATGGAGAAAAGGGGAATACAGTAGATTTTCACTAATCCAGCGCATCCCATTTCTGGTACCGCTACATATTTGTTGTTTTGACATGCGGTCCAGTTCGTAGAAATATTTTAACCGCACCATAAGTAAAAATTTTCGAACTGATACCCGAGAGAATTTGTTAAACACACATATTCATGGTACATTAATAAGAATATCTGCAAAGTTTAAAAAAGATTAGGATCCATGTTTTCTTACAAATAAATATTAAACCTAACCATAAGTATTAACAAACAACAATTGATTTAGGATTTGGCAACGTTGCTTGATAACAATAAGTAAATCCTTATTTACAAAGTTTCATTGGAATTTCTCAGTTATTCTTTGAGAGAATGATTAATTAAAATTATATTTTTAAATAGAAAAATTCTCGTCTTTTTTAACGAAATAAGCAAGCATATGAATATAAACGTTAAATACAAAGAATATATATAGTAATAAGAAAATAGGAACGTATCTATACGGTAGAATTTGTCACAATCGGTAATAACCTCAGGTGGTCTCTTATACCAGGAAAGAAATTGATCGACTGGCAAATCAGAGAGCCAATCGGCTGAATCTAAAGTCCAAGAAGAACATAAACGTTTAATGGAGGCAGCGGTCGGGCCGTACTCTCGCATTGTTGTAGTTCACGGCAAACCATTACAGATTTGAACTTAGGTCAAATAACTTAACAAAAATGCTATTCATTTTTGTTAGTCGACAATAATATAGATGCAGATCATGGGAAACGAGACAGCTTTTGAATTTTCAATGCCGACCGATAGTCGTTGCGATAAGAAAAACATGCACCGAGCATTAGATAATATTATGATGCTTACCATTCAAGACCAATACAAAAATAGAAATACTATACAACTACCTAACACTGCATTGTATTGTATAGGTATTAGAAAATGGAAAATCAAACTAATACTAATATATTTCTTTTCTTTTGTTCAATTAAATGTCTTAAAAAATACTAATAAATACTTTAATAAATTTTCAATTGCTATTCCAAAGCTTCACATGTTGATGATAATATTTTGCATTACGTCTTCATGAATTGAATCATAATTAATTTCTATAGAATTTTTATCGCTTTTCAATATTAGGTATTCACCACATGACAACATCGCAATGTTTCAATTTCTCGGTACTGGTGAACAGACAAGAATTTTAAACAACACAAAAAAGTAGTTGAAATATATTTGAACTTCTACTGCATTTTTTTAAATACATTTACATGGTAACATTATCAAAAATCTTTAAAAACTTTAACGTCAATGAATAATATATTTTGGTACAAAATAGCAATAAATAATAGAAAGAAACAAAAAATATACTGTATGTATTATAATTTTAATTTTTGTCTCTCAGGGTCCCCACCGTTAACCGGAACAGGATTAGTAAAAATAATAGTACAGGATGTTAACGACAACAGTCCCCAGTTCAAGAGACATAGTTATCATGCAACAATAACAGAGAATAGTTCTATTGGTACATGGATAATAACTGCCGTAGCTACCGATAAGGATACTGGTCTAAACGCAAAAATCCGCTATTCACTTCTCGGTGATAAAATGGACCGATTTAAAGTAGATTCTGACACTGGAGTAATAACCAGCGCTACACTTTTAGATCGTGAAGAAACAGATGTGTATTATTTAACGCTTATGGCACAAGACTGCTCACCGACAGAACCCAGAGCTGAAGCAGTGAACTTAACAATTTCCATATTAGACGAGAATGACAATTCACCGACATTTTCAAGTTCAAAATATGAAGTATACGTATCGGATAATACACGAAAGGGACAGTTCGTTTTTGGAGCAAAAGCTTTTGATAATGATATTGACGCAAACAGCAAGATAACGTATTCATTAACAGGAAGACATGCTTCCAATTTTGTAATTAATTCGCACACCGGAGTAATTAAGGCAAATCAAGATCTTCATAAAAGTTCCACGACCGTCTTCAATTTAGAAATAGAGGCGCAAGATGGTGGTCAAACTCCCAAAAGAGCTAGTGCAGAATTAAAAATTTATTTAAGTCCTTCCCATCTATTTCCCGTCTTCTCACAGCCCACTCACACACAATTTACCTTGACTGAAAACGTAAAAGAAGGAAAAGTAATCACAAAATTCAACGCTGCATCTCCCAAATCTGGTCCTGCGAATAATGTTCGGTATGCAATTGCTGGTGGAAATATTGGGGATGCATTAAGGATTGACAGGATCAATGGAGAGGTTCAAATAGCTGGAAAAGGACTGGATTACGAAACATTACATCAATACGAAATATGGATTGAAGCAAAAGATTCCGATGTTCCCTCGTTGACAAGTTTCTTATCCCTAATAATTAATGTGACCGATGCTAATGACAATCTTCCAATTTTTCAAATGCCTCTTTATAACGCATCCGTTTTAGAAGAAGAGGCTCCCTTTCAATTGGTTGTAAAAGTAACAGCAACTGATGCCGATTCAGGAGAGAATGGAAAAATATATTACCGATTATCCGGTAACTCTGAAAGTTCATTCGAAATGGACGAAGAAAGCGGAGAGATTTATACACGGGTCCGTTTAGATCGAGAAGAAACTGCAAGTTACGAATTAACAATAGAAGCAATAGACCACGGTTTTCCACAGTTAACTGGTACAGCCACTGTTGTAGTTAATGTTTTAGACAAAAATGACAACCCTCCAAGGTTTACCAGGCTTTTTAGTGTGAACGTTACGGAGAACGCGGAGATTGGAACATTTGTGATTCAAATAACAAGCACCGACCAAGATGTTGGTGAAAATGCCAATGCAACATACAGTTTTGGAGAAAATCCCGGTGGTAAATTTACCATCGACCCTATTAGTGGAAACGTAACTGTCGTCGGAGCTTTAGATAGAGAACAACAGGACGAATATTTACTAAAAGTTGTAGCATATGATGGCGCTTGGAGGCAAGAAACACCATTAACAATTACAATACAAGACCAAAACGATAACGCTCCAGAATTTGAGCATTCTTACTATAGTTTTAATTTCCCGGAACTTCAAAGGGACGTAGTTACTGTAGGCCAAGTAACAGCAACCGATCGAGATAAACAAGGACCGAACTCTGTCATTAGCTATTCTCTTCAACAACCGTCAGATTTCTTTACTGTCGATCCTGCATCGGGAGAAGTTTTTAGTAAACGAAGTCTTCGATACAAACACAGCCAACTAGAATCTTCGCCAGAAAACACGTATTCACTCACCATTTTGGCAACGGATAATGGAAAACCTCCGATGTCTTCAGAATGCTTAGTTATTGTAAATGTTGTCGACGCTAATAATAACGCACCTAAATTCGAACAAAAGGAATATCTTTCGCCCATACCGGAAGATACGGTCGAAGGCAAAAGACTACTAAAAGTAACAGCCGAAGATGAACTGGACGTCGGCGTTAACGCGGAAATAGAATATTCTGTAGTAGGTGGAAACGGATCTGATTTCTTCACCATAGATAAGCTTACCGGATGGATAAATCTTGCCAAGAAAGTCACGGGTGTTGGCAAACTATTTGAGTTAAGAATTTCGGCAACCGATAAAGGGGTACCACCACAAAAAGATGAAGTTACAGTCACTTTAATAACATCAGGTGAAAATAAGTTCACTCCCATTTTTACTGCGCTCAGTTATCAAGTCATAGTGCCCGAAAATGAACCGTTGGGCTCGACCATTCTTGTCGTAAGTGCTTCGGATAACGACGAAGGACCCAACGGAATGATCAGATACGATATTTCCGGAGGAAACGAACGAAAAGAATTTTCAATTGATTCTGTTTCTGGGGCTATAACAATTTCACAACCTCTCGATTACGATACAGTACAAGAATATCGTCTGAACATCACGGCACAAGATCTCGGCTTCAAGCCTCACAAAACTACAGCAACACTTACTGTAACATTAACTGATATCAACGATAATCCGCCTATATTCAATCAAACACAATATGAAGCATTTATTGCAGAAAATTTACCTCCATCTAGTTTTGTGTACCACTTACAAGCAACCGATATAGACTCCTCCAAAAATGCAATAATACATTATTCTATTTCAGACGGTGCTGGATCTGAATACTTCTTGATCGATAAAAAGAACGGAATAATAACTACTAAAGTTAGTTTTGACTTTGAAGAGAACGACTTTTATAGCATCAAAATTATAGCGGCAAATCCAGATTCCACAATGTTTGGATCTACCGAGATTCTAATTCATATAACAGGGGTGAACGAGTATTATCCAAGATTCATACAACCAGTATTTCATTTTGACGTATCAGAATCTTCTGAAGTAGGAACGAGCATAGGCGTCATTCAAGCAACCGACCAAGACTCTGGCGAAGACGGAAAAGTTTATTATTTACTTGTTGGTTCAAGCAATGACAAAGGATTCACCATCAATTCCAACACAGGCGTCATATCAGTTTCTCGTAATCTCGACCGGGAAACTCAAAGTCGTATTGTACTAACAGTTCTCGCTAAAAATGCTGGAGGTATCAGAGGAAATGACACAGACGAAGCACAAGTAATTATATCTGTTCAAGACGGTAACGATCCTCCTGAATTTTTGCAAGACGTTTATGAAACCGAACTATCTGAAGGAGATCCCATTAGTACTAAAGTTATCACAGTTAAAGCCATAGATAAAGATGTCAGACCACAAAATAACCAATTTAGTTATTCAATCCTCAGCGGAAATCCGGAGCAAACATTCAAAATAGATCCTCAAACAGGAGAAATTGAGACGCTTCGAAAATTGGACAGGGAAACGATACCACTATACACCTTAATAGTCGGAAGTATCGATACTGGAACTCCTCCTCAAACGGGCACAGCAACAGTCAATATTCATATAAGTGACATAAACGATAATGGTCCAATCTTCAATTCGGAACAAATGGTTGGCCAAGTGTCAGAGAACGACCCCCCGAATACTAGCGTGATGATCTTATCAGCAAATGATCCTGACCTACCTCCAAATGGGGCTCCGTTCTCTTACAGAATCATAGGCGGTAGACATAAGGACTTCGTGAAAGTTGACAAACATTCTGGTCTAATCGTGACAACCAGAAACATTGACAGAGAAGTGACACCAGTCCTTGATTTAGTGGTAGAAGTTGAAGATAGCGGTATTCCGAAAATGAAGTCAAAGCATAACATTAAAATTAATATACTCGACGAAAACGACAGTCCATCGAGTTCAAGATCCGTCCATGTTCTTGTAAATGTGTTTAATAGTGAATTTCCCATTGGTAAAATAGCTGACGTACATCCAAACGATCCAGATATAGTAGGTGATTACAAATGTAAAATACTGCAAAGTTCACCACCTTCGAATGTTCTTTCTATTAAATCGGGCTGTAAATTGTACGCGTCAAAAGCAACACCGGGTCAAGGATATTCCCTTTCGATATCTGGGAATGATGGGAGACATGCTGATGTCATCTCGACCGTTACTGTAGAATTTAAGTACTTCGACAATAACACCGTCGAAAACTCTGTGACCGTAAGAATTCAAAATTTAACTGCTCGACAATTTCTGATAAACCATTATCGCGGATTATTAGAATTGTTAAAGGGCAGTTTGAATGCTGAAGAATCTCTAATATTTTATGGTCTTCACGAAGATGAGAATTCTCTAGAAGCTATAATAGCAATTAAAGCTTCTTCTTCGTTCAGAACAAAATCCTACGTTATCGATAAACTGGTTAAGAAGCGAGAGGCAATGAAAAAACTATTACACGTCAATAACATTCAAATAGGATATTCTCCGTGTGCCAAAAACTTATGCGAAAACGGAGGTATTTGTTCTGAAAATATAACGGTTAAACATAAAACCGAAACAGTGGACAGCCCAAGCCTGATTTTTACATCTCCCTTAATTGTTAACGACCACACTTGTCAGTGTGTAGGTGGATTTTCCGGGGACAACTGCGAAAAAAGACAAGATCCTTGTCTTCCAAATCCATGCAAAGCTGGAGGTCAATGCAGACGTCAAGGGTACAATTTTTACTGTGTATGCACACGTTCCAGAGACGGGCGCTTCTGTGAATTCGAAAAGAATGATGCATGCTCCGAAAATCCATGTCAAAATGGAGGAACATGCCAGGAAAGTCCAGACGGTTCCTTCTTCTGTCTTTGTCGCCCCGGTTATCGTGGAAATCAATGCGAAACACTGACAGACTCTTGTAGACCTAATCCATGTCTACACGGCGGCCAATGTGTCAGTCTCAAACCAGGTTACAAGTGCATTTGTATCGACGGAAGATACGGAAGGCACTGTGAAAAGTCTACTTACGGTTTTCAAGAACTTTCCTACATGACCTTCCCACCACTGGATTCCGCAACAAATGACATTTCTTTCATCTTTGCCACAACGAAACCAAACGCTCTTCTTGTGTACAACTACGGCGTACAAACTGGTGGAAGAAGTGATTTCGTTGCAATTGAACTAATCAATGGAAGGGCAGTGTTTTCATTCGGAGGAGCAAGAACAGCTATAACAAGTGTTACCGTCAATGGGAAAACTAATAGTTTAGCTGACGGAAACTGGTACAAATTGACCGCTACCAGGAACGGTAAAGTAGTGTCTCTAAGCGTCGCTTCATGCACAGAAAATGGTAATGTTTGTGAAGAATGCGTACCAGGAGACGCTTCTTGCTATGTGGACGACATTGGACCAACAGGGTGAGTATAACGGCATTATTAAAGTAATACGCATGATTATGTTTATATATTTTTTCTTGCAGTACCCTTAACTTCAATAGTCACCCTCTTCTCATTGGTGGTCTAATGAGCGCTGATCCTGTTTTGGAGAGGCCTGGACAAATCCATTCGGACGATCTCGTCGGTTGCGTACACAGCATCTCAATCAATGGACGTCAATTAAATCTCAGTAATCCAATCCATTCTGAGGGAGTGGAAGCAAAATGTTCCCACAAGAATTCCTGCAGCAATACCATTAATCCTTGTATGAGTTTTGGTTCCTGCGTGGACCGTTGGTACACAGCAAGCTGTACTTGTGGTGGAACTCTTGTAGCTCCAAATTGTGGAAGTGCTCTTCAGTCCGTTTCAGTCAGTAATGGGGGATACATCGAATTCGTGATTTCAAAAAAGCACAAACGCATGCAGCTTCTCGATAATCTCTACAGTGGAACCGCAGGATGGCATCACCATTACAACATAATAAGAAAAAAGCGATATCTAGTAGCTAATGCAACATTTTACAACGAAAACACTTCTTCCTTAGAATCCCATAGGGACATAAGGTCAGCAGGATTGTTGAATACTAGTGCGATTTATTTAACATCAAAATGTGTTAGTTTTTGGTTTAGAACAGTCGTAACAACGGGAGTGCTATTTTTTGCTGCTAGTAATAAACATTACACGTCGGTAGAGCTAATAAACGGACAATTGATGTATATAAGTAAACTCTCCCATACTGTGAACATAACGGAGCCACATAAACCCGTTAATGACGCTCAGTGGCATAATTTGACTTTAAACATTCAAAATGACGTGCTTCAAATTCTTCTCGATGACGTAAAACTAGGCGATGACCTCGATTCAAACGGCGTACACGATTTTTTAGATCCTTATTTAACCACACTTACTTTAGGTGGAATAAAAACTGGCAGTTATCCGGATAATTCCCATCACGGTTACGATATGGCGACGAAGTCGTTTGAGGGATGTTTCGTAAACTTTAGTGTCAATAACGAAATTCAACCTTTCAATGGTTCCGGAAGCATCTTCAGTCAAGTTGTTTTGCGTGGAAAGATATCTAAACATTGTTACGGCCCTATCGGTGTTGGAACAATACCAAATCCCGATCCTCTCAGTATCGGAATCACATTGGTCATTGTATTTTTCGTAGTACTCTTGATTGCAATATTAGTATCGTTTGTTGTTTTCCGTCTTCGTAAGCAAAGCAAAGAAAAGGGAAACACACCAGGAGGTGCATCACCAGTCCATAGCAAACAGAACGGAGGTAACAATGGACTCGTAAACTCCAGCAACGATAATCTGTTAGGGAGACCACTCCATACAAATGAGACGTCCATAGCTTACCATTCGGAAAATGGAGACATCATTAGAGGAGTTGGTGGTCATCATATTGTAGGTCCCGAATTACTTTCGAAAAAATTCAAAGATAGGGAAATTATTCAAAACGAAATCCAACGTCCTCAAAGGCCAGATATAATTGAAAGAGAAGTAGTTAATAAAAATCCTCCCATGAGAGACGACCATCCTCCGCTTCCTCCAACTTCAAATCATAATCACGATCACGGTCCCACTGATTTGAATTCAGAAATGCCCGAACACTACGATCTAGAAAACGCCAGTTCAATCGCACCTTCAGACATCGACATAGTATACCATTATAAGGGATTCCGGGAAGCAGGTGGGGTTCGTAAATATAAAGCAACACCTCCGCCGATCAGCAGTTACCATCACAAACACACATCCGCCCAAGGTCAGGCTCAACACAGGCATTCTCCTCATCATCCTACGGGATTTCCTCCCAGAGCTCCGCCGGTCACGAACCCCTCATCTCGGCCACACCAAACAACACCATTGGCGCGTCTCAGTCCCAGCAGCGAAATGAGCGCTCAACAACCAAGAATCTTAACGTTACACGATATAAGCGGCAAACCTTTGCAAAGTGCCCTTTTAGCAACTACCTCAAGTTCCGGCGGTGTCGGTAAAGACGTTCTCCATAGTAATAGTGAACGTAGTTTAAATAGTCCTGTGATGTCTCAATTAAGTGGACAAAGTTCGAGTAGTCATAAACCGGGCGCGCCACCCCAAGTCACTTCGTCATCCCCAGGTATGGGACTGACAGCCGAAGAGATCGAAAGATTAAACTTACGACCGAGAACTTCCAGTTTAGTTTCTACTTTAGACGCTGTATCTAGTTCTAGTGAAGCACCTCGAACCACTGGTGCTAACCATCTTTCTCACATGCGCCATTCTCCAGTGCCAGAAACCCATCACAGTTCTACATCTTCAGACGAGAGTGGAAACGATAGTTTCACATGTTCGGAAATAGAATATGACAATGCTAGTCTAGCAGGGGATAAATTTAAGTCGAACGAACCCGATTCTCGAAGAAACAATTCTAGTTCTAATAGTAAAAATCCTGTGCCACCGCCTTCGTATGATGGTTTCGATTCCTCTTACAGAGGCTCCATGAGCACATTGGTTGCCTCAGATGACGAATTAGGAGGACCATTGTACAGACCTCCAACAGGATCTCCTTCCACAACGGCTTTAAGTTGGGATTATTTGCTCAATTGGGGACCTAATTTTGAAAGCTTGGTGGGTGTATTTAAAGACATTGCCGAACTTCCCGACTCCGTTAGTGGAAGAGCACCTTCGTCCCTTAGGCTAACCAATGCTCCGAAACCTTCTGAAGAGTATGTATAGCGCAATACGACTGATTAGTAATAACGATAACGTAATAATTAATTAGTTAATTAACATTAAATTAAGCCAATGACGTAAGAATGAGAACATTTGGCATACGAATGCATATATATATATATATATATACATATATACATGTAGTTAAAAAAAGTTTAAGTAAGAATTCTCGCAAAATTAAAGTCTTACGTCAATGGATTCCGTATTTGTACAATTTCAGCCTTGTATCAAGGAATGGAAACCTCTTGCCATATGTTTTTATAATGATCCTGTACAATATACTTGTAAAATGATAAAATGTTGCCTATTTTTTAAAAGACTTGTAAATATTTTTATACTGAAACTGATTCTAGAAATAAACAAATATAACTTTATTTGTTTTCTAAGTAGCATGTATGGAACAGCATTAAAATATCCTGTCTTAATGTGTACCTCATATAATGTAATTTAAAAAAAGTTTAAATAATTGGAAAAAATATGAAATCCAAAAATCATTATTTCGCCATTCAATGGCTTCTTCAGGTGGAAGAATGCATTCTTATTGTGATTGTGTTTTTATTATTCTGAAAATGGAGTTACAAGTAAAAGCCTCATCGATTTTATTTTTATGAAATCCTATTTAATTTACTTTATCAACTTATTATGAGTTACAGAAAAAAAGAAAATACGATATAATTAGTATTGATTACTTGAAAACATAAAATGTTACATATCCAAAAAAGAAGGAATTAAAATCCTTATTCGTTTAAATATTATGATCAAAGATCTCAAATTTTGAAGGCGTTAATTATTAAAAAAGAAAGACCATCTCTAACAGTTTTAAAAGGAAATTAACAAAAATAGAGGAATAGTAGAACAAGTTTTTATTATACTCCTTTTTACAGCTATATTTACATTTCACTAATAAAATATAAGTTGCTTCTTAAAAATATGACACCTGAAGATTTACATAGTCAACATGACAAGATGAACTATAAAAATTTCACAAATTAAAACAATATATGTACTTCATCTATAAAAACAAAATAAACAAGCAACAATTTACAGACAATACAAACAGAATTATATAATTAAATAGGTTTGTAAAGCAAAGTGGTAACATATTTTTTTCTATATCTATGTGTAGCACTTAAAACCATTACACCATCCTTAATAGACAAGGCATATAAATGATTTAACATAACATGATTTGGCTCAGGTAAAAGAGTTGGTTCACACTGCAATTTTTTTTAATTATAATAAAAATGTATTTCAAATTATAGCATTGTTCATACTTACAGATAATGGAGTATCTTTGTTTAAAATAACTTGAAGTAAATGTGGTGGTAAAATAGGAGGCCCTGAAACTTTCTCCCATGGTTTATTCTGAGGAATTTCCTGTGAATATTCCGTTTGCATATCAGCCTTCTGTGATTCACTATCTTTGGCCAAAGCTTGGAAAACTTCAAAATCTGACTTTTTTACTGACACCACGTTATTTCTTGTTCCAGCGTCACTTTCAACAACTTTAAGACAAGGATCATACTTCCATTCCCCATCCACAAAATACTTATATTGATGTTCTCCTTCTGGTAAATCAATTATAGTTACAAAATCTCCATGACTTTTAACCATTGGTATGGTTTTCCAGTTTGAAAATGTACCGCAAATATATACCTCGCTTCCTCCACCTTCCCAACGAAAAACTGTGGGCAGTGCTTTTTCATTAGTATCAGTTTTAGTAGTACCTTCTGAAATTGTATTTGATCTAGGTCTTGGACCATCGTAAGATGAATCTTGAGACACTGGTTTAGTAAAATATGGTTCGTCATCATCATGAGAACCTTGAAAAACAAGCTTATTTTCTAATTTCTTGTCAAAAACGAAGGCCCCATCCTTGCAAGGTGATGATGGTATATTTTCACCAGATTTTTGACGTTCTCTAGAAACATTCCCTCCACTAGCTGCATTTCCCATTTCTATTTGATATAAACTGTAATTCCACTTCTTATACGGTAACCCTTATTCCTTTATATTTTCATATTATTTTTATTTTATTTATATCTTGTTTTCCAACTTGACATTTAATAATTGAGATTAATTCGCATATACCACCACAACAAAACCGTCAAATATAACTAAATATAACCAAACAACCTGCAGACAACTTTATGATAAAAAATTATACAAAAAATAAATTCTTAATAATTATTAAATATAAATATTGGCTCTCAAAACTTACTTCACTTATTTTTTATTTTACAGTAATTAATTATTGTTACAATATATGTTTTTAGTAATTTTGATTTAGTAAGTTTACCAACTTGTAGTTCATTTGTCTGTCAACGTCATTCGTCTTTTTCCGGTCCTTTTCATTGTGATATCGACTGAAGCAAGTGGGGTGTACGTCAGCAGACATTCCGGTATTTAATTACTAGTTGATGCATCGTATTTACGTTTAGTTTTATCGATAAACCTTTGCATTAATTGCTTGCAGATTACATTTTATTATAAGTGGAGTGAATGGTCAAAAATATTTTGTAGACAAGATTTTTGTAAACAACTCGTGCTTTTGTGAGCTATTTTCAATCTGTTTTTGAGCTACGCACCTAATTATTTCTCATTGGTGATATAACTAACCAGATAAGATAATTGTTTCTTCAAGGCAAAATATATTAAACGTAGTTGGCTGCAACAAATTATTTAAAACAAAAACTATTTCAACCCACCAAACGTAGATTTAAAAATTCAAAATTGATTCCACAATGAGAGAAGATAAATCGCCTCGATCGAGTAGAAGCCGAAGTCGAAGTAATTCAAATACAAGCAAGGAAAATGGCAAGAAAAAAAGTCGCAGCTTGTCGAGTAAATCTAGCCGCTCAAAATCGCGTTCGCGATCACGAAGTAACAGCAGTGAGAGGGATGAGTACAGACTACACATCGCCGATATTGCAGATGAAGTGAGAAAATCTGATTTGGAAAAGTTATTTTCCCAATACGGTAATCTAAAGGAACTGTGGATGACACATAGTTCACCTGTCTTTGGATTTGCAGTCTATAAAACTAAAGAGAGTGCTGCCACAGCCCTAAAAGGGACAGATGGAGTGTAAGTTATATATTATTTATAGTATTTGTAGAACATTCATTTGGGATAATTATTTCATTAAAAAATGATACTTTAGGAGTGTTGGTGGAAGCAGAATTCGAGTAACCCATGCCAGGCCAAGAACACGGGGCCAAGGAAGAAGATCATTCCATCCCAATATGCGATGTTATCAGTGTGGTTATTCTGGTCATTTTTATAGAGATTGTCCAGATTTGGATGGAGGCAAAAGGTAGTTATGTTTTGTTCATTTAGAGTTCAATTAAAATGTGTGAAGGAAACAATTTTAATATTCTACTACCAATTAAATATGAGAAATCAATTCAATAAATCAAAGAGTGTGTTTTATCAGTTAGTATTTGAAAACTACTGATAGTTTTTTCAAATGTTGATGTAGCAAGAATATATTTTCAAAGTTTTTTATACTACTCTGTAAAATTTGAACATAAAAGGTTAATGAATGTAATGAAATATCTTTTTAATCGAACTCTTACTATACTTCAATAATTTATTATTAAAGAAGCTTTCAGTAATTTCCCTCAGTATAGTTTGAGATTTAATTATATTGAGACCAGAAATAGTTGCAATGTAAATCCTGCATTTATAACATTTACGTTTTGTTTTTTTTTATCATCCTAAATATCTTGTCAGTTACAAAAATTCATGTGATTAAAGATGCAAACAAAAAAAATAATTTAAATTTCTCACCTGAATGACCAATTTTGAAATAAAAATCATTCAACATGTTAATATTTTTAAATTACTCTTCTATATAAGAAATTTAAGTTACCTAGTTAATCTAATTAACCGACTTATTTTAAAATAAAATAAACCAAAAAGAATAAATTACTGAAAGCTTGGAATTTCTTAAGTATTGGTGAATGTCGTTGAAGTTTTACTATAATACACCTGTATGTACAGGTGTTTAAACCTTGTATGCAGCCATAGCGTTGATTCGACAATTAATTGTGTTTGTGGTTTATCAGGCTTATGGTATTATGGTATAGTTTAAATGGTTTGGTTGTTCATTATAGATGGATATTGTCATGGTTTTCAATATAGCGCAATGTGGGCATCAAACAAATACACACAATCACGATTATGAAAATCAATCGATCAAATGATTAATCAATCAATCAGTCTGTCGGTCAAACAAAGCTGGGCCGAATTTATGCAAAAAATAAAATAAAATGGCACTTGCTCCGCGCGCACGTTATTCTGTTGTCTGTCTCTGTGTGTTGCGTGCCGGGGTCCCGCGGGATAGCCGGGGAATGCGATGCGCTGACTTATATGGTCTTTTTAGTTACGATTCCAGAGGTTCTAGAAGACGATCAGGCAGACGGGATCGCGACTACGACCGCGACTACGGCCGGGACTATGGAAGACGTAGACACTCGTCCCGGAGGTACGATGACTACGACTACGACCGTCGAAGAAGTGGCGGCAGAAGACACCGCTATTGAAACAAAACCACGACCGCTTCTTCGTTCGACAACGATTAAGTACCATTATTTAGAAAAAAAAAACTATTATGTTACTATTCTTTTGTTTTTTTTAATTTCAATTATTCAATGGCATAAGAGACAATAGAAAAACGATTTTTATTCATGTCTGTTTTGCGCTTATTAATTATTAACTCTTCTTGTTTTATTTAGATAGTCGACTTGTTTCATCAGGAATGTGCAATCATTGTGTATTTTTTGTCTCCTTTCCAACTGCTTATGCCACTGATAACATTGAATAATTAATTCACTTATTGTATATTAAAAGGTAAATGATTTTACGTGTTTGTAATTATAGTAGTTGTGGCGTTTACGCTATCAATCGAGACCAAATATTTTGAAAATCAAGTACATTGTTGTGTATGTACGTCACTTAGAAGTACAAATAGGTGGATATTGATTGTTAGTGTACCTATTGGTTTGTATGTCAATAAATATCAACATAAATACGTAATTATATTTTATTTAATCAAGTTAAGTAAAAGAATTGCTAATTTTACATCATCTTTAAATTAACGGAACAGACAACTTTTTCGTAAATAAATTTTATTCGTCATATTCAGTCGATTTGATGCGGCAAACTTTTCTTTAAGTTGTGTGTGAAATATTTGAAGATAATGAAAATATAAATTAATATTAAAAATGCAGTATTAGGATGTATGACATTTGAACGATATCCGCCCAGTAGGGGGTCAGTTGAGTAGCAATGTTGGCAACTTTTACATTTATCAATTAAAGAACTTTTTCACAAATATTTCAACATTAAAAATGTGTTTGCGTATGATCATAGCTTTTACATTATTATATACACGGTTAGAACTAATTATTTAAGAAACCACTTTCAATTTCAGGTTCATCTAAAATGTTTGTGTGCTGTTTGTAATAACTTTTTCTAAATTCCCTTTTGTCGCTATTACATGTACACAATTTTTACAGTCTGTTTGTTTCAATAAACAAATATGTTACAACTTATAGTTACATAATGTACAATTTTGGTGTAATGACTCCCATCATGTAGGGATAGTGTTTTTCTATGTCGGTATTTAAATCCTTGATTTATCTCATCTTCCCTTTATACCCTCATTGAAACTGTCTAATTATTATTTTATAAAATGAGAAACGGGGAATTTTCGTTAAAAAACTGTTTTTTTTTTCAATTGCATTCATATGTTCCAGGTACAGTTGCACAATCTGAAGTTTTACATCACCGTAAAATTGTTTTTTTTTTAACAGGAAGGGTCAGAAAGAACATAGTATTTCTGAATCATTGTTGTCAGAATCACTTTGAAAAGTAACTTTCCACAGTCTAAACATTGTTAAATATTTATGTTTTACTTGAAAAATTCAAAACAAACTAAACTGTTTTGTAAATACATCACTATCACCCTATGGGTGATTAAATAATAGACATTAGATACCATATTTACTGTTATTAAATTCATTTAAGAAGTAAATATTTTATTTCTTAAAATACAAAACATGTACTTGTTCTATTGAAGTTATTCGTATAAAATCCTTTTAAAAAGCACTTTAAATTTTAATAACCTTACCGTTTTCTGAATTAATTTAGGTGCCCCAAGCTTCCAAGCCATTACTATTAAATGAAAAAATATATAAACAAAATGCTTTTAGATGTTTCAAATATGTTTATTAACACACTCTACATATGTTTCGACTTTCGAAGTCTTTCTCAAGAGCAATAGATATTTACTAAATTTAAACTGTAACTTAATGTTATTTATACAAGAGTCAAAAAGTATTTATAGTTAGGTATTGCAAGTAATAAGATGTACAGGTACAAGTATATTAGAGGTAGTTATACAAAGGTATAGTTATTTAGGGAAAAACCCTTGTCGGGTTGTAATTCTTCAGAAATTGGTCAATCACCGGTGTGTCTTGAAACTCGGATTTATCATTTGTTATGTTACAATTATTTCTAAAGGCTTTTTTAATTTCGAACTGCTCTAAAATATTTAGACGTTGACCTTTATTTTCTATATGTAATAGGTTGAAGTTATCTCTGTCAATTTTATGGCCATTTTCTAAGCAATGTAGGCTTATGCCTGCAGATACCTTTTTGTTTTTTATATCTTTTTCGTGTTCTTTTAAACGTATGTTGAAATTACGACCTGTTTGACCAATGTAAAAAGAATTACAATCCTTACAGTTCAGCTTATATATACCACTTTTTTGTAATTTATCGGTTTTTTGTTTGTTGTTTGTTAAAATGCTTTTTAAATTAGTTTTATTGATCAAAATTGTTTTTATTCCTAATTTTTTTAATTCAGTACAAATTTTGTTGTTATTATTACTAGTATAATTAATTAATTTGAATTGTTTGTCTTCTTGTTTACACTTATAAAATTTGCTCAAAATTAGTTTTTACTTTTTGTTTCTAATCAATTCATCAATTAATTTACTTTTATATCCGTTATTCTTAGCAATAATTTTTATAATGTCAAGTTCTTTCTTATAATTCTGTTGGCTTAATGGGAAATGTAATAGTCTGTGAATCAAACTGTGAAAAGTTGAAAGTTTTATTTGCCAAGACTGTTTTGATCTTGCGTGTATGATGGCGTCAGTACTTGTGTTTTTCCTATAAATATCATAATGAAGTTTATTATCTATAATTTTAACGTTTACATCTAGAAAATTCAGACCTTGATTTACATCTTGGTTTTCCATTGTAAATTTAATTCTATTATTCAATTTGTTGACGTAATTAAGAAATTGATCGAGTTGTCTTTCTGTTCCTGTCCAGATACAGAAGATATCGTCAACGTAGCGTGCCCAGTAAAATATGTTATTAGTTAAACTATGTTTATTGTTACTATTTAATAGTTTGTTTTCAAAATCTGACATAAAAATGTCTGAGAATAGCGGTGAAATAGGCGAGCCCATTGGTAATCCTTCGGTTTGTTTGTAGTAGTTATTATTAAAGCAGAAATAATTTTGGTTCAAACAAGTTTCTATTATGTTTATTAGTTGAATTTTATAATTGTTATCTAATTCTATTTCATTTAATGACATTTTAATGATATTTATGAGTTCCCTTGTAGGTATTGATGTAAAAAAGCTACTAACATCGAAAGAGATAAGTTTTGCATTACTTGGTATAAGTAAATTTTTTGTATTATTTATGAATTCGTAGGAGTTTTTTATAGAAAACTTAGGATTAAAGTTGATTATTTTTGGAATGATTTTTGTTAGTTCTTTACACAGTTTATATGATGGAGCATTTATATATGAAACGACTGACCTTACTGGTACTTCTGTTTTGTGTATTTTGGGCAATCCGTATAGACGAGGGGCTGTAGGATTCATCGATTTTAATTTATACAAAGAATTTTCTGGGAATATTAAATTGTTATTTTTAATTGATGTTATAACGTCTTTTTGAAATTTGTTTGTGGGATCAACATTAATTTTTATAAAATCCTGGTTATTTATCAGTTGGTTCACCTTTTCATTATAATCATTTGTGCTAAGAATAACGATAGTGTTTCCCTTATCGGCTTTACATAAAGTTAAATTGTTCTGTTTTAGTTTATTGGAAATATTATAAAATGAGCTATTTTTAGTTTATCTATTAAATCTAAAGCTCATTTAACTCAGAACCTAAAAATTCCTAAAAGTAGCACTGAAGAGAAAAACGTCATCAAAAAGGCATAAGCCTACATTGCCTAGAAAATGGCCATAAAATTGACAGAGATAACTTCAACTTATTACATATAGAAAATAAAGGTCAACGTCTAAATATTTTAGAGCAGTTCGAAATTAAAAAAGCCTTTAGAAATAATTGTAACATAACAAATGATAAATCCGAGTTCCAAGACACACCGGTGATTGACCAATTTCTGAAGAATTACAACCCGACAAGGGTTTTTCCCTAAATAACCATACCTTTGTATAACTACCTCTAATATACTTGTACCTATACATCTTATTACTTGCAATACCTAACTATAAATACTTTTTGACTTTTGTATAAATAACATTAAGTTACAGTTTAAATTTAGTAAATATCTATTACTCTTGAGAAAGACTTCGGAAGTCGAAACATATGTAGAGTGTGTTAATAAACATGTTTGAAACATCTAAAAGCATTTTGTTTATATATTTTTTCATTTAATTTAAACGATGTTTCATAATTATCCAACAGATAATTCAATTGAAATCATTCCTATTAACTTTAATTTATGGATGCCTCCCGATTTCATTGTTACAGTAAGTACATCCCTAAATGAAATAAATAGTTAAAAAGGCATTTTAAGAAAGGACAGGGTTTCTAATAATTCGCCTGAATTTTACAAGAAAATTACTACGAATAATTTGTCTTGGGTATTTGCGTTGATAGTGCACATGTGTCCGCTCAATAAGTTTTTGCGTGGTGAATAAGAGTGGTCTCTTGATTTTATTTCGGGTATTCGATTTATGAGAAATTCGCAATTATATTTTATATCAAGTGTAATTGCTGATAAACTTTATTATTTGTTGATCCTCAAAAGTATCTTAATTGTTACCCTTACCTGAGTAAAGCGAAATTAGTGCCGTGAAATTTTTTAAATCTATATTAATATAAGATAAACGAGAAAGAAAACGCACTTGGTTTTGTTTCACAAAATGTATTTATTTACTGTATTTACAGTACGCCATTATCAAAAGACAGAAGTATATGATACTATATTAAAATGCTTCAGCAAGAGACAAACAACTCCATAATATCAAGTATTTGTTTTTAATTGTATGAAAAGTCCCCTTAAATGCCCTCTCGGAATATAAAATTACCCCAACTATCTCCTTTAGCAATAATAAGTTATTAAAGTTTAAAGATTTTGACAAAAAATACCATTAAAATAAGAAATACACGTTTTCTAAACGCCAAAATATTTTTAATTTACCCTATCAACGCGCAATATTGAATAATAAACAAAATTTTCAATACTTTAAAAATAATATACGTATAATAGGTACATCGGTTTCCATTTTTACGATTTAAAAATTCGTATCTTCCATGACTACCAAATTTAATCCAATAAAACTAAGCGGACATTAACAATTATTAAAATACATAAAGGATGTCTGAATCCTCCGTGTACATAAAGCAAACACAAGTTATTGGGATCAAAATAAGTCAATTGATACGAACATAATTATATATCAAATTGATTCATTTGCTTACGGCTTTTTTACTAAGAGACAAAAAACGCAGGTGTCTTTCAAGAAAAAATATATTGGAGTAATAGATCGACCCTTAAAGGGTAGGGGTAGTTTTTGCCCTTGCCGTATCGTAGTAAAATTAATAAGCATATCAACAATCAGTACCTCTGTAGGGATGTCATGCATCAAATTTTATTCAAATCGTGCAAAGCGCCTTCTAGTTATTTTATAAAAAGACAACTTTTTAAGAATTGTCAAAAATTATCGATAAAGAAAACTTTTTCTCCGAGATTATTGCAGATGACTTTTCAATAACAGATAAAAAATGAAGGTAAGGTATGTACCTACCAAAAAAAAAAGTAATTGCCGAACATATTCAACTCTCCAACAATATTGTAGGTAAAGCTAGGGGTGACTTTTACCTTTGTTTTAAGAAAATTGATGTGTATATCAGAAATTAGTACTTTCGTAGACATATCTACGTACCAAATTTTATTGAAATCCTACTATAAATAAAAGTATTTTAAATTTTGAAAGTGAGACAATCTACTATGTTATAGCTAATTTAATATTCAAATTTAAATATTTAATAATGTATTCTAAAAAAACTAATATTTCATGCTAAAAGGAACATTATTAACAATAAATAACAATACAATTTAATCAGTAAAATAATAAAACACAGACGTAGATAACCGGAATTAGTTTTTATATTGTAAACAGTATTAAAATTTAAAACGTTTAATTCTCTTTTGATTTTCAGTAGTATGACGATAACTTATCTTATTAACACCTTTAAAAGTCACCAATGTATTTCTATTCCCACTAAAATAATTTAAAAAAACAAAATAGAGAACTGATTTTAACAAATAAACTGCAGATGAATAGGATGGGCAAAAAAGGAGGTTCCAAAACGAGTAGTTAAAAAAATGATAAATACAATAAAATTATTTTTTAACAACGACAAATGTTACAAAAGAACTTAAAATATTTTATTTATAAATACTTTATAAAAATAAACGTATAAATAAGTATAAAAAATTCAATACTATATAAACGTACTTTGAACGTTTAATATATACAGCAAAAGGCAAGAATTTACGAATCCCAGAAAAATGTCAATTTATTAATAATGTTATCGTCTTGGTGGAGGCGCTTCTTCCAATTTTCTCCATACAACCTAAAAAGAATATACGTAAAAAACAAATCCTTTCGTGGTAATGGCTTTACATACATTGCACATTTCTCTAACTAAAGCCTTTTCCCCATCGTCCATATCCTGAGAAACAATATCCCCCCTTTCCTCGACTTCATCCCTATCCCGAGCTTCCCGTTCCAGCTGTTCTCGTACTTCAAGAACTTGGAGGGCCCTAACAACAGCTTCGGGACGTCCACTTAAACCCGACGTTTCAGTTTGGTTCGGTGGGGTTATCGCCAATCCAGGATCACCCACAGCCGATGCCAATTGATTAATTTTCACAGTCAACGCCTTTTTCTCATCTTCCAGCTGCTTGATCCGCTGTTCTAAATTTCGAACGTACTGCATGGTCTGATCTGAAAATAAAACGTAAACATAAAAAGATCCTATTGTTTTAGATAAAATAAAGTTTCAAGGGATGTCCACTGTTTAGGAGAGAAAAAATTACTGATCTTCCCTGGCCATTAGTGCCATTATAAACCTGGAAGAGCAGTACATCACTAGAATATAATAAATAACTTAATTATGGAGAGGATAGTATTAGAGCGTACAAAACCTAAAAATGAACGCTTCAAAATGTCAGACTACAGCATAATTATATCCCCTCACTTAGGCCGGAAATTGAACGAATTTTCCTGACTTTCCCTAGTCACTAAGCTTCTTTGACTTTTCCCTGACTTGCCCCTAACCAATTTTAACATCTCCGCCCTAAATATTTGAATATTTTCACCTACCATTCAAGGTATTTCTTTGACGTGATAAATTTTCGTGAAGAATTCGTTCTCGACTAGCACTTCTTCGGGGTGGATTTGTTCCTCCATTAAATTGCTGAGGAACTTGGGGTTCATCAGCGTTTGTACTTGAACTTGATCCATCTCCGTCGTCCCGTAAATTTCCCGCCGTACTGCTCCCGCAAGATGGACATATACTACTGCCGCTCCTTTCTTCGTCTAACGTAAATGTAAAAATTATTATCGGTTCTTTTTTCGCTTTAATTCTCTTACCTAAATAAAGACAAAGCTCTTTTAATTCTAAATTGTCTTTAATAAGTTCTTGTTGTTTGTTATCCAATTCTCGCAGTTTGTTTTGGTAAGCAGAAACTTCCTGGCGCATGACGCTGGCTGTGTATCGACCGAAACGTTGCCACTCACGTGCTAATTTCCGTCCTTTTTGACGATCGTCATCCAGAAAACAACACAAATCCCTCAATTCCTGGTTATCATCTGCTAGTCGCTGATTTGCCTCCTTTAGAGATCGAAGTTCGGCAAGAAGATTTTGCATTTGTAAATGGCGAGCTTGTTCCGCTTGAGGATCAGTTTTACGAACAAATTTTAACATATCTCCTACAAAAAACAACAGTTTATTTCTTTTAGAACTATAACTTCATCCGTTACTTTACTTTTTCTACCATATTATATTTAGTTACTCTGGATTCTTTTAGAAATGCCTTGAAAGTCAATAATTTCCACCGAGTAGCAACATTTTACATACTTATATTTTCTTTATTAAAATATTTCTTTTTATATAGGCACGTACCAATATTACCTATTATAACTAGCAGTTACATTTAATTTTTAAAATTAAATTTTGGAAGGTAATGCTAGCACATGTATAACAAATCAAGACTACAATTTACAAGTAAATGTCAAAAGTTGCTTTGATGAAAAAATTACGCCATAAATGAAATAAATAACCTTATCATTAGAAAAAAAAATTATTAAATAAGTGACACTTCAAATATTAAATTCGTTTTTTTTTCTAACACCCTTCGATAAATCTATGAATACTGTCCTTACCTGGGGAAATTCTATGAAAATCTTCTTCTGCAAATCCCCGAACTCCTGCTCTGATCTGATGGAGTCGTAAATCCTGAGGATGTTGAGGAATTCCGGGTTCGTCCAACCTTTGTGGAGGATTTCTAATCAAATCTTGATGAATTTGAGATTGTACCCTCAGATCCTCTTCGAAGGTTCTCAAATTGGGACGGACTTGAGGTGGTCCTCCGACAGGATAAGGATAAGAAGGAAACTGTTTAACAGGTACTGCAGTAGGATAATACTTGTTAGAATTCGCAGGATCGGAAGGATTCTTCAGGTTTTCTTGGCTTTTAGGAACGAATTGTTTTGCATCTTTTATCGCAGGATGTTTGAGTATCCCTGCCCCGGATGCTGGCAATGGGGGTGGTTGATAACGGGGCGGAATTGCGGTATTTGAACCGGTATCAGAGGAAGACGGTTTCGGGACGAACTGAGGTTGTTTCTTGTTGGACATGTTAAATCCAAATTTTTTATAAACACCACTCAAAAATCATTCAGTTAACAGAACGACCATCTTGTAAATGCAACCTTGGTTGTCTTGTGTACTGTCCTTCTGTGCCAAGTGCGAAGTCGTCAGGCCTTTAACACAAACTGGGTCATGAAAGTAGCCCATCCTTCCATATATACTAACATCGTATGTTAACACAACCAGAATAACAACATCGTACATTATGCAAATAGAAACGTTTTTAGAAAATTAATTTTAATTAAATTTTATCAGACAATTCTCAAAATAAGTATTTTGATTTTGAAATAATACTTTTGGTTACGTATAATATTGATAAGTATTTTTCTTCTTTTCGTAATTATTTATGTAAAAATGACCTGTTTATCGGTAATGAAACAGTACCCGGAACGCATGAAGGATATAAACCATTTCGACCCTTCATAAATAAATATTTTCCAGAGGTTAAAAAACTATTTTACGTCATACATTTTGTTGATATAGCTTTATAACCTTGGGAAGTAAAAGAAAAAGGAGGAATGATAAGGAATTTAAATAAATTGTGATAAGATGTTGAATTTTATTAATTTTTGTATAGTTCTTTGGATTTTAAATCCTAAATGAATCTATAATAAAATCTCGTACTTCGGAAAAATTAGATTATAACCAAATAAATACATAAGTACATTACTTGTTCGTAAGGGACACTAGTAGATAGGTATTTAAGTATTTGTGAAAGTTTAGATTAGAGCACTAAGCATTTTGGCTGCATAGAGGTGAAAAGTAATTAAGTTAATTATCATTGCCCGCAAGTATATAAACGCTTTTAATATCTCAAAAAAAGTATGTGTTATAACAAATTCTTTTTTACCAGTTTATAACATTGGGGCATTTTTAGATTTTTTTTGTATTTATGTCAAAATGTCATATACCTTGCAAAGATAAAATTCAGTTAAAATACCTATGTATTTATAAACATATTATTTTATTAGCTTTAATTTATTAACGAAAAGTTACATATTGGAAAATAAACGAAAATGCCATATTTTTGATTTATTTCTTCAAATCACATCTAAAAATATATTTACTGCACTCAATAAAATTAATCAGATAATCTTTATTTATTTTATAAAAAATATTCTTCAGAATAGCAAAAAATATTTGATAAAAATTGGAATACGCCACATGTTGTATTATTTCGTTTGTATAAACACATATTTTACATAAATATACATACCTAATTATTCAAACACAGAAGTACTTCAATTTTCAATTCAATATGGTTTTATGAGTTTATTCACTACAAAAATTCATTCATTTACACAACTATAACTTCACTCACAGTTCCAATATAAAAATATAAACAACAAAAACATTTTCAATGTTGTCAGGCATTTCGTGCTAACAAATATAAACCACCGAAAGCAACATGGCTGAAACTGAATACCACTTACACAAACTGAACCAGAGAACTGAACAGTGGAGTAGAGAGACGAGGAACTGGGTGCTGGGTACCTTCACGTCTGAATTGTTGGTACTATTACCTCTAATTAATGTGTATAAATCTGTGGTGTATAATAAAGCCATAGTGTAAAGAAAGGTATTCTTTGGTGTAAAACCAGGTAAGCTCTCGACAAATGCTAATATCTGAATGCTGAACTGAACTACCGAATTTCCTAGAAAAGTGAACCGCAAATCATAATTCGTATACGCCGCCAGCAATGGAGTACAATACATCTCAAATGGTCAAACCAATTATTAAAATGTTATTAGTAAATTATAATATACCTGCATTCTGATAAAACTTTACAAATTTAAATCTTTAAGATATAAAACTTGCTTTATAGACTTATACGCTTATTTGATGCTTTTTGTTTGCTTGTCTAACTAATAATTTATACAAAACACTTAAGCTAATGTTAATATAAAAATTAATGAAGCAGTTGGAATAAGTGCAACATTATTTACATTTACACGTTACCAAAAAGAACTTTTTTAATAGAAATCTATGGCAAACTACCTATAGTAAAACCTAAAACCGTTGTTACCTAATACATATTTAATAATATTATACATTATCAAGTGATAAAAACAGGACATTTTGTTTATTGTCTTTACATACATTATATTTACGTTATTAAGCATGACAACAATTGTTATTTTATTATTACGGTACTCATAACATTTCTATTAATAAATATTATCACTAGAACATGCGAATTTAGCACGTTGTGAGGAGTTACGTGCGTGATAAGACAAAATAAACTATTATTTATAGTTTATTTTCCAGGGTGGTGGCCATTAATTAAAACAATGTTGTTAATTCATTTGTAACGTTTCGGTTTATTCAACCGTCATCAGACTAAAACTAAATACAAAAAATGTAGTTCAACTAATTTTTTTTTGTTTTGGAAATTATATAAATTCTACTTAATCTGTTTAATTTTAATTTTACATTATAATTGTGTCAAAGAATATACTTTTTCGAAAATTATTGCTCACAACAATTTTTAACTTATTTTGTTTGGACACACAGTGTTTACATGATCATGTTTATTTAATTAATGGTGTTCCCAATGGTAAACTGCAGAGATACCCAAAAGCAATAACATTTTACGTTCTCTAAAAGCTCAATTACATATTTTTGGTATATTCAAGCGTTAGTAAGATGTTAATATTATTTTGTATGTTAGATTTACTTATTTAATTAAATTATTGTATATATTTCCTAAATTATCTGTATCAATTCTATAATTAATTGTGTTTGGTTCTTTTCATATATCATTTCTTTAATAATTCTTTTTTTGTAGTTACTTTCTTCCCAAATATTCTTTTCTCCCCAAATATTAAACAAAAAAAGCAAAATTAATAAAAGCATGATGCTGTGTTATTTAATTTTCTTGTTTGTAAGATGTTTTGTTGAACGTCAACCAAATCTAATTTGATATTTGGCACAAAGGAATACGATGTTTACATACCCATTTACTGAAAGGAAATTAAATCTAATATATATATAGGAATTTGTGTCTCAAAATAAAACGAATTCAGACATCATTCAACAGAAACAATTTCTAGTAGTATTTTTGCTACCTATAGGTTCATTGTTCATACAACATGTTTGATTGATTTTCCGTGCAATTTTCCCAATCAGCTGAGTGTGAATTTTTGTTCAGACTTGCACCGGGTACTTTCCCTTCGTCTCTACTGCTATGATAATTTATCATTAAAATATCCTAATGGCAATGCATTGAGCAGTAGTAGGTGCATTTAAAATATCAAACAATTCAAGCGCATGCTCGATCCCAATCAAAATTACAAGGTGACCTTGTTCGTAGTAACATAAGTGTACTATCAGCCTGCTTGTATTAGTGTGGTGTATGTCGTCGTGTTATAATCGTGCGTTAAACTAACTTGTGTATGTAACTTATTAAGTTAAGAAGAATAGGTAATAATTATTGTCGGTAAAATTTTGTAGCTGACGATCATCACGAAAGAACTTCTTTAAAGATACAAAGCGGTCCAAAATGGCAACACCAGCATCCGACCAAGACAAAAGAAAACAGATCAGTGTCAGGCACATTGCTGAGGTCGAAGACGTTTCGGCAATTAAAAAATCCTTCAACCGGCATATTCACTACACCCTTGTTAAAGACAGGAATGTTGCCACCTCGAGAGATTATTACTTTGCCCTTGCCCATACAGTTAAAGATCATCTTGTCTCCAGGTGGATTAGGACCCAACAACATTACTACGAAAAAGATCCAAAGGTATGAACAGTGTTAAAAGGAAACTAATACTTTTTGATATTTTTTAAAATAAAATATAATATTGAAGAAAAAAAAAGAACTTTTTTAGGACCGAAAGTTTTTAATTACGGTATTATAAATATTTTTATAATGAATTAAAGTTAAATAAAAGATCAAATTGGAATAAATGAAAGACTAATTGTAAGTCACAGGGTGGAGTCAACATAACATTCATTCGTTGATGTATTTTTTCTATATACAAAACATTTATGCATTACAAGTGGGCAATTGACACTTTTTTATTTCTTACATTATTGAGGTCAAACGCCGGTTCATGCCTGGAATTGTAATGACAGTGGAGAGGTCTATTTATTTTATAACTTTCTTTTTGTATAAGAAGATGTATATATATTCACGTATCCTATTACCAAATGGGTCGCTTTATATGAACTACAATGAAAAATTACTTAATTTTTGTTTGTCTTATATTTATCTTTACTCGACGCGATAATTACTATTCATCAATTTTAATAAATGCATCGTTACATCAATTAATTTTGTAATAATCCTTAGTAAACAATTATGTATTAAATTTATTAACTTTTTATTATTATTATCTAAACTAATTATAATAAATTATCCTTACTGTCGAAGAAACAAAATAATTTTTAAAACACTTATTCCGCAAACAATATTAATTTTTTATTCAGTTTACTAAAACATGTAAGATCCTTATTATCAGTAACGATTCATACAAACATTGATATCTTATTTAAATAATTTTTTATCATATAAAACCAAATACCTTAGAATTATGATTATTCTATTATAAATGTCTTATTATAAAAACGAACACATAATATGAAATAAAAGAAATATATTTTCTTGCATAATATGCTTTACTCAAAAGATTATCTAATAATAATACATGTTTTATAATGACTTTTTATCTTTTACTAAATTTAATTTTTTATGCGTTATCGGTATTAGAAGCGACTTGATATTTTTGAGCCAAATTTTAAATTTTATGTCGTTTCGGTATAACTTCATTTCCTTACAGTAAAGGTTCGTACGGTTCTTTAGATAAATAAGCAATTTGGCCCATTGCCTTCAACATTTAAGCCTATAAAATGTAAGTCCGAGGATAAAATTAGAAACACAAAACATATGAGAAACATCTCTCTGAGATAAAAAAACAATTGCAAAAAAAACTCGCACTTTCAAAGCAAACGTTAAAAATATAAAAATCATTTTTTTTTAATAAAAACACTGGAAAGAAACATATACCAATTTGTACAACTGATTAGGTCCTATTTTAATACCTTCACACGACATGCTTTGCATCGTGATAATTATAAAATACCTACCATGCGTAAGATTTTAAATAAGTTTTCTGATATCATGTTATGTCATGGAGTTGTTGTTATACCGCCTGTTAATTTAGATAAGAGTGAACTTTGTCTAATCCTAAGTTTTTATTTCATTTCATATATTATCGAATAATAATCCTAAATTTATGTAAAATAATCAACTATTAATACATGGAAAAATAATGAATAAATATTCTCTATTTTTGAATTCATACATAGTTGTTTATTTTAGAGAGTATACTATTTGTCTCTGGAGTTTTATATGGGACGATCCTTATCTAATACAATGATAAACGTTGGAATTCAAACCGCTTGTGATGAAGCATTATATCAATTAGGTCTTGATATGGAAGAACTTGAAGAGGTAGAAGAAGATGCTGGTCTTGGAAACGGTGGATTAGGTAGATTAGCAGCTTGCTTTTTAGATTCCATGGCAACACTTGGAATGGCTGCGTACGGTTACGGAATTCGCTACGAATACGGTATTTTTGCTCAGAAAATTATTAATGGTGAGCAACAAGAAGAGCCTGATGACTGGTTAAGATTCGGGAATCCTTGGGAAAAAGCACGACCCGAATATATGTTGCCCATTAACTTTTTTGGACACGTTGAAGATACTCCACAAGGGAAAAAATGGGTAAACACCCAGGTTGTGTTTGCTTTACCTTATGATAATCCCATTCCTGGTTACCAAAATAATGTGGTCAACACCTTACGGCTGTGGTCAGCTAAATCTCCTGTAGAATTCAATCTCAAATTTTGTAAGTTAAATGCAGGAATGTGTAATTCCTTTCTTACGATGCGTTTTATTTTTTTGTTTAGTTAACGATGGAGATTATATCCAAGCAGTTCTTGATAGAAATTTGGCCGAAAATATTTCGAAAGTACTATATCCAAACGACAACTTCTTCGAAGGAAAGGAACTTAGATTAAAACAAGAATATTTCTTGTGCGCTGCTTCTTTGCAAGACCTCATTCGTAGGTTCAAAGCGGCTAAATTTGGTTCTCGTGAGGCCATAAGAAAAACTTTCGATTTATTCCCCAAAAAGGTAGCTATTCAACTCAATGATACTCATCCATCTCTTGCCATACCTGAACTCATGAGACTGCTGGTGGACGTTGAAGGTTTATCATGGGAAAAAGCTTGGGAAATCACCGTCAGTACCTGTGCTTATACTAACCATACTGTCCTTCCTGAAGCTTTAGAAAGATGGCCATGTTCAATGCTCGAATACATCTTACCGAGACATTTAGAAATAATTTACCATATTAACTTTTTACACTTGAAAGTTGTCGAAAAAAAATGGCCAGGTGATATGGACAGACTACGAAGAATGTCGTTGGTTGAAGAAGACGGTGAAAAAAGGATAAACATGGCCCACTTATCCATTGTAGGATCCCACGCTGTAAATGGCGTAGCCCAAATACATTCAGATATCATTAAAAGTGAAACGTAATAATTTCAATATATCTAATCATGTATGTATAAGTATCTGTTTACTTTTAGTTTCCGAGACTTTTATGAGCTCACGCCAGAAAAATTCCAAAACAAAACAAACGGAATCACACCTCGAAGATGGTTATTATTATGTAATCCCAGCTTAGCCGATTTAATATCCGACAAAATAGGCGAAGACTGGATTGTTCATTTAGATCAACTTCAAAAACTGAAGAAGTTCGCAAAAGATCCGGTTTTCCAGAAAGAAGTGTTGAAATCAAAACAAGAAAACAAACTAAGATTAGCGCAGCTTTTAGAGCAGGATTACGGAGTTAGAGTTAATCCTGCATCTCTCTTTGACATCCACGTTAAAAGAATCCACGAGTACAAAAGGCAACTTCTTAACTGTTTACACATAATCACCTTGTATAACAGAATTAAAAAAAATCCAACAGCAAAATTCACACCCCGCACTGTGATGATTGGAGGAAAAGCAGCACCAGGTTACTTCACTGCAAAAAAAATCATCAAACTCATAAACTATGTCGGAAACGTTGTCAACAACGATCCAATCGTCGGAGATAAATTAAAAGTAATTTACCTCGAAAATTACCGGGTAACACTTGCTGAAAAAATTATCCCAGCTGCAGATTTAAGTGAACAAATTTCTACGGCAGGAACTGAGGCTTCTGGTACCGGCAATATGAAATTTATGTTAAATGGTGCCCTTACTATTGGTACTTTGGATGGAGCCAACGTCGAAATGGCAGAAGAAATGGGAAATGAAAATATATTTATATTTGGAATGACCGTTGACGAAGTAGAAACATTAAAAAGAAAAGGCTACAACGCGTACGATTACTACAATAGTAATCCTGAATTAAAACAAGTGATAGATCAAATACAAAACGGTTTCTTCAGTCCAAAAAATCCAGACGAATTTAGAGATCTTGCGGATATTTTACTTAAATATGACAGATTTCTCACTCTTGCTGATTATGAGTCATACATTAAAAAACAAGAAGAAGTAAATGTAGCATACGAGGTATATCTTGATTTTATTGTCTTTGGGTCGTTCACTTAATTACTTTTTTATATTTTTATTTCAGAAACAGTCTAAATGGGCTGAAATGGCTATCCTTAATATTGCTTCCTCAGGTAAATTTTCAAGTGACCGTACAATTATCGAATATGGAAAAGACATTTGGGATGTTCAACCAAGTTATGAAAAGTTACCTGCCCCCCACGAACCACGAGACACTAATTAAGAATCTCCTTTTTTGTTACTGCTGTTCTTTATTTAGATTGAATAGTATATATTTACATGCATGTTTCTGCCTACAAAATTTGTTAAAATATTGAAATATTATATTTCTCTGTATTTAGTCTTGTTATATCGTGTAATATAATAAAAAGGCAATTTTAATATCTTAGCGTTTTATATTTGGCTACACCGTAGCGAATTCGAGTTCTCCAGACCCTGGCTAGAAACATAGAAGTATTAAATATACAGTGTAGCCTCCTTTGCATGTAGCGTTATTTGTTTACATCTAGAAATCAATTTATAATGTAAACTGTCAAATATCGAACAAATTTCACAGTTTAGTCATGTGAGCGACGTACAAGAATCAGCAAGGCGTTTTATTAAGTACAAATGTAATGGAACTTTGAACGAAATGAGACGTTTAAGTTGGCAAAAAGAGTCCAAAAAGCACTTTCTCGGCAAGAAAAGTCCTATGTTAAGTACATGAAGTCAGTGTGATTATTTATTTCAAACATCAATTTTTGGCATGCAGTCTAGATGGAATCATTTTAAAATTAATCTCACTGTGAAATAGTATTTTGATAATGAAATGAGAAACCATGCTGAATTCTATTAATAATATGTTCCTACACTTTCTACCAACATTATTATATATATTATATCTGTGGTTGGTAAAACAGCTGTTAAAATTATATAAGTATTTTACACAAATTCAAAAATTCATGTACATTTTGCAAAATGACACTTGTCATTTTTACATATCTCCAAATGATTTTTTGGGAAACATGTTCAACTTTTCGCCACTGTAACTCGTTAGATTTTAAAAAAATGTTTAAGCAAAACGTAAAGCAGGAGGTGACTGATGGTATATGCGCTGCAAAGCTGCAGATATGCCAAAAATATTAGAGATTTACATATTGCGACCTAAGTACTAAAGTTTATTATAATAATCTATAAGAAAAATACTGTTTTTGTCGCACTTATTGTGAAACACCATAACAAGCAGGTAATGAGTATAAAAACAACTTTTGGATAAAGGTTTTACTAATTTATTGGTAAGTTCTCAATAATATTATTTCGATAGCTACGTCATTATCAAGAGTAATAAGATATCTACGATATCTGTAATGTGGGTTGCCGATATTTCAAAGAAAATACTAGAGACTTCGAAAAATGTCGTTCTAGAATCTTCTAGAACAAATGAAGTTACTATAAATAAGCTTCCGTGAAGTCGGCCGGGGTCACATACATGCAAATTCTTCGCTCCGAATTAAACAACCACTTGTTCGTCTGAAATTCCCAGATTCTGAAAGAAACCGGTCTCCCTTCTCTTCCCGAAGCTGCACACAGATTCGCAGCAAATCTCCGTACTTCAGTGACAGGTCACCCGAACCTGTCCATCTCAGAACTTTTAGATATCCGAATGATCGTTTTTTATCCCTCCCGCTCACCGCCATCTTTTCTAGTTTCGTTCTTCAGCGCTAGTACCCTTCCATCCAAAGGTGAGCCACCTACTTCACAATACATCTCCCCAACCTCTCTTCTTCATATCTCTTCTCCCTCTCACACTCAACCCTCTCTTCTTCCCCACCTTCCCTCATCTCTACCCGGTGGTCATAACCGTTAGGTTGATCTACCAACTCGTGGAGGAGTTTTAGTCGATAAGCGCTCTCAGGAGTGAATCCGGCACTACCTCCCAAATGGAGGGTGTCTTCAGAAGATTCCACCTTCTCGAGGTTAAACTATATAAAGAAAAGTCGGCCGGGGCAGTTTTAACCAGGCGATAGAAGACGAATAGCGAAGAGCGAAGAGTGGAGAAGTGAAATAATAGACAAGAGAGTAATAAATTGTTAATTGTAGTGTTCTTTGAAAATTAATTAGCGAAAATAAATAGTTTAATAGTGACAGTTGTAATAATTAGGCGATATTGGTGACAGTTGTTCGAAAATGTGCGATAGTATGTTCTTCTTCGGCGACCTCTAAAACATACTAGACATTATTTACATTACATTCATCGAGATATTGTTTTAGTTGTTTAAACGATAAATAAACAAATAACGCACAATTTTAAGAGGTATACTTTTGATTTTGAACTATTTAAACGCATTGCTTGTAGGTACATACAAACCCAAAATATAGCTCCGTAATGAATAAATATATAAAAAATATTTTGACTCTGCATTTGATGTCTTCCAAAAATTTTCATTTAGGGGTCATTGATTTTTGAATATTATTGTATTTAATACTTATTATTAAATGTAAAGCAATAGAATAATCCTTCACAAATATCATTTTTTAAACTAAATTGAGGGGAATGCGCCAGAAAACACACACTCAGTGTCGGAACTATGCAGGGGAGCCGTTGGGGGCCCCCGTACCGGGTGCCACACGTTTGAGGGTTACACTCGAACATGAAAATAGAAAACCTTACACAAACCAACCCAATGTTTTTCTTCTTTGCAGTTATTAAAGCTAAAGAGAAGAGATTTTAAGTGTTTGTACATTATATGCATATGAGAGCATATTAATCCTACTCAGTATAGGAATTTGAAAAAATACAAAAAATTTATACACAGGATTACAATCTTAGGGATACCAAGATCGAGAAGACATTTAAAAGCGGACATTGCCATAGTTTCTAATTAGGCGTCTCTAGACTTTTTAAAATTCATCGTGGAATGGGATTTTACGAATCTCCTCCAAAAGTTATGGTCCCACTAATGTTATTTATGATAATTTGTGTATCAGTTGCTTCATGTGAGTTAAGCTTCAGTAAACTAAAATTAACTAAAATAAGTTGTGGGCAACAATGACCGAAACGAGACTTAACAATCTTAGTATATTAAAAATAAAAGAAGAAGAAACACATAATATAAATTTCCGAATTTGCAGATGTTAAAATTGGAAATATGAAATGTACATTAGGTATTTGCTCCTATATGAGACTATTATTTATACTCTCATTCTTCTTTTACCATACCCAATTACACAACTTTCACTTCAGTACATCAATGTGAAAGAACGTTATCATTCTTGTAGTATACCGCAATATTCGTACTGACTTCTACCCATTAACCATACTAGCTAAGTCATTGGGAGACACTATTGAATTTATTTTTAAATTAACTCACGACTACTTTCTGAATTATAAAAAACTTCACAAACTACATAAATTCGAAATTTAAAATTCAGCAGTATTTACAATTTGTATTATATAAGAATGAATTACATCATATCTTCCTAATGAGAAATACGAAAAAAAGATACAAAAGTTATAATAACAAATTTTGACGAACCGAATAGACATCTATAATAATACTAATAATTATTAATAATAACTGACGTATAAAATGAGTCGTATTTAAATTAGAAACAGTTTCAATAATTACTAATTAGTTAATAGCCTTGATCTTCTACCGTACTCTTAGGTGAAACCTGTTATATACTTAAATACATCACAATATTGTACATGTTGGCCATCTAACTTTTTTACATATGTACATTAGAATCATCGTATAAGTTCGTTTGGGTTTTTCTTAATTAATTGCGTTAAAACACACATGTGCCATCGGAGTGAATACTTCACAGAAGTAAACATCCTGTCTCATTTGTGCGATTTAACATCAAGATAAAACAGTACATTTCTCAAATTATTATATATTACTACATATTATAGACAAAATGAAATGGTGTTTAATTTTTATATTTGTTCAGGGATTATTTTTTATTGTTTCCACTGAATATACCATTCCTGAACCGGAAATAACAATTAAACCAAAAGGTTTAACCGTTTCAATACCAGACGAAGATGGCATACAGCTTTTTGCATTCCACGGAAATATTAATAAAGAAATGGACGGTTTGGAAGCTGGTCAAATGTCAGTTGATATTATAAAAACAAAAAAGGGAAAATGGACGTACAGAAACAAATCAGTCAGAGTGAAACCCGGAGACGTCATCTATTACTGGCTTTTTGTGATTAAAGACGGATTGGGATATCGATATGACGATGGAAAATTCGTTTACAACGGTACGTTATATCAATATCGAAAATAATTTTTAGATAGTTATAAACCCGTTCTATTTTATTTATTCACTATCTATATTTTATTTACTTACAAAGTATGATATTTCATTTTAAAATAATAGTAAATATCGTTACTATTTTTTGCTGAAATTAAAGTAGGCGCAGGTTTTTCTTAATTACGTAACTTTTTCAATTTTTAATATAATATCAAATAAAAATATTGTTCGTATTATAAAAAAACATGTACAATAAAGTAATTGTTAATAGATCTACAAAATTTAGCCACTTTTTGGTTCATTTGGTTACAAGACGCAAGTATAATGTCATCAAATAGAAGTAAATGTATGTTTCCAGCAAAACCCTTTTTTACATTATTGTTTAATTAATTTGTTTTTCCAGAAAACGTAAAGAACCGTAAAATATCACATATTTTACAATAAACAATTATTGCTGCAACATGAATCATGCATATGAAAATGCTATGCATGAAATGCAATGCATTGATTTATGTGTGTATTTTATTTCGTTTATTCGTTTATTTATTTATGCCATGCTATGAAATAAAAAAATTTATTATTACATTACATAAGAAAATTATGACCCACAGGTCCAGTAGTTCTTGCACAATCGCCATTTGTTGTTATTTTCAATGACCTTTTGGAAGTTAGTTATTACATAGACATATCAGTATCTTACAAGCGGGTCTGGATAGAAAAAATGTTTCTCAAAAGTCGTCTATTATTTTTTTTTTTAAATTTTAATATTAATCTGCCGAAAAATGCCGCAATAAATGAGGTATGAATTCTTTTACAAAAACAATTAGTCTTAATAATAACATCCAAAAATGCAATTAAAATAACAACAATCGTGTCGTGTAGCCACTTGTGTCACGTGTTTACTCGTTTATAATCCATTATATCGTAAAAAGTGTAATAAAGATTTTTTGATAAATATTTACAGATTCAATTGCCATCCGAAGGAAACGAATAAAAAATAAAAAGTACATTCATAACTTAGTCCGCAGAAGTCCTGTCTCAAACACGGGGGATAATGACAAAATAATATTTCCCTTAGATCCCTTACCTTATAAGGAACCAAAAAGAATTCCTAGACAAGATATTGAAAGTAGAATTGACACTTCCTCGCCCCAACAACAAGATGATTTAATACTTTCCCGTTTAACTCAAAGATTAGGAGATGCAGTAGAGAACAGACTGCGTTCTCTAGGGTTACTTGATGGTAATAATCGCGGTTATAACGATGAATTCGGGCCAGGGCCACATCACCATGAAAGACATCACCATAAACCTCCCGATTATGATTTTCGTAATGGATATTCACATCAGCCTCAAGAATTTTACGGAAGACCTCCTCCACCTCCTCCTCCTGGTCCGCCTGGCCCATTTCCAAGAGGACCACCAGGTAATTTCTTTTACGGAAGACCTCCTCCACCTCCTCCTCCTGGTCCGCCTGGACCATTTCCAAGAGGACCACCAGGTAATTATTTTTACGGAAGACCTCCTCCCCCTCCTCCTGGTCCATGGCCAGAAAATAATTTCTATTCAGCATCTTTTGGAAACGATTATCAACAGCAACAGTCCCTAACACCATATGGAGGACCACAAGGTTCTTCACCTTTTTCATCACTAACTGATAATTTTGGAAATCCTGTAACTCTTTCACCACGTAATCCTCCAGGTAATTTTCATTATCAAATTTGTCACCTTCCCGTTTCGGAATTTACTGAAGAATTTGCAGCTTTATCCTTAATATACTTAGTATGTTTATGAAAAATCATTCACTCCTCCTTTAGACACGCTCGATGTAATTCAAGGACAGGGTATTAACAGCAATTTTTACCTCATAGTGGTTGTGAGTACAATTATTTATCATATTTTACGTCCCATTCACGTTTGTTTTATTTCGTATTATATCCGTCTTCTCCAATGGGGTTTTTGATCTTGTATGATGTTGTTTATATTTCATAAATTGTACATGTACATATGTATGTATATTACATTTGGTGGCGGTTATGGATGTATGATAATTATTTGCAATTTGCCTAAACTATTTAAGGTTTAATTAATTATTATTTTACTTGCGCCTACTTTCTCTATCGCTTTTTTATTTTAATTAAAATTTGATAACGTATTACCTACATATGTACTAATTGTAATTCAACCGTACATCGTATTTTTTACAGTTCAACCGATAACTTCAACTCCTTCAACAACTACACACAAGGTCAACACTGATCCTGATATTGATGTCAGGAGTCTATAATCTGTTGTGTTATTTTATATATGTTAGTACGGCAATAAATTGAGAAAATACTTTTATGTGTATGCATTTGTTTTCGTTTTTGTACCAATAAGTGGTTGCAGATATTGTGAATCCTGTTTAATAGGGCCATATGCATTTTCGACTTATATAGTCAACAGAAAAATTTAATAAATATAAATATGAACTCAACAGAAACAATTACTCCGAGGGCTAATACCCCTACTGGCATTGAATTACACTTTCGATTCCGAACTATTATTAGACGAAGATAACAAACCAAAAAAAGAAGGTATTAAAATCCTTTTTCGTCTAATTACAAAGGATCACACATCCCACATTTGGAACGCGTCCTACACAGTAGGCACAGCGCACTGAAAGCCATATCCCACGACCAGTTTCGACCTATCGGGTCTCATCAGGTGGGCGCTGGCACTTTACAGGCTATATGATATAGTATTAGAGTAGGCAAGCCATCGGAAATGTGTTATGCCAATAGAAATAAACATAAAATAAAGATACATCATCTATCTCTTTTTATTTTGAGCAATCGTAGTAAATAGTCAGCCGTGCCAGCCAATTAGGAACATTACTAAGTATAGGATGAGTCATTTATCTTAAGGCAATGAAATATCTTGATTCGATCTCATTATCTTGAACTATCGAAATGAAGGTATTAAAATAATTTTCCATTTGTTTCTGTTGATTTCATATTTATATTTATTATATAGCTTTTCTGCCAGCGCCAATCTGATGAGACCCGATAGGTCGAAACCGGCCGTGGGATATGGCTGTCGGTGCTCTGTGCCTACTGTGTAGGACGCGTTCCAAATGTGGGATCTGTGATCCTTCATAATTAGACGAATTAATGAATTTCTAATTAACAAATATCTTTCCTTAATCAGCTTCAATATTTAATATGAGTAATCAAAAGTTACAATAGATTTGTATTCATTCTTTATAACCTATTTGAGTTATTAAGATAATCTCGTCTTATCGTTCTACAACATCCCTTCTTGGTTTAATACAAAACAAAATAATATAATTTTACTTTATAAAATTATTAAAATTATAATCTATATTTATAAAAATACGTATTAATTATAATTGACATTTAACGCAGATAGGTACATTATAATACAAATAAAGAGCCGGACTGGCTAGTGTTGGTTACGGTGGCTATAAAAGAATTTAGCCCCCAAAAATGAAAATAACACAATAACTAATAACATTAAACTTAAGCGTTTTAAACCATATAAACCCGCATTTAAAACCTCATAACTCCATAACCCAAGCGTTTTAAACCCTATAACCCTATAACACCTAGGCTTTATTAACTTCATAACCCGGGAGACAGCTAGCCAACGCGCTAAAGCAATTTATACCATTGCTCTCGTTTATTTTCCTATCAATTTAAACAATTTTAAGTAATAAGTTTCTTGTTCTAATAAATTACTATTTTATGCTAGAATATTTAAATTTTTGTTTTTAAGATAAAGACATTTAATGCAATTTTTACTCGGGTTATTCTGATCCTGCGATTATACTAAAAATTTAATATGATAGATCGACGGCAATATGCTTATAAATACGAGAGTATATCAAATATAAACGGGATGGTTTGGTAAAAAAAATGAACTATATTTAATTAGACTTCAATACATATACTATTTTTCTACATAGTCTCCCGCCCTAGAAATATATTTTTCCCATCGGATTGAGAGCTTTGTTATGCCATCATCGTAGAAACTCTTCGAACGTTCTTGTAATCATTTTAGCACAAATGCTTCCACTGCGTTATTCTCGGGGAACGTTGGCCTCCAAGCACCGCTGTATGATGGATGTTCCAGCGTTTCCCAGCCTAATGCATCCAATTTTTGTCCTGTGGCATTGGCCGTAAGAGGCCTGGTCATGCAAAGCAGTAATACTTCTGACCGATTGCTTCTTCCTTCTTGCTGGAATCGATTGAAGTGTCGCTGCGAAATCTCCAATCGATGTTTCTTGTGATCCTCTGATCATCTAGGGTCATCTGTCTCGATTCCGTGGACACTCCCGTACCTAATTGTCAATTCATCAACGATTTCCCAGAGAGTTATGCGTCGATTTCCCACAATGAGATCTCAATGTTGGCTTCTATCACACTTGTCTTTGGGTGACGAACATACTTCTCGATCTCGACCTTTTCACGGCCTTCAGAAAATTTCTTGTGCCATGCAAACACCCGAGTTCTTAAAAGGGTGTTATCCCCACGCTTCTCCTGTAATCGCCGCAGAATTTCGGTTGGATTCACCCCCTCCTCGACCAAAACTTCTGATTCACTCATTATTTCTTTTCGTACCAAAGCGATTCGAGCGAATTGCGATTGGTTCCCACCGCATATAGCAAAGAAACGACCGCATATAGCAAAGAAAAAAATTTTGTTTCATCAAGACAACGCAACGTGTCACAAGTCAATCAAAACAATGTCAAAACATGAATTGAACTTCGAATTGCTCTCTCATCTACCGTATTGTCCAGATTTGGGCACTACTACCAGCGACTACTGGCCTCAAAAAAAACTCGCCGGTAAGAAATTTCGCTCAAATGAAGATCATGAAGGTTATCGCTGAAGCTGAGGCCTATTTTGAGGCAAAAGATAAATTGTTCTACAAAAGTGGTATTGAAATGTTAGACCGGTGCTGGAATGATTGTGTTGCTCTTAATGTTACGTTGATGAATAAAGCCAATTTTGAACAAAAAAATGTTTTTTCTTTGTTAGGCCCGGGACTTTTCCGTCCATGTGTTAAAAACATAATTGTATACAGAAACATCTTATGCGAATCGATTCATTCAAGGTACAACAAGTCTTTTTATAAAGAACAGCCAAATATCAATTTATTTTTAGAAGTTTCAAAAGGGATTCAAACAAATACATACTCAAATAAATAGTTTACATATGATAAAGACAATTAACAATAAAGAATACAAGCAAAATTTGCTATTTTTAGAATCTTGTGTAGTGTTAGCAGGGCCCGCCAACGATGATGCCGTCAGTTATCACAGTCACCACTTGTACCCCTCATAAATTATCGGTACCAAAGCTAACGCCAGGTAATCTGAACATGAGAGTGTAGCATCTCGGATTCTCAAAAATAAAGAATAATAAAAACAACAATGTTTCACAAAAAGTGCACCGTAGATAGTTTGAAGTATAAGACAGTTGGTGTGTAATACTTACGATTTGTAAAGTATGATATTCTGCGGGAATAACACCCATTAAACCGTGAATTATTGAATAGTTATTTTTTTATCCTTTAAAGTGTCATCCTTTACTTGTGTAAATGAAAATAACAAAATAGATGTTTTACTTGGATTTTGATCAATACAATTGCAAGATAGTTTTTTTTAATGTATATATCTGTATGTTACCATTCACAAACAAATAATTAAAGCAAGGCGCACTTAATTGGTCGTCTTACGGTTGCCTGATTTGATTATTATTAGTGTTAGTGCTCGAGTACCTTTTTCACCCCCGCCAGAAATAGCTTTTCTTGGTTGATAAAGCAGTTGCGGTGGTACCAATTTCGTTTATGTTTAAAGTTTAAATGTTTACTTGAATGTATGCATTTCCAATGTTGGTTGTTAACCACAGGTTGTTAACTCAGATTCGAGAAGAGAGTGGGAGTACATGGCTTGGCTACATCGTTCTTTGTCGCGCCTTTGCGTACTTCTTCGAGTATACGAATATTAACGTAAGAGTGGTACCAGAATGCCAGAATACAGAAGGTACCTGTTATAGCTATCCATGAAACTACGTGCCGATCAGAGAACATTCAACATCGTACGTTGTTTAGTATAAAGTGTGGTGGTATAATGTGTAGTGTGTGAAATTGTAAACACGTGTTGAAAACTGCACTGTTTTGTTTTTCGTTTCAGTCTAATAATTTCATTTAATGTAAGTATACTGTAAATTGCAAACCTATTAATTAATTGTTATTTTAATATATTTACACTTACTTCTTAACGATGAGTAATGTTGTATTATTAATTTTGTCACTCAGAAAAAAAAAACGTTTCAATCGAAATTCTATAACATTAGTGCAGCTAAAGTGTGAGTAATAAAAAGAAATTTCAATATTAGGTCACCAACAATCAGGTTCGCGCCTTTAATAATTGGCATTTCCATGCCACTCGTAACGACGTTGGAGGATTTAAAATCACGTGTAAAGTGAAAGTCATTTGTTCAACAGTATAATAATAATGTTGGTACGAGCTCAGTTCTTAAATCAAATGCAAAACTACAACGATTTGTTAATCATTCTTTTATTTCAAATATAATATATAATTTTTGGATTTACGGAAATTTATTTACGTTTATGTTAAAAACAAATGCCTGTTTTGTGTTCAATTTGAACCATACAGTAGTTCAATTTATAAACATTTTTTTAAACTAATTCAAGCTACCTACCACGTGTGCTAATAATTTAAAAAAATTTTGTAATAACGTTTTCATGTACCTATTGTAGGTAATACATTGAAGCAACTACAAAACAAATTTGTAATGTTAGTCACGTTTAATAGAATCATCTAACGAAAATAAAAACATAATAAATATACACAATAAATTATATTTCTTTAAACTATTGCAAGTAAACAGTAGAAATTTATTTTATATCTCAGTATGATATTTAGATGCAAATTTTAATTGTTTGTTTATTACTGTGGCATCATATATTTTTACAAATATATACAAGTATATATTGAAGCTAATCTGTAAAATTCGGCCTTTAGAATATAAGTACGCTACTAATAACACAAAGCTACTTCGTTGGTGGCTAATTAAACGTTTTGCCGAATTGTTAAGTATTACATTATACATTAGGGCAGCTCACTTTAGTTATAGTGTAAACAGAAGTTTTTATAGTTTCTTTAACAATTTTATTAATAAACAACAATAAAAACAAGTATTTTATTTTAAAAGCTATTTGAAAATGCCAATTTTGAATTTTGTATTTTGAATACACTGTAACAATTATTTTTCACATCTCTATAAATTAGAAGCTAAAAATGATAATATAATTATTAGTTATTCTATACCATCCATTAAATACTCTTTAACTTGTTCGTTTAAGATTATAACTTACAACGCCTAAATGTTTAGTCAGACGCTGACGAAAACAGCTATTTTCTTAATTGTCTAGTCATATTTGAAAATGCCACATTTTTCAGGTTGGTTATGACATGTAAACATGTACCAAATATACATATTAAATATTGCAATACGTGTTGCACATCCATTAAATTCAAGGCTCTATGAAACAATTATGTCAACTACATACGTAGAAAGAAACATTATTTTACTCGAATAGAAACTAGCTACTGTAATAAGTAAATGATAATTAACTGCAAAATTAATAAATGTTTTGTGTAGGTATGAATGAAAATTTTATTTTCTCAAAAATCCAAGTATTAGAAAAGGCGGTAATTTTAAATTTGTTACGGTAAACTGTTTAAATTGACGGAGTATTTGAAAATTTAATTTTAGTAAAATTGTTTATATTTTTAACAAATAATTAGGACAACTTAAAACAAACGTGCTTAAAAGTTTGCTAAAGTTGCATAAAAACATCAACAAACAACTTCATATAGTAGGTGTCTGTTCAAGGTTAATATGTTTATGAAAATTGTTGATTTAAATATGCAATTCCATTTTCGAGTGTTTTACGAGTATATACAACAATAAACTACAAACGTGTTTAATAATAACATACAATATAAGTAATGTTAAATTTGAATAGTTGACAAATATAAAACTTAACAATACATTATTTTGTATTTTTAGAAAAGATTGAAATTTTTATGTACAAATGCATTATAAATAACTGTTGTTAAAGTGATAACTGTTTCTTATTTCGCTATTTTAAAATAAATTTTAAAAGAACACTGGAATGCATTAAGTGATTATTTAATTTCAATTTATCTATTTTATTTTCCTTTGCTAATTATTGTATTTTTTAGAACTATACATACAATGGCCTTTGGAAGCCGAATGGATGGTTGTGGAAATTTCATGAAATATGGATTATTTATAATTAATCTCATAATTTTCGTAAGTAAAATATCGACCTAATAAACTTCGAATTCTATGAATGTATTAAAGGTGTATCACGTCATTAATTTATCGGCCGCAAAAATAGTATATTATCGTTATATGAAACAATTAGGAAAAATCATGGCAACCTAACCTAAATATAAAAAAATTAGTGACTTAAAAAAAGTATTGTTTGGGCGGGAACAGAATTCGGGCCGCCGGCATCAGTCGTGCGAGCACCTGTACCAATGAGCCATTGATGATTGCTCTATACTCATGTATATTAATCATAATTATTATTATTAATTCGTTGCTATGCTAATCATCTATCAACTTAACTTATTATACTTTAAGTTTACCACAAGCATACATAGGTATTTAACCTACATAAGCAACATGTAGCCTTTCATGGTAAATTTATATGATACTGTTTTTTTAAAACGCCTTAATTGAAATTAGAAGGTCGTACCTCATAACAAACTTTTTTTCTTATAAATACTTACTTATGAATCACTGCAATTAGTTTTACGGTTATTCGGGGTCAAACAAGTACAAAATTACAATTTTTATGGATTAACAAGTAAAAAGATGATTTAAAAAAAAACCTAACATCTTTAGATCGGAGCAGTTGTGATTGTGGGATTAGGAATTTGGACAATTGTCGACAAATCGTTCGCTAATGAGCTCCTTGGAACAAATTTATATTCGGGAGCCATTTATGTATTACTGGTTACAGGAATATTAATATCTCTTGTATCATGCTTTGGATGTTTCGGAGCTATTAAAGAAGTGAGATGCATGCTAATGACGGTATGTAGAAACTTTCGTATGAAATATGTATTATAGTTTATGTAAATTAATCGATTCTAGTATTTCATTGTGATTTTCATTGTTTTCGTAACAATGCTGCTTGGGGGAATTTTGGGCTATGTTTTTCGTGAGAAAGTTGGGATCACAATGAGAAATGCAATGGTCAGTTCTATTCCCTCATACGGTAGAGTAAAAAGCGTTACCAACGCCTGGGATGAAACTCAACATCGCCTTCAGTGTTGTGGAGTATATTCGTATAGGTTTGAAATGATGGTAAGTAATACCTGCTCTATAAATAATTCTCAAAATATTTTATAGAGATTGGCAGAACAATATTCCCGACTCGTGCTGCAAAGAACCAGTTGAAGGAAAAAGGCAGAGGTGTCAGTTGATGTTTGAACAACAAAATTCATTCACATTGTACCAAAGAGGTTGTCTCAACGTTACTGCAGATTATGTTAAAGATCACGCAGCGGTTATAGGAGGAGCAGGAATTGGAGTTGCATGTTTAATGGTATGGTTTTAATTCATTTCTTAAAACTATATATAATAACATAAGCCCAAGATTAATAATGAAGAAAATTGGTGTGTACATCAGAAATTAGTACATTTCATATATAAATATAAATATGGAATCAACAGAAACAACTACACCGAGGGCTAATACCCCTACCGGCATTGAATTACACTGTTGTTTCCGATGGACTCCTATACGAAAATATAACATATTCAAAAAAAAGGAATTAAAATCCTTATTCGTCTAAATTTTAAAATGTGAGATCTTTGATATTAAAATTTAGACGAATAAGGATTTTAATTCCTTCTTTTTTGAATATGTTATATTTTCGTCTAGGAGTCCATCGGCATCAAAAGTGTAATTCAATGCCGGTAGGGGTATTAGCCCTCGGAGTAGTTGTTTCTGTTGATTCCATATTTATATTTATATTTATAATATAGTCTGCAAAGGCCTTTCTGCCAGCGCCCACCTAATGAGACCCGACAGGTCGAAACCGGTCGTGGGATGTGGCTTTCGGTTCGTTGTGCCTACTTGTTAGGACGCGTTCAAAATATGAAATCTTTGATCTTAAAATTTAGACGAATAAGGATTTTAATTCCTTCTTTTTTTAATACATTCGATATATATTCGTAGCAAATTTTATTGAAATCGTACTAAGAGTTTTTGAGTAATCGAAGAAAAACAATTTTTGGCACCTTTGGCGCCCTCTCACGGGCAAAAAAAAATTGGTATATAGATAAGTTCGGTTCAATGGACTTATTTTGATCCCAGCAACCTGTGGTTAAGACTCTCTGTTTATACATAATTATCTTCATTTTCACTAGCACAATCCTCGCTTACGGTCATACGTTAGTGAAAAGTCCGGAAATATATGCCCCACGAGCACACGGCTATCACCAAATGTACTGCCGCCAGTACAGTTTTGTATCGCCTTAAACGCATTTGCATTTTCATATTAGAGATAGTGTATAGCACTATCTACTGATATTAACAACGGTTAACAACGGAATATGCCTGAGACGAGCAGTTGTCTATTCCCAGCCGAGACAATACTTTTTTCTCTTAAAAATTAACAGTTTAATAACATATACAGGACAAAATGTCAGGAGAATCAGGCAACACCAGGCATTACCGCTAGTCAATTTATAAGAATAAATTTATGTTACAGATCGTGGGAATGGTGTTTTCGATAGCCCTATTCAAATTAATAGAATAGCTGGAAACTACAATTCAGAGTTAGTGCTTTACAAAATATACCTAATAATTTGAAGTTGTACTTAAATAAACTTTAGATGTACTTGTAAAATGTAAGGCCATATTAAACAAATAGTTTTATTTTTTGTACCTATTATGTATACCTGCCAGTATTTTGAATTGTTTTATTATTTTTTGAGATCAATGTATTTTTATATATATATATATACCGAAAACTTGTTGAATTATTATATGCAATAAAATATTTTTAAGATTATTTTCTGTTATATTTTTTTCCATTAGCCAATTATTCTGTTACAAATAAGTTCATAATCAATATTAATATCCGTATATGTTGTTTAATCATTTGCATGCATTTTGTATAGAATTTTACGACAATCTAGTAAGAATATGTATAATTACCTTAATAAAAATGTCAAAATTAGAAGACAATCATGTTTCAAAAAATAAATTACAAGTAAGTATAAAATGAAATTGTAGTGTGAAAAATACATTAGTTAAAATATCTTAGGTTGGAGAATCAGGGGATAATCCGGCAATCAATAGTAACTCGATTGAGTCAATTTCTGTAGTATTTCCATGGAATCGATTAGCTCAAAGACGAAATCTACATCCAGAAGGAACCGATGTAGTAAGAGATGTTCCATCGACAGCATTCTTTCTTTGCACCTGTGCTCTTTTATTATTGGCAAGTTAAAACAAATTTTTAACCGCCTTATCTACATATAATAAAAGCCATTTGTATCGACTGCGTTTATAACGTCAGTTGCCATATGATGACCAAATTTTACATATATGGGTCGTTTCGTATGCTAACCCAGATAAAAAACCTTTGGTAATTAAACATAAAAATTGTGTTACCTACTGAAGACTGTTTTTTTTGTTTACAAGATGGGGAAATCTCCATAGATACAGCCGCCAGTGCAAGTGGTGTCCTCGGACCTACTGACTAAAAACCCCTTCTCTTCAGCCAAATAATGTAGAGTTGCCTTGGTTTGTTTGTGAGTAGTTTCAGGAAGGTGTGGGTGTTGCCCAGCAGGTGTAGAAGGACATCGGCGGGTGTATTGAGTCGTTGAAGTTGATTCGCAAGTGTAAAAACTACGCTTTTGAGTTTCATTAGGTCGGGTCCTTCGATGATGTTTGCGGGTGGTGTCAGACTGCTGGTATCAATTGTTTTTGTCACGGCTACTTTAGCATAAGACAGGTCCTGTCGGAGTGGGTTTCTAACTTGTTCTATGCCGTTGTTTATTGTGGTGGAGTGCCGCATTGTGAACGTAGGGCAGCCTCGGTCATTTGCAGGATGTGTGCAGGTTTTACATTTTGCCTCTTCATTAGGTTTTTGTTGGGCGTATTTGACTCAACGTGACTACATTTTACTGTAACGCTTCACATGTGTAATTCGCTGTTAGCGGTGACATTGTATTGGTCAACGTTGTGCTCTGTATTTATCGATTTTGACTACCAATTGGCTGCAAGTTATGATTTTCTGAATGGCTCCTTCCTTGATTTTCGGTGCGATTATTAGAATCAAGGGGATTTCTTTCGATTTTAACTTCATCCCGTGAATTGGGATGTCGGTGATGCCTTTTATGTACAAGTCTTCTCCAACATTTTGTACTGCGGGTTCTGTCCAGATCCCATTTATAACGTATTTTACAGGACGGTGACATGGGTTGAAGTATTTATAATACAAGGTGTCGTTATACTCAAGCAGGCTGACGAGGTTGCTCTAATAACTTTGGGAGCTTCAGTAAATCCATATCCCATATTTGGTGTTCATCGATTAGATAAATGCCAACTTTTTCTGGTTTAGGGTGTTCCTGATTTCAATCCAATCCTCGGCATGGTTAACAATGACTTTTGAATCGTCCGTAGAGCGCATACGTAGTGGTTAGAGATGGGTATCTGGACATCAGCCACCTTTCCGATTGCCGTGGCTTTGTGAATCCACTATCGCTGTCGTTGGCGTCCACTGATTGTCGAACTTGGAAAGAACCTCGATCTGATTTAAAACGTGACGTATTGGCAAACTGTCCTCCATGTCAGCGTGGAAAGCTATTTTCTTATGTTCCTCTCCAATTTAATTGATGTTTCAAGTGCCATTTACACTTGCGACTGATCATTCATTGCAATTTAAAGTTTGTTTAGTAGGACATAGCCTGCCCCCTTCTTGTTGTCGATATGGTATCATGCTTTCATTCAAGCTTTCGATCAATTTTACTTTAGCTTGTTTCCCTTTTTCTATACCCTCATGGCTCTTTTTTGTACTGCTACAATTTTTCTCCCTGTAAAATCGCTGTTTGTATTTACCTTTTCACTTTTAAACTTAATTGCTTTCCTTATTTAATATATAATATAGTTTATTTGGCATCTTTGTTTGGTGTGTTAGTTCTATGTTAGATTGTAATTTATTACTAAACCTAGGTATGTTAATTTCCTGTAGATTTTAATTCTCTTTCCGCTGAAAGCTATCGAGTTATCTTTGGGTAATCCTCTGCCAATTATTAGTATCGACGTCTTTTGCTCGTTGAATCTAATCATCCATGTTTTACAGAATTAATTAATCTTTTCTATAGCCTTCTTTAACATTGTCTTTGTCATTGTTTGGGTCATCTAAAGGGATCATTATGACATCTCGTCTATGTTTACAGCTTTGAATTTGTCGCTGCTATCCTTTTAACTTAAATCCGTTGTAAGTGACACTGATGTCTCTCTCTGAATTTTTGTTTCAGGACTTTCGTTTATTTGGTTAGCGGTTTTCTTTCTTTTCCCACAACTGTTTTGTTCATTTTCTTTCTCATCATTCTTCTCGAGGTTTAAACCAAATTTGGGTAGATATTACACAAAAAAAAGATTTGTCTTATTTCCGAATATATGTACCAACTGGTGGCGGATTAGTGCCCATTATAACAGACAAATACAAAAAACCCATTAACAGAACAAATTTCAGTGAGAAGGATCTCAATGAGTTATTTGCGTCGATATTACAGATAAAATAGGTAAAAAAATTATTCTGCTAATTTCGGAAAAATGTAGCAAATGGTGGCGAATTCTTGTCTTTTTTACCAGAAAAGGTAAACAAAGACAATAACAAACCCAGTTGTAGGCAAAATACTCCAGATGAGGTAAAAAATGGGAAAACAATGATTTAGATTGTAATTCTTGCAAAATTGACCTTAGAAATTCTTGCAACTCATCACTGATGATGGGTTCCCGGTCATGGTCCCATTTCGCAAAGAAGATTTTTTTCCCTAGAATAATCACTTCACACATTACTGTCGAAAGATCACACTATTTCGAAACACCACACTTTACTCTGAGAAGTTTTACCCAATAAATGTATAACTTGCATATAGTCTCCATTGCATAGGCTGTAACGACTGGATTTCGTTAATCTTTTTGCCGTCGTTATAATCGGATTTTATTATATGCACTATACAACAAACTTTTTATCGTATTAAGCAACTATTTACAACGTACTTTTTATAGGTTTGCAGTATAGCAACATGCAGCGTTTGTTCTTGGTCTATGATATACCGAATACCATTTGTCACAGTTACAGAAGGTAATACTCAGCTTATGATGAACGTATCCAGCTTCATATCGGCACTTTTAAACTTGCCCGCCTTTTGGTTAACATGGATAGCTCATAATAACAAAAAAAATTACGTCTTTCTTCCATTGGTAAAATACTTTAATAATTTCACACATTCGTTCTGACGAGTTCAAAATTTTCAAGCTTATAATTATTCTGGTGTTTGCTGTGGGATTATCTTCAGCCTCGATAACGATGGGCTTATTGACTAAAAGACAATTAAAGTTAGACAAAGAACGGGTGCCGACTGTCTTCCTTCCATGCCCTTTTCGAGATACAATTAACAAAACACTCTATCAAACTGCAGTTTTATATAAAAAAAATGAACGATATAAAGATGCATGGGATTTAACACAAATTAGACTCAAGTGTTGCGGTGTTAAAAATTATTCTGACTGGACCAGTTTAAATCTCGAAATTCCCAACTCATGCTACGTAAAAAAACTACATTTATTTTATTTAATTGAAAATTAAAATTGACATTATTTCCAGGCGGATTTAGCAAAAAAGTTTTTGTATCACCCTGGTTGTTTAGACCGTTTAGGGACCTATCTGCATTGGGAATCTCAGCTAATTACTGTATTCATTTTTCTTGCATTCGTCGGACAAGTATTAACATTAACTAATAATAAAGTATACATACTAATTATTTTATTTTCTCTTTACAGATTGTTACCATTCTCGTCGCAAGTTTAGTGTATTTTTAAAAAAAAATTAAGTGGTAATTGTCTATAGAATAAATAAACTGATATAAAATGGTATATTTTATCTTTATCAATTTAATTTACAGAGGGAATAATAGTTGTCACTATACAGTTTTCATCGCTTTCCTCACATCTTCGAGTAAAATTTCATCCATTAATTCGTTCTAAAAAGATAAAATTAAAGAATTAAATTTTCATTTCCGCCCCTTCAACGTATTTAATTATCAAATTTACACATTGTTATAAACGAACGCTACAGACAATCAGCAGGCGATAATTTTTTACTGGCGTTGTCGAATGCGATAACAAAGTCGTAAATCATCACGTACAAGATGCTTACAAGAGTGCTGGAGCCTCCCAAGTAAAAGAACAGGGAGACTCAAGCCCCCCTGATAAAATACTTGAATGTATTTATGCGAAATAACAATCACACATGGTCTTAATCGCAAGCGTCTAATAATAAAGCCTCAAAACGCCTTATTAAGCATTATGTACTGTGTTGAGGCTTTTTATCTCATTCTCTCCAATCATTTAAAAGAATTTTCTTGTTCTTATTTTTTTGTTAGATCTCTCTTATCCCAATGACTTGGGCATATAAAAGGAAATTTCGAGATATTTTAACGTTTCCAATAAGACTCGAAAACATTCTATAATGATATAAATAGTTGACTGGTAGACAGTGGAATATAGTTTGATTATAGACAAATAACAAATAGTGCGAAGAACGATAAGTCCAAGCAGCGATAAAAAGTAATCTAAACACACAGTGAAATAAAAAGCGATTGTTGTATTATATAAAAGTATATATCGTGCGTTTCAGTATAACATAGATTTGTTTAAATAAAAATCAGCTACTAGAAAATTCTTACAGTATCACAAATGTCAAAGACAGCTAAGCAACTAGGAAAGCAACACTGTTTTTTTCAGTGGCTGATTTTCAAACGTTTGACATCAGGCTAGGTGACGAAAATGTTTGTAAGTTTAGATTGGTAGCCTTGAAAGACTTGAGTTTATGTTAAGTAGTATCTAATATAAGGAGAAAGTCCTTATTTATAAAATTATAAAATATGATTATTAATTCGAAAAATCAAAGCCAAAATAGGATACAAAGTTGTTTATTCTTGTAAAACCAACAACCAACGTTTCATCCTTAGTTAGAAGTAAGCTTTTTGGTCACTACATTAATAACCATTTGTATTTGATTTTAAATACATCACATTTCTCTGGCGGCTAAACAGCTACGAAAGTAGCGCTTATAACCGGTTTTAATCGTGTGATGGATTTTATTTTGTGTCGGCGTTTGGTCTTGAAGAAGTGAACTACAAAACTTACGAAAGGTCGATATAAAATAAAACCCATACGAAAAAACAATACTAATAAAACAATTATCAATAATCGAAAGAGCCTAAAATTTGTAGATCATAAAATTAACTGCTGAAAAATATTAATATTTATGATTGTTGCAGAAATTTACGTATCATCAATTTTTCGGTCTTTATCGTTTTCAGTGTTATTACTATTGACGTTATTAATAGTAAACGTATTAAATATATATGTTTTTCGGGCAGTTATTATTCACAGTACAGCTAAAGACGTCAGCTACCTAATGGCAATGTTTCACACCCATTGCTCTATTTAAAGCCGGAGGGTAGGGTGGAAGGCCCTCTTCAGCCTCCTTTTAGGAATGGGTGGGTGGTGGTTCGGGAAAGACTTATGAGAAAGTCAAAATGAAAGAAAAGTGAAAGATTATCTGTGGAATTGTATTAATCGCCTTAGTATTTGCTTAAATGATCCAAGGTAGCCGCTGGAAAACTTGGACTCCTTGGACCAGGACAGGACTTAAACCATAAATATATGGAGGCAGCATATAATACAATAACGGTGTGCTTGCTCGTCAAGTCACAGTAAGAAGAAACCTGTTTCATATTATACATCTACTTTCCACTTTTGGAAGTAAATGTATCATTTTTTAAAACGTTGATATGGCAGGACGTTACCATCTACCTGCTTTTGCTGCAATTGCCGTATTTTATAATAAGGCCTTGTCTATGAGAGCATAATATTACAGATCTACCTCTTCTTTTTCATTCAAACACCCCGACTATTGTCGGAGGCGACTTCAATGCCAAACACCGTTGCCGATGAACCAATAATAAAGGCATATCACATCTTGCCATAAGTCTGGACTTCAACCTCACAATTGAAGCTCCCCCTTCCCCCACATACCTCCCCGCCCCTGTCAATCACCAACCTGGCATTTTAGACATCTTCGTCACCAAAAACGACAATCTTTCCGACGAACCGATCGCGCTCGACGCATTAAATTCTGACCATCTTCCGGTCCTAATAGAAGTCGGCCGCCCAATTCTTAATCCCCCAAAGCTAACAAATTCGTTAGACTGGCTACATCTCCGTTATACCTTTGAAACATCTACTTTTAAGTGCACTCTAATTCGCACAATAGCGGATCTCGATGAAGCAGTAAATCTCCTTTCAAACGAAATTACCAACACCATCGAGCTCTCCACATCCTCCTGTCTCAACTTGCCCGCGGCTAAAACACTCCCCCCTGACATTCTTGCCCTCCTCAAGAGGAAAAACCGGACTCGTCACCTATGGTAAAGGCATCGCAACCCCAAACACTGGGCCGAATTAAATGCCATACAAAGAGAGCTCAAAACCCGCCTTACGGAATTCCGCATCGCCTTTTATGACCACTACATTTCGCAGGCAGAAACACCCCAAAAATGCTTGTAAAGTGATCCGCTTTCTTCGAAACAGAGCTCCTCACCTCCCGCCCCTAAAACAAAACGGCATCGTCTACTCTTCAGATGACGAGAAGGCTGCAATTTTCGCAGACTCTCTCTACTTTCAATGCTCTCCACTACCAAGTCATGTGGATCTCTCCGATTTCCATGAGCGCATAGATATCATAGCTCAAAATTTCGCCCCCACTGACTGATCCCAATTTCAAGCCCGCCAGCCCCCGTGAAATTGAGCTCACCATCCGCTCTCTGAAAACATGGAAAACCCCAGGCGCTGATAAAATCCCCAACGGAGTCTTTAATGTCCTACCGCCAAAACATGTTACCGCTCTCTATAACATCATAAACGCTATTATGCCGCTCCACCACTTCTCTCCGGTCTGGAAAGAAGCCACTGTTATCTGTCTCCCAAAAAAAGGAAGCCTCTCAGCTCTTCCCAAGCTACAGGTCCATCCGCCTGCTCAATTCTCTGAGCAAAGTAGCTGAATCAAAAGAATATAAATGGTCTTACCCCAAACTAACCACAATACTTTTGCAAATGCGTACACGTGTTTCGCTCACTTACTAATCGTGAGTATTTTCATCGCAAGACATTTCTTTTCTTTTCTTTATTTCAATCACCACAGTCTTCTCTTATATTTACTAGCTGAATCAATTCTACTCGACCGGCTTCTCGACCATGTGGAGCGATACAACATTCTTCCCAAATTCCAATACAGTTTCCGCCGCCTCCGTGTTTCTGGACATATTTCCGATAGCCTTAACAAACGCCGCCATACCACCATACTTCTTTTCAACGTTCAGCAAGCATTCAACCGAGTATGGCATGAAGAACTCATTACAAAACTTATCGCCATATTTCCTTATCGGGGTAATTAGATCCTTTCTATCAGACAGAACCCTTTGTGTCTGAGTTGGTTCTGCCCTTTCTCCTAGCTGACCAGTCACAGCCGGCGTTCCCTAAGTCTCCAAGCTATCTCCCCTTCTGTTCAACCTGTTCTACGCAGACATTCTGTCCGACCCCTAAATTCTCACTGTCCTTTACGCCGACGACATCGCCCTTATTAATTCCGGGAAAACCATCCTACAAAGCTCTACTAGAATTAACGATTTTCTATCCTCGCTTCTAAACTGGTACCGGAATTGGAAACTCTCCATTAACGAGACTGAAGCAATCTTCTTCTCACGTAGGCTTCGAAAACCACCCCCCATCATAGTAAACAACCACCCCATCAAATGGAGCCCTCCGTCACGTACCTTGGCATTGTATTCGACAGAATGCTAACCTGGCGTAAACAAATTGTATCAACCCGTAACAAGGCTCTAGGTACCTTCATCGACCTCAAACCCTTCTTTAGAAACAACTCCGTGTCTCCCCATACAAAACTCTGCGCGTTATTAAACGCGATCCTCAGGAGTATTTGCATATATGCCATTCCCATCTGGGGCTACGCCACTCCCCGCCGCCTTCAAATTCTACAAGGCACTTACATGCGGATCCTTCGTTCCGCATTAAATTATCCCTGGTTCGTTAGAAACTCCCAGTTTCTGAAAGAAACCGGTCTCCCTTTTCTCCTCGAAACTACACACAGTTTCGCAGCAAATCTCCGCACGTCAGTGACAGGTCACCCGAACCCGTCCATCTCGATACTTTCTGCCATTGTCCCCAAACCAAACAATCATTATAGGAGGCCCTGTCACCTTCTACAATGAGCTGTCATCCCTCCCGCTCACCGCCAGTCTTCTAGTTTCGCTTTTCAACGCGAATGCCCACCCAACCATCTGTGGTGGGCCACCGATTTCTCAACGCTTCCTCCCTCTCCACCTCCCAACCTAATCCTACTTCCTCCTCTTTTTCCCTCGGGATGTATAACCTTCGGGTTGGGCTCCCATCTCGAGTCGGTAGGCACTACGGTGAATCCGACATTACCCTCTCGGGGATGTCTTTTGAAAATTTCCCCTCCTCGAGAATAATCTAAATAAAACAGAAAAAGTGATTTACCGAGCGGCGTGGTTTAGTGCTCTAGTTCATTGCTTAGCATTCGGCAGGTCATCGGTTCGAATCCAGGTCCGGTTGCTCTGGTCCAAGTTTTTATGGTTTTCTTGGATCGTTTAGGCAAATGCTGGTGCAGTAATATTCCACAGATAATCTTTCACACGTCTTCATTTCGTCCGTCTTATATTTCTCGCCTACCCACACCACCCACCCGTTCCCACGATTCCTGCAAGAAGGCTGAAGAGGGCCTTACGCCCTACCCTTCGGCTTTGCACATCAGTCTAGGTCGGATGGACTGCCCGCCCACCAGCACGAGTAGCTGGTGGGAATGAAACACAAAAAGTTTTCAGTAATTTATCGAATCTGCCTATGATGTACTGATGATACCTAATAAGGTCGAAATCGCTATCCACGTCTGGTAGCTTTAATAAATTATTTAACTAAGAACTTATTTTTGTTTTTATCATTTTTTTATCGTGTGGAATATGACTTGCTTTCTTTAAATCAGAAGGTGAGAACAGATATACGAAAAAAATATATATCATGTCAAGTGGGTCGGAATCAGTTAGTTCTTTATATTTTTGAATTATATAACAAATCAACGAATGGTTTTTAATTGTTGAAACATAAATTACCTTAATAGTTTGTGCATAACACAAATCTGCTTCGATAAGCCTGCCAAGATGCAGATTTACCAGCGTTAAATATGCCCAAATTTCAGCTAAACTATTGTCATAAATGTTAGCTTGAGTAAAACACTCTTCAGCGCTAAGGAAATCGTATTTATGGAAGTAATTAAGTCCAGCCATAAACCATGTGTAGGCTGAAGGACTAAAAAGGAATGCGTTACTTTCTGAATAGAATAATATGTGCAAGTATATAAAAACCTCAGTTTGCATGGCAATAGAATTATTTTTAGAGCAGAAGTATCATCACCAAGTGCTTTATAAGCCAACGACATATTAATATAAATTAAATGAATATCTTCTGGACGATTAAACAATTGTAAGACTCGTTGGTAGTTTTCGTTTGCATTTTCGAATTGTTTCTGTTGAAAGTTACAGTGACCTTCCAAACCTAACACTGCATAATCCTAAAAGTAAAAGTTTAAGTATAATTTTGATTAAAAAAAGTCGAGGCACAGCCGCAAGTGCATAAATTACGTAAAGTATAAGCACAATATAAATAAGTACAGTCTAAACAATTCTCCTTCTTTCTTATTATCACTTCTTGAGAAGAATGGAATTTCATTGGATAATAAATAACTTACTTATCACTTTTTAAAGACTGAAAACATGGTTAATAGTAATATTGATAGGTTTATTCATATTTTTGGTACAAGAATAAAAACATTTAACAGTGAAGTGATTTTTTAAATATTAATATTGTTTTCATATGCAACAGGGGTAGAGGGGTTAACAAATACCTTATGATTCCTTAAGGGGAAGGGGAGTCAAAAGCGTGGGGAAATAGCCTTCATGTAATAATGAACGACCCTCGGTGATAAAAAACCGTAAGAGTTATGTAAAGCCTCATATTCCATTATCATGTACAAATAGTCCAAAAGCTGATGATAAGAAAACGCAAAAGTTTTGGAAAGGCTCATAGTTTAATATGATGTAGTAGTAAGGCTACTACTACCGTTTTTTTAATTTACATTCACTTGTGTTAATTATATTCGCGTCATGTACAACACTAATACTTGGTGTAATTGGTTGGGGACTTCAATATACCTAAACCTCTTCTAACTCGTCAGGTGTGTGGTAATGACGTCCACCTACTTGATCTCCAGATTTAGTTCCATTAAAACTGCTGAAGTAATTTTATTTATGATTATCTTATGACGGGGTAATAGGTTTAGTGAAAATCACCTGACCATTGTGAGCAGTCCTTTGCAACAAGTCTAGCTTTCTTGCGCTCTTTACTTCCTATTGTTTTGGTACGATTATGAGGTTGTGACACAATTTCCCACGTGCCATTTTTAATTTTGGCTAAATATTGCCATGAAATACCTTCATTTGTTTGTTTTGTTTCATACCATGATATTAATTCGTCTGTTGTCATATAGGCACTCCATATATCGTGGTTTCCTGATGTGATGGTCTTTCTTGAGTCATCTTCTTTTACACCATTTTTCCGCTGTCCCCTTCAGATTCTTCCAATATTGTGGATTAATACTGCTTGTTTGATCCGATCACTAATCCACTATGTACAAACTTCGGATGTCCTCTTCTTCTTTTTGGAGTTTCTACTATTAAAGTTATTATTCACGTACACACACTTATTTTCACATTGAAGCATCCTAATTATTTCCCTGGTAAAGTTATCAACTTTTGCTTAATGGTTTTTTAAGAAAATGAGGATGTCATTTTTGTTTCTTACAATGTGCACCTAGCCCCATCGCGATTTGTCATCAAAAAATGTCAATATCAACGTCAGTATTGTTTTACCGAAAAAGATTTGTGTCTCATTGGACTACACAGGTCAATAAAAGTTATTTCTCGAAAAAGTCTCCATACTCTTTTCGATCGTATGTTTCATGTCCGTGATGATATGATGATATGAGATGACTCCACGATAGTCAACATTTGGTCCTTTATTTCTACCAAAGGGTCCCATAACGAGCGATTGATGGGTTTCCCCAGCGGTTATTTTGGTAACAATGTGGTGTTTATGGCTACACTTGCCTCTCCCAGGGCTGTAAATTTAATGTGTCAATTATGTATATTTTGTAAATATGTCTTTTATATATTCCATATCTAATTTTATGTATTTTTGTTTCGTTGTTCATTTTTATTCATTCTTCAGAGTTCTATTCTTTTTAACTTCTTTATAAATCCTTTTCAAGCCTTTCTCATTATACCCTAGTTGGTGCTCTCCCCATTTATCCTCGCCAATAGAAAGTGAACCTTTACTGCATCCGATCCAGTTTCAATTTTTACGCCTATTATCTTCATCACGATCACTTTCCCTAAATTCCTGGTATGCTTACATCGAATAACGCCAAATTAAAATCCTGAGAAATAGTTCCCCTACTTCTATCATTCCTTTAAGATTTCGTTTCATAAAACCCTCTAAACAAGAGTAATTTGGTCAGTCACTAAAAGTTACTAAGTAAGATTCAATCAGTCAAACTCACTCACTTTAACTACGAGGGTGGTTTGATAAGCCCGTGACTTTTAAAGGAAAACAACAGTTTTTAGGCAAAAAATAATTTTATTTTTCTACATAATCTCCTCTTAGCTCGACACATTTAGTCCATCGTGTTTATAATTTTTTATATTCCTTCTAAATAATAATATTTCTCAAGACCCTCGATTTTGCTTCAAAACAGTGTCAAATCTGTCCAGCAGCTCTGTATAATATTTTCCGTTGATCGTTTTATATTTTTTTTAGAAACCCACTGTTTCGATTGTTGCTTGGTCTCTGGTCTCTGGTGTGGCGTGATGAATGAATCCATGTCTCATCTGCGGTAACGAAAAGGCGTAAAAACTCGGTTGACGATTTGCATGGATCTTTACAATACTGTTGGAGCTTTGGTAGCAGACCTTTCTGATTTCGTGAATTATATAGCCTCACCATGTTCTTCCTCTTGGAATTCTCTATCAGTGGCCCTTGTGTCATAGGTGTCTTTCATCCGGTTACTGGCAATCTACGTATAGGAACGTAAATCCTAATAGATATCATCGCATAGTAGACGCAACTCCTAACCAAACAGTACTTTTACAAGTGTCTGTCCAGTTGTTTCGTAGATTGATGATTGGTATGCCTTAAAAAACAATGGCAGGCAACGATCCCTGTCTTCTTGGTGTTTGGAAACATATTGGACAAGTACTTCATTATAATTATAAACGTCAAATATTTGTAGTATTTGTAAATTAGTTGTTTTATTATAATAATTAGTACTATAAAGCAAAAAGAGCGCTATGGTGAACGGGGCCTACGGCGCAGTGGATCGTAAATCTCCCACTGCCAACGTGACAATCTTACAAATGGAAATTACTAACAATAAAAAATTGAATTGATTCGACCGTTACTTTGTGATAATTCATCTTAACCATAAATGAATAAAAACTACTTTGTTAATTATCACTTTATTTATTTACCACTCCTTTTGACTATAGTTTCGACAAATAGCGTGTCATTGCCAAATAAATGATTCAAATTGAATGAATACAAACAGATGTACAGTGGTGTTTATATATATTTTGGAAATTCCATTAATTATTAAATGTACTGAACAATACTGAGTGGTACAAATCTACCTGGTCGTTTAACAGGTTATTTTCGGAAATTTTTGATGCTTTGTATACTTCTAAGGATTCTAAAATATTAAGTTTATTTACATTATGAATAATTTTAAGATTTTCGGTAGTAGGAAACTGATGGCCTGTTTCTAAAACACGATTTTCAAAATTGGCATTATCTTTTCTTAATCTAAATGATCGAAGGTGTTCGTTATAACGAGTTCTAAATGACCTTCCAGTTTGGCCTAAGTAAAAGGAATCACATTCTGTACATTCTAGGTTATAGACTCCAGTTTTTTCAAATTGGTCAGTTTTATCTTTTAAATTAAAAAGTATGCGTTTTAAAAATGTGTTTGTCTTAAAACTAACTGTTAGGTTGTTTGCAGATAGAACATTAGCGATTTTTATTGAAATATTGCCGAAGTACGTCAATGATATGTATTTGCATTCTTTGTATTTTATGTATGGTTATATAGACTGGCATGCTATTTTAAATTGTTTTTTACGGATTAAATTTTGAATTGTTCTTGGATCAAAACCATTATTTTTTGCAATTGTTAGAATGATGTTTAGCTCAGTATTATTTAGTACATTTAATAATTAATGGAATTTTCAAAATATATATAACACCACTGTACATCTATTTGTAAACAAAGTAGTTTATTCATTTATCGTTAACAATAAAAAACATTTTAAATCGCGATAGTTATTTGGCTTAAAATTCGAAAATAAAATTGAGCCATGTGTTTGAATTATAAAAAATGTTAATATGTTTTTTATCAAACTCCCCAAAAATATTTTCTGGGTTCGCCCCTGAAGTACTTGATAAGGGTCCTAATTGCTTGCTAATTCCGTGTGATTGGGAATGCAAGGGTGCAGTCTGGGTCTTTTGAATATCCAACAACTCACAAATTAATGTCTTGGAACAAGACGGAATCGGAGTTTCGACTCTGGTTGGAATGGAGCCTCATTGTTACTCCAAAATTGGCTAATCAGGTGTTTGACGAGCTCTTCCGCTACTGTAGTTGCTGCCTGGCGAGGAAGGGTATACGCCTCAATCCATTTCGTGAAGTAATCCATTGCAATAACAATATATTTATTTCCAGTATCCGTTTCCGAAAATGGTGCTGAATATCGATGACAATTCTCTCGAATGTGCTGCCAATATTATTTTCACGGATGGGAGCAGAGCATGTAGCTTCTGTGGTACTTTTCTGGCTGCGCAAGTCGTGGCCTTCATGCTCCAGTCCTTCTTGATGTTGACCAACCAAAATCATTTACGTATTTTCCGAACGGGTTTGCTTACACCTAAATACCCTGAAGATCTTACAGAACATTCTTTGCCAAACTAATTATCCACCACGCGCTTCAGAAGGCCAATAATGAAATTCTGTTGGGGCGACAACGATTTTACTTCTGTAGATAAGCACTTCTTGTCAGACTGATCGTCTTCCTTCATTATTCCATTTTCGGAGTATTCTCGGAACCGATCCAGACTCTTGTTCTGTCTAAAAGGCATTACTTTAAACTCCCACATTCCATTTCAATGGAAATGTCCCATAAGATAAAAGATGTCAGATCGGTCTTTCATCGTTATCGTCGGTGCAACTAAATTTGGGGCTTGACATTTGCCCAACCGTGTGACCCTAACTAGATTTCCTGATTGCGGGGCATACGCTCCTGAAAAGATTCTTCTCACATGGCCTAATTGTCTGCAGTTCCAGAACCTTACTGGTCTCAGCTTCATATTCATCTTAGTGAATATCTAGCATTAATGAATGATTCGACGGCAAACTTTTCCAGGCTATTATCGGTGGTATTTAAGTAGGCGAGGAGAACCAGTCGTACGATTGTAGTCTCTCACAACACTATTATCTATTATACATGTTTTCAATGTATTTTGATGTAAAAGACCTTTAGGCGCGCCTAAGGGGTAAAGGCGACCGAAGAGTAGCAAGACACTGTGCACGGCAATGCATTATACATGATAAAATACGCCCATCGCGATAACTGTAAACCCACGCCTGTGCGTGCGTCAAATAAGATAGTATTCCTATATTTAGCCGCTATTTTCATTTATAAACAAATAAAAGAAAAGAAAATTACTTTTTTTATGTTTCAAGGAGTTTATTTAACTCTACAACTGTTTCTACGTCTTACGTCTTATCAAGAGTATAACATTGTACTCCTGATAAAGATGTAAGACTTGTAAAAAATTGTAGAATTACTTAAACCAATAAAAATAAGTATGGTAGACGGTATTTTTCAGCCAAAATTTCCAATGGTAATAAATGGATCATTTCGGCTTGAAACCCTCCAAATTTCGATTCACTTTCTTAATAAACATAAAATAATTTAAAGTTACCAATGAGACCTAATAATAATAATAAATAATAGTCGGATGTCACCAGTATCCCGAACTCTATTATTTCGTAGTGACCTGTTCCCATGCCCCTCAAAATTTGTGCCGAATTTTAATTTGAAACATATTTACCAAGCCATAAAATTTCCTAGTTTCTTGCAAATGACTTAAAGCGTGTTCATAGTTCTTCTGAAGGTATGTTATTACAGCCAGATAATAATGACAGAGTCCTGGATTTTTATTTATTTCGTACGAAAGAGCTATTTCTGCAAACTGTAATAATGAAATTACAATTAAATAAATATTTGTAAATATATAAATCATTTGTTCTTATTCCAGGCGTGTATATAGAATTGCGTTTGAGGGGGGAAGGGCAACGATTGTTTGATTTACTCATGTTTGAGAGTATTCATTCTAAATGAAAGTTTGATAAAATTTTAGTTTTATCCTTGTAATATTTGTATTTGAATGTTCTATTTGTCTGTCATATTCTTATAACCATTTTGAAATTGGTTAAAATAAAGTGCTTTGATCACGAGTCAGAGGCAGGCAATTGCACCAATTAACACCCCCCACCCCACCCTGTAACGCGCCTGTCTTGTTCGGAGTATTATTTAGTTCAACTAACTTCGTATGCCCTCATTTTTATAAAAAGGCAAGCAGTTCTAAAAAATATCGTGTTAGGACAAATTTGCATTGTCCATGAAAAATCTTCATCGCAATCAAGAGCATAATCTGTTCTGTCATTTTCTATACATTTTTTAGCCATTTCAAGACAAAAATCGGACCCCTCTTGATTACTAATCGAAACGTAAAATATGTGAATTGCACCCCACCCTAAAATGTATTTATTATTTGCACATTATATTAATTTGTATTATTAAGAAATACCTTCTAACCACCTTAAGTTTCCAGTAATCGCAGATAAAAAACATGTTTCTGCTTGCTCTGGAAGACCCCGTTTACTTAATAAAAATCCATATAATATCAAACTGCAAATAAGGATTATAAATATTATTCAGCAAAAAACTATGAAATAATGAAATAACCTATAAGAATGATCAGAATCAACCCCCAATGCCTCTTGAACGCACTCAAACGATTGTTTTTCGTCATCCATTTGCAAATTGAACACCGCAAAATCATACCAACATTTTGGATTTCTTTCATCTGAACATATCCTCTAAAATTTTCGTTTTAATTATGCAACTTATTGAAACTAACCGTATTCCTAATTTCAACTTTGACATTCTACATATTTTAGGAAAAGGTACAAAATTAAGTCTATTTGAGTCACTTGAAATAAATAAACATAAATCATTATTATTATTATTAAATGAACAATTGGATGTAAATTTTTCTCCTGTTTCATATTTAAAATTATAATTTAATAGTTTAATAATCATCATTGTTATGTTTCATTAATTTTAGGATTATTTTATTCGCTTTATTGTATTATTGTGATATATCCAGTTATATTTCTAATTTTTCCCCTCCGCCAATGTTTTTCTTGTTTTATAAATATCCACTATGGAGTAGCCTGTACCACCTGAAGGAGCTACTGTTTTAGCGAAACAATTTTTGTTATTTAAATATATTTTGTTAAAGCATCGTTTTGTGATTTTATTTTCTTTTTTCAAAATTGTAAAATTTTATTATCCCAACCATAAACCATATAATGATTAAAACAATAAAAACTTTAGGACACACGAAAATAGAATATGGAACAGAAATTTCCTAAACCAAAAGTAAATAAAGATTTAAACGACTAATAAAATTGGTTTTAAATGTTTCATATGTTTATTTCACAATCTCTACAATTGTTTCTGCCTGTTAAGCCTTTTTCAAAAGTTTATTACTATAAGATTACAAGTGTCTTACATCGTTTGTATATATATTTTAATTCAAGAGGAGATAATCGTAAATATTTAGATCTATTAGTTGAGTATTGATAAAGTTTTGTTGATCGTTAAAGGTAGTACCTGTTTTGTGTAAATAGTTTTTGATTTCAAAGTATTGTTAGAGGTCTAAATGTTTCTCTTTTCTAATATTATGAAAACTTCTACATTTTTCACTTCAATTTTATTTTTATTATTGATATAGTGATTTGCTAGGCGTACGTCAAATTTTTCAAAGTAAAAAGAAAAAATAAAGAATGCTATATAAAATACCTTTAAATAATAATTTCTGGCAAGTAGGAATGCATTAAGTTCAGTAGCTTCTTTAGCATAATACAGTAATCGATTTAAATTTTTTTTTGCTGGTTTGTATTCTTTGTTGACATCATAAGTTACCACATTATTTATTACTTCATTCATTTCAGTAACCAAATACGAGTAAACAGTGGATATATGATTCTGAAAGTTAATTTTTAAATAAAGATAAACAGTAAATAAGTGAAGGAAGGCTTTCAAGGCCGGAGAGTTCAGTTTTGTTTTTGTTTTCCCGGCTTTTTGGCAGATGTCTTTAAAAGAGTAACATGCCAAAGACGATGGCAAAGAAGCTCAGTAAACACTGACAATAAAAACGTACTGTTTGTTATTATTGCAGCATTGAAAGACCTACCAAATAGTATTTGTTTCCAAAATTCGTATCTCCTCTGAAAGGAAATTTGTTCTTTATAATCAGAGAAGTAGACTTGATAATTGATTTAAAATAGACTTGATACGATCCGACTTTACTAAGATAATTCAAGAAGGAATTCTGTTCGCTATCCTCAAATGTACCTTAAAAAGTATTGTAAGTTTTTCTTAAAAATACCTACACAAACATTTTTATTTTTTACTGTAATTCCTAGATGAAACATTTTTTTAAATAATATAAAATCAATAACGGTAAATAAAAACACTTGGTTAAGATCGCAGGGTAAGTATGGGATAAGTGCCCCCACGTTCTTTTTAAAGTAAACTTGGAGAATATAATTAATTATAATAAAGTAATATTCCGTGAAATTTTCAGCCCTACTTATGCTGTGGTTTTCGTGAATGATTTTTTTAAAAAACTTAAACAAAAATTCATATCTTTTTTAGTTGGCTTAATCAATTAATTTAAATAAAATAATCCACTGAAGAAATGTTTACAAAAGTTATTTTTTTAACTAGTGTGGGACTGACATTGTTTTCTTTTATTTTACTAACTTAGTAACCTTGCTAATATTGTTATTATTAATGAGATTCTGTTGTCTCGGTTTGTGAAGTGGAGGGGCTTTACCGATGGGCGGTACAGTGTTGCGTGTGTCGCTGCGGGTTTTAATCAGTCGCGGAATGAAGATAAGAATAATTATTAATATAAAAAAGATCACGGAAGTCGTAAACTAAAGATGCCGAGAGTTGATTATAAAAGAAAGACGTGTTTGTGTGTCAACTTGACCATCAAAAAGACGGAAGACGTGTAGTCAAGAAAGTGTCTTGAACCAATGGTTCAATGTATATGAAAATTAATTAAAACAATAGTAGTATTAAGTTTGTGACAGCAGAAAAACTCCTTTGTACATAAGTGCTATTTTGTTTTAAATATAATAAATACAAATAAACGTACATTAAGGTATGAAAAAGTCATAGCATCGACCGGGAATGGAATCCGAGCCGACCTTAGAACATAGAAACATGCAGGCGACATACAATTTCATGGTAGCGGGCTTGAGATAGGAAGTATATCTGGACCTCCTTTCTCGTTCTAACGCGGCCTGATTGATAGGGAGAGATACAGCTGGGGAAGAAAGATTCAATCAGGCCACGTTAGAGCGAGAAAGGGGCCCAGATATATTTCCTATTTAAAGCACGCTGCTGCGGTAATATATTGTAACGAATTTTCTAGTTCACTTATTTATTTCACAATTATTTATTTACAACTATTTATTTAACCACTTAAACACTACTAACAAACATAAACTAGGTTCTTATTTATCTGACAAACAATAATGCACTTTATTTATATCACATTGTATCTCGCCGTTGAATAATTATATTACGCGTCTGGAAATCAACTGTCCCGCTGACCCAGAGAAGAGGGTATATATTTACCGAAAGAAATTATAAGAAAACACGCTCCGGTATCGATCGGTCTCGACATCAAACATGCCGCCTTCGGGCGCGTCAGCGCTAATCGATTCATCGCATACAGGTATAAGTTCGCTACACTGGCCCCTTCTCAAGGGTTCCTTCACGGGATCATACCAGTACGTGCAACTCTGTTCCTTAAGGAAGTAGCGATCCAACGTCTTCGGCTGTACAGGTTTTCGTCGTGGATGGTTAGTGAACACCATTATTTCTACGCCACTGCACCGAAATGGAACCTCCAACATGCTTCGAACGATCCTCCAATCTAGCCCATCCAGTCCACATCCTATTCTCGACATGGCTAGCTTCATAGTACTTGAGATCAGCAGCTGGTCTCTTAGTTCCACAAAGGAATCCCATAGCGAGCGGTAAGAGGGCTTCCCAGACGATACTTTCTTTTTCACTGGTTTGCTTGTACAATTTTAACACGGCCTCCGGAATGCTTTAGATGCTGCCTGCTTCCGTCCTCAATTTTCTAACCTGAATCATAGCAGTGTCTTGTGCATGTAATGGGAATGTTTCTCCATTCAGTGTCACAATCCTTCTCTGAAAACTCAGGTAGAAGTCATATTTTCGGAGGACATAACGTTGTCCTCTATTTCTGCCACTAGCACGCAATGTTTTCCCACTTTGATGTTGATGTAACGTTCACCCCTGACTACCACTTGTTCTCCTGTGGCGGTACGGAGTTTCCATTGGATTGGTAAAGGTTTACTGGGCTTGGTCAATATTTTGGGCCTTATAATTGTTAATAAACAAAAAGAAAACACACTGGTATTTTCGAATTACAAATTTATTATAAGATGGTCTCTTTGAGAATGACATCGCAGTCGAAACAATTGTAAGAGACCATCTTATAATAAATTTGTAATTCGAAAATACCAGTGTGTTTTCTTTTTGTTTATTAAAATGTTTTACAAATATCCAACCGCAGAATCCATCAAACTTATAATTGTTCTTTTTATTCCAGTATCCAACACAAATGAGCACTGCTTCCCGTTTACTAGTCCAGTGAGAAAAAGGCTTTCAGTCCGGCCTTTCATTGTCTTCGTCACTACTACTAAACCTGAAGCCTCCTGTCCCGGAACCGACATTTGCCCCGCCGCGTCATCCCTGATTATTTCCCGAAGTTTTCGGTTCGCACTCCTGAGCCTCTTTTTAGCTCTTGCAAGCGCTTCTTACATGTTCCAGTTTTCCGCAGTTCCAGTATCTAATTGGTCTCGGTTTCCGAATCATTTCTTTCAGACTCTTATCATCTCGGCCATCATGCGCCTCCTTCAACTCGCGCACACTGCCTCGCCTTTGTGACGCCTGTTTGACGACGTCATACTCCAACACCTGAGCCAACGTGTCGGCAAGAGTTTTGGGTCTGTCTAATCGAAGTCGCTGTTGCATATCATCATCCTTCAACCCATCGATGAATGAGTCAACAGCCAACCTTTCCAAGATGTCATCGGGTGTATTTGTATAGGCAAGATGGACCAGTCAGGCAATATTTGCCTCGTACTCCTGTAAGTTTTCTCCTGCCTTTTGACGTCGATTTCTTAGTTGCACATGGCTAATGCTTGGCATATGTGGCTGGTCGCACCACATTTCCATTTTTTGTAACAGGTGACCGTAGTCATTCAATTTTTCTGTTGATATTGTATCTAAAATTCCTTCCGCGTCACCGTATAAGACGCAAACCAACTCAGATGCCTTATTTTCCGGTGTCCATGCATTAGACTTTGCGGTCGTCTTAAATTTCTTGAAGAAGGTAGTCGTAGTCCATGATGACTTACCAACGAATTTAGGTGATTTTTTGTGTGCCTTTGTTGAAACAATATGTCCAAGCTCCTGTTTGATGATTTCTTCGGAAATGGTTAAGCTATCTCTCTTTTCTGGAAACTTATTGATTTCACCAGGTATATTCGTATTTAATAATCATTCCTCTATTTCTCTAATTTTCGATTCCAGCTCTTATTTTGTTTTGGATAATTTCTCATTTAATTCGTCTAATTTTTTTTAAGTTTTCTTTTAATTTTTCTTCAAATTTCTCTAAATTTTCTTTTAATTTTTCTTCAAATTCCTTTGAATTTTCTTTTAATTTCTCTTCCATTCCTTTGAATTTTTTTCGGGTTCATCTTCAAACTCATACGTGTCGGGATCGAAACCTTTCCATATGAATGCCTCCTTGAGCCGCCTCTGTAGGTTGCTCTTGTTACCAAATGTATCTTCTTCTTGTTCCTCTAGCTCATTTTTCAGTTCGGTGACTTTTAATTCTAACAACTTTTTGGGTATTTTGTTGATTTATTATTTCCTTCTTTTACTAGAAAATTATCTTCTCTATGGTTCCTCCAAACCCCACACTTGATACCAATTATAACGAATAACAATTATTTATTTACAGCTATTTATTTAATCACTTAAGACACTACTAACAAACTTAAACTACTTATTTATCTAACAAACAATAGTGCACTTTATTCATATCACTTTCTATCTCGCCGTTGAATATTTATATTACGCGTCCGGAAATCAACTGTGTCTAACCCAGAGACGAAGGTATTTATTTACCGAAAGAAATTACTAGAAAACACAGAAGATTTTAGAGCGTCCGGTATCGATCGCTCTTGACATCAAACGTGCCGCCTTCGCGTGCGTCAGCGCTAATCGATTCATCGTACACACGTATACGTTCGCTATAATATTCTCCGTATTTTTATCCTCTAAGGTGCTAACCGAGTATTCTACCACTGAACTAACTAGATGCTTTAAAATAAGACCATCAATAATCATAGAATTTTGGACGAAGCTCATCCAAATTACCGACACAGGAGTCTAATGCTAAATGCGAAATGTTTCTTGTATGATTATTTGACTATACATACATGATTTTTTTTAAGTAATTGATTATTGGATCAGTGGTATAAATGGTCCCTTGGAACACAAGCGCCTCTGGTTTTGTTCACGATTGATGTAATGCCTTTTTTCCTGTTTTATTAATTTATGTATATTTTTTTAAGGTTAGGTTATAGTTGGATTAGGTTGCCCTGATTTGAAGTTCAATCTTACAGTTCATTCATTATTCTGTACAAATGTTTTGCTACTGCCTTGATGAAGAGATTCATAAAATTTTACATATTCGGTTAAACATTTTCCTCGCCTGTACATAAACCATTCTCTAAAATATATTTCTTTCAATATTGTATGGCGTAAGCGTTATTAAAAAAAATTAATAGTGTTGTTTTTCAAACTACTCTAACTTCTAATAATTAATTTAATACAAATGTATACAAACATTTTCTTAATCCCATTGTTTACAAAATTGTGTAGAATTATTTTTCTTCTATCTCAAATAGTTTTCGAGTTATTGCGAATTTTAAAACAATGCTATTTTTCTAGCAATAATTTCATAGACTTTTACTCAAAAACAAATACATTTTGTTTTAATCATCGCTAAAATATATTTAAGGGTTGATAAACTGATGAGAATAGGTATCATTAACGGTAATTAAATTTAGTACACATACCATATGCAAGGATTTTCCAAAGTTATATTTGAAGATGTTATTAGTGTCACATTGTAATTGTAACTTACTAGGTTTTTATAGTTAAACGGTATTATTTTCTTCCGAATAATATGTTCTAATGATATTTAAAACAAGTAAGTAGTATCTGTTTTTAATTTTTTCAAAATTCGGATTAACACTCTAACTATTAGAGATTATAATTAGGACAAAATAGTTTTATACAATTTGTAGAGAATTAAGTTTGATACTAAAAGGTTTGAATCTGTCTTTTTGTGAAATTAATCGTTTTGGAGTTACTTGGAAAACAAACATATTATTATTTTTTTTCAAAGTGAAGCTCACACTACAATTTTGAAGAAAACAAATATGTTATAGAGTAGTGTAGATAGATGTTTAATGGTGTGCTGATTAATTATTTCAGAAAAATAAATAATTTTCGATTTTATTTATGGATACCGTGGGTGTTTGAAACTTTTATTATTTTTATAGATTAATTCTAGTCATATTTACAACACACATTTTTTCAAATCAATAGATTAAGCCAACCAGAATATTTAAATTTTTAGTTAATAAAAAAACCCTCGAAAACCGTTGGATAAATATGACTCATAAAATTTCACGGAATATTATTTTATTATAATCACTTATACCCTCCAGAGAACTTATCTGATATTTACCCTGCTACTGCCTTTATTTAAAAATCTTTGACATACGTTTCGACTATTACGGCATATTATTATGTACCATTATTAATTATATACTTAATATAAGATTAATTCGTACATTCACAATTTTGTTTCTCAATGAGGAAGTTTTGATAATCGCAACTTAAGTTTTCTATCATTTCCTTAACAGCTTCTTTAAAAATTTGCTCTGAAACTACAGAATCGATTACACATTTGGGTTGAGATGGACGTTGAGGCACAATCTCTTGTAATCTTAAACAGTTCCGTTAAGTATATAATTATAATACAATTAAAAACCGATATTGTTATCTATCTCACCTATTTGAAAGATCTTCTACATTTCTCGGAAGAAATATTGGCTTCAACAATTCTATTTCGACAATAATAAACGTTTGCCGACCCAAATCATCATAAATAGGAAAACTAGGTTCAGGTGGAGGTGGTGGAGGGGGTGGCAAAAGCTTAAAATAGATTAATATATTGTAATACTTATTTTATTATTAATTTAAATTTTACTTTGTTTAAATTCGTTTTTTCTGATGGCCCATCACCAGCACCGCCCTTTTTCGAGCCACCCTTTTTCGAGCCACCCTTTTTTGAACTACCTTTCGAACTACGGCTACCTCCTTTACTCTTGCCTCCCTTATACACCACTGGTGTCGGTGGTACTTCCGGAGGCTTGGGAATAAAAAATGAGTCTCTTACATTCGTCGCAGATTCAAATTCAACGCTTTGATACGAGCGCAAAGGACACACTACCCGGACTTTGTTAACTTTACCCAAAAATTAATTAATACCATTAAGTAATAAAAACAATCTGCTATTTTAAAATATTGAAACTGTACCTCCCGGATAAAGCAAACTTGATACATCTATAAAGGTCATGAAGTGAAAAAATTCTGAAAAACTGTCCTGAGCGTCGACAGTTTGTGAACTTTTTCCTTTTTCTTTACCCTTGTCTTTTGCTCCTTTCTTAACTGGTTTTTCAGCCACACTCTTTGATTAAATAGAATATAAAATAATACGATACATTTTATAAGTCACTTTTTTAAGTCCTTTTACCTGATCTACTTTCGGCGTTATTAAAAATTCTAAGCCAATTTTTCTAAATCTTTTGACGTATTCATTAAAAAGATTGGTACCGTCCGTTTTTAAAAAGAATCTCTTTAAAATATTCCATTCTATTTTAGGAACATCTTTGTTCAAGTAATCATCCAAATCATTATCCATACTATTCCTGACTGTTCGACATTCTCTATCGATCCTAATTATTTAATTTAAAATTGTCAAATCGTAGACTCTATTATAAAAATTAATGAATAAATTATGATACCTGTATTTTGTTGGCTCCAGATAAATATCTTCGGTTGTTATCGGAGGCCAATATTTTATTCTTTCTCTGTCCAATATATTTGATACCTTGCCTCCAATAGATACAAATGGTTCCAATTTCTGTACAGTAGGTATTTGATAAGATAAGAAAAAAAGCAATAACAATAATTATCACCTACCTCTTCTCTCATAATATGTGTACATATTTTATATTCCATGTTTGTCATTATTATACTCGGTAAATTATAAGCTGCTTCTAAAGTTAAATTTACAACGTTCGTTTTTTTTTCCTCAGTATACCAAGGTGAATCAACAATAACAGTTACCGTAAGAGTAGGCAAACAATCTTTTGGGATCATACTATCATCGTTCATACCGTCCGGTTGACGAAGTATTATCTTTTCAGAAAACTCTTCCTTTCCGAGGAACAAAGGTAAAAGGTCAAGACTACCATAACCAACTTCCTGCGGACCTGAAGGAGGCTTCAAACTGACCGTATCTTTACTACTAGCACTTTTACTGCTTTTCTTCGATGTTTTACTACCTGAAATTTTATTATGTTATAAAAGACTAAGTATGATGAAGAGGCTTAGGCTTTCACGGCCGGCGTTATTTCAATAATACTTGTTATTCGGGCTTGATGGCCGTAGTCTACGATTGTTCTTCCTTCGATGAGAACACCGATGCAATTGTTTATCCAACGTTTCGCCAACTGCTGTGGTTGGCATCCTTACGGAACGTAGGAAGTGCGTAGATTCCATCGGTGTGGTTGTACTAAGACTCAGTACAACCTCAGAGTACTCAGTCTCAGTACAATGGATGGAATTTGCGCGCTCGCTACGTTCCCTGAGAATGACAACCACAACAGTTGGCGAAGCGTTGGATAAACAATTCCATCGGTGTTCTCACCTAGACCACGACCATCAAGCCCGAATAACAAGTATTAATCAAATACTAAGTATGTTGATACTTACTATAAATTTGAATAAAAAATCAATCACGAATTTATTTATATGGCAACTCGTAATAATAATAAGCAATTCTTGATAGATACACCTCGTTTATATTATATCTAGTTATGGAAATTTACTGATATCTGCTACCGAAACTGCCTATGGCGTGCTGATGAGATCTAATAAAATCGAAATCGCGATCTACGTCTGATACTTCCGATAAATAATTCATCAAGAAGAGGTCAATAACTTATACTGTTCGTACCTCTTTTATCTTTGCTTCCTTTTTTGCCTTTTTCTTTTTTATCGTCTTTTTTTCCTTTCCCTTTCTTTTTAACGTCACGCAATAGAGTGGTGCGATCAATTTTCTCATCTTGTAACATATCTGAAAGATTTGCAGCACTCTCTACACATGTAATAATCGGTTCTTCAACTACTTCAGGAACATTTTGGACATTTAATTGTGCATAAAGTTCCGGATCCATAATACCAGGATGTTCTATTACCGTAACTAAAATAATTAGTCCAATTGGTTTTCCTTCAAAAATTTATAATTAAATTATTTCCGTCGCTTACATTTTACTGGATATGATATCAAATTGTCCATATCGAGTTTAGAATTTAAATTGGTTGACAAAGTATAAACTTTATCTATTTCTAAGTAATCGTCATCGGTTACTGGTATCCTTGGAGATTCCCAAGGATCCAATTTCAAATATTGCGCCTTAATTACTACATCAGTTGCTGAATATATCGGTTTCTGTAATTTTTTGATTAAAAAATGAAAGATAACCTGTAATCTTAATAATGTTACGTAATCATTGAACATCAAACTTACAAGGTGTTCGCAACAATTAATTTTAATTATTATATTTGCTATTAGTTCGGGAAGCGTTATTACATCATCAGGAATTGCTTCAGGAGACTCGGCTTTTTGTCTGACCTACAATAAACATTCATATATATTTAAAATATCTATGTTTTTCAATATTTATCGATAAAAAAAACTTACTTTTGCCTTTTTCTCTTTTGGCATTGTTTTTATATTTCTAACGCCAAATATCAAATAGAATTATTTTGATTGACATAAAAATAACGTGTACCCACTTTAAAAAAGGGTAATAAAGAGCGTAGAATTTAGGCTTTCACGGCCGGCATCATCTAATGAATTGATGTCTTTCGGGCTGGTATACATTTATTAGGTAATAAAGAACATAAGATGAAGCTGCGATTCTAAAATGACCGCATGAAAGCCAGATGCAATTGACGAACCGACTCTGTTGGTTTCAATGAAAGGAGAAAGTGTGGAAAGAAAAAAAAATTGTCTTCCATTCCCACCAGCTACTCGTGCTGGTGGGTAGACAGTCCCTCCGACCTACAATGTAGTGTAAAGCCGGAGGGTAGGGCGTAAGGCCTTCTTCAGCTTCCACACATTCAGGAATCGTGGTAATGGGTGGGAAGTGTGGTTAAGAAGAGAAAGATGACACGGGCAAAATGAAGACAGAGGAGGAGTGAAATATTACTGATCCAGCATTTGCCTAAGTGATCTAAGGAAACCACACAAAAATTGGACCAGAGCAGCCGGGGCCCGAATTCGAACCAATGACCTACCGAGTGCTAAGCAGTAATCTATAACACTGAACCACGCCGCTCAGTGGAAAGTCAGGTTGCCCGAAACTATAATTAGCTTGGAATAACCCTTGCACCGTGATTTGACGCATCAAGGACGTTATCTATCGAATTCAGAACCTTGACCGCCTTTCTCCTTACAGAGGCAACATCACTGATCGAGACGATCAATTTTTTTTTTAAACAAAACTAATGGACGCACAATTACATTACGAATATATTTAAAACGCGCAAACAATGCACGCAATGTATTGGTAAAGTTTAAATAAGTGAATTATTTAAAACAGGTGAAAGATTCACACCCCTATTTTCAGTGGCATAGTTAAGCATGGACGACCAGCGATGGCCCCGAGCCTTTGGGGGCCTCACAAAAAAATCGTACGAGTCAGTAGTATTTATCCAGAGTCGCCTAATATTCTGAAAACACTAAATATTGTGGGGTTCCCCGTTCAAAAAACTCACATCCAGGCCAAAAACTGATATCTATCTACGTTCGGTTTAGTTATACTGCTGCCTGTTTTTAACTCCTGGCGCCACTGACCACTATACACATTCACATAATTAAATTAAAAACACTCACCTTATTCACTTTAATTACTACCACGGCACTACAGTTCATTACCACTAAAATTAAAACAGATTTTAGGCTTTCACGGCCGGCGTCCATTGAAAGATGTGGAATTTTCCGGGCTATTCTGCTGTGGTCCTCCCTTCCTCTTCTGCTGCTAGACGTTTCACCAACCCTGACTGCTGGCATCCTTAGTAGATTCCAACCGCTGTCGTTGTTGGTTTCTTTTGCTGAGACTGAACTGTCCGCTTTTTTGTTTGTTTTAATTTAACTCGAGGTGGGAAAACCTTACATAGGCACCCCCTGAAGGGGGGTAGTGTCAGATTCTTACTGACTAAAAACCCACCTCGAGTGGGCATTATCAACCCGAAGATTTTAACATCCCCAGGGTAGATGCGGAGAGGTTGTGATAGGGAAGTGTATTGAGGAGAGGTCAGAGTGGTGGGAGTGTTGGGGGGAGGGTTCGAAGAGTCGGTGGCCCACCTCTGATATGAAGGGTGGGCACTCGCGCTAAACAACGAAAGAACTGTCCGCGTTCGAGTCGTGCGTTTTATACCTCTTTCGGTGGGCGTTTCCTGTTCGGACATCACGAGAGCCATACGTCCACGTCATGACCAAACCACGGCACTACAAAAAGAAGTAAGCAGCCAAAACAAGAAATACAAAACATTTCTAGCGTATATTCAGGGCGTCACCGACAGAATAGCGAAAATACTTCAGAAGAAAGAGATTCGTTACATCTTTGCACCTACAGCGATGATTCGAAGCCTTCTCAGACCAGTGACGCAGACCATGGATCCCTTTCATACCGCAGGAGTATACAAATTTCCATGTGAGTGTGGAAAATCTACATTGGTTAGACTAGCTGTACCATTAGAACACGCGAACGGGAATACAAACGGCATATATAAAAGACTACAACAACCAGATAAATCTGCTGTAGCAGAACACGCACTTACGGAGGGCCATCGAATACGGTTGGACTGCACTCAAGTCTTGGCCAAACTTCAGGGACACCATCGTCTGATCACACAGGAAGCAGTGGAGATCCAACAGCACCCCAACAACTTCAAACGTGACGACGGCTTTCGGCTTAACAAGGCGTGGTTACCAGTTTTGAAAGACAAGAGCGCTCTATCCCCACCACTACCGCAGACCGAACAGGAAACGCCCATCGAAAAAGGTATAAAACGCACAACTCGAACGCGGACAGTTCGGACCTCTCCGCATCTACCCTGGGGATGTTAAAACCTTCAGGTTTGTAATCCCCACTCAAGGTGGGTTTTTAGTCAGTAATAATCTGACACTACCCCCCCCCCTTCGGGGGGTGGCTATGCAAGATTTTCCCACCTCGAGTTAAATCTAAATAAAAAAAAGGAGACAGTTCAGTCTCAGCTAAAGAAACCAGCAACAACAGCGGTTGGAATCTACTGAGGATGCCAGCAGTCAGGACCACGGCAGAATAGCCCGGAAAATTCCACATCATTCACTTGTTTTATGCGGACATAATAAACGCAATACTAGTTCAAAAAATGCTAACTTTAGGCATTTATTATTATATTATTATATGAATGTTTGATGAGGGTTTTATTAATAATTATTAGTATTTAATCTAAACAATCAAGGGTGGGCAATGAAGACAGAGTCGTCGAACATTCATTTATTATAAATTGCTAAATTGCGCATATGTTGCTAGCACTCATCTAAAATTAAGTTATATCAACAAAACATATACCATCGTTTGACTGAAGAGGGCTGAAAAGCCCTATAACGGGCTGAGAGAGAGGTTTTAGTCGGTAGGCGCTCATTTCAGATTGAATCCGATACTACCCGGTCGCACGGGCGGCCGGGTGTCTTGAAGAAAAAAAAATCTTAATGAGTCTCTTTTATATTCATTTATTCTATTACCACAGTCGCCAATTTCTACTATAAACATATTCTAAGCCGCAGTCCTAGTCTGTGGCTGCAGTATATATTGGAACACAGCTGACATTAGCAAATGACATTTTCTATGGATTAATTATGTTAACCTCATAACCTTAAAAATCATTATCAAAATTATAAAAATGTAAAATATAACAGTTATTTCCCTTATTCAAAGTGTGTTTTAATTAAAAAAATAATAAAAGCTAAATTCTAAAATGCAAGACGAAAAACTAAATGATTGGTTTGACATAAATTCGATTATAAATGCATTTGAGTGCGATGCTTTTCAAAAAACATTTGGTAGTTGCAGAAGAGCTGATATTATCTCTAAGGCTGGATTATCCAATCAATTGGATGATGTTATTTTCTGGTTAAATAATGGCTTTACTCCAATGACTCTTACTACTTTAGAATACTGCACTTTAGAAGAGATACAGGACTGTCTAAGCAAGATTGCTTACATCTTGAAAAAATTCAGTGACATAAAAAATGTGTTTCAAAATGCATCGAAAAACAACCGAGAGAAAGATAATTCACCTTACATCCTTGATTGTAAAGGGTGCAATCAAAATGTAGAAATTCCAAAAGGTGTAAATTTTTGGACTGCTCTTCAAAATCATGAACATATTGAAGAGGCCTTAGCTTTTATGAAAAATATGAAAGACTCAATTAATTCAACCTCGCATAATAGTCAACGATATAATGAAAGTAATTTAGTTTTTGATGAAGTAAATCAGCAGAACAAAGAAAACAATATTTTTTTGCAACAAATTAACCGATGTATAGTAAGAAGATCAGTAAATGAAAAATTTCAGTTGGATAATGAAGAAAAAGACTGTAATCAAATTATCAATACTGAAAATAAGCAGTACATGGCATACGATGATGGAAATTTTATATTCAGATTTAATATTGACTATGACGAACAAATTAAAAAACAAATCTACCCAAGAAGTTTATTGGATAGGGTACTAAGAAACATAATTTAATGTAAACTGTTTATTACAAAAGTTTTAATTCTTTAGGTCAAGAAAATTGATTTAGTTAAAGTATACACAGTACAAAGAAGGGGTCCTGAATGTGTCTTCTGCTTACTTTGTCAACGTGAAGTACCATTTCATTCTACTTTTAAAGCTGTTTTTGAACATGCATCAGGTCATAAACATACTTTAAATGCAAAGAAGAAGAAACTAATAGATGCTTTAAAAAAATATCATGAGATATGGATGAGACAAGACTTGGAGTACCAATCACATCAGACACATTTTTTGCCATATACAGTTGAAATGACCAGCTGTCTTCTATGCTATCAATTTGTCCATTACAATAACTTGATAACCCATATTGAGGATAAAGGTCACAAGAGTTCAATTCTACAACTGCAAAGTGGAAAAAGAAGGAACATTGTGTATTTGAGTGAATTACAAATCTCTGTCTATAGGCATGAAAATGTATGTTTTTACTTCTTTTCAATTGTTAAAACATTTAATTTGTTTTATTTTATCTTTACATAGAATGGATTTGACCAAGTAGATGAATCTAATCAAAATTCAGAACGTTTACATGGAAGAATTCAAGCTCCTGATGAAGATACTGCTTCTGAGAGTGAAAGTTCATCATCAGTAAATATAAGAAATACAAATTGTGAAAATTGTAACAATGCTGAAGCATCTCCCATTGAAAATAGTTTAATTGTTAATAACTTACCCAATAAGGCAAAACATTTAGTAGTTAAGGCAATTCTTAAAAATGACAGTAAAGATATCGGAGATTTGCTAGAAAATCGTTATTTGAACCATCTCAATGTCATCAAACAAGAAACCAACATTATTACCTGCACAACATGTAAAGTTAGTTTTAACTTAAATTTGACTCAACTGCATCAGCATATATTAAGTCAAATTCATAAAAACCTAACTGGAATACCTATATCGTCATACAGATATCACTGTGACATTTGCAGTACTATTTTCCGGAGGCAGGAACATTGGACTGAACATTTGAAACAAGTACTACACCAGGAAAGGTAAAAAATCACTAATATTGGTTTAAATTTTTATCTTGTAAATGTGGCATTCACATTAAAAAGATACTTATACACTTACTTATAACTTACAAAATATATGTATGTACTTTTTTTGAAGATGTCGAAAAGTGGAATCACTAAGAAAAAGTGCCTTAGTAGAATATGAATGTAAAACATGCAGAGTTGTAATATTTGGCGACGAAATTTCAAAGCAAACGCATGAACAACTAAAAGTGCGCAAATTGAGAGAGAAAGGTAATTATTTATTTGTACTTATGCCTGCGAAATTGTATATACTCAATAAATAAATAAACTAAAAACTAGACAAAATTTTTAACAGAAATGTTTCCATAGAAACGCTATGTCAAAATTTTTTGTACTTAGCAAACAATTAAAATCTCCAGAGTGTTAACATAGTAATAATTATTAATAAGATGTATTTTAAAGAAGGTATTAATTATAACATTTCTATAGTAAAAGGATTATTTGACGATAATATTGATAAAATCCGATCTTTTCAGATATCGTTTTAAACGAAAAAGCAAAATTGTTGCTACAATCGGAGGCACATATTTTAAAAGAATCGAGTAAAATGATTGTGGCCGCCTCAAAAGTCTTAGACCATCTCGAAGAGGTAAATTACTGTTGTGCACGAATAGAACAGGTACTTTCTGAGGAACTGCGAACAAAATGCAAAGCTTATCCTTTCGGATCGCGCATCTCAGGACTTACAAGTGACGAAGTAAGTTGCACAACTTTTTTCGGAGAATACTAAATTAGTTTTAAAATATTTTTATTTACTTTTTATTTTAACTTGACAACGTCTCACTCCACGGGTCTGCATATATGAAAAGTTTGAGTTACGAAAGTTCTTCATTTCATTTCTCGCAAACTATTCTAGTGCTATATTCAAAATTCTTCAACTCAGACCTCAGCCAAATACCCCCACTTTACGTTTTGTGCATTTTCTCAAGTCTCGCCCACCATCAGCTCACTTGGAAAATAAACATCTTGACTGATTTGAGATATTTTGGTATCATTTTGTTCGAAAATAATAAATGCAAGACAAACATAAAAAAAACCCCGATTTTTTTCTGTTTATAGAATAGTGATTTGGATGTATTTGTCGATCTTGGTGGTATGTACAATGGCGCATTTTTTCAAGATGCAAAACATCAAGAAGAACTAGTAAAAAGATGCGCAAAAGTGTTCCGTAAACAGTCACCGGAATTCACGGACATAAACTCTATACCCACAGCACGCACCCCTATCGTTCAGGTCTATCACAAGGTAACTAACATCGATTGCGATCTGTCCTTCAAGAACGGGCTTAGTGTCGAAAACACCAAATTTTTAAAGTAAGTAATAATTAAATTTATATAATTACATTACATATATGTAATAACTACAATTCTTAACTACAGAACAGAATTTCTATGAATTTTATGAATACTCTTATTTTTTCTTCTTCTGTATTCGTCTTACTATTACTGCAAACGAAATGAGCTGTTACAAATAAATTTAAAAAAATGTTATGCTCATACATTCATTTTTTTACAGGTTCTGTGTTCTAGTCCAACCAGCTGCGCAATCACTCATTTTGTATCTAAAAGAATGGTCAAAGGCCACAAAAATGAACGAACGCATTACGACATATGCGGTGGCAATGATGGCGATATTTTTCTTACAAATGAACGGTTATTTGCTACCCGTCGAAATATTGAAACGTCTCATGAGTAATGCAGTAGTTCAAATAGACGGTAAATTTCGTGTTTATAATTATTTGTCGAAAGTTGCTAAACACCTGCCAGCGGAATTACATATTGTAAGAATAGGTAATATTTAAGTAAATTCTGTCCATACTTTCCAATATGCACAAGCGCAGCGGAATAATACTATAAATTTTACAATACTGTCTCATTTTTATTGAGAAATGCCAAATATGCTCGAGTCTTGTGATGAACGTAAACATGAACATATAATCTCCCCAAAAAAATCAAATGTTTACCATATGGGCGGTCAGGATTCTATTCCCGGCTGATGCAATTTCTTTTTTCTTTTTTTTAATTCGTATTAGGTAAAATAAAATGACACAATTATATATTATATTTGTGTTATATATTAAAATTGAAGTTCTTTTTAATGTTATAAGCTTCTTGAAGGTTATGTTATGTTTAGTGTAGGTTGCCCTAATAAAAAAATTGTTTATTAATTTTCTGCTAATTTCCATTTTCTTTTTAATGTTATGCACCTCTTGAAGGTTAGGTTATGGTTAGTATAGGTATAGGAATACTATCAACTGATGTTTTTTTTTGTTTTCGGAGAAGAGGGGAAATCTTCGAAAGACACCCAGCCGTCCGTACGACTGGGCAGTGTAGGATTCCCTCTGAGCAAGGACCTACCAACTAAAACCCCTCTACCTCAGGCCGTTATAGGACCGTTTGATTAAGTCCTGTTCGGCCGTATGTGATGTAACTTATTATGTGTTTTTAATTTTTGTTGAAAGAAATGTGTATGTGTGTGATGTAAGGCGAAATTGTAAAATATAGAGTATTAAATATTTAATTGTTGAGGCATTTACTTGTTGAAACTTATGATATAATATAGACGATGAAAAATACACAAATAAATTTCAAAAACACAATTTATTTGATCACTACGATCGTTTCACCACACTGTGGCTTCATCTGGTGAAGGCAGAAGAAGAAGATTGTATGTCTTCACCTGAAAAAGCCACAGTGTGGTGAAACGATCGTAGTGATCAAATAAACTGTGTTTTTGAAACTTATTTGTGTATTTTTCATCGTCTTTATTATAGAGTATTATTTCACTGCGCTTGCGCATACTGGCGATTATGGATTGAATTTACCTAAATAAGGGCATGAATCCGTCGTTCTTGCATAAACGATTAAAACAACGGTGAACTTTAAAACACAGTTCTATTCCTTCCAGCGGACTTTTTTCTTACAATAGGTTATTCCACCAGCGGACAATTAGCTACAGCTTTATTTTTAACATGCCGAAAACACTTCTCGAGTATTGCTTTTAGGATGGGAAGCGATAGATCTTTCTGATCCGTTTCACCAACTCTCGCAGATCCCTAAAAATAATATGACCGTACACATAAAAACTTTATTAATGAATTTCTTCGAATTTTATGCGTCTTTCGATTTCAAAAAAATGGTAAGACTTAAATGAAACAAAAGAGGTGCAAATTTTATTCATTTTTTTACTGTTTCAGGTCGTTTGCCCATTACTGGGCAAACCTGTTCCTAAAGCTTCTTTCACAGACAAGCCGAATGGCGAATGTTTACCTGCAGAAATGTTACCGTATATTGCCAAACTAAAAAGTTCCGAAGATGCGGAAGTGTTTCGAGCTCTTTCACCCTTATGTATCCAAGATCCGTTTGACTTGTCCCACAACTTAACTAAAGCATGTAGTAATGATACAGCGGCAAAATTGAAAAAACTTTTCTCCCTATCCCACAAGTATCTTCAACAACAGACAACATAATGTGCAGAGAAGAGATCGCCAAATTTTTACGGTATTTTTCATTTTTTTTTTTCTATTAATTTTCGTTAGTTTATTTAATGGGATATGTTATTTATAAGAAGTAGCGTAAAATCGATCTCAACCGATATAGGAATGACTACAAATCTATAACTTCTAAGTACTATGCAATTAAACGGTTTTGGTTTACTATCAAGAGTTTTGTTATGTGTTTTTGATTTTATTCCGTTTATATTCAGCAAACATGTATATTTTTTATTTGGTTTATAAAGTTTACTTTGTGTGTTCGTTGTTTCATTGACAAAAATAAGATTTTTCTTATTTAAATTAACATTCATTGAGGAACACATCACAGTCTAATTGATTTGTAGCTTGAAACGTTTTGTTTCAAATTTATTAAATGCTTTTAATTTTTTGTAATGATTGTCTAATTAGTGTAGTTGATTATTCATTTTAAAATTAACACGAGCTACTTTTAAAAATAAATGTCCTATCGAATTTTGAAAAGAGCTCAAACTGGTTTAAATTCATTTTAAGGTTGCTATTACTTTTATTATTATCTCATAACGTCATAACGTATTCATTTGAAACAATAATATTGCTTCGGTAAAAACAAAAATAAAGTTTACGAATACTTACGAGTTATATATGTATATAGTTAATTTACGATGTAAAATTAGGTAATTAAAAAGTTTACAATAAATTAGTGTTTTTGTTTTGTATGATTACATATTTTTCAAAAATGAAATAATATACAGGTTGAGTCATTTATCTTAATATAATCTATTGATTCTACTTGTACTTGATGGAAGTTCATATTAAGAAATTCAATGAAACACTTTATTAACTTTCCACAATTATTTTATTCTTGACAATTGTTTCGCCACGGTGTGGCTTCTTCAGAAGATACATAAATTCTTAAAACTAATGAAGACATATCTCATATATATATATATATATATATATATACCTAAATGCTTAAATTAAAGAGGGGGTGACAAATGTAAATTTAGTAAAGGGGAATTGCTTAATTCTAATTGTTCATTCGGTAATATATTACTATGTTTGTATTTGTTAATTTCCATAATGTCCAACATATTAAGTTTAAAACCTTTACATTCAGTATGCAAAATAGTAAATTCTGTATTAAAAATATGTTTTTCATTAATTACGTGTGATGAATAGTTAGAATCATTTTTGAGTTGTTTAAATGATTTAAAATGTTCATTTATTCTTTTTTCGAATGATCTCCCTGTTTGCCCAATGTAAAATTTGTTACAAGACCCACATTCTAATTTATATACTCCGGACGTACTTTTTTTAAGTGTTTTATCTTTATTGTTTTTGATTATTTTAGATAAAGTGTTGTTCGTTTTAAAAGCAGTCTTTATATTTATATTGTTCAAAACTCTTTCAAATTTACTGAAGGTTTACCGAAATATGTAATAATCTGAAATTTATAATTGTCTTTAATGTTTGTTGGAAAAATATTTTTTATACAATTTTTATATTTAATTTTATTTAAAAGTATGTTAATAATATTTGGATCATAGTTATTCTTAAACGCAAAATGTTTAATAATATTAAGTTCTTTGGTGTAATTAATTTTGTTCGTAGGTGTTCTAGTGAGTCTATATAACATGAAATAAAATGCTGAATATTTATGTTGTTGTGGGTGAAAAGATGCATTATTAATAATTACATCGGTATGTGTGGGTTTGTGGTATATAGTGAACGTGTGTTTATTATTTATTCTAGAAATAGTTAAATCCAGGAAATTTAAATTGTTATTATGTTCTATTTCAGTAGTGAATTTAATTTTAGGATGTAAATCATTTATTTGTTGTAGAAATGATTATATAGTCTAGGGTAGGGCGTGAGACCCTCTTCAGCTTCCTTTCAGGAATCGTGGGAATGGGTAGGTGGTGTGGTTAGGGAGAGAAAGATGAGGCGGACGAAATCACAGATTAGAGAGGAAATGAAGACAGAAGAGAAGTGAAAGATTATCTGTGGAATATTACTGCTCCAACATTTGCCTAAGTGATTCAATCAAGAAAATCATAGAAAACTTGGCCCAGAACAGTCTGACTCGGATTCGATCCGGTGACTTTCCGAAGGTGCCAAACAATGAACTAGAGCAGTAGACCACATTGCTTGGTGCAAGTTTTTAACAATGCAATAAATAAACCATCTTTTTAAATAATTCCTTAATCAAAAGCACAACATGATAATTAGGACTCGGTTGTTTAAGAACATTTTCCACTTTACTAAGAACTTCCTAACTTTTTAAGATGCGAACTATTTTATAATCCGGAATAATATAATGAACCGGCTAATTTTGACTCTTTTGCGACCAACAAGCCCCACTGTACCTTTCTCTAACAATTTTTAACTCTTGTTGTAAGTTCAGTGAGGCCCTTTGTTCACGTACATTTGATTTCTATTTCGTTAAACGAAGGAACTCCTTTGAGGCCTAGGAATACTTATGCCCCACTTCCCCCCTAACCCGGCTCTGACCCAAGAATCAATTATTAAACAAAGGTGAGGAATGCATTGAATTGCAAACTACTGAAAACTATACAATTTTAGGGATAAGTATTGAAAATAAGTCAGAGGTTGATGTTATGCAATTAGATGAGTCGTTAAATGGAGATGATAAATATAACTTAAAAAAATTGTTAAATAAGTGGAAATGCTGTTTTGCCAACATTACATAAGTTGGGTGAAGTATAGCTGTCACACCCAAAGGAGCCACAAATATACCCGATTGCCGAATGAGATTAAAAAAGAGTATATAGAAGTATAGTCAGGTTATGGTTGCCCTCCTAGACTATATATATATGGTTGCCCTAGGTTTTTGTTTTCATTTTGACTAGTTTTGCTGAATAATGTCCTTTTTAAGTAAATTTGGCTCCTCTAGGTATGAAGGCTAGGTTCTTGTGTCAATCATATGATTGATTTCAATATTTCAATCTATGGTTAAACTAACCTCAAACAAAGATAAATATTATTGGTGCGATGGTTTACAATAAATTTGCAATAATCTCTTAGTTTGTACACTACAATTAAAGTGTTTAAGTAAAAATAAGAACTAAGTAATTAAAGTAACCTCTCGAGTTGTAATTGTTATTTTTGTGAAACTAGTTACGTGGAAAATTCAAAATGCCCCGTGCAGAAGTTGGAACTCCGAAGTATATTGCTAATAAAATGAAAGCAAAGGGTCTTCAGAAATTAAGATGGTATTGCCAGATGTGCCAGAAACAATGCAGAGATGAAAACGGTTTCAAATGCCACACTATGTCTGAATCTCATCAACGGCAACTTCTTCTATTTGCTGATAATGCTAAGAAATACATGGACGAATTTTCGTATGACTTTGCTAAAGGATATTTGGATATTTTAAGGAGGCAGTTTGGAACTAAGCGTGTAAATGCAAACAGAGTGTATCAGGAATATATTTCGGACAGAAACCATTTACACATGAACTCTACAAGATGGGTCACTCTAACAGGTTTTGTTAAATGGCTTGGAAGAACCGGAAAATGTATAGTTGATGAAACAGAAAAAGGTTGGTTTATTACTTATATTGATAGAGATCCAGAAACAATAGCTGCTGAAGAAAGAAGAAACAAAAAGTTAAAGTTAGATAAGGACGATGAAGAACGCTTACAAGAATTTATAGAAAAGCAAGTAAAAAGAGGACAGGAACAGGAAGTATCACCAACAGAAAAGGTCTACACAGAACTTGTAAGAAAGGAAGATGAAAAATTAATTTTAGATATAAAATTGGATAAAACAAAAATAACTTGTTCACAAACATTTGTACCATTAAATAAACTTTTAAAGGCAAGAGAAGAGGAAGGTGGTAATTCTGAAATAAAACGAAAAAAAAAAATTAAGGATAAACATGATTTAAAGCCAAAATCTGCATTGGATGAAATAATTGCAAAAGAAGAGGCTCTCAAAGAGAAGAATAATCGCAAAGATTACTGGATAACTGAAGGCATTGTCGTGAAAATTGTAACAAAGTCCCTTGGTGAAGAATTTTATAAACAGAAAGGTGTAATAACAGAACTAAAAGGCCGTTATGTAGCCATTGTTAAATTATTTGATCTGGGAAAGAAAGTAAAAATAGACCAGGAACACTTAGAAACTGTATTACCTGCAATTGGAAAATTAGTGCGTGTTGTAAATGGTGCTTACAGAGATGAAAATGCAATATTAAAAGAAATTTATGAAGACCGCTTTTGCACAAACATCGAAATTGCTTCAGGAGTTTTAAAAGGACGAAAAGTTACTAATGTACAATATGAGGATATTTGTAAATTACATGTAGAAGATTAAGAACTAATAAACATGCATTATATTTTATACATTACTTTATAAAAAAACACATGATAATTAAAAGAATAAAAAATTGGCATATTTATTACTCAACTCACTAAAAAATATTTAGAATTCTCTATTAAAATAATATTGTTAAAATAAATTACGATATTATATTTTATCAAGGATTCTCGATGCTTTTTAAATAAGGTTTTGTATACAGCCTCAACACTAAGTTCATTAAGAAAACGTTTGCATTATGCAACGAATTATTTGGATCTTGAATCTAAAAATAGAATAATTGTTAATAAATATTTACATATACCAAGAATATGTTTAATAAATATACAATATAATATTGTATATGAGACCTGTTTAAGAGCCATTTCAGCAGCACTTTTTATTTCTCCCTGAGACTGGCCCATTTCCAAATTGAGTAACAGCTTACCACAGTCTTTATTTCCTCCAGGATGTCCTACTACACTTGGGACTCCAGCATGTTTTCTTATAAGGGGGAAATCCCCTTTTGCGTCAGGTAATTGTGCTAAAATATATGCACATAATGCTTTGCACAAAAATTTAAATCTACAAAAAAAAAAAAAAAAACGTTCATATAATATATAATCACCTAAAAAATTATAGTACAGTAAACTCCTCAGCCGAATTGATATTTGCCATCTTCAACTTTAGGATTTAATGAATGCTCATGTTTGAGATGAAAAAAAGGTAATTCAAAAAGTGTTTTTTAGTACAGTTGAATCTCACAAATCTAGCCTTCAATACTTTGGTGATGCCAATAATCCGGCGTTTTTTCTTACTTTGTTAATGTAATGTAATTTGGATGACTCTACGATCCGGCATCAGCGTTATTTCATTCGGCGATTTGGCCCCATATCGGTTCGGAAATTCTTGTGCGGCAAAATATTTCTACGAACTGTACCAGAAGTCTAACAGCTATGTAAATATAACTTACAACAGTAAAAATAAAAATGCAGATGGTGGGTGACGGATCGAAGACTGAAAACATAGGAATGTAACAATTTATTTTCTGTAGTGTAGCATAAAAAAAGTTTGCCTTTATTTGTGCTTTTTTCTAATAATTTTTCGATAATCCAGCGATACCTAAAAACGGGATACGTCGGATTGGTGAGATTCTACTGTATTACATTGGAATATGATGTAATTTTTGTTTGTTTTTTATGTTTCTTAAAATATGATTCCTTAAAATAACTCGAGCATATGCAAATTGTTAAAACACTCTTCTCAAACATTGTCTGATATTTCTAATCAACTGTTGGGGTTACACGGAGTGAAATTTTGAAAGGCACGCATAGGGAGACATTTTAATGTGAAGTAGATAGTGATATTACAGCTAGCATAATCTAAGTTAGAGGAAAAATCGACTTAGAGAGGCGATTATATAATTTCTTACTTTAAAGAAGTAGAGTCTCCTTTGGTAAGACCTATCGCTCCTAGAAGACCCTTTCCCCATCCAGAGATCCCCTTGTCCGCAGAAATTTGCATTAATGTTTGCGAAAACTTTTGCAAAATAATACTAACATTAATTTCATCCACATGAGAATATTTCAAACATAAATGTAATATTTGAAGCCAAATCAGAGGCAGTTTATCTTCTGTATATGGCCTAAAAAGAAAAATAGATAATAAAATTAGTCTTGTAATTAAATTTAAACATTACGTTATTTTAATGTCAATTAGCCATTGTAGTAGTGAATTAAGCAGAGACATGTAGTCTGCATTGTTACACATTTTTTGATAAATTAAAGCATTTAAAGTCAAAATTTTTCCTTCTTGAATTAAAATATTCTCCAACTCAGTCTGCTTTGGTCCAAACGGTTTTAGATAACTAGAAACGGCTTTCCACGATATCACAGACAGTTGATTTACTTAAAAAAATATATATTTAATTTTCTCAAATTAGAATTTAAAGGGAAAAAAACGTACCACTATTATTAAAGTAACTATCAAAACAACATTCGTATAGAACAGCTACAATTTGAGAATCACTAACGGCGGAAGAAACTTCTTCCAATACAACCTTTAACACGACGCTGTCGGACGGTTTTTTGGAAATCCACTCCTCAAAACAGCTCAATGCTATGACACTTAATCCGTCCATGACGAGAAGTCCAAAATATTCTCTTAGCAAAACAGTTGTTTCTAATTCATTTCTTACAACCAAATCAAAATGATTCAGTTGCGATTTAATCATAAACTTGAAACTGTTCTGTTTTGAACTAGCCAATTGCTTATGTCGATTTACAAAAACGGACAAAAGTTTAATGTAACTTCGTACATAAATGTGACGTTTTTGTAACAAATCTGGCGAATGTTGCAGCAATTGTTGATGATAGTGTGAAACTGTTTTAATTAAACTATAAAATTAAAAATATATTTATTTCAATCAAAATCAATTGTAATCGATAATAATTTTGCATCTTACTGTAAGACTCTGAAGTCAATATCCAGCGGATCCTGACAAAAAAGCACCATCGGATTACAACTCGTTACATGCCAGTCCATTATTTGTTGTAATATTTGTGCATCTATCAGGTTCCAATCAAAATCCTCCGCTTGAATCAGAAGAGCCCTAAGCTTTTCTTGATGGTTACCTCTTATACGGGGCTCATAAGAAAGTTTAACGAGTAAATTTAAAAGACACTGGTGAACTCTCATAGCTATCTGAACGGGAGAATTAGAAACTAAAACTTTTAACCAATCCGACCATTTCATTTCGATAAAAATGTAACCCAAGAAAACGTGGCACTCAGGGAGATATTGGTCAACAACCTGCATTTACATATTTATATAAAATTTTGTGAACTCAAAATGTAAAGTATTAGGTAAAACTCCTACCTTTAGCATTAATTCCACTTCACTAGTAGAAGGCCAGTAATTGTTCCAGGGCAAGGCAAGAAAGGAGGTATGAATAACATTCAAAACATGATCTTTTAAAGCAGAATGTGCAAAATTTGTTACATACCATTGCCAAATAAAACCCAAGATATTATTACAAGCTAAAAATAGCGCATAAATTAAATTAAAAATATGTAATATAAAAAAAAATACCTGGTAATGTATGTATAATAAACTGAAGACATTCGAAGAACATATGGGTCATTTTTTGAGCATACGGTCCATCTGCAGGGATCCAGGGCGTTAATATCGCCCTATCGTCTGTTAACTGTTGCATCCATGCAGGCATGTTATCTTTAACGTTTTGCATCCAATAAGGGGCGATCCAAGGGGCGAAAGCGTCTCTTAAATGGGGCCACAAAATCTCGCACAATTTATCCCCCAACACACCCAAATGAACATTCATTGCGCTTACTATAAGGGCATGCCCAATCATCCCCAAGAATAGTACGAATACGTCGACATAGTCCCTGTACTTAGGATAAAGTCCGTATAACCCGTACTGTAATCTTTCGTCTGAAAAATGTTTTGTTAACAAACGTAAGGTGTCCAAAAGATCTTGGTAACTCAACAAGTGCTGTCTTTGAGCGTATTGACGCAATTGTTCTCTTATAGGACCTGTCTGTTTTAATTGAACAGGTTTAGCTAATGAATTCAAAACATCCGCCCATACAGAAGGGGCAATACATCCCAAATCTACTCCAGGATTTGAGGCCTTTAACAAATGAGTAAGGACGTCTCCATAATGTTCAGGAAACTGGAATTCAAACACACAAAGAAGGTGCTTTCGAAATAATTCATGTAATATTTGGTACTCTTTTTGAGGTTCGTGGCCCAATTTTACTAAAGCTTTTAAAACTAATCCAATAAACTCGTTTCTTTGGCTTATTTTTGGCTTTTTGAGTGTCAGCCAAACGGATATGTCGAACTGCAAAAATATAAAATTTTAGTACAAAAAACTAAGTTACGTTCTATTTTACCTTAGACAATATGCCGAACAAGACGTCGATTTTTTGGTTCAGGTTTTCGATCACTGTAGAGTACATATAAAGAAAATTGGCTGTACTAGAATTTGTCGGAGAAAAATAAGGAGCCAACAAGCCACTTAATGACGTGTCTTCTAAAATCTTATTCAAAAGTCTCGGGGTTTCATAATCAATCCCCATAATGTGCGCCTAATGTTTAAACAATAGTAAAAATAGAACTTTGTTTAAAGAAAACTAAATAATTTATAACCTTTCCAAGTTTATCCAAACAAGTAGTTATGAAATGTCTGGCAGGTATATAAGCATTCGTTTCTTCGCCAATTAGGAATACCAGATAATAAAATAGTTCAACCCCCATTTCTGAATATTGAGGATTACTCTGCTGTTGAACTTGCAAGGTTCTTGAAAAATAAAATATAAATAAGTGACAAACTAATATATATCACTGAAAACTAACTCTATAATCTTTTGAACCACCACAGACGCTACACATAAAGCATCAGGAGGCTCCTGAAAATAACGATGAAGTATTGATTCATATTCTTTTCTATTGGACTGAATTTGATGTTCTAATCTTTCATTTATTCTTGCTTCCTAAAACATTCATTTACAAAAAAAAAATTAAGTCTTCAACTTCTTCTTTACCTGCATCTCAAGAGTTATTAATGCAGCCCCAGTGCAGGACTTATTACTACCGGAACCACTACAATTAACTTTTTTTTTAATTTTAAGAAGCACCGATCGATATAACTGTGGTGCCAATTCTTTGTAACTCGAATCTAACGCTATATGCTCCGACATTTTCAGTACATAATTGCTGTAATAAATAAAACGATATTTTTTCTAGTCAGCAGTAATTATAAAAGATAAGTTAACTTACTGGGAGAATTGCTGTATAATTTTAAAATGCGGCTCTAGAAATTTAAACATTTTTTCCTTATTTTCAATATTGGTTTCTTGTACAACTAACACATCAGAAACCACTATTTCAGGTGGTGGCTTAGGTAAATCAAAAGAGTTCAATCGTTTTAACATTCTTTCAACGGGATCTTCACTTTCCATTCCACTTCTTGAATTTGGTGTTGGTTGATTACACTTTGATTTTTCCCTATAAAGAATTGTCTTCCAAGATTGCAACGATTTTTCTTGTGTACGTCTTATTTCCTCAAAATTCACAAACTCCACCCATGGAGCCTATAATAAAATTTTCAATAAAACGCTTTTTCTAAAAAAAAAAACGTAAATGTCCTAGTATCAAATATATCTTACAGGGTCCCTCTGTAAAATTAAAGCCAAATAACTTGGTAAATACTGAGGTGGTAATCCAGGCAAATGTAAAACATTTTCCTGCAACCTTGGCTCTTCTAACCACAAGGAATAAGCCTTAAAAATTCTAAAAGAAAGAAGTAACTATCTAGTATTTCTAAATTATTAAATTGTCAGTTAATACACACTTAAAACATTGTTCATATAAAAACCATTTGGGTTTCATTTCTTCGTCGTTAGATATGTCATCCATTTCTTTTTTGTAGTAGTCAACTGCCTCTTGTAAATGTTTCTTTATACGTTTTAAATAATTAAAATTGATAACACCTTGAAAAAATTTCGTACCGACACATACACTTTCTTGAGCACTACAATTAAAGAAAAACGAATTAATTTAGATAACAGTTAAACTTAAGTTAATGCCTCACCTCGAAACAGGAATTCTGACAAGGTACAAAGAAAAAAATTTTTGCCACAGTAAAGGCAACAGAGGATGCACAACAGGTGTATCTAAAGCTTGCTGAGCCCAACGATAAATACACAGTGACGAAGATGTAAAAGAGGGTAATTTTTTATTAGATGTAGCTTTCTAAAACAGAAATAAGGCGTGAGTAAAATAACGATTTCCTTTAGTGGCGATCACCTTAATAGCTGCATCGATATTAACTTTCCCTTTCTGCATCCAAAGTTGTATCAGAATTTCCTTCCACAATCCTGTTACTTCTTCCCTTTCTTCGTACTCGATGTTAATTAATATGTACGCTAAAAACGGACAATTGGGAATACTAGCGGATGTTAAAAGGGATCCCTGGGGAGCATTTGATAAAGACGCCCATTTAAATATTGAAGAAATTGTTCCTGGATGGTCTTGAGGAGTAGAAGCCTCAATTATAAAAAATAATCAAACAAAATACATACGAAAAAGTAAAATAATTACCTGCAATAATTCCTTTAATGTACTAGTTGCAACGTCTAAAGCATCGGTTTGAAAAAAAGCGGCTTTTATAATACCATCGAGTAAAAAAAGAACTCCGTAATCCTTATTCCATCCAGGTACAGAAACTAAAGAATTGATCCATAAACGTACTAGACATTTGGAATTGTCGAGATTGTAATTGCGATAATCTGCAATATGGGTTTGAATCATATTTCCAAATTGCTCCAGAATAGGATACTGAGGTGCTATAAAGCTTTTTGCCATATTCACATAGCCCCGATCCGCGTTTAAAAGTCCAACAAGGACGTTTTGAAAATGTTCCGAATTTATCAATGGCTCTTGGCATTCGACGAATAGAGGCACAATTATGAACAACGCAAAAATGGTAACGTAGTACTGCTGATTAAAAAGTAATATATGAATCTGAGCGAGTCCTTTTGAACAAACCAAGGGCACTAAATGACCCCAATTTGAAATTAACAAGGCAAGAAGGGACGCGAAAGGTTTATTTTGATGGATACCTACAATTGAAATTAAAATTATAATGTGTAATAGAAAAAAGATTTGTAAATCACCTTTATAAACAACGTCCAAATTTTGAATATCAGGTATACTGGACAAGTCGGTGAATCCCATGTCATTGTAATGAAGTCTTAGTTTCAAAATAATCTTCCAAGCCCATTGTAGCCAAGCTTCATCTTTATCAACTGCTTGAGCTATGAGCAAGGCTACATCTACGTGCATTTTATGAGGCAAAAACAAATGTCCATTGGAGTTAATGTCCCAATTCAAACGAGAAATAATCATGCGAGCCAAGCGATTTTCATCAGAAGAAAATGGCAAGTGAAGAACCCAAGTAGATATTAATTCCATATCATTAATGCTAGGTTGCCATATAGATAAGGGAAGCTCTTCATAAAGGTATAAAAACATATAAATTATTTTATTCTTGTTCCTATTAATTGCATCCAAAATGTTAGACATAAAATGAGGATATTTTGAAGTAATATAAGTAAGCAAAATACGAGCGTTTTTCGAACATGACTCCCGCGTTGCTTCACTTATAAAACCAACCTTTAAATGAATTAAAAAAATTAACATTAACCATATGATAGGAAAAATATAGTATTACCTCTAGCAAATCCAAAACTGCAGCTTCGATAAAATCCAAATCTTCTTCTCTACGGGCCAAAGCCATATTTGTGAACGTGTTTAACAAATAATAAGATTCTGCGTCGATCATTTTATTCAATTTTTCTTCGAATTCCAGACGTAAAGATTCTTCCCACAATTTCTGGCTAAAATCTGTGGGATCGGTAGGGTCCAAAATGACGTCTTCTTTAGTATCGCAACTATGCAATAAATAAAATATTTTCCACAAAGTCTTAATCGAAACCATGTGGTATGGAACTACAGCTGAAGTGAAATAAAAACACAATTTATATATCATGAACATGTGGATAATTTTTTTAATTAATAAATACCTAAAAATTGCCAAGCTCCCAATTTCTGCGAGGAATAGAGATAATGAGTAGCCCTTAGAAAAAAAGCGTCATATTCTACTTGGAGACGTTGAAGCATAGACGAATCGTCCAAATGTTGATTTATTTTAAAAGTTTCCCACTGATCTGTAGCAAATTGGACAACGTGTCTCATAAACCGACACAACCTTTTACTGAATTGATTATAACGAGATTGATTATAGGTTTCCAAACCTCTTCTTAAGATCATAATCAATTTTGTGCCAAATGCAAAAAATCGCAGAATATGGTGTTCAGAAACTAGAGAGTTGTCATAGTGATCCTAATAAAGAATATATATTTTTTCTTTTGTAATTACTAGCAATAAAAAAATAAATATATTTACAGTGCCATTCTTGGTTCGGATGTTTAATATTTTTCTAAACATATTGTCCAAAGGAAGCTGACTCATAATTTCCACCAAATCATTTTCCCTTAGGGCAGGAAGAACGGAATCTTCATCTTCTTCTCCATCAGAATCGACTAAAATCCATAAATTTTCACCGATCACGTCTTCACTTTGAGAAAACTATTAAAAGAAGTTTTTTTATTAAATAAATACATTTATTTATACATTTCAATAAAGATATTTAAAATATAAATTATTTTATCTCACTTGTTCTAAAAATTGTTCGCGTTTTTCAACTGGTCTAAGAATAACAGATAAAACAGAAATTATGTGATTAATTTCAATACTATTAAATGGTGAATCACCATTTTGTTCAGAAAGAGGGGCTTGGATAAAATTTGCCGCCCAGGATCCGACACCCGCAGAGCACCTAAAATTATTAACATTTTTAAAAAGATACGAAATACATTGCCAATAACTACCTAAGGACATGGTTCAATATAAACATGTGATCCTGCCAATTTGCTATTCGTAAAAGAATAGCAACAACCCTTGTTAACCATTTTCTTGTCTCCTCCACAAAGATGGAGTCTTTTACAAGTCTTCTTTGAAAAGAAAACAATATAGATATACAAAGTCGTAATTCGTTTATATGGGGAACCAATTCAGAAGGAGGTAATTGAGTTGTTAGAGCAATAGGTGATTGAGACATACGAACAAATTTCATACAGTTATTAATTAATGTCTGTAAATATGCATCAATCTATAAAATAGAATGATTATTAACTAAAATTGGTAGATTATATGGTTAAAATGAAATTACTTGTAATTTCAAGACTTCAGAAGAATAAGAGTACAATATGTGATATTCGGCTGCTATTTTCCTCACAGAATTCAAAATTCTGCAAATTGTTTGAAAAACAGACCTATGAAAAATAGCTTTGTTGTAAGTATGTGTTGCAGTTACAATGTTTCCATCTAGACACTCTGCTCTTCCCCTAGTTACTGCAGTTTCCATACTCCAAAGAGAATCCTGAGATTCTTTGTACTCTTTTCTTAATTGTTCAAATTCCAATGTGTTTCCTGTAATTTTATTCCTAATAAGAAGATAATTATCAAGCAGCTCATACAGAGGGTGTTTCTTTAGTGTTCCTTTAAGTTCAGCTTCAATAAAATCACAAACAAACTGATCCACAGACTCCAATTCAATATTCATATATAAAGATGTTAATTGTGACTCTGTAAAAGGTCGTATGCACATACTTTCTGCTTTGTAATTTGTCACAAGTTTAGATATCTCATGATCTTTTGTTATACTCTCTAAGATACATTTATTCATTTGTAAAACCTTATCGAATTTATGAGATACTTCAGAATTTGATTGTTTCATGGTTAAATCATGTAAATTTTTGTTTTGTGACTCTTTAATTTGAGGTACATCTGGCTTAGCATTATTATATTTAATTCCTGGTAACTGAACTCTGTCAAGAACTGCTGACAGAGGAGCTATGTCAATTACATTATAACTTTCTTTCAATGAAGAATTTGAAATTGATAAATTACTCTCTTTATTAATTCCCAAGTTACTTATCTCCTTTTCTATTAAATGGCATGTGCTTTTACTTAATTCTGGTTGCAGTTCTAAAGTTGTTTCGATTCTTGGACTTGAATTAGAACTAGTTGCATCCTTTGTTAGATTTTCGTCGACATCCTCAACAGTCAAAACATTTGCATCTTCTAGATTTCGTTTTACTTCAACAAAATCTGACGAAAATCTATTTCGATTTCGTTTCTTTTTCTAAAACAATTATAAATCGACAGAAGATTTAGGAAATAAATTACACGCAAAAGATTCTAACCTGTTCAGGTTTTTCTTTTACACATTCCATATCTAGAGGCTATTATTAAAATAAAATGTTTGTAGTTTGTAATATGTCTCACAACATAACGAATTTATTACTAAATGGTATCGACATTTAATCTTTATGTCCATCAAAACATTAATCAGCTGATAAAGATATATACACATGTGTGTGTGTGTATCTGTTGATTTATCTTCGCACTCGCTCACACATAAAAGAGTCTAGACGTCACACCAGGAGGAGTGACGAATATAACCGAATACCAAATTTACTTAAAGATGATGGACATTATATATCAAATAGTCAAAATTAAAAAAAACCTAGGGCACCCATAATTTGATTTAATCCACCAAAAAAAGTTATAGCTATATCCTCCCTTTTTATCTTCTTTCGTGTACTTTCGGGTATGTTAGTGGCTCCTCCGGGTATGATGACTAGACTATTGTGCAGGTAAATGTCTTTTACCGCCATCTATGATTTATTTGAACCACTCATTAATTTAATAATATTTATTTTCTTGTTCTTCTAATACATCACCACTACAAAAGCATTACTTATATATTTATATATTTAAATAGACCATGCTGTGGGAGAAGCTTACGTTTAACTCGGTTATTACTCTTAACCTAGTTTATCCTAATCCTAAAACTTATTTTAACTTCATCAAAAAAATATGGAGAAATAACAGCGTTAGATACCATCTCGTTTTAGATATATTGGTCTGAGAATATTAAACATTTAGAGATAAACAGGTAAACAATAATTTCCTGTATGGTCGTAAGCTGTGGTCGTAAGCATTTACTCATTTTATTTGTTTTCAATTGTGGAAGCCGTTACATGTTGAAACTTAAACATAATGAATAAATAATAAAAATAATAAGTTTCAAGAAATATATTGAAAAACATTCACTACAAATTTGTTTCACTGAACATTCGCTTCTTCAGGTGATTGACCTTCGGGTGTCTCTTTGTGTGAATTGAATTGTGAATTGTTTTTTTAAAGTGCTTGTGGGAAGTAGTTTTACCTGTCGTGAAAGTAAGTAATGTATTAAGTACTTCAATCGTATTTTACAATAAGTAATTATTTTCTGAAATAGTGCTTGTTAGAAACATTGCTCTTCGAATCAAAACTAGTTAAAACCTTTAATAGGTAATCATTGTTTATTAATCTGCTGTTGATATTATTGCAGGTAATTAAACATGGAACTACAAAGAGGGATATGCTGCGTCGAAGGATGTACGGAAATTACCCCAAGGTAACTTTGCAATGATGTTCAGTTACAGGAGAATATATTTATTTGTTGTAATTCTTGTAGGCACAACATTCCTAAACAACGCCTTCTGTGCCGCATATGGGTGGAAAGGGTGTTTTCTGTCACATGCAGTAAACACTTACCAAACAGTTTATATAATTATGGGGTGTGACAGGCATTTCCACCCTATATATAAAAAGGCGAATGGGGTAGGACTGAGACGATATGCAGTGCCAAGTTTGTTTTTACCTTGTAAGTATTTCAACAGCCTTGTTGTGAATGACTTTGCCACGCCATACGTTGCTGGTTTTGTGGCCAAACGGTTCTTTGGCAAATTTCCTTGTAATTCGTGTTGGTCTCTTTTGGAAACCACACGCGAATTACCTGAAAATGTGTTTGTTCATTGCAAGGAGTACAAGGGTAATTCATTGTTTCAAACTTCTAGTAATTTTACTGCTTTGATTAGAACTTTTACTAATCAAGCGTTGCTGGTACTACTGGGTCTTCTGTACCAAACTTGTGTATTGAAGAAGCTACTGGATTTTATTAAAATTGACGATTTCCTATGTTCGGCTCATATTGATAGACAAAAGCACTTTTTCAAAATTACCGCCCAGCTTATTTTATTCAGTTATATTAAGAAACTAAATTGCATTTTGAAAGGAAAAATCCAGAAGCCTTACGTGGTTCCCCTCTTTAATCTTACTGCTGCTAAATGCAGCAAATATAGATAATTTATTTATTAGTTAGGTATATTTGTTTGTTTCTTTGATTATATTTTTAATTATTCCCATTTTTTAGTTAATTATTTAGTCATTTCGCATGTTACCAAATTTTTTGTTTGGCGCAACACTCAATCGTCCAAACTTTGTTATTTTTATAACTGTTTATTGACGTTATAACGTTTGCTGCTTTTTTTGATAACAAATTGAAACTATATTCATTCTGAACAAAAATCATATGACTAAATAATTCAAATAGGGTCTTATTTGATAATGGCATAATTACTTTTTTAGTATTTATTATTTTAATTAATTGCTGTTTTGCTATTTACTCGTATATTGTATTAATTGTACTTATTACTGCATTTATACTTTGTTAATAAATTTGTTAATATTATGTTTGTTTAATTTTTCAATTTCCAATAAAAAAAATAAAATTTGATATAATTTTAAAATGCGCGCCTTAAAGGATGCTTCGTAGTATTATGTATAGATGGCAGTAAATATTGCTGAAAGATTTCTTTACCATTTCCGTTTACATATATATTCGAAGTATCGAAAACTTATGTAGGGCAAACTATGATGTCGCTTAGCGTCGTCCAAAAGCCGAGAGTCGTGCATCTATTTATAAAGTCTAGGGGTGTACCTGACTTACTAGTTTCGCTTTTTAGCGTGAGTGCCCACCCGACCATCTGTGGTGGGCCACCGAAAACCCCCTGCGATTCCTCCCTCCCCTCCTCCAAACCCAATCCCTTTTTTCCCTTTCTCCCAGGGATGTATAACCTTCGGGTTGAGCTCCCTTCTCGAGGAGGGATTTTAGTCGGTAGGCACTACGGTGAATCCGACACTACCCTCTTGGGGGTGTCTTTTGAAGATTTCCCCTCCTCGAGGTTAATATAAACAAAAACAAAAAAAAAACCGACTTACATTGATAACTTTCGTCGCCTCTCGTCGTCCCTCGACAAATCTTCATGTGGTCCTACGCGGAGTCTCTGAAGACATTCCCTGTGACGAAATCAGTCAAAACTGACCGACAAAGGCTTCGCTGTTTGAGGCGTCCTTCGCATATTGAAAACGTCCCCAAAATCCAAGGAAATCTTGGCATGCTCTGCGGGTTCAACATCAAAGTTGAGCCGAAAAGAACAACCAAAGAGGTCCCCCAATGCCGCCGTTGTTTGAAGTTCTTTCGCACGGCCAATTATTGCCATGCAGGCTGGGTCTGCTCTTTCTGCAGCCGTAACGACGGTGCAAGTTCAAGGATAAGAAGGGCACCACCCCTCCTGTGCTAACTGCAAGGGGAATCATCGCGCTACATACCGTGGCTGCCCCAAGATTCCAAAGAGAACCACAAACCCCAAACCCACGATCACCCCCTCCTAGGCTGCACCAAAAAAAGTACAGCCAATCCTTCGCTCCCCCAGTTACCTCCGCAGCGACGGCCCCTCAAAAATCTTACGCCAAAGCAGTGAGATCAGTCCCCCCACCCTCTTTCAGCGACTAAGTCAATTACAGCCCCCACACTGGAATTGAAGCTCAGCACCATCGTGCAAACGATGGTAGCAAGCACTGTCGCCGCCCTCCAAAAAGCCTTCCATATCTAAGACACCCCTACCAAAAAAACTTAGAATTGTCGCCTGGAATGCCACCAGCATTAAAGGCAAATTTCCAGAACTCGAAAGCTTCCTCGAGGAAAAGTCAATCGTTGTTTATTGCATCACCGAAACCCATCTAACACAAAATGTGAAACTTTTCGTCCTACAGAAAGGACCGTGAAAATTCTAACGCCGGCGGCGTAGCCATTCTTGTTAGGAATTCTATAAAACACAAGGCGCTCTCATTGGCTACAAATTCTCTAGAATCAGTGGGCCTTGAGGTTTCATTAACCACCGGCCCCCTCAAAATTATTTCCCTTTACTCCCCGCCGTCCGAACAGTCTCTTTTAGATCTCCCCTCCCTTCTCACGCTAAACGCCACGACTATCGTCGCAGGCGATTTCCATGCTAAACACCCCTCTTGGAAATGCCGGTTAACCAATACAAAAGGCATATCTTGCTAAAGCTCTCGACTTTAATCTTACGATTAAAGCCCCTCAGACCCTATGTTCTTCCAAGTCAATAATAATTATCTCCCGGATATTCTCGACATTTTTATTACAAAAAACGTCGATCATCTCCCAGCCATAATAGAAGTTGGCAATTTCGCTAAACTGGCTATACCTTCGCTAAACATCTTTCAAACGAGATTACTAGCGCCATCGAGCACTTCACGGGGCCCCGACCTTTCCGCTCCGGAGCCAAAACCCTCCCCGCAGACATTCTTGACCTCATCAAGAGGAAAAACAAGACCATCGTGTGTGGCGTATACACCACGACCCCACACACCAGACCGAACTAAATTCCCTTCAGCGAGAACTCAAAACTCGCCTCACCGAGTTCCGTAGCGCCGCCTTCAACAATTACATCGCTCTGGCAGAAATACACCTCAAAAACACTTGGAACGTGATCCGTTCTCTCCAAAACAGAGCTCCTAATCTCCCGCCGTTAATGCAAAACGACTCTATCTACACTTCGGACGAGTAAAAAGCTGCAATCTTCACAGACTTTCTCTGCTCCCAGTGCTCCCCTCTGCCCAGCCCTGTGTATCTAGCCGACTTTCATGAGCCCACTAATGCCACCTCCCATAACTGTGTCACCTCTGTCTCAGACTTTAGATACACGTCGCCCCGCTAAATCGCCCTTACCATCCCATCTATGAAAAAGAGGAAAGCCCCTGGCGCTGACAACGGCGTCCTAAAAATCCTGCCTCGAAAGCACCTAACTGCACTTTGAAACATCACAAACGCTACCATGCGTCTCCGCTACTTCCCTCTGGCTTGGAAAGAAGCCACCATCGTCTGCCTCCCCTAGATAATAAAGTCCCTCAGCTCTCCCTCCAGCTACAGGCCCATCAGTTTGCTCAGTTCGATAAGCAAAGTAGTCGAATCGATCCTCCTAACCCGGTTTCTTGATCATATGGAGAAAAACAACCTTCTTCCCGACTTCCAACACGGCTTTCTAAGGCAACACGCCATAAGTCACCAACTCCTGCGTGTCGCCAAGCAGATTGCCGATAACCTCAACAAGCGCCTTCATTCGATCGAGTCTGACACGAAGGCCTTATAACCAAACTTATCGCCCTTAACACCCCACACTTAATATTCTGTGCAGACATGCCATTTCACCCCTCGATTGATGCTTTTCATTGGGGCCTAAAAATTGATACGTTTCTAAAAATTCCAAACAGCCCTTTGAAATAAGCGGGTAACATATATAAAAATAAGTTGTAAAATCGCTACATTGTAATTTATTGCATTTCTGCACTTTCTGGAAACTCTTTTTTCATCTATTCACGGTCTATTTGAAAAAGGAGTTATTTTGTCTCCCGGGCATCAGATGAGATATCTGTAAAAAAAAGAAAAGATTTGTAAGTTACAAAAAAAGTTATTGAAATCTCGCGCCGTTTCTCTTTTTATTTACACTCCTGTTATTCCAACCAATAACAATAGAACATTCTGGTATTTCTATTATCACATAAATCGATAAAAAATAAAAAACTGGATATGGAAGTTGACACCGACAACACAGGTGGTGAGTTTGCCAGTAACACAGACCATGAAAATCGAAAAGTTCGGGACACTAGTGTTAAGAAAGTGAAGTGTTTTAAATGTAAACAAGTGGAACACTATCAAAACAGGTGTCCGAATAATAGTCAAAAGAAAAGCAATGGTATCCAGAAGATTTCGCACGCTTTCAGTACCTACTGTATTTTGAACGGCACGTTCAAAAGTCAGAATGATATGTGGACTCTGGATTATCTGTACTTATGACTGCAAATGAATAATGGCTAGAAGATTGTGACAGTCTAAGTAATAATCGGGAAATTATGGTACAAGTATTCAGAAGATAATTAATTATATTTAGTTATTGGCGAGTAAAATTATCTTGATTATTCTTAATGATTTAAATGTTCTTTAAACATTAAACAATATGACGTCAAATTAAAATTCGCCCCTTATATGTTTATCACAGAATTCTCTCAATCTATTTCCCCTATCATTTTTTTTTTGCCTCATAAAAGAACTTGTTATTATTCCTTCTTCACATTCACCAATTATTGCGTTGAACTATCCTACGATTATTACATTTTCCTGCTCTCCCACTAAACTTAACACATCCTCAATATCTGCATATACCTACTGCTTCTACATCTTCGTCACTATAAGAAAAAGTAGGAAGCAGATCTGCATTATTACCGTTTTCACAAGGTTCGAATTTAACTTGAAAATAATTATTCTCTCGCTTTGCTATAAATAACTCTCTACGCTCTGTCCTACTTTCCTTCGCATTACGATTCCTACTCTCGAATTACCTTTTATCGGTTTTGTTTAAATTAATCTAAAGTCCCCAGCTTCTGAACAACAAACTTCACTAATCTACTATATTTAATTTTAGCCTATTATCCATATCAATTTTTAAATTATCTAATTTCCGTACTTGCCTCATGGTTCTAACATTCTACGCTTCCACTCAAAAAAAATTACATCTACTATTGACCCTATTCGTTGATTCAAACATTTTATCTACCAATTAGTTTACTTTTAGTTTATAGTGTACTTTTAAGGGTTTTGTGTTAATATCGCTAGTTAGAATTGTATCTGTAAATATAAATAGATATATAGATGTAACTACCAACAAAAATGTACCGAATGGTTGGTATTTTTCAGACCCGAATCACTAACGATCTGGTACCTAAAATGGTCATTTTCATAACAAATGTATTTTCCAGCTTTCAACCGAGTATTCATTCTACTTTCTAAAGTTTATTGCACTTAGAATAACGTTTGCAAGTGAATGCCAAAAGGCTATAAATATTGTAAATATCTACACTACACACGAGGAAAAAGTTACAATCTTCGCAGACTCTCTCTGCCTCCAGTGCTCCCCGCTGCCCAGCCCCGTGGATCTAGTCAACTTTCACGAACACACCAGATTCGTTTCTCAAGATTTCATCCCCTCTGTTCTAGATTTCAAACATACTACCCCCCCGCGAAATCTCCCTTACCATCCGAAGAATCCGAAGATATCACGGTGCGGAAACCAAAACCGCCGTCCCAGATCACTGTTAAATCTGACGATGTGAAAGTAATTGCAGAAATGTTGAAATTAAACGACATTAGAACAAGATTTCCTCTGAAATACACAAATAAAGGCACTAAAATTTATACCGAAGCAAGCGAAGACTTCAGGAAAACCGTAAGATTACTGGGAGGTGCAAATATGGAATACTTCACTTACCAGTTAAACTAAGAGAAATAATTAAAGGTGGTTTTGAAGGGAGTTCCTCCTTCCTTAGATACAGAAGAAGTCAAGAGATCTCTCGATGAACAAGGTTTCAAGTACAACACGGTAATAAGAATGAAAAATAAGAACACCGAATTACCAATGGTACTTGTCAACACCTCTAAAGATGAAGAAGGAAAAATATATACAATGTTGAAAATATATTCAACGTCAAGGTTAGAACTGAATCGAAGGCCCTCCGAAACTAGGCAATCTTATAGATGTCAACGCTTTGGACATGTCGCATTTAGATGCAATATGAAACCAAGATGTTTAAAGTGTGCAGAAGAACATCCTACGAGCGAATGTGCATATAAAGGCAAAGGAAAATGTGTAAATTGCAGCGGAGACCACATCGCTTCAAGTTGGCAGTGCCCCAACCATCCTAAGTATATAAGAGAAGAGAAAAACATACAACGAAGAGAAAGGGCAAAAATGCAGAAGTCCGACCAGGTACGACATATTGTAACGTTCGGGGGTTCAACAATCAAAACTCGAAGACTTTTAAACAGGAACAACAATTTATTTATACTAATATTAATTAACTTAACTTTACTACCACCAATTACGCTATCTATTTATGTACAGTTACACTTCTCACTTTTCTATTTATTTACTACGCGTCTCGATTTATTTTTGACATTATTTCACGACCGTCAATTTATATCTGAACTCTTCACGACCGTCAATTTATATCTCCACTCTTCACGACCATAAATTTATATCAGCACTCTGAACTGAACTGAACTTCTGAATTGCACTGAACTGTCCTCGGCGATCGTCTTTCCGCTTATATACCGTTCCGTCAAATTTCCGGAACACTCCCGAGAAACACAGAAAAGTTAGGACCATTCCATCTTTCGCCGAAATACTGAACAAGTTTCTGCGAAACACAAATACGCTAACATGTCCTCAATTCATCACGCACACACATACGTCGCGGCTCGGCTGCGACCGGCTCGCTCACATACATGGGTACTCGAACGCACACAAGCAAATACGCACTCGTTACAATATGCTGAAATCGCCAAGAATTCATTTAACGAAAGTACAAGATCTTGAATCGATGATTAATAAAATTTTGGAGAAGACTCTACCAAACATATTAGAAAAACTTTATGGAAAGTAAGTCGATAACAATTTTGAATTGGAATTGTAATGGAATTAAGACTAAAGTCGAAGAATTGAGATGTTTTCTTATAGAAAACGATGTAGGAATAGCGTGTTTAACAGAAACGCATCTAAAAACCGGCGAAAATTTTAATATTTCCGGATATAGATTAATAAGGAAAGACAGAAAAGCTAAGGGAGGAGGTGTTAGGTGTGAGTAGTAAAAAATCAAATATGCGCTGGAGAGATTCAAAATAGATCATCGAAGTCGAGAGTGTCCCTTACACAAAACACGGTACTCCGTTGAAGTTAAACGACAGTCGTAAAACTAAAATCAGTCAACTTTATGGAACGTACGTTAGCTTACCCTCACCAAGCCCCCGAAGAAGTCATCATCTCTAGACAATTCATTATTCATAGAAGGATCCATAAATCACCACAACGTTACAATGGTTATCGACACAGGGGCATCGAACACTATCGTTAGACCTGACATACTAATGGAATGGTGAATTCGTCCCTTGGTAAAGAGATTTATTTTGACTATGGCAACCGGAGAGACTTCACCAATCCATGGATAATGCAACGCAGAAATTACGATTGGTAATGCGATCCTGTATAGTTGAGTATTATTGGTGGCGGACATAATAATAATCAGGACGATACTTCGGATCGAAATCTTCGTTTATGAGGTTGAACCCATTATCAACATAATCATCGTCCGATGCGTCTTCTTGTTCTTCTTTACTTGTGGAGCCTTCTTCTTGTAGTGGTTGGTCATCTGAAGTCTATTCTGATGGTGCTTGCTGTGGCTGTGTGTCTGGTCCATTCAGGCCAAAACCGAATAGAAAAGTTTCCTTTTCCATGTTCATTGCTCCATTTTCGATGAACACCACATTGCAACCAATTCGCAAAGATTTTTCTACGAAAGAAAAGTGAAACCTCGGTCTGTCATGGCTCCCACTAAAAATAGACTTCGGCTAACTCTGGAATATATAAGACGTTGTAGATAGTTCGGTCGTACCATTTTCCCTCAACGAGTGCTTGAATTTCTATCAAGCTTTTTCCGGTTGCAGTCAACAACTTGTTGTTTGCCATCTTGATGTACACTGGTTTGACAATCACTTCTAATTTTGTAAACCACTGTTTCTAACAGGTCATATACTTGCCCCAGAATCACAGATCCAATCAGTTTTGTTGTCCTCAGACGTGGCCGATTATAACGACGAAATTTCTTACGCCCCCAATGTTGTGTTTGTCATTGAAGTTTTCAAACTTTTCTTTTAAACTTTTTTCAAAAAGGTGATCGCCGGTCGCCGGTTAACTATTGAACAAATCTCATCACAAGTGGGTATGTGGGTATCAGATATGGGAGTGTTCAATCCATCATCACCGATGAACTTGCTTTAGAAAAATTAGTGCTCGCTGGGTTCTAAGGTTCTTGACCGAAAATCAAAAACAGGTCAAGTCGGAGATCAGTGAAAGAGTTCTGAATCGATTTCGACAAGAAGGGTTTTTTAGGGCGTTTCGTCCCTTGTGATTAGACGTTGGTCCATCACTACACTCCCGAATCAAAAATGGCGAGTAAGGAGTGACAAAGAAAGGATGAAGGCTGCTTTGTCAAAGCCAAAACCCGTCTCTCAGCCGGAAAAGTGCTTGCGACTGTTCTGTTCTGTTCTTTGGCTCAAGGGGAGTTTTACTCATTGATTTTCTTCACGATCAATAACCAGTGATCAGTGAATGCGGCTTACAATTCTGAGTTGTTACACTGTTGATTGATGTCGACAAAAATCGCGTATCGAAGCAAATGACGGAGTATTCGATAAAGGGTATTCGAGACGTCATCCTCCTTTATGACAACGCCAGGCCTCATACCGCAGTTTTGACAAGAAAGAAATGGATTGGGAAACCCTCGAGCATCCTCCTTATAGCCCTGAGCCCTGACTTGTCACCTTGTGATTATTTCTTGTTCGCGCCCTTGAAAGAATCACTTGGAGGCAAAATATTTGAAAGCAATGAAGAAGTAGAGGAGTATGTGTGCAATTGGCATTGGCTGACAACTCGTCCTCAAATATTTTATGAAGAAGGAATATTCAAGCTTCCATTTCGGTGGCAAAAGCACGGAGGTGACTACATTAAATAATGTTAAATGTTTAGTTTGTATGTACCATTCATTAATAAATTTATTTTAGAAAATTACCGTTTATATTTAATTTACCCTGGTATTAAATGTGTACAGTAATGGTTTGGCGAGGTACTGTGTATTGATTTTTAACACTGATGCCATTTTTCTTTAGTTTCTTTGGTAGCATTGGCCTTACGTTGGCAAAGAATATGTTTAGTACGTTTACTCTCTTCGGGGTTTGTTGTTCTTCCTCCATTTTCTGTTTCTTTCGACTTGATTTTATTCCGGGTTAACATTTCATCAATTGTTTTGGGATCGTTTAGTTTCTTTCTGATAGGTTCTTCTTTGGGCCTTTTTATGGTTTTCTATAATATGTATCTCAATCTCGTGTATTCTTCCATTTGTCGTGTGTTTTGGGTTCTTACTGCTAGTTTATTTTATTTTGATTAGTTATACATTTTGTCTCTTCTATTTATCGAGTTTATTATGCCCTGTGTAGTCCAGCTTTTTCTTTTCTTTTCGTTTTTTGTTATTCTTATTCTACATACTTCAATGTAGCTACTAAGGATTTTTATAAATGTTTCTGTGGCGATTTCTGAATTCGACATGTTAGTTATTTTATCCCAGTTGTGGGTTTTGAGCAACTCTGTTAGTTTTTCATATCGATTTTTGCCATGTTTTCATTTATTTTGTTCATTTTGGCTCGCGTTGCTGGTATTTTGAGAAATATTCGGTAACAGTAACACCTCCTCTTCAAAGCCCAACAACCAAGTATGACATCAATCATTTCAGGCCGACGTGAGAAACCGATACTTAAGCGATACGTTCACATGCAAGTAAAAACATCGCCGATCGGAATAGAAATGAAAAATATAACGTTTGAAATTAAGTTTTAACCTCCAAATAATGTAAAAAACACACATTTATAACAATTTGTTGAGTTTAGATTGCTCTACAACAGTAATATTAATTACTTTTAATGGAGAAAGGAATGGAAAATTGTGATTTCCACACCACCTTTGAGGTATCACTTCGTCTATACGTTGACTTATTATGATGTGGGTCCCGCCAGCACCCCTACTTCTATATTTTATAAATAAATATAAACTAGAAATAACTTTAATAAATTACCATAAATTGTCGAAGACAAATAAACGAGTAGTAATGACGTGTACACCAAAAGATGTATCCACATCAAAACCAACGAAAATTTCGTTGAAACCACACATTTAAAACACATTGGAAATTCTATGGATTGTATTAACGTACAATGGAAAATATACAAGTACCTAAGTAGCTATAGAAATACATTTCAATTAGTTAGAAATATATAAATGCAAATTTAGACTGGCGCATATATGTTCAAATCGACGTGTAAATGTAAAATTAATGAAAACCTATTTAAGAATGTTTTGGAATTAAATAGATGATGTGTATACTGCTATTTGTACTTTTAATATGACTATTCGGATACTATAACATATTTTTACTTCGTTTTATTAAGTAACGTGGACAATTTTCCGTTTTTCTTTTCGGTAAATTTTAAACGAACACTCTCAAACGTTTTGATATTAAAAGACTTACAATAATTGTTAAGAGTTATGTTAATTACAATGAAAACTGTTTTTTTCCCAAAAGCCAACCAAATAATGTGGGTAGATGTATTGATTTGTAACATAATTTCATCACAGTGGGTAATTTGATTCATTATAAAATTATGAGCGACAGTCCGCTGATTTGAATGTTTCATAAATATTTTAAGAGCCAATAATTTTTGTAAAATTAAAAAAAGAATACATGACAATCTACACAGACATTTTAGTTGGATATTTTAGTCCACTATCATTACTGAAAATTAAACTATTGGAAATTATGTAAGCGTTGGTTATCAAAAGTCCTTTATAAATGGTTAAAAAATCTTCACAGATGTCACAAGGTAACTTTTTTAAAACGGAATGACATGCGTAACCCGCAATAAAAGTTGAAACTGGAATATCATTTATTTATTTTTTTTTTGATATCATTTTTAGAAACCTCTATATTATTAAAACTTGTAATGTTTTGAGACGTGTTTCCATAGGTTGAACTGGAAGCTAAATCAATGTCGCAATTGAAATCAGTAATTTTAATCTTATCTTTTGTCGTGTTTGTGTCTAAATTTAATGAAAGCTCTATGATACTTAATACGCGTAACTTTTCCTCAGATTCAAAAATTTGACGCAAGGATATATGGTACTGAGAACCACATAACTGTCCGTATTGGCCAAATATATTTTCTAAAGCATCGGTTTGAAATTTACAGAATGAGTTTCTTTTGTAAGCTTGCCCCCTTATCAGAAACTTCCCATTTCTCGTCTGTGTTACTGTTTGTTAAGGTATATATAGTAGTTCGCATTGGATCGCGGAGACTAAAACCCTTAATGGGAGTCTTGACATTAACAATTTTCCACCAGGTAAGTAAAGTACAATATATATATATATATATCCAATGCGAACTACTATATATATATAAATATATAACCCGGGTCCGGTTGCTCTAAGTTTTCTGTGGTTTCCTTGGATCCCTTAGGCAAAGCTGGGGCAGTAATATTCCACAGATAATCTTTCACTTCTCTTCTGTCTTCATTTCGTCCGTCTCAGCTTTCTCTACCTAACCACACCACCCACACATTCCCACGATCCCTGAAAGGAGACTGAAGAGGGCCTTACGCCCTACCCTCCGAGTAGATCATCTACCTTAATATTCTAGCTACACAATTTATATGCTCCTTTCAGTTCATTGATTCATTATCATTTGGTAATTTATCTATGAGGATAACGTATGTGATAAAAACCATTTTTTTAATATTTAAAGAAAGTTAATATTCACAGAGCCAATTTAAAATTATATTATGTAAGCCGTTCATATTTGTACTCGCTTACAATTTTCCCGGTATTCATAACAGTAGTGTCATCAGCAAATGAAATATAATACTTTCAGAGGGCAATACATCAAAAATATCATTGATGTACGAGGGCGTATCAAATATAAAAGGTCCTAATTTCTTTTATTTCATTGACCTGGTAGTAGTAGATGCGAAAATGGCCTGTACCGCTAGAAAACCAACCGCAATTCGCTCGAGCCGCCTTACGAAAAGAAACAATGAGCGAGGCAGAAGTTTTGGCCAGGAAGGGGGTGAATACAACTATCAAGAACTCGGGTGTTTGCATGGCACAAGGAATTTTCTGAAGAGGGTAGAAAGGTTGAGACGAGAGAGCCATACTTGCCGCCTAAGGACAAGTGTGACCGAAGCCAACATTGACGGAAATGGACGCATAAATATCCGGGAAATCGTTGATGAATTGACCATCAGTCACAGAAGTGTCCACAGGATCGTGACAGATGACCTGAAAATGTACAGTGTCCGCTACATGAGTTGAGGCTCCCCAACTGTTATCGAAGGATCACAAGAAACATCGATTGGAGATTTCGCAGCGACGCTTCAATAGATTCTAGCAAGAGGTTGAAGCATTTCTGAATCGCATTGTATATATGTATATGTATAAATAAATAAAATAGGAGACTCACCCCAATTACCACTGACACAATTTTACTGAGTGGACACATGGTTCGCCCACTTCAAACGTGGACATTATCAACGCGAGACTGTTTTGAATCTGATATGCATTTAAAAAGTTTTAGAAAATTTAAACAAAAACAATGGGACGATAATTTGTAGCATGTTCAGCGTCTTCTGATTTGTATAAGTGTAATTTCTGCCAGTTTGAAATGATAGGCACAAATACCATCCTCAAAACTGTATTAAAAATGTACACCCCAGCTGCTTAACAATAAGTAGCTTTAATTTTTTTTACAAACTTTTAATAACATCAACACATCAACTTTTTTTTTTCATTGATCTTCAAGTCTGCCTACCCCTTTCTCATTAGTACATTCAAAAAATAAAGTATTATCAATTGTTTGTTTTTTAGTAGGACGTATTAATGGGCTTATTTGGTTTTATGATAGTACCAGCAAGTGATTTACCTATATTACCAAAAAATCACCAAAATAATTTGCTCTCAGTACTATTTGTAATTATCGAGGCATTATTACATATAGCTTTGATAGATTCACATAATTGCGTACATTTACTGTCGCTATTTATTAACCAATTTTCTTTTTCTCATAATTTGTTTTAAATACGTTAATTTTATACCAATATATGTTTTATAATTAGTTTTCAATGTCTCACTCATATGGTTACTTCTCCATGACTTTTACTTTTTTATTTTTTTTATTTTATTAATCTTGTAGTTATCCAGGTACTTTTTGCTCTATATTTTGATTTTTGTGGCTTTGGTATATGTAGTTACCACTTACTTCGATGAGTTTATTATATGCAGTAGATATTGTTGTCACTATGTAATCATTAATTAATTTTTTCAAAGATAAAAATAATTATTCTCCCATAAACATACTTCAAATCTGTATTTTTTAGTGAATAAATTTTTTTTTAAAACTTTTTTCCTTTTTATATAATAAATAAAACCTAATTAAAAATTAATTTACAAAAATACTAATTTTTAATAGGTACGACCTAACCATATATATATATATGCAAGATGCATCTGTTAAAATATATTGGAGTGTAAAAAGCTATAAAAACTAAAAACTAATAAATACTAGGATATTTCCTGTCCCAACAATGACAATTGTTTCAGAAACAGTTTTGCATTTGTTAAAGTCGTTGTTCCATAAATAATTCTTTTTATATTTCCTGAAGCCGTTTTTGCCTAAAAAAAATCGTATCAGTATTTGAATAATCTTATTGATATTGAGACCTAAAAAATGGCAATTAAATTATTATTTTTACTTTTGCATAATCGACTAAATTTTGGTATTCAATGTAATTGCCTCCACCAATGACAAATACAAAGGCATCCTGAAATGGAGACCGATTTTTAGGAATATCTGTCACTTTAAGCTGTTTAGGATCTAAATAATGGTACTCTTCCATCTCTGGACTGTTTCTGAAATCCATCAGATGGTCTACAATTTTTGTTACAGGCAAGTTCTAAAACAAATCAATCAATAGAAGATAATAATAACAATAAAGTTAATTATGCTACATGTTTCTTGACAACCAAATTCTTAACTCCTTCCATGACAAATGAGGAACCTTGTGATACCAGTTTGGAAAACATATTGACTGTCTTAGTTCCAGCTCCTTCATATTGATTAAAGCCTGCTGATGACATTTTTGTATAACTCCTGTGAAATACTAAATTAAAACAATTTTGAAATGCCAAAAGGTGTGCTTTTACCTCCATCTTTTAATATAAGCAATTGGTGAAAGATCACAACCCGCTTCCATAAGTGCTGCTTCATACTTTTTTAAGTCTGTATCTGACACATGAGGAGTATAAATGTAATAAATTAAAAATAACCTTAATTTGTCCTCGGTCGTTCCCACGTTAGAATCATTTAAAATTTCTAACAGGCCTTTATCAATGTTCACTTTACTAAGGATTTTTTCTTCAAATTCAAAGAATGTGTCTAGTTTTCGTTTTTTTATGAAATCCAAAATTTCTTTAAAAAAAAAGATAAAATAAAATAATATACACAAATATTTTCTTCCAACCTGTAGCTACTGTTGTATGCATATCTATTAGCCGTTTCTTCTCTAAAAGTTGTGGTAATGAATTAACAGCTGAAGTAATTCGTGCTGTATTATCGGAGACCATAGAAATAGCAAGATCGCTTTCATTATCAATTCCCATTGAGGTTTTTAATTTCTTAACTTCATCTTCAGACGATTTATACTGTTCCAATTCTTCTTGAATAGCTTCAGCTACCATAGGAAATGGAGAACCTTTATAATTCATCCAAAACTTGTCTTTTCCGTCAAGTTCATAAGGCCTAGTTTTTGCTCTAGTGCCTAAGAATGAAAAGATGAAAAATGTAAACGTTATTAAAACGAACTTCTACCTCCAGCAGATGTTTTCTCTTCAATTACAACCCTATTAAGTGTTAAATCTAAAACATCATGGGCTAAAGCTTGGTAAGTCCAAGTATGATGTAAAGGTGTGGCCATGTCTACATTTCTGTCCAAAATAATTAAAATTGGCCTTTGAAAATTAAAGCTACCTGTCTGAGCATCAGAATGGAACAAATTATTTCTAGCATCAAACAAATTATCTCTCAATTTTTTATCTAACTTTTTTGCAACCATTTCTGCAGCATTACCCTTTGGGCTTCGAATTATTGGAACAGTTCCTGTATAATGTAAATATCAGAAGAAAATACATAATTTGGTTAATAACCTACGTACCCATTGTAACAAATACTGAGAACAAACTATCAACTATGTTATTCATTATATCATCCATTTCAGTATCCTTAATATCACCCCTGTTTATTGCTGTAATAACAAAACAGATATTTTGAATAATTAAAGAAAATACCAACAAAAAAACAAACCATAGTATGATAAAGAATCACTATTTTGATGTTTCAAAATAAATAAATCATCTTCCAAAGAAATAAAATTAATATACTGATCATAAACCTGAAAATTAATATTTTTTAGGCAATTTTGTAATATGTATGTTTAAACTTGTCTACTTTTTGAATATTTCCAACACAGTTTGATTGCAGTGCTGAAGCTGCTAAATCTTCCAATTTCTGTCTAGTGATTGGGGATATAAAATTTAGATGGTATGTATCATAAATGCCTCTTTGAAAATCTTGGCTGATTCTTCCTAAATTTTCATCTGAAGGTACACAAAAATAAACAGCAGGTACTTCAGGAATAGAATCCCTGTCAGAATGGAGCTGCCTATAATTTAATATGCAGTGTATCTTATTTTAATATTCAGTAGCCTTACTAAAAACCTTACACATGTAAAGTTACTCCCAGCTCACGAAGTTCTTTAATTGATATAAGAGGTGATATTATATCTTGACCAATTCTATCGTAAATTAGCACCTTCCAAATAGGTTCAGAGTTACCTACTTTTGAAAGGGGCTGGTTTAAATTCAGCATTTGCTTTAGAGCATCTAAAATTTTTAGGTTAAGACTTACAGTTTAAGAATTTAATACCGTCTTACTTATTTGTTTTTGCCTTAAAGTAGTCATTTTCACGTAAATTAAGATAATGCTGTAATAACGTCAGCGACTTTGTACTAAAGTATTCACAAATCTCATTAATTATTTAATTATTTTTAATAACTTGACATTTTGGATATCCGTTTTATGCATAATTTGCATAATCTGTAGTCTAATCTATAATGATTTGCTTACGTGTTATAATTGTTAATTGTAACCATAGAAAATGTTGTCACATTGTCATCGTCGGTTATTGTTATTAGAATCCTAAATACTAGGAGACGTTAAAAATCACTCGAATCCGTAGCATTTGAGCAGGCGCGAAATAATTTTATTAAAATCTATGATATTGTCTTTTCCGCTCAATTTGTGTTTATATGAATAATAATCCTAACATATGCCGAAACAATTGTAGAGTCAATAAATCTCTTTTTGAAACATTACAAAACAAATTTTTTGTTTTTATATCCTTTATATTTATAATAATAAAATTATTTCGCGCCTGCACAAATGCTACGGATTCGAGTGATTTTTAGCGTCGCCTCTAAATACTCTTGCCACTGATCCAAATTTTCAAATAATATATAGATTCTGGTACACAATAACGTGCACAATAACCACTACTACTGACAAACCTGTGTGACAAACTAAATCCATAGAAAGAATTGAATAACTGTAATTAAAGTTATTAAATATTTAAAAAACGTTTAGGTACAGGAACACTAGGTTTGTTTCACTAAAAAGGTTTTAATTTGCTTTCTCTACAATATTGTTTCGACCCTCTCGAGTCATTCTCAAGGGTAGTAACATAATTTCTTTTGTTTCACTTTCTATTTGAGAAATGACTGACATATTTCGGATATGTACCATTATCAAACAGTTAATAATTAATACATTGAAAATGTTCGTTAATTTTAGTATTGCAAGCTTTAGATTTGATGATAGAGGGATTAATTAGATATATGTAATCAACTACAATATTTCTTTTTATCGTCATTTGAATAAACTAATGTGATTGCTTTATTGTATAATTTTTTATAGTAAATAATTGTTACTCGTTGTAACCGTGAAATATTTTTAAACTTAATACATTATACGTGTTTATTAGCTTTAAGGAGCATTTGGCCCATTTATATTTTACAATAAGTCAAATTCTAAGAAATTTGCAGCAAAATAATACCAGATGCCGCCGTGACCGACATGGCGGTATAAAACATTTTTATGTAAAAAATTTCGACTTTGCCACATCTGGTACCATAAAAGAAGATAATATTGTACAAAATTTAGATACAGCATCAAAAATTCCTAGAATTTCCCAATTTCCTTAGTAAAAATAATTTTGGTCAATTTTCCCTATTTCTAGGGACAATTCCCCAGACCTGACACCACTGAATCCAGTCTCTGTTGCTGTCCATCTGCGTAGCATACCACAGATGTAGCATACTCTCACTGCTGATATTACAGTTATAGATTACAGATGTCATAATCACAGTAGAGAACAGTGTTAAATTGGGTGGTTCGCTCTACTTATACCTCTATGTCTGTAATACTTATGATTAAGTGATTCTAAAAATATGCATAGGCAATCCATTATTCAGTCTAAAGTGTCTTAAAAATAAAATTAAATACATAAAAAACGCTTTTAGATATTTCAATTATTGTTTATCACAACACTCTACATATGTTTCGACCAACTAGATCTTTATCAAGAATAATACTCATTTAATAAGGGTAAGATGTAACTGGGTTTGTATTTATAGCTAGTTAAATTTAACAAAAGTATAGAGGCAGGTACAAATGCAGGTATTCAGGAAAAACCTTTAATTAGATTGTGGTTCTTAAAAATTCGTCAATAACTGGTGTGGTGTATCTTTAAATTCAGATTTGTTATTTCATTTTTTTACCTTTACTTTCTATAGGTAAAATTTCGAACTTTTCATTGTCTATTTCGTGATTGTTTTCAAAACAGTGTAAAACGTATGCCCGTAGATGTTTTTTTACTTTTTGTATCTTTTTTGTGCTCGTTAAAGCATGTACCGAAATTTCTACCTGTTTGGCCGATATAAAAAGAGTCATAATCATTACAGTTTAGTTTATATATACCACATTTTTGTAGTTTATTGTTTTTTTGCTTGTTATTAAATAGAATCTTTTTTAAATTACATTTATTTACAGAAATTTTTATATCCAACTTTCTTAGTTCTCTACATATTGTATTATTCTTATTATTAATATAATTGTAGTATGTAGGCTTTCACGACCGGCGTCAATCGAATTAAGATAACTTACCGGGCTTTTGGGTCGTGGTCTATAGACTTTTTTGTTGCCTGACGTTTCGTCAGCGGCTGCGGCTGACATCTTCAGAAGCGTTTGTGGATTGGTCATTGTAACAGCATTCGATCTCAAACCACAAACGATTCTGAAGATGTCAGCCGCAGCCGCTGACAAAACGTCAGGCAACAAAAAAGCCTATAGACCACGACCCAAAAGCCCGGTAAGTTATCTTAATTCAATTGATATAATTAATGAAAACAAGCAGAATGAGTATAAAAACAACTTTTGGGTAAAGGTTTCACCAGTTTATTGGTAAATTCTCAATAATATTATTTCGACAGCTACGTCATTATCATTCTTGATTTATTAATTCAACTGTATTCAACTGTAGATAAAATTATGGTGGGTATATACAGGGAACAAAGACAGACAAGCGACAAAGAAGACTAAAAGTTAGAACGATAAAAGTGACATAATTTTGATATTTCGCAACAATCTTCATTTTTACCTGCCTCCATACTTTTGTTAAATTTAACTAGCTATAAATATACAAACCCAATTACATCTTACTCTTATGAACAACCTACCGCCCGCAACAGATAACACAACACGCAACACATACACAAACCCTCATTTGTGCCCAACAAAACAAGGATCACCTAAACATTTAGAACCATACTCGGCTGAAGAGGACAAAAAAACGGTACTAAAACGGCTTGAGGGAGAGGTGTTTTAGTTGGTAGGTGCTCCTTATGAGTGAATCCAATACTACCCAATCGTACGGATGACGGTGTATCTTTAAGATTTCCCCTCTTCCACGAAAACAAAAAAAAACTTACCCTTAGTAAATGAGTATTGTTCTTGATTGAGACCTAGTCGGTCGAAACATATGTAGAGTGATGCAATAAATAAAAATTGAAATATCTATAAGCGTTTTTTATGTATTTAATTTTCTTTTAAACGATGTTTCAAAAGTTTACCACTGTAAATTCAATTGCAATGAATAAAGAGTTTTAATAATACTTGTAAATAAATATTAAAATGTTTGTATATGCTATGTCGAAAACGTTCTCTATATAAAGCCTTTAATTACATTGGCTTATAATAAAAATTTACTCTCTCTTTTAGGTGTTTCACTCCCACCAGCTACTCGTGCCGGTGGGCGGGCAGTCCCTCCGACTTACACTGTAGTGCAAATCCGAAGGGTAAGGTGTAAGACCCTCTTTAGCCTTCATTCAGGAATCGTGATACGGGATGGGTGGTATGGTTAGGGAGAGAAAGATGAGACGGACGAATTAAAGAAGAAAGGTGAAAAATTATCTGTGTAATATTACTTGTCCCAACATTTGCCTAGCATCAGGGATGGGGAACCAATGGCACGCGTGTCATTAATGGCACGCGACACAATATTTTGGACACCTCACTGATCACAAATTTCATTGTGCACTACGAAAAAAATTGTGAGCGAACACAAGTGATCAAGAAATCGGACTGTTTCTGTAAAATGAGAGAAAAGTTGAAGAATACCACAGTTGTTGGGTGTTATGTGGCTTTCAAAATTGATGTTTTTTACAGACATATGCCAACATTTAAATAAGTTAAACATGAAGCTTCAAGACATAAATAAAACAATTATCGTCATGATAGATCTCATTCGCTCTTTTGAGACTATACTGCAAGTTTTCAGGAACGATATTATCACAAGAAACTACAAGTGTTTTCCAAATTTGAAAAAATATATCAACGATTTAGAAATACATAAGAAACAAGACCAAGTTACTGAAGAATTTTTTTCTGCGATTAATTCTTCAATCAAGGAATTTTCAGCGAGATATTCTCAGTTCAAAGAATTATCGGAAATACTCAAGTTTATTATGTACCCTGATGTGACGTCATTTGATAAACTGAATTTATCACAATTCGATTGGTTGGAAATTGAAGAATTTGAAATGCAGCTAATTGATTTCCAGTCCAGTTCAATATGGATTCAAAAATTTATTGGAACAAGGAAAGATTTAGAATTAATTGAAACAGAAATACTAACAATTAGTATATAAGTGAAAATTCTAATAACAAAATTTTGGAAACATGAAATGCGTTACCAGACACACTTAATTGTTTGAAGAAGCTGGCTCGTGCTCTTTTAACAATATTTTCGTCAACCAATGCCTGCGAATCATTATTTTCAAAGATAAATAACATTAAAGGCTCGGTTAGAAACCGTTTGACAGATGATAAATTACGCGTATAATTGAAACATTGCAAAATGTTCCTATTTTTTGTAGTAAATAAAGAGTTTTGAATTGATAGTATTTCTTATTATTATTTTCCTAATAATCACAAAATCAAAATTATTTCATGGCACGTCTATGACCTCATTAAACATTTCTTTAGAAAAATGGCACGTTGGTACGTAAAGGTTCGCCATCCCTGGCCTAAGTGATCCAAGGAAACCACAGAAAACTTGGTCCAGAGCAGCCGGACCCGGGTTCAAACCGGTGACCTCCCGAATACTAAGCAATAGGCCGTATTTATAAAAATGAAACATTTATTTGCAAGTAAAAGGTAGAAGTAAAAGGTTTTGCTACAATTCATATTCGTAATTTCTACCTCTTCCTTTCAAGGAAATGCTTCGGATAAATAAAGTAAAAGATAAAGATTAGATGCTGAAATTGGACGAGACATCCAACAAAGAACATTCGCAAAGGTATTTTGTCGTGGGAGATAAAAATTTCTATAACTTGTGATGCAAAATTTATTTCATAGAATACAAAATAAACAATTTCTTTCAAATTCAAACGTATAACTTCGTGGGTTCTAAAGTAAACAATATTTACATAGCCTCAAATGAAAGTCTTTAAACATATTATAAATGACCTATATTGTTATTGGTAATAGGATAAGCCAATTCCTCTCGCCGTCTTTGTCCTTGAGCGCGAATAGCATCTACATTTTCGTCCTCTATATGTCGTAAGTCCTGTTTTTCCTCTTCTTCATCTTCTTGAAAATCTGCATCTTCTAGTTGCTTAACTATGTTGTGTAAAACAACACATGCAATTATAACTTTTCGAATACTGGTAAATTTCACTCTGCATCAATACTTCAGAATAGGAAATCGCCGTTTCAGTTGCCCAAATGTATGTTCAATCACAACTCGTTGCCTGTTGCAGACTATCTGATATTGCTCGTGGGGGTTAGGGTAGGGAGTCATGAGACATGGCATTATACCATACCCACTGTCCCTTAATAGGATAGCGTTTCTTGTTCTTTTCATGACTTCACACACTGCCGAATTTTTCAATATACGAGAATCATGAACTGATCCAGGCAAACTTGCATCTATACTAATTATAACACAATTCTGGTCGCATCTTGCTTGCGCATTAATACTGTAAAAACTGTTTCGATTTACATATTCGTCTCCAAATCGGGCTGGCTTTTCAAAACGAATGTGCGTGCAGTCAAGAACCCCAATAACTATTAGGAATGAAACCTGGTCAACCACTTCTCTTTAGATTGCATGATTTGATTTTCTATTTTTGGGAACCGAACCCATTCGCTCAAGTACCTCATGAAATATTCTGGACACTGTGGGCTGCGTACATCCCAATTCCTCAGCAATTCTGCTCTAGAATCCAGGGTTCTCACAATAACGCAGAAATGCTTCCAGTCTCTGCACAGGTGACAGGGCTGCTCCACGAGTTTCGGGATCCACACCAAGAAAGTGGTCCTCCAACCATACCACATTCTCCTCCTCAAATCTAAACAACGTTTCGGAATCTAATTCACGTGGCATACGTCATGGTTTGTAGTGTTTTCTTGTACGTAAATGCACCATATCGTTAGCCATTACAAACACAACACTGGGACCATACAACCAAACATCACTTATACAAGTCCCGGATATGTTTTAACACATGAAAATACTCCTACAAATACACGTTTTTTTACGTTACAAACTGTGTGATGGCTGGATAACTACTAAAAAGTTGTAAGAAGCGAGAAAAGTTGTTATAAACCTAGATTCCTTTTTTTAAAAGGAAATCCTTTAGTTTTTGAGCAAATGCTTCTTTTTATAATTACACAAAATGTAAAACCCTTTACGTTAAAGCAAACCTTCGAAACCTTTTCCTTCACTTTTTTTTATACATATACCTTGAAAGAATTGCTTCATTTCTTGAAAGCAAAAGGTAAGGCTTTTTTTATAAATACGGCCTAATGATTTAGAGCACTAGACCACGCCCTTCGGTTCCCTTTCACAATGAAGATGATTCAATAAAATAAAGCTGATAGATTTTCGGCATCTATTATTATTTTGAAGTAAATAAAATTTAATGTTTCCGTATTATTAGTTAGAGAGACAAAGCTCAAAAATTTGCAAGTGATTGTCTATACATAATACAATTACAATATTGTATTCCAGGCAGTATGTCGCCATCTAATGATATATACTCCTAACTGTGGTATTTCATTTCATTAATAAGGCTTTATGAAGGGATCTACTTGAAAAACTGAACCTACAACGCAGCTTATATTACGTACAAACCGTACAAACCATATTAATAAAGAAAATCAAGTTCCTGTTCAAAAAGGCATTAGATCAATAGATGGCGACATATTACCTGAAATACCAAGTTCTTTTTATGGAACAATTTCGGTACCCATGTTGTGCTGATAAAATCTAATAAGATTTAACTTTTAACTTTTAACTAACGTATTATATTTGGACAAAACCGTTAATAAATAATCAAATAAACCTGTTAAAAATGCAAAGCTTTGAGATGCTCAAAACAGCTGTTAATGGCTGCTGGAAAGGCAATTAAGAACAGATAAGTTTAACTAAAAGTGTAGATACATTCGTTATCAATACAGTAAATAAACGGGGGTAGTCGAAGGTGCCGCCAAATTATACCTGACCAAAAAAGGTACAACCGATTGTACCACTAATAGGTAGAAATTATTCTAATGAGAAATGAAAATACATTATTGATATTTTATGGCATTTATTTAACAGTAATTAATAAGGCATTATAAATACATACTTATATATATGTCAACAATTTTTTCAACGTAAATATGATACACATTTTATATAGCAGATGTTCGATATTGTTTTGTTTTTATATTTTTCACATAATTCCATGATAGCTTTCATTTTACTTCTTACAGTCTACAAAAACTTCATTTGGATAGAAATTAAAAAAAAAATGGATTTTAACAGATTAAATAATTTTTTGTATGTTTGTGATTGTTTATTTCTCAATAAACAATATATGTAAGGCACATAGTGACCATTTTCATATCCACAACCTGCTTTTAAGTTACTGAATCCTTACTTATGATTAATTAATTACTTTATCAGGTAGGTGAGCACCCTTTCCCTGGTGGCAACATTGTTTGTTTACTTTTAAAACCACAATTTTGTAGCAGGTAGATCTTTATTTTTAGTGGCAACTTCGGTCCCACCGAAATAAACGATCACCTGAATTAATCAGAGAGCAAACAAGGGAGTTCATTCTAGATCCCTAGCGGATAGACCTAGGTCCGTACAGTCTTATCTACGTTGTGAAATTTTTAGATAAATATATCAAAATTATTGTGAACCTATCCTAAAACAACTAGTGATTTTCATTCATCTACCTAACACCAATAAGAACACAGGGATGCCTAAATTAATCATATATGAATATATAAACTACATTAAATGGTGTCCAATGTAGACTAAAATTAGTGGAGGTAATTAATTTATTAATAACCTCCACTCCTCTCTCCTCAATTAATTAGTGGAGTATTAAAGGAGCATGAATCGTTTCAGAATATTCATACGTTCAAGTAGAAAGAAGAAATAAACAAATTCTTGGAATTATAACGAGATCTATAACATATTGAAGACAATTGTTCCAGTGTAGGGAACAAATATTTTGTAATTCATCTTTGATTATATTTATTGTTGCCGCACTAAACTTTGAAATCGTGTTATTATTGTTAATTTGAGCTCAAATCCAAATCAATTTTATGGAGTTAAATATACAATTTAATGGGGGTAGCGAATAACCGTATGTACAATTTCACGTGCTAATTTGTCAACGTTGTAATATTTTGGAAGGTCTTTAGATTGCAAGACCTCTAAGAGTATAAATAAAACAAAGGTATTGATTTTCACAATTTTATTCACACACGTGACGATCGTTTCGCTAATAATATTATCTTCTTCAGACAGGAAGTATTTACTACCGAAGATATTTAACAATAATAGTACTTATATACTAAGATGGTCTTTATAATAAATTTAAGAGGGTGGAATTATTGCATTCTGTTTGGTCGTTCATTAAAATATCTAGTTTTTTGTAATTATTAATTTCCAAAGCTTCTAATAGTGTTAATTTAATTCCCTTACTTTCTATATGTAAAATGTCCAATTTATCATTAAATTGATGTCCCTCTATAGTGACATAGTTGGCATAAGTAGAATCTGTGTTATTTTTATGTTCAGACAAACGTTTTTTGAATGTTCTCCCTGTTTGTCCAATGTAAATTTTTTGACAAGACCCACATCTTAACTTATAAACTCCTGATTGGTTTTCTTTTATAACTTTATCTTTATTATTTTTTATAATACTGCCTAATGAGGAATTTGTTTTAAATGTAATATTGAAATCACATTTCTGTAAATAATTGACTATTTTATTCGTAAATGGTCCAAGATATGTAATACAGTTGTATTTAGTTTCTTTGTTTATTGCAAACGGATAGATTAATTGTAGTGCTATTTTTTGTTTATTATATTTTCAATTAATTTTGGATTGTAACCATTATTATACGCAATTTGTTTAATAATATTTAACTCTTTATTGTAATTATCTTTTGACATAGGCATACTTAGAAGCCTGTGTCTCATACTGTTATAAGCCGTTAATTTGTGTTGCATCGGGTGAAATAAGTTTTTGTGTATCGCTAAATCTGTTTTAGTTAAATATTCAAACTACCTTTCCGTGCACACATTCAATATCGCACAAAAAATGGATACGTTTACAACAATTTGTTTTGCTTCGACGGATAAATGTTTACGAAATGCTTCAGCATCATCACCACTTTTTCTGCTTCCTCCTTTTGTATTTATTCAACTTCTTGATCAATTGTATCATATACTTCTGACACCAAGCATTCTTTTATACGTGTTTGCTGACACGAACAAAATTTTTAATTAGGATCGCAAATTTAATACACTAATCCACTGTAAATGAAGTTTCAATTGAAGGTTTACAAAGAAAGTACAAAGTGACTTAATACTTACTACCTCTTACTTGTTTCATTCTCTGACTGATTGTTAAAAGAAAAAAACTTTAAACTTTTAAACTTTTTTGTGTTTCATTCCCACCAGCTACTCGTGCTGGTGGGCGGGCAGTCTCTCCGACCTACACTGTAGTGCAATGCTGGAGGGTAGGGCGTAAGGTCCCCTTCAGCTTCCTTGCAGGAATCGTGGGAATGGGTGGGTGGTGTGGTTAGGGAGAGAAAGATGAGACAGACGAAATGAAGACAGAAGAGAAGTGAAAGATTATCTGTGGAATATTACTGCCCCAGCATTTGCCTAAATGATCCAAGGAAACCACAGAAAACTTGGAGCAGAGCAGCCGGACCCGGGTTCGAACCGGTGACCTCCCGAATGCTAAGCAATGATCTACAGCACTAGATCACGCCGCTGTTAAAAGAACGAAGTTTCCTTTTTATAATGAATATCTCCCGCTATTTCTAGTGCACCCTAAATTATCTTATCCCTTACAATATTCTTAAAATAGTAAACGTTATTTCTAGAAAGACTTCGTGACACATTTGTAAATCACTTTCCTTAATTAGTTGAGGGAGAGAACCCCAAGTAAATCTGATAGTTTCCATTTTACATTTGGTAGCTATTTTTTACATTATTCTTAACATTAATGTTATTATTTCCACGAAATTTTACTTTAGTTGTGACGGTGATAACACTCTGGAAGCAATAAATAGGGATTTAACTGACAATATCAAAGAATCTACCTAGAGGGTGACATTCTATACATTTCTGAACTATTTATTTTAGATGTAACTTTAGTAGAAAGGAATTTAATGATTTTGGTCCTTCTATTGTGCTAAGTAAATAAATAGGAATTTGTCACGTACAATGCATGGATTACACGAACCTGTGTTACATCTGACATAAGACAACATATGGTAGGTATTTAACAATTGTTTCCATCTCCAAGGTCTTCACATTTATAAATTGAGTTGGTGATCAATATTGAAAAATAACTGTTTCACTTTTCATTTGACAATAACTAATAAAGGACAAGTAAGCAATGCTTCACGAACTGCAGTTAGCAAAAATCTACCTCATAATTAGCATCTTGTTGTTATAGTCATTTACATTTTCAGAAACTCATTATTGGAATATACCTGTGCGTATTTCAAATATATAGATATTTAATAATTGGTAAACAATATCTATAAATACTAAATAAATATAAATTTCTAAATTAACCCCAGGTATTTCATAAAAAAGTTAAAATTCCATTTTGTCTTAGTTTCTTTCTTTTCAAAAAACTACAAAAGCATTTTGATAAAAATAAAAAATAAACTTCTTCGTCGAAGGTAAACATATGAAGAAACAATATTTCTCAAATAATAATTTTACTTAAGACGGGCCTTAACGTTAGTTGTTAGTTGTTGTAGAGGTACAATACTCTCCAAGTTACTTTATTATTTAGGTACAACATCAGGGAGTATTGTAAACCACTCAAGATGTCAAATCCATAACCGCACTAGCATATGTACAAACATTGCTCGTATAATAGTATAGGATAATCCGAAACAAAGGATTTTTTAATGTTCTAACCTAAAGTTTGAAACTGTTTGCTAAAAAAATGATTTAACCATTTCACCGTTTAGAATGAAAATCCTACACAGAGAGTGTGATAAACATATTGTGGGTATAAATAATAATAAAAGTACAAGTACCCATATTACCTACAATACGTTTTATAAATTAATATTTATTTATTGAAATATGGTACGCGGAGGTGAAGGATGAAGAGATAATATTGCTAAGAAAAGTTGTTGATGTTCTACCTCCGCACTGTTAGCAATGGATGGTTGAGCGGTCGGACTTGCCCCGGGAACGCGGGGGCGTTAGCTTCATCTAGGGGTCTGACCTCTTACCGCACCGTTGCCGTTGTTATCACCATCGGCATTTCAAATTTTATTATTATCTATATAAAAACATACTCTTTTCCTGCCGTTTCAAATGAAACCTATTCGTAATTAATATAAGTAAAATTTTTGTTTGTAAATAAATAAAATACCTTTATAGGTATATAACAAAATTAATCTAAAATATTGCCCTAATTATAGTGTAACAAAGGTAGACCCAACAGCTTTTCTCAAAATATTAACTATTAAAATAATATATATATACTAATATAAATTTCAATTAACGTTTATTACATTGTTAGGATCTCCTAACACCAGGCAGTCTTGTATAAGTGTTTGACCACACAAAATCAAACTCTTAAGTTTTTATTATCTAATTTCTAATTGTATTAAGAACAGTAACTGATAGAAACAAAATTTGAGGAGTAATCTATTTGAATTGAACTAGACTAGAACTCGAATTGAACCGAACTGTGTGTTTGAAATGCCAAAAAGGTTTTTATCTTCATCTTAAGAGTCCACGCCCTCACCCTCAAGACCAACACAAAGATATTATGCTACACACTAATGAAAAGATGTTTTCATAAGCCAATCATTGGAAACATACATTCCAACGTTATTGTAAATAGGAAAAGTTCAAATAAACGATATCGTTTCTTACGAATTATCCTTTTACGTCTTATGAAAACAAGGGGTAATTTACAGTCTTTTTAAGTCAAACAAGCGAATTTGATAAGATACCAAGGGTGGCATTTGGAAAGAGTCTAAATAAGGAAACTAAAATCAACAATCACATAAGACATTATGTTAGGTTGATAGCGTTTGTGATGCAGTTCGCGTATAATAAATAGTTCAAAGAGAAAAGAAAAAAAACAAATAAGTTTCACGACATAAAAAAATACCATTGTAAGATAATTATCGTGTCCAATATTTTATATATAAGATAGAGTCTACGGATATTTGATTGAAATCCATAGTAAAATTTACACGATACGATGATAATCAGGGTCCTGACTTGTAAACTGTTTATTAAAACTTAAACTTTGAATAGTGCACTTTTTGTGAAACATTTCAAATCAAAGAGAAAAGAAGAAAAACAAATAAGTTTCACGAAATTTTTATTGTCTCGACAATATTGTTTCGGTCGACCATTAACTAGAGAACACAATAGATTACTAAATATGTAAAATGTGTTTAAACAATTTATACTATTAAATTACAAGAAACGTGGTGGGGAGGATAAGTTATAATTTATACAAAATCAAAGGGGAATTATGGGATACTAATTCTAGTTGATTATTTACAAAATTACATTTATTATGAACAGCTTTTCTTATTTCTAAATTTTCAAGGAGAGACAGTTTCCTGCTTTTTGGGATGTTACAATGTAAAATTTTTATCTTATCCAAGTCTGGATGATGATTATTAGTCATGCAATGTTCAGCAAAACCACATTTGCTATCCTTTTTGTTAATAGCGTTATTATGTTCGGAAACTCATTTTCTAATAGACCTGTCACTCTGTCCAATATAAATAGCAGTGCACGAATTACAACCTAAACGATAAACACCACTTTTTTCTAAGGGATCAATGGTTTTATATGGATTTTAAATTAACTGGACTATTTTCTATGATTTTACAATTAAAAGAATTCTCTAGTTTGTAAAATCATAGAAAATAGTCCAGTTAATTTAAAATCAATATTATGTAAAAATAAAACCATTGGTCCCTTAGAAAAAAGTGGTGTTGTGCTCTTTGTGTTTTCTATTTAATGGTCGAATCAACTGAAACAATATTGTCGAGACAATAAAAATTTCGTGAAACTTATTTCCTTTTTTTTCTTTTTTCTTTTATTTGAAATGTTTCACTATTCAAAGTTTATGTTTTAATAAACAGTTTACGAGTCAGGGCCCTGATTATCATCGTATCATGTAAATTTTACTATCGATTTCAATTAAATATCCGTAAACTCTATCTTATATATCTTATTTGATAATCGTTAGCGTAAATCGAAATAAAATTAAACATTTGTAGCTACTATTAAAAAAAAAATTTTTTAATAGTAGCTACATTACAACTTTGGAAATATTTTATCAAAAGGGAAAATCATCTATTATTTTTAATCAATACATAACTTATAGTTATCCTGTTTTAGATTATTGACACACTAAAGTTTTGGTTTTTCCGAGATGATCTATTTTCGGTTGATGTTTTCCCGGTTTGTTTCCTGTACAACTTATACAATTGTAGCAACTCAAGAGACGTCTTGTCTGGAATAGGAAGCTTTGGCAAGATGCCATTTATTAAGTTTCATTTGAAATGTTGCCAAAGAATGCAGTTCATTGCACCTCCACAATTCTAAAATAACTTTTGCAGAAAATCGATAGCAAAATGTAAAAGTTTTTTCAATAGGAACAAATCACTTTGCAACAGATTACAGCCTTCCCTTAATCGTATCATATTCTGTATTTGATCGAATAAACCAACTACTATCAATGCTTCTTATTAAATTAAAATGAACATTTAATAATTTTTATGTGGAAAATAGGTAATATTCAATGTTCCAGAACTACTGACCTGATTATAGAATAATGACGGAGCATACTTTTTTTCAGGGTGGGGAGAGTTATAAATATGCAGTGATTCTATTAAAATAGGTTATATGGTGATGATTAAAGTTTAAGATCTTTTTGAGTAAATTTATAAACAAATAAGTTTATAAATATTAATATAAGTATGGAATCAACAGAAACAACTACTCCGAGGGCTAATACCCCTACCGGCATTGAATTACACTGTTGATTCCGATGGACTCCTAGACGAAAATAAAGCATATTCAAAAAAGAAGGAATTAAAATCCTTATTCGTCTAAATATTAAGATCAAAGATCTCAAATTTTGAACGCGTCCTACCAAGTAGAAACAGCGAACTGAAAGCCATACCCACGACCGGTTTCGACCTATCGGGTCTCATCAGGTGGGCGCTGGCAAAAAGACTTTTACAGGCTCTATAATAAATATAAATATGGAATAACAGAAACAACTACTCCGAGGGCTAATACCCCTACCGGCCTTGAAGTACACTGTTGAGACCTGATAGGTCGAAACCAGTCGTGGGATGTGGCTTTCGGTTCGTTGTGCCTACTTGTTAGAACGCGCTCAAAATGTGAGATCTTTGATCTTAAAATTTAGACGAATAAGGATTTTAATACCTTCTTTTTTAAATACGTTTATATTAATATAATAAAAACAGTAATGATGGATTTTGTTACCAAGAATGCATATGCATTAAATTAGTTAAACTTTTTTAATATTTTTACAAAATGGCAAGTTATAATAAATTAAAACCAGAATTGTATTGTTTCGACTGATTTTACAATCTATATATACGTATATATTTTTTCTGACTCATGGTTCAGCACAAGTAATCATTGTATAGGGGCACAAACGAAATAATAAACTTTCATCTAATTTGCTTAAAGAAGTCATGTATTTGTTTAAAAATTAAATAATCATGTGGTGAAAATTCTCTAAATTATACATTTAGATGTCTAACATCATCATATAACGAATTTTGTTCACTATACCTGTCATATAGTAAATTACATAAAACATAAATATAATGGTAGAATTAAGATTCAGGCTAAAGGGCCGTGGTCTAAACGAACGATGAGATCCAGACGTTTCGTCGGCAAATGCGATTGACATCTTCAGTGGTAATGCGATGACAACGTAGCCAAAGGTTAAACTCTGTAGCTACTATATAATCGCTACCAGGAATTGAACCGAGCGGCGTGGTCTAGTGCTCTAAATCATTGCTTAGCATTCGGGAGGTCACCAATTCGAACCCGGGTCCGGCCGCTCTGCTCCAAGTTTTCTGTGGTTTCCTTGGATCATTTAGGCAAATGCTGGAGCAGTGATACTTCACAAATAACCTTTAACTTCTCTTCTGTCTTCATTTCGTCCGTCTCATCTTTCTCTCCCTAACCACACCACCCACCCATTCCCACGATTCCTGAAGGAATCTGAAGATAGCCGTACATCCTACCTGCGGCTTTGCACTACAGGGACCGGCCGCCGACCAGCACGAGTAGCTGCTGGGAATCAAACAGAAAAAAGTTTAGTTTAGTTTTTACCGAGAATTCAAGGTATAAACGATACCATATTTAAGTAATACCTCCAATAATTTAACAAAATTGTTTCGTAACAATAATTGATAAGTAGCGTATTATATGACAAATAAGTAAAAGTAAACACATTAAGAGCAATAAGGACAGTGCATATAAAGGAAATCAGTCAGGTGTATAGAAATTGAATTGTAATTCATGTAATAAAATTTATATAGATTAGACAGGGCGTACCTTTAAAAAAAGAATAAGTGAACACAAAACAACTTTTTGTATAAAAAAAACTAGACCCAAATTATGCGAAACACCTGATCGAAGAAGAACGTAGTTTTAATGAAGAATATGAAATCCTACACTATGAAAATCAAAGTTATAAACATCAATTGCAAATCAACAAACACAAAAATATCGATATATTATTAAATTATCAAATAGAAATTAATAATTCACCTTTACTAAATCTTTTTATACACCTCTTCTCTAACCTTAAGTATATAAGCTAGGGTGTTTCTTTTAATTAGTTTATAGTTGTACTAAGACAAAATAATTGTCATATTTTTAGTACAATTTTTAGTGGAATCAACATTTAGTTTTATTTTAAAAATTTTCGATGTTTCATTTTTTTTTTTCAAACGTTCGTATCATATCATTATCGTTGAGAGTTCCGCGGGATGTATTGTTACGCCATTGAATTAAACGCAATCATTCATTGAAAAGGAGTCTCAGATTGGCTACTTTCAAAAAGGCTATTTTATAGGATTATAAGCCATCTGTTATTGTTATTATACATCGTTAGATAACGTATAATGTAGAGAGAATGAAATGTTTTGAACATACGCAATTCTGTTAGCGACGTCGTCGCATCGACTGACGTCATTGCCTGCAACAATATTCCCACGTTCGTTTCACCCCCCTTCTAACCCTCCCTCTTCGATTCAGCACTGGCTCCGGCTGGGTTTGAATTGGCGTCGACGGCTGTGTCGTCGACAGCAGCAGAGCGTCGATTGTGACGTAAGAATACCACGGAAAGATGATGGGGATGATCTGTTGACCACCAATTACAATACCATTTTCCAACATATAAGCTTATATATATGTATAAGTAGATAATATTACTATTATTTATCTGTTTACTTATTTGTTATAAGGAATTTCTAAAAAAAAAGGTTGATAATGCATATACAATTAACGTAAAATAAAATTCGTTTATTAAAACTATTATTATAGGTAGCAAGGACAACTTTAAAATAAAAGTATTGATATAAACGTTTTATCCCGAAGTTACTGTTCCAAAATTGGCGCACTTTTTAAACTATTCTGACATTTACAGAATTCGTTTCAGCTCATAGTATATATTTATACATGCTATATATGCATACATACTTGATATATTTTAATATATTAGATAATACATGTATATGAATACCCATTGCCTATTCACGTAATTTGGCCCACATTTTATGACAAAAAGTAGTTTATCAAGCGAATTTCGCAAAGCTAGCGTTGCCGTAGCTTCATTCATAAATTCTGTTGCCAAAAATCGAACTCTTTCTCTCCCACGCACTGGCATCCGAGCGGCGTGGTCTAGTGCTTAGCATTCGGGAGGTCACCGGTTCGAATCCGGGTCCGACTGCTCTGGCCCAAGTTTTCTATAGTTTCTTTAGATCACTTAGATAAATATTGGGGCAGTAATATTCCACAGATAATTTATCACTTCTCTTCTGTTTTCATTTCGTCCGTCTCATCTTTCTCTCCCAAATCACACCATCTACCCGTTCCTACGATTCCTGAAAGGAATCTGAAGAGGGCCTTACAGCCTACCATCCGACTTTGCACTACGATCTACAATCGGAGGGTCCAGCACGAGTAACTGGTGGGAATAAAATGGGGATAGACATATTCGGCCCGGTCATTAAGACAAGTAGAAAAAGTAATTAAGTCAAAATGTAAATTCGGCCCGCATGAACAAATCGAACTAATATACATGTAAATTGGGCCCAGTAGAAATATTTGTTACCGAAACAATAATAATGAGTTTTTAATGTGTTTGGTAGGATTTTTATTTATGGTTCTTCCCATCAGTTCAATTATTTGTCCTTATACTATACATACATTGGTTATAAAAGTAATAGTTATATTAGAACAAAATAAAACAATACTATTATATATAATATACTAAATATATTACCATGTTGTTACATTTCGTAATAGAAAATATACAAATTTTATGATGATAATTTCTAAAATCTATTATTAAAATTTTTTGGAATAATAATGCGACGTGAGTTTTATATAATCAAATATATTAATTTCTCCGTTATTTAGATCGTCAATTTTACACCGTAAATAGTCCCTTCGATACACAGGTAAACGATACCTACAACCCTACCACATACCTATAATGCATATCTATAGATTCTTACAATATACATACTCGATACTCTAACACCAACCATAATTACCAAAATTACCTAAACAGTAACGGGCCGAATTTACATTTTATTTTTGGGCCAGATAAAATTCTTCGGGCCGAATTTACCACTATTATTAAAAAAACCCATTAAATTGGCCGAATTTACAAACGCCGAATTTAATACCCAAGAGTTTATTTTTACTAGCATCGGCATTAGCACGATCTTCAGATGTTCTGAATCTGAATGCAGTTGGTCATGCAATTTTTTACTAAATGTGAAATATTTTAAGAGTAGTTTATAGATCACTAGGACTACTAGGGCACGCATGCGTGTTATTTTATTTTGAATGAAATTCATTTTAGATTATTCTATATTTATTATTTTCTTGAACGGTGTCTAGCGATTTCGCCAAAATTATCAGAGGAAGATTATCGTGTTTTAATTTTTACTAAGGAGTTAAAAACGATGTTTTAAAATAAATATAATTGCCTTTTTTAAATATAAATAGCAATGATGTGGTTATTAATTTAAAAATAAACGCTTTATTTGGGACATAGCCTATTCGCTCAAAAAAAATTAAAACTGGAAGATACTGTACATATCAATAAAACATTGTTTCTTGAACATTGAACGTCAACAAAAGGTATTTTTATAGTAGTCAGAACTTGGTCTTACCATTGAAAAACTAAAACATTTAAAATTGGAAATTACTAGAATTTTTTTTAAAGAACTTACTTTTTATTTAGGCAACGAGTTCCAGCTTCGTGGAAGTCATTAAGTGATATTAAATATTTTTAAATTTCATACGTATTTTGATTGCAGTAGAAAGTTAATTATTTTTCTAATCTCGTTGAATATTTATTTTATTTACAAAAAGTGTATCGATGATATTGGTAATTTTGAATTGAATTTTATTGTGACATCAATATCACCAATTATTGTGTAAACGGAACCCACCAATATTCTCCTTTTAATACATCCCACTTTTCGTAATAAATATTTGAGATACGTGCAGTAAAAGTGGTATGTGTTGTTATAAAAGTTATATGTGTAGGTGTACCTATGTAAATATCAAAAAGGAACCGAATAAATATATAGTACATATACATACAAAGATATTGTGTAGGAGTTAAAAATAATTTTTGCTAATATTCCACATGTAAACGGGTGCTTTTGCTTTCTTTTCTGTTAAATTTCTATTAAGAAGATAAATGTTGACTTTGATGTTGAACCTAATAATAAAAACTTGAGAAGGTAAACATTGAAACACGTGCCCCCATGTAAATAAAAAATCTGTTATATTACATAATATATGTATTTATACATGTATATATATATATATATTGCAATGGCAAAAGAGATAGGAAACGTGAATGTGATGAAAAGGATCGGAGGAGCTGTTTCGTGAGCACACGTTCTATTAGGATCAATAACGGTCTTTACTAGGACCAATAGAAATTTCCTCGGAAAATACACAGCCAATAGGATTTGATTGTCGCATTTAGAATTTTCTTCCCCACTCACTTCAAATTCATTGATAACCGTGTGGGTGAGATAGCAGGGGAAATTTTTGTTATAAATAGAAGCTGTATTCACAGGACTGCATTTTCGTCACAGAGTCCTACAGGTTTCAGTGAGCTGTGTGCTAAAAACGTGCTACCAGGATCGGTCAATTAATAAGTGTGCGTTTGTGCATGTTTGTGTCGTTCTGCTTCTCTAATAAAAAAACCACAATGGTAAGATATTATATACAACTTATTCACATTTTTCTTGATTTTTTCCCAATTCTATTTAAAATTTAACTGTACTTCACATATAGCATCTTACAAATAATCAAAAAACAGTTTTATTTTACTGTACCGTATCATTAATGAAATCATTCTGAATTAGTAATTATTGTTTAATTTTTCTTACAGACTTTGTCACCATCGATGAAGCTGTTACACGTGGTACTATTCTTGTTTTTCTCTCCCTGCCTGACCTACACGATTTATGGTACAAAAAGATATAATCATGCAAGTAGCGTTCCTAGGATAAACAACAACCCGTCCTGGAACGTACCCCTTCCGTATCATCAATTTCTTCGTACTGAACGTTATCCTTCGAACTACGAAATGTATCCGTCATATTCACCTAACCAGGAATACGCAGAAGAGTACTATTATCCCCAAGATTCATCTGCCTCCTACCCTGTATATTATCCACCTCCGCGAACTTCTAAATACGAAGTATATCAAGCAGTTATGCCTTATTATTATGGTGAAACCCCTGTGGCACGACCGTCAAATTACGGGTACTATGGATACAATAGAAACGGAGATCCTTTCGAAAATCTCGAAGATGAAATGATTCAAGAAGCTGAAAGAGAAGAGAGGGAAAGATCTCAGCCGATAGGGCAAGAAGTTCTTTACGAAAATGATAACGATGCAGAGGAAAATTTTGACGATGTCAACGCTGCCTTCCTTCAAAATTTAATAATGTCACAGATGTACAAGGATTCGTTACAAATGCCGAAAACTTATTACGAACAGAACCCAAATATCGATTATTATTCTGAAGATTCGAATGAGAGGTGGGGGGCTGTTAAAGATGTACCTCTCGTTGGTACTGGTTCTCAACAGGACGATGAAGATGTTAAAGAATTAAAACAATTAGCTGATCCTCAAGAGCGATTTAATAAACAAAAAGTCAACAGTAACATCTCTCCCGAAGAACGTTACAATTGGCTTAAATCTGAGAGTAATACGAGAGGATCAGTAAAAGATCGAAAACTTGACAATTTTGCCAAACAAATTAAACGTAACTCGATTTCGAGAAAACACGCTGATTCTTCTTCTAATGACGTGTTTGCAAAGCCAGACAAGAACATATTGTTTTCGTCAGATACAGAATTAAGCGCACCCACCACTCAATTTCCTCAACGTAAACATATGGAAGGTCAAAAAGAAGAAGTGTTAGCAAGACCAGCTTCTTCTAATTGGCAAGGATTCATAACCCAGTCTACAAACTCAGTTGTTACACATAAAAATGATATGAAAAGAAAACCTTCTGTTTATGATACCATAAAGCATATGTTGGATATGGAAAAACAACTAGAAAAGGTGAGTCGATATCATCTTGCCTAACAATAAGTCTAATTTCAAAATTTCTACTGTATTTTTCCATGCGTTGGGTATAAAAATAGAGCTCTGATAATAAACTGATCTATTGATTTTTTACGTCACAGGTACATACGTGTTATTACCATTATTATCTAAAAAAAGAAATCTTACCCCGCAATATCGATACAGACCACACTTGGATATCGTGACAAATTCTCGTAAAAAATAGCCGTTAAATTAATCATAAACATCGGCAGCTAAACTAAATATACGATATTAAATCAATACTAACATCGTGGTTCCTGCTCCATATAAATTTACAATAACCGTCGTCGTCTGTGCATCCATAATTATCTTACTTTTCTTATTCATATTTACAAACATACATTATATAGTATTTATAGAAATGGAATATTGCCAATAAGGTTTAATGCTGAAATTAACAAAATATTGTCGTACCTATATAGTTCTTTATGTTTTACTTAAAAAAAATGTATAATCAGTAGAGATCTTTCTTTTCTTGAGCTGTTTTTAGCATTTCTATTTATTATTATTACAGAGTTACAAAAATAACGAATTGAAATCTCCAATGAGAAAAAGGATTGTCACCAGCGAAGACAACTTAACACAGCAGCTATCGGTTCTTAAGAAAACATCGTAAGTTGCTAATAATATTGTTTATTCTTATTTAATTATTCGGCTAATTGTAAGTAATTAAAAGCTAACCAACAACTTAGCCAAAAAATAGACTCAAGTGTTGTTGCGTTTGACTTTTATATTAAAAATGAAATCTTTAAATTATATAATATTCTTCTTATAGGTATACTAAATTGTAAATATAAATATTTTCTTTTAAGACTGAAAAAGTAGATTTTAGAAAATTAGATATTTTTATCAATAGGCGAAATGCAGGATAAAGAAAAAGCTTGAAAAAGCTGATACTATTTGTTAAAAGACATTTAAGAAAGTTAAGAACATTGGAATGCAATATTTGTTAAGAAAAAAATAATGCAAAAAAGATATAATAGATAGTGTTGTTTAAACCATATGCACATATAGAAATGGTTATATCATCAAAAGTATTGTGATAGCATATTATTTGAATGGTGGGTAAAAAAGGTTGGCTGCCTTCAAATTTTTTTCAACGAATTTTTATAATATAAATACATTTGTACTTACATCGTGTTTGGTGCCGACAGAAAACTATTTCATTCTTTCAAAATCGCTGAAAACAAATTAAATAATTTTCTAACGAACATATGCTTTTTAATTTAAATAAATCAAATACTAGAAATTTCTTCATTAAAATGCATAATTACGAAACTCTTATTAAAAGTAATTAATTAAACGAAAATTGTAAATTTAAAGCGTTGCGATATGTATATACCTCCTTATCTTTGTTTTTGTACAATATATTATAATAGCATTAATCGAAATATGATGTAGGTACCGTTTTATAGATAGATACTACATATTCATATATGTGTTTATTTGTTTTCTCAAAAATAAAAGTGTTATTATTTATTATATACATTTCAAATGACGCTTCAAAAGGATCTACTGTTATTTTTATTTTCTGAATGTATTCAACACAATAATTGCATTGCAGAGATTACATCTGTGATAGAGAACAAGGACTGCAAATGTAGTAGTTCAGTTATTTTGTTTTTGTCAATTTGTTTCACCCAAAATCTCATAAAAAAAGGTCTCAGATCTTAAAATTGTTTTTGTGTATACTCTTGATCTTTGCTTAGAACGTTTCTATGATAAATACATAATATCAATTACATACAAATCGTTTTACAACGTATCTACATCTGCATACCACAGCTGAAATTCATTTTTTAAACAATCTACGTGCATTATATAAGAATATAGGCTTTCACAGCCGGGATACCTATTAGAATTAGGATTTGGACTAAATGTGCAATAGATGAACATTCTGATGCTACTGTAACCCCCTTATCTTCTATTTTTTCACTTTCAATTTTAAAATGGGTATACATGCCTAATTTATTCTTTTTTTAGTATACCCAGTTACTCATAAATAAAAAGCGATGTTTGTAGAAATTTCCTATAATTGTTAGGGTGTTATAGCGGTTCTAGCTTACAAAACATGTCCATCTTTTAAGAAACAACAAATGTTGAATTCAAAGACGTTTCTAGATATTTAAATTATTGCTGCTACTTAAGATTGAAATGCTTGCCTTAGTCATTATATTTTTGTACCTAATACTTCCTATAATAAACTTTTGTAAATAATATTCAAATATAATAATATGTTACATTATATTATATGTAGTTTGTCGTCTGTCTAGAATTACATTACGCTCTATTTTTAAATCTCTTCCAGGCAAATAAAACAGTAAAAAAGAGGAGACTATAAACAGTGTAGAAGTACAATCCGTATGCTGTTAAACATAGACATTGCGCTTCATGAAAAGAAAATTTTACATTTTTTAACGATTTGTTATTGTTATCGTTTATTACAATAATTAAAAGCATACGGTTTCTACTTTTTCTTATATATATATATTTATACACTATTCCTTATACCTCTGCATAGTGACAAAATTTCAGCATATTAATTTTATTACGTGCAGGGTAAACGTATATCCTAGTGTCCTACTAAAGGTATAGGAATATGTCACCGGCCAAACCCGACTTCAAAGTAGTTTATCCTGAAATCGGGTAAGACGATAAATTATGTACAGAATAATAAACGAACTGTAAGATTAAATTTTTAATAAGGGCAACCTAGACTCACCGCAATCTAAGTATTTATTTATATTTTACTCAAGATAGACATTAGATACACGGATAGGCATTTGCTCGAGTGGACAACCTGGTGAGTCGTCCGCGTTTTCGGACCCATGCGCAGATGTAAGAAATTTTGTTTGTGCGCCGCCACTCGCATGTTTTTATTAGATAAACTATAACTTAAACAGTGTTATACACTCACACACAACTATATTTAATCTCCCTTCACTTGAATTGAATCATCTGTCTCTAGTCTTCTGAATTTTACTAATTTCATTTTTCGTTTTAATGTTTTGCACCTTTTTGAAGTTAGATTAGAATTACCTCAGGTTGCCCCGATTTTAAATTTAATCTTACAGTTCATTTATTATTCTGTACAAATAATTTTGGGATAAACTAGTTGGCTTAGGCAATACTGGTTTAGCCTGTAACATAGATATATGTAATAATACCTTAATATATATTTATTATACATACCTAGGTATATCTAGTAGCACACCTAACTAAATGTACATATCTTTACAGTTGTTCTTTTTTTCAAAAAAAGTGTACTGTAAATAGTATATTTTGATATTTCCTAACTGGTATAGCATACTTACATAGATGTATATTGTAACGTGTTGTTATTTATGTTAACATTCCTTCTCTATTTTAATACTAACGCAGAAAAAGACGTGATGCAGAGGACATAGTAGTATATTTATATTATAGAAGAAATCACAAGGACTGATGTACAATATTATATAATGTCAATATTAAATATAAATACACGTATAATTATCTATATATGCTTTTTTGTTTGATTTAAACATTTATAAATTCTACGGAAGTGCTTTCATTAATCATATAAATTAAAAAAGATACAAAAACATTCACAAAATTTATTGAACAACAATTGTTTCGCTAACACAGTACTTCTTCAAGTTGATAATAACTTTCTTTAAGTAATGCTCGTTCTATACAATACAACAGACTTTATTTGCTGTTATTAAATTTATTAATGTTGGAGTTGAAAATAACAAGATTTTAACCACCATTCAGCTAAGTTTATTTAAAAATGAGTTCGTAACAAATAACAAAAACACTTAAACTGTTAAAAATATTTAAAATAAATGTTACGAAGTTACATTTGTAGTTCTCAATTAACAGTTCAACTTTTGAAGAGAAGATCTAAACTTTGATGAGCGCGTTCAAAATGTTATATTTTATTTAAAAAGACAATCTAGCCTAACCTATCCCAATCTAACATAACAGAAAGTTTTTTGAAGTATTCTTGTCAGAAGCTCCTTTTCTATAATTTTAGCAATATTTGATTTTTCATAAAAAAAAACAGAAACCACTAAAAATTTTTTAATATGTTAAATTCTACACAAAACCTCAAGATTTAGTTGCTACTTTCTGAACTTATGAAAGACTCTAATACATTAGATAATAGATTAAATTTTATTTTAAGTTATTTAGACAAGATCATTACCAAGTCTGTATCTGAATTGGAAATTATAGTACCTAGCAGCAATCAGAATAAGCAGTAAAATGACTTCAGAACCAGATGGTATACCGTCATTTATTAGTTAAAGATTGCATTGGAGTTCTCCTTAGTTCATTACAAATACTATTTAAACGCAAGAAAGGCAATCATGTGTTCAGATCGATGCGAAAAAGCCAATGCAGTTCCTATCTTCAAAAATGGAGATAAATCCGACGTTACTAATTACAGACCTATATGTATCTATACTGTAGTAGTTATAGTGAACGTGAAGAAAAGTTAAGATTCGTGAATGTTTTTTCCTTATTTACAATCGACTCCCGCTCTTTTATTTTCGCCGGCTCCTCAACAACCCCGCTATCTGCTACCCCCGAAGGGTACAGTTCTTACCCATGAGCTACAAAATGCTTGTCCGAGCATCAGTTACGTTACAATAGATATATGTAGGTCAAAAATTTGTCACCTTATGATGTTAGTTTTAAAATACGAATCCTAATGCTGTCGAGATTATCTGTTTTGTATCTTTAGGAGATAAGTGCGTGAGAACGGTATCACGTAATGTTGTTTCTAGTTTATGAAATACTTATCTGTAAAATATTTATATCTAACATATACAATACATATACATACAATCTTAAGCATAAAAGCTTATATACTAAAATAACGAGTCTACATACTAAAAGAACCCTATATACACGTTTTCCGATACCACAATACTCTCCAATTTTTCAAACCTGTTAAAGTGTTTTTGTATAACCGCATCTATCTGTCCATTCCTAGACTAATATCACAAATCCTAACTTGATTTCATGAGTCAACAATCTACAGTGCCAAGTCTTGTAGTACTTACTCAATATGTGTTGGAAATTATAGACAATAAAAGACAGGTAGATATATATATATACATATATATAACATTCGTTATAATAGATCACAGTGTTTTATTGGAAAAACTGGGACAATTTAGCTTTCATGCTCAATAGCGGATTAAATGGTAATTGGTCACGTGTGGGGGGGGGGCGAGCTTTTTAAGGAACCAGATAAGTACAATAAAGAAGAATACACCTTTTTTAAATATTTATTCTTACAATAAACTATTTTGTGAAGTACAAAACAACACAAATGTTATATTAAGACTTATACTAATTGTCAAATTCCTAACTTAAATAATGTTCATGTATTGACGTTGTGAAAGTTAATTATCCTTAATAGCCTTTTAATCCTCATACCTTGTATACTTTATATATCATAATCTTATATATTTTACATTATATAAAACCAATATATTACGCTATATACTACAAACCCTCAAAAATGAGCTATTGTCTTAAAGTATTACTTAACAATCGTAAATGTCCAAAGAACAAAACAAAAGTAATACAAAAATTGATGGATATTTACAAAGATGACATTCATGTTAATAAATTTGAAAATTTGAAATGTTTTCATTGTTTCTGAAAAAAAGTAAAGACTATTAAAACAACAGTAAAATTAAATAAATAAAGATTGAATAAATTGACATTTTATATATAGAGCAAGAGATTCTTATTGAAATTAATACTGAGTAAGTAATTAATGAATTTACATGAAATGAATCAAGACGAAAGTTTATATAAAACAGTTTTTGTAATAATGTTTTTTTATTTGTTTTCCAATTGCTTTAGCTGGATTCTAATCCTACGTTTCCACTGCAATTCAGACGAGCTTTAAGTAAATTGATTTATGAAGTTTCCGTATTTCAATTTTTTTAATATTTTCGTTGTTGAAGTAATTATCTGAAAAAGGTAAATTTTGTGTTTAAACAGGACAAAATTTGAATAAACACTTTTTACATAAACCTTGCTTAACTTTCAGTGGAAACATGGCATAACCTAATATAAATAATAATAAATAAATAGTATAAATTTTGTTACACATCCAAATACACTCAATCACCAAAAGAAAATTTCAAAATTATTGGAGTCACAGGAAAATATTTAAAAGAAATTTTTAAAGTTTAGTCTTTTATAAATACAAGCTAACATAGAGAAAGCTTTTTACAGTTTATTGGAATTTTTAAATGTAAATAGAAGACATGATCTGTCACTGACTGTGCTGAATAAGTATAATAAATGTTTTTGTTTTTGTCGAGGCAAGTAGTAAGTGTAAGATATTACATTTGTTATGAAGCTCTTACTGGCTGCGATACAATATAAGTTTAAATTTAAAGAAACAGTCAATCAGAACAAAAAGATTGTATTTGTTCAGGACACATTAGATATTAGTTTTTAGATCTTTTTAGAGAATAATGTGTTAATATTGTTATAGTTTATATTTAGATTTAGATAATAAGAATACAAAATTTAGTTTATAATAAGAAAGTCCGGCAATTACATCTGCTACCCAGAACGGTTGAGGGTGTAGGCCAGGTAGCGCGGGATCGAGTACACTGGCTCAGACTTGTTACTTCAGTCTCGTCCCACCTTCCCCGCAATAGTAACATAAATGACAAAAATATTTGCGAGGAAAGAGGAGTTACATTTTGACCGAGATAAGTGACACTTTGCCAGTACATTTTATCGTTACATTTCTTAATTCTAAAAAGATACCACCGCGCCTTTAATATCCATTCGCAGTTTTGTTGTTAATATCAATTAGTTTTACGGTAATTAGTTTAAATATAGATTTAAAATTAGCTAATAAAGTATTTATATTTTCAACTTCGGATGTTTTATTCACGCCGCTGATAGATAGACAGATACCTATTCATTCATTCATTCATCATATCGTTTTATTATTTTCATTATTACATTGTCTTGACATAAGTTGAATTCATATGTTTGGTTACTTTTAGGAAAGGACTGTGTCTATTGCTCGACCCTCAAATGTAGTTTAAATATACAGAACGCTTAACTACCATATTGTGCTAAAAGCTTTCCTATAAACTGTTAATCTGCTTTATCTTTCTTCTGTTATAAGATTATAATCAATTCAAAAAGTCTTATTCGTTTATTAAAATCTCCCTCGCGACAAAACTGTTGTAAACAGCTGTCCTTTATTTGCGAAGCCACCCTCAGAAATTCTTCTAGAATTTTCGATTTTCGAGATTTCCAAAACAGACAATCATGCTCTAGTTTGAGGGCGTAACCGTAAATATCCGACTCTTTAAAAGATCCAGGAGGCAGATTGATAGCGAGTTAGTTAGACAGTCAGACAATCAGTCAGCCAGATATTTGCAATTATCTCGGTAATGGTTCAGACAAAAAGTAGTATTACAATACAAGATAAAGTGTACTTATTAAGTTATTATCGAGTTTGTAATTTTCCCCGACCTCAAAACATTCATCCTGACGAAATCGTCCGTGTTGGAGAACACGTAAAAAAATACTTCCTAGTGTCACAATTGGAATAAGTTCGTAAAAAATTTTTCCATAGGTTTTTTAGTAAAAACGCTCGGAACTGTCAATTTTTTTTTTTTAATTTTGCATTTTTGTTGACAAAAAAAGAATATGATGAAGAAGAAGAAATGTGGTGTCTTTCATGTAAATATACTACTATTTTTTAATTTTTTTATTTGTGAATAAATTTTTTGTGAAGTTTTTCGACGATTTATTTCTTTCCTTTTATAATTAATAGTACTTGACAGTTACTTTCAGAGAAAATATACATTGTATTTTCTTACAATTGTCTTACGAAATTATTTTTATATAAAATTTTGAATAACATTTCGGCAATGTCAATACAAATTACTACAAATAAGTAATGTAATATATACAGTTTAACTTAAGTGGGGATAAGTGTGATACATGAGATAATACAATAACCTAATCTACCTTTTACAAACTCTCTTCTTCGGTAAAATCGTTGAACAACAATCTTTGATAATAAATTGCAATGAAATACTTGTATTTGTTTCAACGTTTATTATAGAACCTCTGACATATGTTTCGACCTGACGGTCATTATCGAAGAGTATTACAAGTACTAAACTTAAAACTACATTCCAATCCTTAAATACTAATTACCTATGTGACATTAATGGGAAAACCTAAAATTATCATTCTGATAAAAGTAATGGTAACAGAACTTTGTACCAATTCAACTCCATTACTTTTATCAGAATTATAATTTTAGGTTTTCCCATTAATGTCACATAGGTAATTAGTATTTAAAGATTGGAATGTAGTTTTAAGTTTAGTACTTGTAATACTCTTCGATAATGACCGTCAAGTCGAAACATATGTCAGAGGTTCTATAATAAACGTTGAAACAATAACAAGTATTTCATTGCAATTTATTTACAATGTTTCATCAAGATTGCACCACAAACAGTATTTCAATCTTTGATAAATTTACCTAAAGGATTTAAATAACTTTTTAAATTTTATTTATACAAATGTAAATAAGTATTAAAATGATTTACTGAGTTGGTTAATAAAGTGTTTATTATGTTTACAATGATAACCGTTTCGAGCTAGCTGTATGGCAATGCAAACATTAATAACCCAATTTCCAGTTTCAATAAATCGATTCAACCTGTTTGTTGGAACCTCGAACTGTGAGCTAAGGTTGTTGACCCGAAATTATTTGTCCCTCGGAAACTCCAAGGGAAACTCGGGTGGTTCTTGAACAAGCAAAAGGGACGGACCGTTAGAATCACTGCCACAGTACCGACGACCTATATTACGATCTCGATCGACAAGTGCTATAATATGGTACAGATATAGACACATGTATAAGCACCCCTCAACTGTTCATTCACCTTACATTTTCAGGTCGCTCGACTATATAGTTCTGAGTATCAGATTATTTATAAAGACAATAATAATGTAAATCGTATTCTCTCCAAGTAGTGTGGGGTCACCCCTATTTTGTCAGAATTAATTATGACATGTAAATATCTTATGTTTTATTTGCTTTTAATAGAAAGTGTTAACGCTAAACTTTAGGACCCATTTTCTATCAAAACAATAAAAATCTTTAAAATACTTGGTCATTTTTGATAAATATGACTTCAGTAAAATAGTAATATCACCTTTTCAAAAAAGGTATGAAGTTCAATACTATTTTTGGTTTCAAATAAAATATTGTTAAATACCGATCGTTTATTTAATATGGTGTTAGATACTAATCATTTACTTAGGCTAGTATATTTTGTGTAATTATTTCTCAAATTATTATTTACCTTATTTGCAAAGTATTGTAACCTAATCGTAAGTCGATATCAATTCTTCCTGTGGCAGACCAGTTGGCATTCACATGTTAAAATTAAACAAGGAAATGTTATTTACACGATACAATGATAATCAGGGTCCTGACTCGTAAACTGATTATTATACGCAAACTGCATCACAAACGCTATCAATCTAACATAACGTCATATCTGATTGTTGATTTTAATTTCCCTATTTAGACTTTTGGTATCTTATCAAATTCGCGTATATTCACGATCTCGTTTATTTGAACTATTCCTATCTACAATAACGTTGGAATGTATGTTTTCCCATGATTGGCTTATGAAAACATTTTTCATTAGTGTGTAGCATAATATCTTTGTGTTGGTCTTGAGGGCTAGGGCGTAGGGTCTTTGAAGCTTATAAAAAACTTTTGGCATTTCAAACAAGACAGTTCAAGTCGAGTTCTAGTGTAGTTTAATTCAAGTAGATCACCCCTTAAACTCTGTTTTTATCAGTTACTGCTCTTAGCATAATCAAAAATTAGACAATAAAAACTTAAAAGATTTCGTGTCGAGTTTGATTTTCTGCAAACAGGAGATCCTAACAATAGGCTCGTTTTTAGGATAATGGACACAACATTAGTGGTACTTCCCTTTTAGAGTCTTTGGAGTATAGCTTATGTAAATGATTGGCTGAAAGTAAAGAAAAAGTGAGAAATAAATAAAAATCTTATAAGCAAGCTCAACAAGCTGGACAAACTGTATACAATATTTATTAACAAATAATTTTATATACGTATAATATAATAATATAATCCTACAATCAGCAGCTTGACTTATATGGTATCCAGTGATGTATTTTTGGTTTTGTTGTTGAGTAAGGGTAATAAGCATTCGTTGTTCCACTCAGATTTTCGGCATGGTCTAACATCCACTTGTAACAGGGTCTATTTGGTTCCTCGCAAGGTACCAAATCAGTCCTATGGTGCATCCATCCATGCCATTCAGGCGGTATCTGGGATGCGTCGTACCACATACCATAATAGGGAGCGTAATGAACATATCTGTCCCTTCCAAAAAAAAAACTAGGGTCCTCGTAATATTTATTACCATATTTATCTATACCCATCAACGTTCCTTTTCGCAGATCATCGAAACGATAAAGAGTCTTTAAAGATCCAATTATTCCTCCATTTCTGCGAATTATTTTCCCGAAAAGAATGAATTTATCGATAGCCAAGTATCTGAAAATTTTCAGCATCTCTTTTTGCGGTTGAAGTATAAACGTTAAACTTGATACTTTTCAAATAAATGTGACAATCTAGTTGGTATGTTATATTATTAATTTTTCAATAATTAATTAAGGTACCTGGGTTCAGGATTTCAAGATCGAGTGTCGTTGGCTCTCTAACTAAATTAATTGTGAGAAGGAAAATATAAATAGATAAATTATTCAAAAAAGAAGGAATTAAAATCCTTATTCGTCTAAATATTAAGATCAAAGATCTCACATTTGGAACGCGTCCTACCAACTAGACACAACGAACCGAAAGCCACATCCCACGACCGGTTTCGACTTATCGGGTCTCGGTATCAGGTGGGCGCTGGCAGAAAGGCCTTTACAGAAACAACTACTCCGAGGGCTAATACCCCTACCGGCATTGAATTACACTGTTGAGACCCGATAGGTCGAAACCGGTTATGCCATATGGCTTTCGGTTCGTTGTGCCTACTTGGTAGGACGCGTTCCAAATGTGAGATCTTTAATATTAATATTTAAACTTTCGATAGTGCAACGTTTGTGAAAAATTTTATAAACTGTTAAAAAAAAACGTAGAATAAAACATAATGTTATTTCACTAATTTTTATTGAACTCGACAATATTGTTTCGATCGTCAGCGATCATTCTCAAGAGTACTTAAACTAAAACTTAAAACTAATGCCAACATATTTATACTAATTACATACGAGTAGTGGGGAGCTTGTGGAACCTAATTCAGTCTGATTATTAACTAAATTTAGTTTTTGGAATATAACTTTTTTGATTTCTATATTTTCTAGCATATATAGTTTTTTGCTATTGTGTATATTAGTATGAATGATTTTCGTATTTTTTATATCAAATGAATGGTTCGAATCAATGCAATGTTCCGCGAATTCTGTTTTTTTGAGTTTTTTTATTTATGCTGTAATCGTGTTCTTTTAATCGTGTACCAATAGCTCTTCCACTCTTTCCTATGTAAATTGCATCACAGTTGTTACAGAGCAATTTATACACACCGCTTTTTGATTCCGGAGGTCGTGATGGTTTGTTTTTTACAAGTAAGGTTTTTAAATTGATATTATTTGTTTCTATCGCTTTAAGATTATTTTTTTTAACTTATTTTTAAAATTGTGACTAATGTTGTTTATAAATTTAATGGAACAATAACGTTCAGAATTTGTATTTTCTGAGAAAATGGTATTATAAATTAATTTTGAAATTGATTTGTTAACTTTTTTATTGATTGAATTATCAATGATAGCAGACTTATACACATTATTTTTGGCTATAAGTTTAATACTGTTTATTTCTTTTACATATTAATATTTAGACGAATAAGGATTTTAATTCCTTCTTTTATTGGATATGTTATATCTTCGTCTAAGAATACATCGGAATCAACAGTGTAATTCAATGCCGGTAGGGGTATTAGCCCTCGGAGTAGTTGTTTCTGTTGATTATTTATTTATATTTATATTTAGATAAATTATTAGATAATTTGAATTTAATATCATTTGCCATTAAAATATTTAGTTGATTAATTTATCGTTCATTTTCTACTAAAAAAAACAATAAATATCGTAATATAACGATTGCAGAATAAAACAAATTAACATAGACATACAAATCCAAAATATCACGTTATGTCCCATATCAATTTTAATTTACATATATAATATTTAAAACTAAAAGTTATTATTTTTATTGCTCTTACTTTAGGGCACAGGTCGTTACATTTGGAAGCAATAATTAACACTTTTTGACCAACTGTAAAAGTATTATGTTGAAATTTAGGGAGAAATTGTGTTTTAGTAATACGAAAAGTTGGTCAGGTTTTCTCCTTTGGCCTACTTTGAGCTTCTTGATCTCTTTTAGCGTGGTTTTAAAGTGCATTGTCCTCTTCCAGCTACGCCCGGGTAATGTGCCAGGTAAAGAGGAGGGGCAATGATTGATAATCCCTTTTTTAGCTCGCGAATTCCCGATTGTTTTCAAAGATATTGGCGCTATTAAACAAACCGATACGCCTACAAACAGACCCGTTCGATTTTTAAGAAAATAAATGAGCTTATAATTTAACTTGTAAAAGAAGTATAAAGTTTCTTATTGTTTGCTTAATACATATTGGGTTCACTATATTGTAAAATTTAGGAAAAACTATGAACAGCACAAAATGTTTAAATTTTTATCGTTAAAAAACAAACAAGATAATTATGTTTAAGAGTTAAAGAAACAACTTTTTAAAAATTTACGTTTTTTATTATTAAAACACTTATAGATAATATTTAGAGCTATCTAGACTACATTCTAATAGTAACTAACTCTAAAACTAGCTATTAAACAAAAGGTAAACATTATCGCTCATCCTTCATAGAAGTTATCGGATGGTGGTTGGTCGCATGGGAACTTTTAGAGAAAAGCGCTCGCGAAGCATTCTCGACAGGTGTGCGGACTACCTATAAAATGTATGATTGTAAATTATTTAAGAATACCATGCAAAAAAATAATTAACAAAAACTTCATTTGTGACTGTTACACCAAAGAGGCCCAGAAACTAAAATTTTTACTAAAAAAAATTAAACTCCTGTAAGGCTTTGAGGTTCTCTATACGCAATTGAAAGGTTATCTATTACTTACCGTGACAGTATTGTAGTGTTTAATTATATCAGCCTCTACTTTATGGAAATTTAAATACATATTGATATTTTAAATTAATAAAACACAATTTCCACTATAATTTTATTTTTCTCTACAATTGTTTCACCCTACTAAGACATCTTTGGGTGAAGTATTTACATAGAATGTTACAATTTTTGCCTTATATGTATTACTACTATCTAAGTCTAAAAGGTGGGGAGAAATTTCTACTATTTTGTCTAAAATTATTGAATTGTGGATATTTTCAATTTCATTAAGAATTCTTGTGTTATTTTTAATCTGTTTTTTAATTTCTAAAGTTTCTAAAATGTCTAGTTTTTTACTTTTATTATGTTTGTGTAAAATTTTGCAATTTTGTTCTAAATTAAATTCATGTTTGTTGTCTTCAATGTGGTTCATGAATGTTGATTTTTTATTGTAGTTCTTAATATGTTCTTGAGTTCTTTCTTTGAACGATCTCCCTATCTAACCAATATATAGCGCATTACAAGTGTTGCAATTTAACATGTATACTCCACACGAATTCATCTTTTCTGTTTTGTCCTTATTGTTAATTATATACTTCGATAGATTATTATTTGTTTTAAATGATATTGAAAACTTATTGTTCTTTTTTATTTTGTTTGCTATTGTATTTGAAGTGTTGCGAACGAGAGCCCGAGGCAAAAATCAATGGTCAGCTGCCTTTGATCGCCGATGGAATACAAAAGGAAGTATGAGAGAATTCCAGAACTATTTGGATGCGTCCAGAAAAACACTAGTACATTCCATGATAATAAAAGTAAGTACTGAATCGGGAATAGTTCGATATAGACTCTAAGTCAGACAGCACGGAGAGAAGTTACCTGCTTTAATTTAATTGATTAATTTTGACAGCATATTGTGTCAATTTTATTCGTGACACGGTTGGTTCTTCAAATTTACAGCGTAATTTCAATGATGCAGAAAAACATATGGCGTAACACCGGGCGACATAGGCACTCGCAACATTAACGTCACGTCAACATAATACGTAAAATGTATGTTTATGTGGACAGAAACATAAATATTAAAGGCCAATTTCGCACTTTGGGGATGCGAGAAGCGGCGACGTGCGAAGAAAAAATATATTTCATTGATTCTAATGCTCTAATTTGTTTGAAGCGCGGTTCTCGGATTGCCTACAATACACGTAATTTTCAAGATGCTTATCACTGTCAGGCGGCTGCTATGACGATTTCATATTTTTTAAGTTACGATATACATAATTGTATTTACTACTGCTAGTAGAACCTGGTACTAATGAAAAACTTATCCATAATAGTATAAAGAAGTAGAACGACAATGTTTCAACAAAATTGATTTATTAATTATCAACAACAATTGTTACACCACACAGTGGCTTCGTTGATTTATGATTGACAAAACAAGTCTAATTAACCCTAGTAATTATATTGTTCTTAATTGCATAAATAACAAATATATATACGAGGGTAAATCAAATATAAACGGTAATTTTGTAAAATAAATTTATTGATTAATGGAACTCACAGACTAAACATTTAACATTTTTCAATGTAGTCACCTCCGTGCTCTACACACTTTTGCCACCAATTTGGAAGCTTGAATATCCCTTCTTCATAAAAAGTTTGAGGGCGAGTTGTCAGTCAATTACACAATTGCACACACACTCCTCTACTTCTTCATAGCTTTCAAATCTTTTGCATCCAATGATTCTTTCAAGGGCGCGAACAAAAAATAATCACAGGGTGATTGGTGATTAGTCAGGGCTATAAGGAGTATACTCGAGGGTTTCCAAGCCCATTTATTCCTTGTTAAAACTGCGGTGTGGTACTGGCGTTGTCATGAAGGAGGATGACGTCTCGAATACCCCGTCGTTTGCTTCGATACGCGATTTTTGCGGACATCAACAGTGTAACAACTCAGAATAGTAAGCCGCATTCACTGTTCGTTGATCATGAAGAAAATCAATGAGTAACTAACTAACTCCCCATGAGTCAAATAAAAAACAGTCGCAAGCACTTTTCCGGCTGAGAGACGGGTTTTGGTTTTGGCTTTGACAGGGCAGCCTTCGTCCTTTCTTCGCAACTCCTTACTCACCATCTTTGATTCGAGAGTGTACTAGTGAATAGAATACATCTTACCTACTAACTTTCTTTCTCATTTTTACTCCGGTCTTCTCTTCCTCAACGTGCACATTGTCTTTAACCGAAGAAGATGCATAGGAAGTAGGTCCTTCGTGGAACAGAATAAAAATAAATAATTGTTGGTATTTTAGTTTGTGAGGGGTTTTTATAAGGAACTCAATCAAACACTAAATAACAACAATACAAAAATCAACATATATTTATACCCTTAATAACGAACAATGAAAATAGAAATGAACTTGAAGGCAGCGAAGTAAGATAAGAACTCATCCTGTCTACAGGGAAGAAAAGAATGAAATCGAAATTGTGAGGTAAGAGAAAGGGTAATAGATAAGAGTAGGGTACCGATGGAGAAGTACAAAAGAATGGAAATTTTTGAAACGAGAAATATCAAGAGATATGACGAAATAGAGCAACGATCCAAATCAACGAAGAAACTCATCGTAAAATTGCAATTAGGGAGGACAGCGAAGGACAAACGTCATGCGGTTAGTACGCGAAGTTGAAATGTTAGCAGGAATTATAGGAAAATACAGTAATAAAAGTTATTGGTACAGATAAATGAAATACAAAAGATTTAGAAGATAATGTTAAGAAATATAATACAAAAGATTTAGAATGGAATATTAAGAAATATTTACACAGACACAGAGACACAAGCAAATTGAATACAAAAGAATATTTACACAAAAGAATTTTAACATATTTACATAGATATAAAATTTAAAGATCACCTTATTTATATATCCTGAAGGGGCAATAAAAGTATATGAATTTATGTGGCGTTTACCGCCACAGTATAAGAAGAATAGAACAAGAATCAATACACATAATTTAGGACAAAGTGTATCATATCATTATGATGACATGATAATGATAGATTTATCCTTATGAAACCAGTTTAATTTGATAGGCTTCGAAAAGAATTTAGCAAGGCAAACGCAAGGATTTGCTAGTGTTAGTAAAAAGGGCGAATACAAAGAAATACTCAATGATATAAATATGTAATAAAAATACAGTTAAATATATAAGCGTAGTTGTAATGTAAATAAGTATACTCCTATATAGTGTATTGTAGTGTTAAATAAATTATTTATATTGAAGACTGTTTAAATAAATGCAAGCAACTAGAAAATTCATTACAGTATGTTCATTTCCTATCTAAAACATAACTACAAAGTTTATACTTCGCAATTAAAATGTTAATTCAAAAACATTGGTGAAATACAGAACTACTGCGTGAGTTATCTCCAGGGACAAGAAAAATAAAAGCCTGGTAGATACCCCTGTGTGTCTGTTGTGATCTAACTTAATAATAGTCCCAGCTAAAACAGTGACCTTCATGTATTTCCCAGGCAGAACTGAACTTTGACATTTAACCAGTAATTTTATAGGTATAGGTACCATCTTTCATAAATTTTTCGTTACCTTTCATCCAAACAACACGATTTAACGATAATTATGAGCTTTTATTATTATTATTATTATTATTTGTGTCTATTACAATTATATTCCAACATAGATTGCAAATTATCTTAATTATTGAACAGACGAATCAATAAAAAGTAATAAAGTACCGTATCGTCAGTAAGAGGAGTTTACGTGAAGAAGAAAAGCACGCATTCGGATCTACTCGTCATTATATTTTAAACGAAATTCATGAAAATAGTATGTTTATTGATATAAATTATACACACGTGTGTACACAACCAAATAAACTAAAACGAACAAATTATTTTACCGACGCCTTTCTGTTTATTGAAAAACAAATTTAAGCTGTCTTTTATTTTGTAATAAAAAAGATATAATTACAATAATAATCGGTAATTTCCTACTACCAAAAAAGTTTGTTCCCTATTAGTTCATACACAAGTCTACATCGAAACTTTGTTAATTAAATTGTAAGTGTCACTTTAGGTATTATAAATAATTTCTTAAATTATAAATTGAATTCATGTCTTCGTTAATCTTCATTATAAGAGAATATTTAAGAAACATACTTTAACTTTACCATTTTGTTTTTCTATATGTACAGTTTTTGAATCTAATAATAATTGAAAGTTCGCTTGGCACTCATGATTTTTGTTTCACAAAATATATTGCAATTGCTTAGTATCTTTAAAGACGAAGCCGAAACAGCAATTTTAATATATTTTGTGAAACAAGAACCAAGTCTTTTAATTATTTATTTATTCAAATGTTTTTAAATATTTTTTGCAAATAATTAGAAACTGTTGAAAATAATTGAATTACAACTGGACCTCCTCAAAGTAAAAAAGTCAAAAGTAATTGACAGGCAATGTATTGAACTGCCTATACAGACTATATTATAAATATAAAAATATAAATATAAATATGGGATATGGCTTTCAGTTCGTTGTTCCTATTTGGTAGGACGCGTTCAAAATTTGAGATCTTTGATCTTAATATTTAAACGAATAAGGATTTTAATTCCTTCTTTTTTGGATAAAGTAGTTTTAATTTAAAGCTTTCGTTTTCGTTTTACAAATGTTTTAGATTTATTTTTTTAAAGGACAAACAATTTTACTCTAAAAGAAAATGCAATGACATTAACAGAAACAGAAAACTGGCCTGTCGCTATCTCGTAAATATTTAAATAGAAGGCAAATGACAAAACTGATGCCCTGGGATTGCATTATGGCAGTAATGAAAATTAGAGTATGCGAAAAAGTAAAAAGCGCCGTGATGATGGATGTGTAGAAGACTCTGTGCTCAGAGGAAAACAAAAGTTCAAAAATTAAAACATTTTTGACTATACTGTATTAAACAACCGTTGCAGCGCCCAGAAACTTCTAGGAAATTAATTCCCTATTGGGATTTTTGATAGCTTTCTCAACAAAGTCTGGCGATGATATTAAAGTGGTTTTTGAAAAGCTCCGAGTACATTGAGCCTGAGACGAAATGGTGCACTTTAAATACTTCATCTCACAATTAGAAGACACAACGCCGGAAAAGAAAAATAATGCTTGCGGAGAAATTATATAAATTATAAACTGATTTTTAATATTATGGCAGAAGTTTGATGATTACAAACGCCACGGGCTAACGAAGTTTTTCAAAATTGAACTGCCTTCGATCACAATGGCCCAAGTAAAATTAGCCAACTTTATGGGGCGCAAATTGGCTCACCCTCATCAAGCCCCCAAAATAGTCATCATCTCAAGACTGGATGGAAACAATTCATTATTCATAGAAGGATTCATAAATCACCACAACGTTAGAATGGTTATCGACACAGGGGCATCGATCACTATCGTTAGACCTGACGTAATAAAGGAATGGCGAATTTGTCTCTTGACAAAGAGACTCATCTTGACTACGGCAACCAGAGAGACTTCACCAATCCATGGAGAATGCAATGCAGAAATTATAATTCGTAATGTGATCTTGCATAGTTGGGTATTGGTGGCGGACCTAGCAAATGATGTCATAAGTGGATTGGATCTTCCCCGAGAACATAGGATTGACTTAAATCTCGGCACTTCTACAATGCGCATCCGTCAATAAGAGATAGTAATGTCAAATCCTTGCCTTTAAGGTGATCGCAGAGGACAATCGAGTACCACCAAGTCACTCCGAAAGCATTGTAAAAGTCAGAATAGATGACGGCATCGACGGATTGATGGGGGTAGTCGTACCAAACAATCTGGACTTGGTACAGAAAGCACTCATGATACAATAAAGCGCAGCCAGGGCGTGGCCTATGACATCGCTATGTCGCCTATTCCGTGGTAGCAATTAAATATTTAAACCGTTATACCGTTAGAATGTTAGAAATGACGATACCCCAAGTATTAATATTGTTGGCAATAATCCATGAGGAATTGTTTTTTCTTCAGTTAGAGTAAATGAAGTTTGTGAAGCACCTTCAAATAGTATTGAGATAAAACTAAGCGATATCCAGTATATGACTTACAACATCTAGCAGGATATATATGCTACAAAGTTGTCCAAAATAATGATGCTTCCAGACTGCTTTCTCAAGATCATACACGGACTTCTCATCTTAGTGAGGGAGGGTTATGTAAGCCATCTGCAGAATTCATGGTCCAGATGCAAGAACTCGAGGAAATATTCCGGTCTTCTAATTCCGATACTTTATTAATCACAATAAATTATCTACAAAAAATACTTCATGCCAGCTCTTCTGTATCATGTTATATATAATATGAGTACAACCTAATAAGCTTTGTAAACAACCATCAAATCGATTGGGACCGACACATACCCCTATTCCTCTTAACCTACAGAACCGCCATGTATGAGACAACTGGAAAAACATCGGCCAGCATTTTATTTGTAAAATAACGTAGACTGCCAGCAGACATGATGTTTGGTCGACCTGGAGACCCTCCATTGTCTACAGACGAGTCCGTGCGTCAACTCCAAAAACGACTAGAAGACATCCATACTGCTGTGGGTACGAAGCTGTGATTCGAAAGTGACCGCATGAATACCAGCTACGATCGACGAGCCAATTCTGCTGGTTTTAATGAAGGCGATAATCTATGGCCAAATAACCCATCAAGATGAAAGGGACGATCTCCGAAACTACGACAAGCTTGGATGTCCCTTACACCGTGATTCGGCGCATCAACGACGTTGTCTATCGAATCCAGAAGGGATCTCGGGCCAAAGTGAAAGTCGTCCATCGTAATCGCCTTGCTCCCTATAGAACGACATTAGTGATCGGGACGATCAGATTTAGGAGGCAGCAGTGTTACGGATAGACAACCTACTGTGAAGCATTAATATCTGTTAATGTGGGTTACGGAGATCTTAAAGAAAAAACTAGAAACATTGACAACGTAATTCTGGAACCTTCTAGAATCAATTTAATTACTATAAATAAGCTGCCGTGAAAAAAACTAAACATTTTTGTGTTTCATTCCCACCAGCTACTCGTGCTGATAGTCGGGCAGTCCCTCCAATCTACACTGTAGTTCAAAGCCGGAAGGTAGGGCGTAAAGCCCTCTTCGACCTCCTTGCAAGAATCGTGGGAATGGGTGGGTGGTGTGGTTAGGGTGAGGAAGAAGAGACGGACGAAATGAAGACAGAAGAGAAGTGAAATATTATCTGTGGAATATTACTGCCTAAGTGATCCAAGGAATCCAGAGAAAACTTAGCAGAGCAGCCTGACTCGGGTTTGAACCGGTGACCTCCCGAATGCTAAGCAATGATCTAGAGCACTAGACCACGCCGCTCGGTAACTGCCGTGAAGTTGACCAGTGCAGTTATAGTTACGAGGTGATAGAAGTAGGTGAGAAAGAATTATAAATTGTGATCCCCCCACCCCCCGCTCGGGGGGCGCCCGGGAGTCTAGCTTTGGCTCCTCCTCCACCAATTGGTGTTGAACTCGGGGGTTGATATCCAGCATGCTGGGTTAGGCGGGGCACCTGACCCGTTGTACAGTTCCCACATTCGAACGAACATCAGGGTTTGGATAGACCTGAGCCTGGGGGTTACTCGCCCTAGCTGACCCTAGTTAACCCTCAGGCACCGCTACGTGGTTTCACGGGACCAATCCACTTGCAGAGGGAGACCCCGTAGAGCCCTACCCTCCATCTCCGCACTATGTACTGATTTGGCGTGTGGATAATCCTATCAGAGGCAGGTGCTGCACGTTAAATCTTATAAAGTTGTTACTTGTGGTGTTGTTCGAGAATTTATTAGCGAAAATAAATAGTTTGACACTGAGAACTGTAGTAATTACGTGATAGTTTAATGACAGTTGTTTGGAAAAACGCAACAATATAAATAAGAATTTTATGTACTTTTGTTGAAAGCAAGCATCGATGGATCAATGAATTCTCGCTTGGCACACGAACTACTCAGAATCTGTTCACGATCGATACCAACGCCTTTTTTCCTATTAATTTGTGTTTATTATATTGTTACTAATTCCTTTTTAGTTTTTAATGTTATGCACCTCTTGAATAACCTACCCTAACCTAATCGGTTACAATTGGTTTAGGTTTCCCTGATTCAAAATTTAATCTTATTTTACATTTATTGTTTCATGGAAATAACTGGAACATGTCCAGCAAAATTCTCGCCAACCACCTCCATCCGTAGTTTTTCGGAAGGGGCCTAATGTTTCCGAGGTTTCTACGACTTTTAGCGTCGCCTTGTTTATAATCCTCTTAAGTTGCATTATACAAACAACATTTTTTTTAAATTATATTGAAGGGCTACTAAAGTTATTATTATCAATCTATGATGTGTACCATATTCTATGATGAGCAAATAAATAACCCAAAACATAACCTGTGAACATAACATTAACCATAGTCCAGGTACATAACCCAATAACCTTACATTGTTGCATGTAATGTTTAGAAAAACTTGATTTTTCATTTATTTATTTATTTACAATTTGGTAATGATTTAGTAATTTCCAATTTCCAATGGATTCAATTTTAAACGAAACCTCGGGACATAATGCAAACAATGTTGATGATGTTTCAAATAATGTAATAAAACAAGTTGAAAATGATATTTCACAACATTCTCCTTTAAAATCAATATTGCAACCGTTGGTAAGTTTTACTATATTATATAAGTTCTAATAATATACCTAGTTGGTTTTTACAACGCATATCTAGTTTTATAAGACTACTAAATATTTCTAGGGATCCACTTCATTAACTAAATCACCATCATGTATGATGGTATACACTCCTGGGGGAACAAACGAACCCCATACCAATATTACGTTACAGTAGGAACAAAATATGGCTGGTAAGTGTTGATTACTATTTTTTGCTGTTTTAGAAACTGTGTTATTACAATGGATTTAGGATGTCCATTAGATCTAATGAAGATTAATCTGAGAACACGCAATTCAGAATTTAATCCTGCTCGATTTCAAGGGGTGGTGATGAGAATTCGCGAACCACGAACTACAGCATTAATATTTAAAAGTGGAAAAGTTGTTTGTGTGGGTTCTAAAAATGAATATGATGCCTTAGTGGCAGCAAAGAAATTTGCACGTATTATACAAAGAATTGGATTTAATGTAAGTTTCCAAATTAGATGTAATTCAGAATCAATCAATGAAAAAGTGAAATATTCTTTATTAACTACTTAAACCAGCCCAAATTTGAACAGATGGGTATTGTTGAAGGTGCAGGTGCATAGCACTTACATTTTAATCATAGCAATCTTCCATAGCATATCCTAATCTAATCCCTTAATACATATCACTTATCCGACAACCGAATATTGACATTTAAACATGTTCAACATGTCAAATGTTTGATGATTTTGATCTCTTTCTCTATTTTAATACAAGATCGTCTGCAATACCTAAATTTAATTTATTTAGGTTAATGAATACAAAAACTCACTGGATAAGTTTCGCAAAGTTTATTGAAGTCTTCTAACGACCGTTTCACACATACAGAATTTTTGTATTCCTTGATAATGGCCTAACAGGCGAAATGGTCTCATCAGAAGACTTCGATAAACTTTGTGAAACCTATCCAGTGAGTTTTTGTATTCATTAACCTAAATATTATTAAAATGTTTCACAGTGAATGCATTAATTACATTAAATGTGATTTACTGTACAGGGTGAAACGGAAAAAGGAGGCTTCATGTAAATAGCATCATTGTTAATTATTGGTCCAATTGAAAAGTTGTAGGAAAGTTGTTCAGAATGCCAAAATATGGAACCATGCAATGTTTTCCAGCGATAGCCAAATGTTTTTAATATCTTCAATTATCCTGTTAGTCATAAAATTTTAAATTTGAATATTACCTCAGTTTTGTTCCACATCCCAATTACATTTAACAGCGATTCCATTTAAACGAAATCTTTCGTTTATCAAACAGCCTGTATAGTAAATTAAATTTAGGTACTGCAGGCGATCTTGTATTAAAATCAGGAACAAATTTCGTTTGAAATTGTAACTGCTGTAAACTAGTTTATATTAAAATAGGAAACATGTTTTGCTTGAAAATGTTTTTTTGGTAAACTTATAGTTTGACCACATTGAATATACTACAACTGTATGTAAATATATGGTATTATGATTCTTTTCTAGATTCGATTTACGAAATTCCAAGTGCAAAATATTGTTGCAACTTGTGATCTAAGATTTCCCATTAAATTAGAAAATTTGAATCAAATGCATGGACAATTTAGCAGGTACTATTTTGAACAATGAAACTATTTCAAAAAGGCTAGTTTATTTTTTTCTTGTAGTTACGAACCAGAACTTTTCCCTGGATTAATTTATAGGATGGTGAAACCAAGGATAGTCTTATTAATTTTTGTAAACGGTAAAGTCATCTTTACAGGAGGAAAATCTAGACAGGATATCAAAGATGCTCTGGATAACATCTATCCTATTTTAAGAAGTTTTAGGAAAAACTAATGTAGTAAATAATTACTATTCTTGGGAAAAAGGAAGGTATATTTCCTTTACATATTAGATGCATATTTGTTTATTAAACTTTTTTTATTAATAAATAATAGACAAACTAGAAAATACGTTTCATTTATTAGTTTCAATTTACTGTACAAACTTTTTAACACATCACCTTTATACTTATATTTTATGTAATGAATGAAAACTACATAAAACAGTAAAGTTACTTATAGGTCAATCATTTTCCAATAAAGACAAATATTGCATTAAAAATATTTCCTCTTCGTGTAATGGTAAATCTAAATAATCTTCCTCTACCACAGAAAGATCTGGTTTTAAGCGATAATAAGCTTCTTTTTTCTTTTCATAGTCTTCATCCACTTTACTTTTTTTAGGATTTTTGTTTTCATTCTCTAAATGAGGAATTAACCATAAACCACTTATTTTTGGTGTAATTTGATAAAAATATTTACCTTCAATTACTGTAAGATCTCCTTCAATAATTCCATCATTCTCTATTAATTCATCAACAGCTTTTATTACATCGCCATCATGCTTTTTTAAAGCCATTTTTGCCATTCGCGGATCGAAACCTGCATTTTCTAACTAAAAAGAAAACGAACCAGTAAATATTTAAATGAGATACCAAATTTACCTCAGGTGTGAGATCAGTAATTAATTTTAGCATTTCTCGACTAACAGATGAACTTGGCCCTGGGATTGGATTATCATGTATGTACTGAATACTTGAGGATATCTCATTATTACAGTTCTGAAGAGCACTTCTGGCTATCTCTTTATTATAACCCATATTTATTAACATTTTTAAAAAATTAGGTTCAACAAACTGTTTACCATCGACACATTTTCCCAACTGTTTTCTCTCTCTGGATAAAAAGAAATTACAAGATTTACTCAATAAACCTAATTATATTATTACCTTTGCAATATTTTTTCAGCTAGTGCTTTCTTCCTTGCTTCTGCTTTTCTTTCTCTATTTTCATTTATAAAATTTGCAGCTAAACTCAAATCTCCATGGTTTGCTCTGAGGGCAACTCTTGCCTCAGCAACTGAAAAGCCTATAAAAATATGAAAATCAATCAACTTAACTAACATTTACTTCAATTAATAAACCTAATTCTGTTAATGCTCCAATTTTATCATCATCAACTTTTAACTCTTTCAAATTCATTTGAACCCTTTCTAAAAGTGTCTTTGCTTCTAGTCTTTTGTTTTGGTGGAAAAGAACAACTGCTTGTAGTAAATGCAGCCGTAGCAAAAGAGCAGATTCATTTACTACAAATTGATATGCATTTAAAAGAAAAACTATGGATGCAGTTAAAAATAAACATGCCAGTGGTTCCTTTCAAAGCTATCAATCTTTCCAGGTTAGGTCCATAACTTTTGACGAATCTCTCTTCACATCTCTGTAATCTTTCATATGCCTCTGGTAAATTATTCACACTTTGAAGGCACAAATAGCACCATGTGATGTCGAGATCCAGCAGTGCATAATTATCTACATTTTCCAGTAACTGTGAATTGCATTGTCTTATAAAAATAAAAAGAATCAAATTGTAATACTTGAAAGCAAATATTATATACAAGATTATACTACTTGAATTCATCATCTGCTTCCAAAAAATAAATTAAAGCTCTAGCATGATCCTTTTTCTTTAATGCACTTCGTCCTTTCTCATGTAATGCCATTGCAAGTATCAATGCTTTTCTTTCTACTTGTGGTACATTAATTTTATTTCCATATTGATCTTCCAACTATATTGAATTGAAACAAAGAGAATATTGTTTTAAATTTAAAGTATTATTAATTATTGTAACCTCTAAGTAATCTCCATCGTCTTCTTTTAAGAGTAACTTTGTATCTTCTTTTACACTTTCTAGTTCTTTGAATTTTTCTTCTGATTTCTCAATGTCAGACGTGGCTTCATATAAATCTATTATTGCTAAAATTGTTTGACCATTTTTAATGCCTTGAACATTTAACTTCTCCACTTCTTTTACAATTCTCCCACTAGCAATCAATTTAATTCTACAAAATTCAACATTTAATACGAGTAGGTCACTTTATCACTATTTCACCTTTCACAGCGACTTTGTAAATTTAAAATAATCAATTCTTTTAATTCACACCCTGAAGAATTCAATGATGTCTCAACTGAGAAAATATTTGTGCTCGATTGAGTAACTGCCTTAACTTTCAATGTAGCAATGCCAAACTCTTTAAATTTCTCTTTTTGTTTTAACTTACTTAAAGCATTACTCTGTAATTCAACCACAGCATCGTAACATCTTTCGTATGGTAATTTAAAAAAGGCACTATATTCGTGAGCTAGAATCTATATACTATCTACATTGTAAGTTCGTATATGATGTTGATAAACTAACCTTTAAATTTTCAGCTGAAGAACTTCCCGAATCGGTGATATAAGGTTCTTTCCAAAGCTTTATATTGTCTTTTTGTAACTTATCGCGTATTTGAATAATAGCATTATTTAATTCAGGATCCATGACTATCAAAGACTAATAAGGCACGATGACTTGTTAAATTTTTACAGAGTAAAATATTAGAAGTACATTCGTTAATATGTATTAAATTTCCAACGTTAATAAAAATGTCGAAAATTCAGAAAAAGAAACTAGACAAGTATATGTAAATCTACAATACTGAGCGAACTGCATACTACTCAGTGTTGGTTTTATTCAATTTTAATTTACATTGTAAGATATGTATCCAATGGGAGTACAAAATGTAATGGAATTTGAATGATTTTATATATATATATTTGATATATAAATATCTACATATCTAAAAATTGAATCTGATAAAAAGAAATGAGGATTCCACACATATAATTCTCTCTCTCTCTTATTACTTGTAACCTTCTAAGACACATTTACTGTGTCGTACCGTTTAAGGTTCCGTTCCAGTTACTTCGGAGTAGTACACGCCCACAGATTAGAGAGGTTTATAGCCTAGACTATATAGCTAACCCGGTCTAACAGTCACTCAGTGAAGCTACGAATATAGTCTCATGCCGAATTTAGTTAAAAAAGAGGACATTACCAGAGAAAACAGACATTGTTGATTGTAGAAGTCTTCTTCACTTGTTGAAACTGGTTCATATTATTTAAAATTAAAAAACACAAAAAGTTTGAAGACGTTTATTTAGTTTTCACTACAATTGTTTCGTTTAACATAAGTTTTTTTAGGTGAAGATATAACAAAATTTGTAAAAAAAAACTGAAAAACTTTTTTGTGTTTCATTCCCACCAGCTACTCGTGCTGGTGGGCGGACAGTCCTTCTGGCCTACACTGTAGTACAAAGCCGGAGGGTAGGGCGAAAGGCCTTTTTCAGCCTCCTTACAGGAATTGTGGGAATGGGTGGGTGGAGTGGTTAGGGAGAAAAAGATGAGACGGACGAAATGAAGACAGAAGAGAAAAAAAGACTAAGCATTTGCCTAAATGATCCAAGGAAACCACAGAAAACTTGGACTAGAGCAGCCGGACCCGGCTAGGAACCGGTGACCTCTCGAATGCTAAGCAATGATCTAGAGCACAAGACCACGCCGCTCGGAAAAAAAATTGTGATCCGTTACTAGCTATTTATATCTACATATAATTATTATTATCAGGGTGGCGGAATTTAACATTAACATTTAATAAAGGAGAACTTCTAACATCCAATTGGTCTATTTTGTCTATTGTATCTATTAATTTCTAAACCCTCTAATAAGTCTAATTTTTTATCTTTATTCTGGATATGTAAAACTTTAAATTCGTGATTAAAATTATGACAATTGGTAATTAAATGTTCTGCGTACACCGAGTCGGTTTTTTTATTTAGAAAACTCTGATAATGTTCGCGAATTCCAATGCCAAACGAACGACCCTATTTAAACTTTCTCACAGTATGAACAACTTGATAAATAAACACCTGATTTTGAATTGTTAGATGTTTTACATTTGTTTTTTAAAATAATTTTGCCTAAAGAATTATCTGTTTTGTATGACATAAAACTATTGTTGATTTTTTGTAAATTTTTTTCTACTTTACTAGATATTTCACCTATGTACGGAATACAATTAAAATTAGCCGATTTAATTTTTACATACGGATAAAATAGGCTAAAGGATTTTTTTAAATAATTTTTTATTTAATATATTGTCAACTAGGCTGAGAGAATAACCATTATTTAAGGCAACTCGATAAATCCTGTCTAATTCTAACTCATATTGATCGGATTTTAACGGAACATTATTGTTGAACGGAAATCAAACTATGGATCAACGAACTAAAAGCCGCTAATTTATGTGTTAAGATTGAAAAGATTTAGAAGGTTTATGGTAGATGGCAAATTCATATTTTGATTGAACTCTTTTCATGTTAAGATCTAAGAAGTTGATAGATTTCTCAGTTTCAATTTCTAACGTAAACTTGATTTTATCATATAAACTATTGATAACCTTATGGAATTTTGTATGTAACCTATCAGAACCTGTGAAACAAACGAGTTCATCATCTGAACCAATATAAACAATACTTGAATAAATTATGTTTAGATGTTTGGTTTTCCAAATGAAACATAAATATTACCGCTAATAACGGGCTCAGCGGGTTACCCATCGCTAAATCTTCTAATTGATTATAAAATTATTGTTCGAACAATAGATAATTTTGACTCAGGCAATTTTCAAGTAATAATAATATATCATTAGCAATAAATACATTGGACTTACCCTCAATTAACTTGTTTTTGACAATTTCTATTATATCTTTCGTAGGAATACTTGCAAATAAATTTATAACATCGAATGAGTTTACAATTGGGTGGTAAAGTAATATTTGAAATTTTATCTATGAATTCAAGAAAATTTTTAATAGCAAAAGTTGATTCAAATTTGGTAATCGTTAATTAACAATGTTGACAATTTAGAACATAGTACTTTAGTAAAAATGATGTTATTATATCGAGCCTTTTTGACAAAAGATTTTACAGTGTGGATTTCCAAAGCCGATAAAGGTAACCCAGTTTTTATGTAAATAGGTAAACAGATATTTTATGTACGTGTGCCGTCTCGTATTAATAATGCCTGCATAAGAAATGCATATATGTGAATGGTGGTAATTAGGATGAGTCTCTTTTTAATTTATTTAAATATATTCAGTTTTATATGGAACACTTCTAAATTCAACGCGGTTGTACCGCTATCGTTTCTATTGGTAGGACACAAAATGGCGGGTGAAAATACTTTTGTATTCAGTGGTTTCCTTTTTTAAGTTTATTGGTCATGGTAATAACCTCTCTGATTTGTGGTAATAATTGTGGGTAATAATCTTCTCTGGTAATATGCCGACATTATTGTTAAGATATATAAAGACATGATATGATTGTTATCTATGACCATAACCATACTTTAACTAACGTACTAACTGATGCTAATCCAAAAACAGTCTGAAGAAGTTTTAGATATTTTAAAAAAGTTTGAACACCTTAAACCAAAAGTAAGGATTTCATTATTACTATAAAAAAAATATTAATATTACTGTTTAATTTTTAGTATACGCAAGTGACGTGTAATATAATGTATTTTTGAAAACGTCTACTGTTTAAAATGTTAAAGTGGAATTTATTCTTCAAGATTCTGTTCATGTTTACCTAAAAACGATCCCCGCAGTTTCTTGCAGTTCTTTATTTTCAAATGAATTAAAATTTGTAGGGGAACCTTACAATGACCATTATAGTTTTTTTGATTGATACATCAGCATCCATGAATCAGAAGTAAAAACTATCAGAACTTAAATTTAAGTAGTATTTCTATATACATATGTTATTTATCTTTTTTAGAACATATGTGGGTGGTAGAACTTCATTGCTAGATGTTGCTAAATCAGCAGTTGAAACTTTCGTAAAAATACGTCAAAGGAGCCCTGAAAGTAGAATTGATAGATATATGTTATTAACATTTGAAGAGCCCCCAAGTAATATTAAGGCAGGTATGTTTTTTGTAAATTATAAACATCATTCAAAAATTATAAGGAGGATTTTTACTTTAAGGATGGAAAGAAAACCTGGCTACATTTATGAATGAATTAAAAAATTTACAGTGCTATTCGATGACTACAATGGGAGTAGCTGTTAAACAGGCTTTTGATATCTTAAACATCAACAGAGTAACATCCGGTATAGATACATATGGACAAGGAAGATGTCCATTTTTCCTTGAAACCTCTGTAATTGTACTTATTACCGATGGAGGAAAACTCACATCTGGTAATAATTCAATCATTTAAATAAAATAAAATTTCTAATTAAAACATTAACATTAAATTGCTCATTAAAAATTTTCAAATTGTTTTTATCTCAATTTTTAAGTAAATGGTGTCTATGAAGATTTTACTTTGCCAATGACTTCACAAATTCCTGGAGCAGAAATGACCAGAGAACCATTTCGTTGGGACCAGCGACTTTTTGCGCTTGTCTTACGTTTGGCAGGTACATAATTAAAATAATATTATAAATGTTTAGATTGAAATTTCACTATTTAAAAGGCACACCGGCAATCGAACGAGATGCAGGATTAGTTCCTAGTGATAGCAGTCCCATTGATGCTATGTGCGAAGTAACGGGAGGTCGATCCTATTGCATAACTTCCCATAGGATGTTAAATCAGTGTATTGACAGTTTAGTGCAAAAGGTAGAGTTTTAAAAGTACACTGTTTATTTTTAGGACTAATATTTTAAATTGCAGGTTTTGAATGGTGTGGTAATAAACTTTGAAAAGATCGGTCCAGATCCCCCTCCTCCGAATATGGACAAAATTGATGACATTTTAAACAAAGATGATGAATTAAGTAGAGAATATGAAAATTCAAATGATTCTCCTCTTAAGAACGAAAGATCGCTTCCTTCATTAAGCAGTACTTCTTGGCACAATTGTCGTAAAATGATATACGTACAAAAAAATCAAAAGGGTTTTCCATTAGGTTTTTGGCCTATTCCCGAATCATTTTGGCCTGATATGACTGCCACAGTGCTTCCCCCAAGAAGTGCACATCCTAACGTGAAATTCACGTGTACTAATTCAGATCCAATGGTTATAGAAAATTTACCGTTTGATAAATATGAATTAGAACCTTCACCACTAACTCAGTATATCTTGTCTAGGAAGCAGCCAACCGTTTGCTGGCAGGTAAATGATTTTTGCATGTTAGTTGATTATATTTCTTTAATTTTCTGCTTCATTAACAGGTTTTTGTGGCCAATAGCTATAAGAATTCTGAAGTTGGACATCCATTTGGTTATCTTAAAGCGAGCACAAACTTAAGCTGTGTGAATTTATTTGTTATGCCCTACAATTATCCCGTTCTTTTACCCTTATTAGATGAACTTCTGAAAGTATGTTTATTTGTATTAATTTACTTTTCATTTAAGTATATGCAAATACTTCTCTTTTATAAGATTCACCGATGGAAACCGACGAATGAATGGCGAACACAATTTCAGAACTACATGCGAACTTTGCCTTCCTATTATGCGGCTCCTTTACGACGTGCACTTACACGAATGGGTAAGATCGACTGAGACGATGTTAACGCTAAAGTTTAATAAAGTTACTTTTGAAGGTTCTCCCGTTGCTCTCGCCCAAACCCTAATTCCCGAGACTGCAGAAAACGGAATTAGCTATTCGGTCAGTAATTATTTGAAACGACTTAAAAACCAAGCCAAAATTGAGTACGATCGTTTATGTAGCGAAATATTGCAACGTCAGACACAAGTACGTCCTGTAAATTAAGAGTTTTGTTGTTGTTTTTTATAAAGGATTGTTTATTTTAGAACGTCAGCAAAAATAACTTTAATATACCGGAACAGATATGGATGTTGCCTCGAGTTGCTCTAAAGAAAGATCTTATAACTCATCCCTTACTTCTGGACAAGTTTAATACACAAAGGGATCAATTGTTAGAACAAGGAAACCTCTTTGTTTGTTCAATTGAAAAAGAACGGCTCTCGGTTAGTTTCAAAAATCCCTTCGATATACCGCGAGACCGGCTCATGCAACAGGTAAAAAAGCGGAGACTATACGAGAAAGAAAGAATTGTATCATTTTTTTTGTAGGTTGCTAGAATGAGAAACAATTTTCTGCAGTCTGATTGGATAGCTCAGGATTTAGACAGCGCCCATTCTTTACCCATCTCCCAAATGGGAAATTACCAGGAGTATTTGAAAAGACAAACACCACAGTTGCGTGAAATCGAGTCCGCCCCGGTTCGCCAACACATGTTTGGAAATCCGTTTAAAATTGACAAGAGGATGATGGTAAAGATTACATATTAATAGTGTGTATATATTATTTTAATCGTAATTATTATTTTAGGTTGATGAAGCTGACATTGATTTAGTGGGCTCTGGAGCACCGGGTACCAAAGGATCGAGCAAACGCTCCGGTTCAGCTATTACGGACTCTATTTCCCGAATTCCAACGAAAAGAAAACCAGGGCCATTACCGAAGGATTTAGTTATACGTAAACCCAGCTTGGATAGTTCCTGTTCCACAAGTTCATCGCGTTCTTCGTCTCCAGTACCATGGTAATCAAAATTTGCTAACCATATATTGCCGTAAGATGTTGAATCTCATCTTTCAGGTTAAGTTCTCCAGATAAAGAAGTCGCAATGTTAGTTGAAGAAAAAACACCCCCATTGGCGATTAACGCAGCTGTAAACGGTATAGATTCATCTTATGAACAACGATCACGATCTCCGTCGCCTACGCATCTTAACGACGTCTCCGTTAACAGTAACGACGCGTCCTTCATACCTCCGAGGGCAACGCACACGATGAATCAAAACGTCTGTTACTCCCCCAGCGGTCTAGATAACGGCAACGAATTCACTTACAGTACCTCGAGTAGTAATGATGATAAGCAAATTTCGCAAATACTAAAAGAGGCTAACAGTCTGTGGGCACCTCTTCAAAACAACATTATACAAAATCAAAAACCTAAGGTGAACAAACGTTTTTTTTTTCTTTTTGATAATTAATTCTTTTGTACGTATTTGCGAGGCGATTAACTTAAAACTCAAACTCTATTTATAATTTGTGATATTATTAATTTAATTTCTTGTTTCAGATGATAATTATGGAATCAAGGAACGAAATAGAAAGTCACAATTTAGAAACAAGAAAACTTTTAAATAAGTTGGTACGAAGGCCAGGTAAAAATTTTACGGAACTTTTTAAAAATATAAAATTACTCAAAGGTGATACGGATATGCAAGTGCAAACTGTTAGACTAATTATTGTTGAATCTTTAAGGTTTAAAAGGCAACACTTGGCAGCCCTCTTAGAGGATCATATACAAAACTTGATAAATTTAGAAAACAAATAATGACTCAGTTTTATACATTAAAGAATATATTTATAAAGATTTACATTCATGTATCAAACAACTTATTGTATCTTACTACAAATATTTTAAAGGACTTCATGAATGATATTGTGCAGTATTTTGTTTTAAATGGCAATTGGTATTTTGATTTGCCGTAGTCTTCTGATGCAGTCTTTAAATTTTACTTAGGAAATGCGATTTGTTTATTATAAAAGTACGTTTGAAATTTTTTATAAAAATATTTTTATATTAAACATTAATTCGAAATGTAATTTCTATCACTAACATTCCCAGAATACTCACAATGGTTTCTACTTTAAATCATTTACATGGAATGAATATGAAACATTATATAAAACAAATTAATTTACTTAAATACTACTTGGACGGATGAGATTCACAATTAAATAGTGGCTCGTAATAATAAACACTACATATTTGATTTCAGTTTTCTATAAAACACTTGTAAATGGTAATAAACTAATAACTTTTCCATAAGTGACAAAAATACAAGTACAGAATGTCTCATTATACTTAATGTTACTTCAGATTTAATCAGAACTGTAACATTTTTTTCCAATTATTTTTACGGAATTATTCGTAAGTTACATTTTTCCTTATCTCTACGTATTTGTCAAACAGAACGCCGATGATCTGTTGCTAAAGTTGTGCTTCCCAGGAAATACACAAGATTTCTAAAATGTTTTTTTTTACCCTTAACTACTTTTCACATCTCCTAATTACTATTATATTAATAGATAGTTCTAACATATCATTCAAATTGATATTAATTTTTCTAATCTATATAAAAAATTATATGTAGTCAGCTGCTTCAATAGTTAAATTGTATAAAATTTGTACTTTATGCAATTGCAATTATTTAAAAAAGGCATAGAAAGGAATATTAAGTTGGAGACATGTGTATTTCCTGGGCAGTATCCTAAAATCTGTCCTTGCTACTAATCATATCTGGATCATTTAAATAACGCAAGTCTTGTAATTCTTGGAATTTCTCATGGTCTCTGATATGTGCATAGTTTGCGGACAAACACATTAGGTAATGAACCTAAAATTAAAAAAAAATAATAGTTGTCGGCGATACTAGTTGAAACTAAATATCAATAGTAATAACAGTACAACAGATTCAAAAAAATTAAAAATAATGTAAAACAATTGTTTCGCTATACGATGGCCTCTTTAGATGTAAGAATTCTAAATATAAATTGACAAAAAATCACCTAAATACTAATGAAGGGTGGTGGAGTAAATTTTGAGAAATTGGTAAGGACAACCCCAACTAATTAAAATTATGTAAAGAAATCTATATTTAATAATGCAGTTATTTGTCTCAATCTGGTTCTTACTAAAATATTTAATTTGTTATATTTGTTTATGAACATCCCTTTTGTTAAATTTAGTTTTTGACCTTTATTTAATACATTTAAAATTAAATTTGTGATTGTCTAAAATTAGGTGTTAGACATAAATGATTTTCCACTCCGCCTATGCCAAATTACTTTACATTTTTAAATATATTAATAAAGATCAAAAAAATAAATTTAACATAAATTATGTTCTTAATTATTTATTTATTACATCATACAAGTGTATATGACACCTATAGAAATAATTCCTACAAAGATAAACCATGTTACCTGTAATTAAAGTTGAAAACAACTGAAGTACAAAAGAATATTTTTAAACCTAATCTACATAATAATTGTAATTATAGTTATAATTATAATCCAAAAACAAAATATATTCATTTAAATAAAACATAGTATGATATAATAGTAATGTGAAATAGAAAAAAAAAATTATGTTATAATTTAAAGATTTGATAAGATATTAATTTTTTTCTTCAGATTTAGACTTTAATAACGTCTTAAGATAGTTAAGAAAACTATTATACAATATACTTGCTCTTAAATAGCTATTTTTACTTCCTACCCCTTTATCAATCTTCGGTAATAAAATACTTTTGTTCTTTGTAGTAGTTTAAGTATCTACTTTTTATCTCATCATAATGATCGTGTAATTGTTCACAGGCAAACAGTTGATCCAAATTTAAATGTCTTTTTCAATATGATATTGACTCTTGAACTCTACAATTTTTATGATTTTATTTTGTTTCTGTATCATATTTTTATTAAAGGAAAATAAAATCCCTAGGCTTCTATCCTATAGCTTTTCACCATTTATTGAGTCATTAATATCAGATGAAATGCTATTGCAATAATAGCCAAAAGTGATATATACAGTTTTCTATATGTTTAAGCAGTTGTTCATCTCTTGTTTTACTGAAAGCCAAGATTATTTAACAGATGTAACTGCTGTATCATCACTGAAATCACTAACAGTGCCATTTAGTTTAACACGTTTTCTATTCTAAGATTTATAATTTTTTTAATGATGCAATATATTATTTTTCAAAGATAGTGAGATACATCTATAATTAAAAATAGCATGTTTATACCCTAGTTTAAATGTAGGTTTTGTATAAGCACATTTAAGTGTATCAGGCCAAAATGATCTTTCAATACACAAATTTATTACAAGAGATTCCATTAGGTATTTGGCTAGTATTTATACATAAAAATAAATAAAAAACACTTTTGGAGTTTACAAATATTTAATTTTACCACTATAATTATTTCAGCACACTGTGCCTTCTTCAGGTGGTGAAGATGTCATATATGTGTGTTCTTTATTTATTTTTAAATATGGAGTTACTTTACCTGAAAGCTTCATCAATTTTAATTTTTATACTTTTCATATTAAAATTATTGACCCCACCATTTTTCATTTGCATATATTTATCATACTAGAGAATTCATGTTTATCTGTTGGTGCAATAAAAATAGTTTTGAGATTAATCTCAAGTAAAAATAGAATCAAATTTGTAGATTTTTGTATTTTTTGTTTGAGTTTAGTTCCAACATTGCAATAAGTATTCATTAAATTTGATAGAGCGATTGGATCTCTTGTAATTTTATATTATTCTCATTGTAAATGTATGAAATATTATCATTCTTTTTAGCAGTTTTGCCTATTATATACTACATTCCACATGTTTCTAGGATTATCGTTATTTAGCCTAATAGTTTCCTTAACATATATTAGTTTGGCTTCTTCTATCACTATCTATTATTTTAATATAAATTTTATACTAGGTCTTTTTGGTATAGTAATTTTTTCCTATTACATAAATTTATTATTGATTTGATAATCCATTTGCTTCTTGGAATGATTTATTTATGCTTTTTCGAAATTCTTCTACTCACCCTGGCTGTATTAACATATTGTTGTAATTATTATATTGGTAACTTCAACAGAATCATGAACTGACAATATTGTATTCCAATCTATTTTAGCAGCTGTTTTATTTAATTTATTATAATCTAAAGATATATAAGGTTGTCTGTTACTTGAGTTTTAATATTGTTAATAAAAAGAAAAAGTTGATAATGGACATTAAAGATTCTAATACTTAAATGATTTCGTGTTAATAGTATCAGTTTCGAAGAAAATATTGTCATTACATGAGCCTTTTTCATCTTCATGAGCAGATAGTTTTTTGATGCTAAGAAAGCCTGGCATAAAACCATTTACCAAGAAATTATCTAGGTGTTCTTGGACCAAATTATCATTATTTAATAGATGAATGTTGAAATCATCTATCACAAGATGGTTTTTAATGTTTTTTACTGATTAAAAAGTTTTTAATTTCATATAAAAATTCTACCCTAGATAGATCATGGACAATATTCAATACATAATTCCATAACCTAATCTAAAAAATATATATTTATAAAATATACTTGTACACTCAACAATCTGGTTATGTGCCTTTCACGTAGGTGCTAGTTAGGTCGTGAGTGCAGTTTGACAAGTAGAAATCCTTATCAGATAAGAACCTTGTTGAGCATTACTGAATACCACGAAGAACCAAATTTCTACAGATGGCATTCATTCTGTATTTATTCAATCTCAATAAACACTTGTAAATTATTATAATTAGTATTCGAACTTCTTATAGTTTGACTTTTTTATAAGTTCATTTTGTATAAAAAATCGAATAATAAACAAGACTGTGATCAGTTATATAGAATAAACTAAAAAATAATCACATTGATAATGCCCGCAATAGAAGTGAGCGAAACATGTGTCCGTTTATAGTACACACTTTGATTTTATTATGTACAGTGATAAAAAAAATAAGTATTTTACTTAATAATAAAATTTAGATAAATAACTCTTCATTATTTAATTTTGATTTCTCCACTTAATTTTAATTAGTTGGAATAATCCTACGTTACTCCACCACCCTTCACCAATATTTTATAAAATATTTCGAATTCTTCCACCTTAAGAAGCCATTGTATGACAAAACAATAGTAGCATATTACGTTAATTTTTTTGAAACTATTATGTTTTTATTACCATTAAACCTTAAATAAACATGCAAAAACTTCATATTTAGTAATATCAACTTACCAAACTTAATATTACCAGTACAGTGGCAACACTTGCCAAAATGAACATTATTTCTGCTTTCTCAACATAATCTTTGCAAAACAACTTTACATTTTGAGAATCACAAACTTTCATATGTTCCTGTTTTGTTCCTGAAGGAAAGAGAAAGTCTGAAATAAAACAAAAATTATTATTACCAAAAGTTCTCAGTTACAGCTTATATATATGTAATACATACAAAATTGAGTTAAATCAATACAGTCTCGTAATGTTTCAACATTTGGATTGGCACACATATTCCAAAAAACGGTGAAAATGAAAGTAACAATAATTAGAAAGCAAAACATTAATAACCATGCTATTTTTAGTATGTATGTTATAACCATAAACTAAAACACAGAGGCCAATTAATACTTATCAAATAGAATTAAATCAATAACTTACCACTGCGCAGCTTATGCGTCCTCCCACCCTTGATCTCCAAGCACGATAAACTTTGTGTCTTGTAGCTCCAGTTGCTAAACAACCAACAGTTAAAATCATTAAACCTAAAGCACCCATACAAGCTCCAGTAATTACAAAGGTCATTTGTACAGCATCAATCCTAAAATATTTTACTAATGTATTATATAGATGGTTATATTTATTTACTTACCAAAAGAGCCTCATTTTAAACACTTGTTCAAACATAAGAACTGCAAGGGTAGCACCCCTGTACATTGTACCACAAAAGACAACCACACCCAACATACACATAATAGTGGCAATGAGGGTGGCATAGGGAATACGAGTAAGGCATGCATCACAACCTGTTAAAAATGAATATAAAAATAAAGAAGACAAAACAATAAACGCTTGTTAACAATAAATAAACAATAAGTAGGTCAACATTTCTTCATAAGAATAACCCAATTATAAGCACATTTTTATCAAAATGTGACTTTTTAGTAATTATTTGTACCTTTTGCATTCCTTTGCACGGATATTTCTGAGTAACGCCCTAGGCTTGCTTGTGATTTAGAGATAAAAGAAGTCTCTTGTAAAGGTGTTCTTGCATTCACCATTATAAATATAATTATTTATGTTAATTCTTAATTTATTTTCTTTACAATAAAATTACAGTAACAAAATAACTGACTAGACAGCTATCGATTACTAATAGTGACATTAATCATCTATTTCAAATCATAATTCACATTGTAAATTGTAACGTCAACTTCGATAAATTATTGATGCAAACAATTGATAAAGAATGATAAGAGCAAGATAATTATAAGCGTGTAACGTCCACAAATAATTTGTACATACCCATTTTAAACTTTTCAGTTTTTAGTTTTGTTAGGAGATTGAATAGTTTAATTAACTAAATCATAAAAGGTTAAAGATCAGTCTGTTTCAATTTTGTTTGCTTGTTTGTGTTAATCCATTGACCTAACAATTGATAATTACCAAACTATTTGCTCTTTTTTGTACTGAATTCAAACTTGTAAAGTGTAAACCATGATTTTTCATGTACACATTTATTTGTACTTACTGCTAGTCATTTATCAGTTTTTATTAAAAAATCAAACTAAAACTCGATCGGATGTAGGATCAGTTTAATAATAGCCATTAATAACTCCCACATAGTCTAATAGAACACTACTCACTAAACCTCTCTATCTGTGACACTACTGATCTGTGGACACTACTGTGACACTACTTAAACCCATAGATATCAGACGTATACATTGCCGATTCTTACGATACCTAAAATTTGTTATAAGTATTCTTTTTATGAATAAAGTTGCACTAAAATACTTGTATAAAATTATATTCCCAATAACAGAATTATCTTTTGAATATCTACCGTTTTTTTACATCAGTTCATTAAATTGTATTAAAAACCGTCTACCGTTAACCTTAACTTAAAATGAGACAATTCTGCGTCCCAAGGGTACACTGGGATGGAGTACCGAAAAACGGGAAAGTCGCATTCAAGACGGGTCGTATAATCACATTAAGTATTGACCACCCTGAATTCGAATTAGACAAAGTTTACTTTAGAATCAGTCAACGCAAAACTGCTACATGAAAAGTGGACGAAACACGTATCTGTTCTTTAAAGGAAGTTTACCCTATATGTAGGGGTAGTCTCTTTGATATTATTTCATTCAGGCTTAATATGCAAGTTTCAATACACTGTAATAGTTTTTAATAAAAACGAGGCCATTAAAAGTTAAATTTAAGCTCCTAATGTTAATTATCATTTTATTTTCATACGATCGTTTCTTTTTTCTTCTTATAATCATTAATAAATTGTAGGGACTATTAGACAACCTAAGCCTTCACGTCACAGGGACGGTTAGAGCTTATACCGACTCCAAACAATTTCCTTTACAACGGTAAATCGCCATAAGGAATTTTTTATTTAGTGTTTTCGTGTTTTGTGTAATAAAATACTTTTCATTTAGATATATTATTGAAGGAAGGTGCTAGTTAAGAGATTTTCGTTCGTTTTTGCCCAGGTGAATTAATGTAATAGTTGAACAGTAAAAAACACTTGGTAATTGTTTCACAAAAAATTTATTGGATTTCTCTAACAATTGTTTTGGTTATTACACTATTTTCAAAGAGTTACTTATTAACTAGAGGTACATTTCCAGGTAAATCTATTTATACTTAACCTATTGTAGTTTCAAAAGGGGGGAATTTCAAAATTCTATTTGGTCGTTAGTGATCGGAAGACCATTTAATAACGCTGTATTTATCTCGGCTATTTCAAGGAGGTTAACCTTTATTCTGATAATGAATCAAGTTTACATTCTTGGAATCAAGTGAATGGTTGAACGTAATACAATGGTCTGCGATCCCTGTACATTTTTTACCATTTTTTATTGATCTTTCATGCTCTTCAATTCGTTTTTTAAGGGCCCTACCAGTTTGTCCGGTATAAAACGCTTCACAATTTTTACAACTAATTCGGTATACAGCATTTTTATTTAAAATATGTATTTTTTGTTTATTATTAACTAGTATTTTTCCCAAATTATCTTTGTTAGCGGATATAGGAGATAGGTTTAGTTTTTTTAATTGATTGCATATCTTATAATATATGTTTGGTACATAATTTAAGTAACATAATTTTTTATTATTACTGTTGTTGATGTCTTTTGCATCCAGCGCTGAGTAAATACTAAATAAAAAATTACTTATGGCGATTTACCGTTGTAAACGAAATTGTTTGAAGTCGGTATAAGTTTTTTATCTAGTAGGGTATAACTTCCACCCATCCCTGTGACGGCAAATTTTATGAAATCTAGAATCATTGTGCATTTTCAAAGAAAATGAAATTCCATTCAATCATTAAATGATTACGGTAATGTAAAATAAAATTATAAACCTCACGCATTTTTTTTAGTCTTCTCTACTATAACGATTACTTTTCTTAATTGCCTTTTCAAAAGTGGTTCAACACTGGTTCAGTTGTTCAGTGATTTTTGTTTCATTCTGATGCTCATAACCTCTCTAATCTGTGCTCATAATTCATTCTCTAATCTGTGGTTCATTCTCCTTGTGCTACCGTATCAGCTGTGTTTCGTTTTTATTTTATATTGGCAGAATGTAATCTTTTTGACGTTAATATTTTAACGCTTTAAATTACTTATGTTTATTTAATAAATTAATAAAAGGATGTAGGTATTTAACAATTTATATGAATTTGTTTATTCATAGTTAGTTTGGTTTCATTCATAGTTAAAAAATCATTTGAGGTGTTTTGTACTTGACAGTTGTCAAATTTTGAATTATTTACATAACTTCGTTAAAACTAAATTACATTTTTTTAAATTAATAATGGAGGAAGATGAATTTCCATCAGTATCTCCCAGCGTAGATTTTAATAAGGTGAGCAAGTACTAGATTAATAATGACAAGTTTATGAATATAAATTTTTATTACAGATTTTACCTATTCACCAAAAACGTATTATAGCCTTTATTAATCATTTTGTTGCAACAACTGTATGTTTTTTAAATAATTTTACTGGTTCTTGTGAATCAAAACTAATGAATATTGAACACAAAATGCAAAGACTGGAAAGCTCACTATTAATATTAGAATCACATGTAAGCTATAACAATTTTGATTTTTGTATTATTGAAATCACTAATGGTAGTTTTGTCTATATGTAGCTATCATCCATTAGCAGTTTAAGGCCAAAAGAAGTTAACACGATTAGTTTAGAATCACCTACCCCTCTTGAATTACCTGAGATAACAGATTTTTCTGATGAAAATAAAGAAAACGTAGAAAATATGGAAAACATTTCAACAGCTTCAAATACAAAAGTTACCGAAGACCCAAAATTAGCTCATTTTCTGAAAATGTTACACGTTGGAGTTCCATTACAAGCAGTAAAATTAAAAATGCAATTAGAAGGTGTAGATCCTTCCTTGCTGGAGTAAGTATTCTTAAACATTAACTTTTTGTTTACTCTAATCTCAAAAACCTTATTGGTTTGAATATTCCTATTTTACATGATCATGTTAGTAATCATATATCACATAAAACATATGTGCAAATAGAGCCTTAATTTGCAATTGGAATATTTACATCAGACTTGTCACATGATAAATTAGTTGTCTTAAAGCATTTTCTTTTGAATATTGACATTTAAATTATTGCAAGTAATTGATTCTAAATATAGTAATTGAACACATCGTTCGTTTTAATTTTTATTAAAAAAAATTTCAGCAAACCATATGAATATGCAGTGAAGGAATAATTGTGTGCTATTGCATGTAACATATAGTAAATAAGCACATTATTTTTATAAAAAAAATTGTGGTATATAATTGTAAATAAAACATTATTTTTGAGAAAAGATTTATAACCTTTTATTTATATTAATTGTACAGCTTACAATAACTTAAAATTGAATCATTTGTCCTTTTCGCTTTTTGTCACCACCAAGTTCAAAATGCTTACATCTCTTAAGAGGTATTTGTTTTCGATACTTGCATTCTGTACATTCCATTCTCAATACGATTTTCTTAGTGGTTTTAGCCTTAAAAAAAATACCTGAAGGTAAGTGATATTTTAAAGATTCTAAAATTTACCTTCTTTCTAAATATAGGTTTTGTTTGACCACCAAACCCCTGTTGTTTTCTGTCATAGCGCCGTCTACCTTGGGATGCATGACGTTCCTTTGATTTCTTGTACTGGGTGACTTTATGCAATTTGTGAACTTTGCATTTTTTGCAAAACGTTTTCCTTTGCTTAGGAACGTTCACCTGAAAATAAATATTTTATGTCACTACTAACCTTACTTCTTTGTTATTTTACATGATCATCTATTTGGTTAATGTACTCATCATATCATTTAAAATAAGGCATACATTTATTTATTACGAAATACATTAATGGATGATTCTACAAAAACTAGATGTTTTTGGATTACAACTCACCATATTTACGTGGAATACGTCTCTTGTTATTCGTTTGATTTACCACAAAGAAAATTGACTATAAAACTAACAGATGTTTTCTGATGCAATTTCGTGAAAATAAAAACCCTAACTTTTACACTAAATTGATATTTTGCGGGAATTTTAAAATGATAGCGTACTATCTATTTATTGATAATTGTACATTAGCTGGTTGATCGTCTCTTCTCCTTAAATCTTAAAAGAAAGGTGATCGGTACATAATTAATTTATTATCTAGTTATTTTACAGATTTTATACCTTTAATTTATGTATAATTATGTAATTTTAGTTCTTGACATCTGACATATAATGATGGTCTTAGGAAATTGTAACGTAATACAATATATTCCATTATTATTAATTTGAGTGTCAAATTTGTTGAAAGGTCTTATAAAATGATAAATACATATTTTTAAATTGAATGTTCTGGTAATACATAACGTTTTGAAATAAGTATTTATTCCCTTCATAACAAGCTCGCTCCAAAAAATACTTTTAGAAACGGTAAAACTTAATGTTGGTGATGTTGGCATACTTGATTTTTGTGTCCAAATATATATTTTCGTAATTGTATTTTTATTTGAGGAATTATGTGTTTATAAATACAAAAAAGATGTATTAGACAATAGGAGAAATTAAATTTAAATTATTTTTACCGCCTTATTCCCCTAGCGGTAGCATATTAAAACCGAGTGATTTAATCTCGACGACGGCACACAAAGAAACCCTTGTACTCTCGAACCCCTCAATTTAATAGATTTTGAAATTATTTAATTCTATTTTAATAAGCAAATGTAATAATAGTTTATTTAGAAAATATTTGCAATGTCTGTCCATTTTATAGGAGGGAAAATTTTCGTTAAAGTAGTTGTTTTTCTAAAAGCCGGCAGTTCGGTTATCGACGGATCCATTCGGTTTTAGCGGCGCCATCTTCATTTTTGAACGAAGCTTGCTTGAAGCCGGTCAGTAGTGTTCTTGGCGTTCGTTCGTTGCAGTTGACGAGAAGTAACAATAATAAAACCAAATATAAACAAAATGAGTACAAAGGATAATAACGAAGTAGCTGTTGAAAAAATCGAAAACGACAGAAGTGCTACTGATGGTAAATGTGAGTTGAAAGGAACCAAGAGAGCAGCCGAAGTAAGTACAACAGTAATTACATATTTTATGTTTAAGTGCCAGAAGTACGACATTTTGATAATTTTTATTCATTTTATCCAACAAGAAATAATTTAGAGATATAGTTTTATATTTTATAAACGCCGTTAATTGCAACTGTAGATATATTTCTTATATAGGTTTTCCTGTTTTCGAACCTTTGAAAGCCATGTGAGATGAATCGTTAAATCCTATTAGTACTATTTAAATTAAGCAAAAACATCTGTTTTTGATAGCTTTGTTTAAAAATGCAAAACGTTTTGTGGTTTTTCTTTTTCAAAAATTCTGTGGAACAATAATAATTAATGTTGAAATAAATATGGAAGCCAGGCGTCAAGCATCCCGCCACATTTATAGAAGGCACCTAGTTGGAGGCTAAGTTATCAATCCAAGATGGCGAAATCAATAGCTTGTCTAGTACTTTGAGGCTGTTTTCCCATTCAAAAATTATTATTTTTTTTCATATTTAAATTTTTGGATTTTAATTTTTATAAGGTTATTATTTTGTTATGCTTAACTATAATAGGGACAAAAATTAATTACAAAAAAATGCTCCGGTGGTCGTAGGCAAAAGTATCTTTTTTATATTTTAAATAGGTACGGTGTTTTTTAAATACGTTGTAGACGTGATTACAACGTAATTGTAGTCGTTTTTTTTTTTTTTTCGTTTGTCGTACGAGAATGTAGTATGCATGTTTATATTTGTAGGCATAATTTTGCGTAAAATAAGTATTTTTCAGTTCATATTGATTATGTTGGTGGTAAAGAATTAGGAAACTTTTTTTTAAAATAAATTCGTATTTTTCTTAGATGAAGCGTCGTGTATAATAGTATATCCATCCTTCGTCCTTGTTTTTATCCTCTCGTTTTAATCATACATCAGCTAAAGTTGTTTTGACCAATGAGATGTTAGTACTCTTTCCATCCTTGTTTATCCCACTTCTGTGTTCAACTCATCGTTACACTTCTGTAGAATATACGGGCGGTCAAAAGTATTTTAACAAAATGAATTCTCCCCACCGTTCATGCGATATATATATGTATTTCATAAACGGCTTGTTCTGTGGAGAGTGGGAAGATTTTCCACCATGCAACTATACTTTTCATATTCTTCACCTACGTAGTGTAAATAACAAAAATGGGTATATGAACGATTCATTATTTTCTGCTTATTTATTTTTCCATGAACTCGGAAAAATATTTCCAAGCATTTTCGCGTCTTTTTTTATTAAAAAAACTGTTTTGCAGTATTATCATTTTATTAATTTGTTATTGGTATTTGTGTTAAATTTAAAACGGTTTTTAGGTTTTAATTCCTAAATGGCTTAATTATAATTGAATTAATAATATAATCATACAATACATGGTTGTTTTTTCGTGCTATTTAAGGATAAAACGGAGGAAGTAAAAAAAGCAAGGAAAGAAGAAAACGGTGCGGGGTCGGAGGGCGAAGAGTTAGAAGAAGAGGAGGAAGAGGGTGCCGAAGGTGAGGAAGAAGACGAGGAGGATGAACTTCCCGAAGGTGATGAAGAAGAATTAGAATGTGAAGGTATGCACTTCTCTTAAGTAATGCACATGCATATCTATAATGATATGTATGTGGATACGGCAAAAAATTGCCGGTGACTGATGGCGTGGCTAGAGGTCATATGAGTCATAACTTATTTATTGTATAATAATGATAAACTGATAAAATTATAAATAAAATAACTATACATGTATTAACATTAAAATGTGTACACACTGTATATTGATAAGTGTACAATATTTTATAAAGGCAATTAATATGCCTAATTTAAATTAATATCCTATTTAAATTTTTTTCCATTGCACAAGTATTTTCATGTAGATATTTTTCGATAAAAGTAGATATAGACAGAAAGTTACAGTTGTTTTCTGTTTTTTTTTCAGATGACGACGATGAGGATGTGGAAGGTGAAGAAGGGGTGGACGAGGACGAAGATGATGCATAATAACCGCATTTCGATCTCATTGAGCAAGTGACGGACTCATTATTCAGTGCGCACTAGTCCGAAGTTATTTGTGGCCTCCTTTTTATTTAGTTGATTATCAGTAGTTAGTTAAAAAGATAAAATAATAAAGAAATGTTCTTGTTTCAACGTTCACATCAGCATCGTCCACCCCCAACTGGCAGACCAATTGAGTCGCTATAGCATACTTGTATCGTATCCGTAATTACTAAACGTTAAAACAAAACCAACAATTGTCTACATATTTCCTGATCCAACAAGCCACACAACTATTTTCGGATTATTGTTTCGCACTATACGGAGACTTCATCAGGGATCGCATGACTTGTTTTTTCGTGTTCGTGCGTGAACTGCTGTTGGGACCTGTCATTATTAATTATTGCAGATCGGCCATACACCGGCCGTTGTCGTCTTAATTACTCTAACTTATTACTACCACTTTATGCGCAGGGCTAAACGAGCGAACGAACGCACAAGTAAATACAAAAGGCAGACAGGTAAATAATATGTGCGTAAAAAATTAATATGCATAATCCACTCGTAGTTACCTGTCAGTTAGTTTTTGTTTTTCACGGTATTTTCGAATGTCCGGTAATTTCTAAAGTTTCATTTGCTATGATCCGTTTTCTCTCAATTAGTGTAGTTTTGTATTTTTTCTTTGTTTTAAATAATTCGGTTAGAAATGATTAACTCAAAGCAGCATTTTTCTAATATGTTGATGTTAATGTGTCTCCCTTTTAGTGCAGATTTAAGTAGTAATTTTATCAGTTGTGTGTTCGGGTGTTCGTCTGGCTCTGTCTCTACGTACCCCTCGTTTGTAAAGAAAGTCCATTTTATTAATTATGTACTTGTAAAGTTAGATGTAAATTAGTTTAAGTTGGTGTTCAATTTTGAAAAGTCATGTAACTATTCTGCCAGAGACGCCCCTCTTATTACTCTACTACTACTGTTTTCATTTCCAGATTTTATTTTCCCCTTAATAAGTAGTTCTTTGTACACAATTTGTTTTTATAAAAAGTATAAAATTTTAAAAAACGTACCACAAGTGCACAATTGAATAATTAAAACAAAAATTGTATTTGTGTTGTAAATACACAGGGTTTTTTTCGAATATGTTGAAAATTGGTAGAGATAATGGCAATAATGGCAAATGCAACAGATGAAGGTATTATTTAGTCACTTTTTCTTTCATTTTTCAATTTTCTTTAACAGATTGTTTTTGAGGTGGTTGTAAATTAAATAAAGTGTTGTAGAGTATTTGATGAATAGACGTTTTCCGCAGCTGATAAACTACTTTGTAAACCAATAACACTCGTGATTGCCTTGTCTGCTACTATTTTTTTTCTGTGTGCGGTATAGCAAAACGGCATTCGTGTTATTGGTTTACAACAAACCGATCCATGTGCGTATCGATAATTAAAATTTACTACTATAATAAGTTCTGTGAACTTGAGAGTTTTTTCAGAAGTAAATCTGAAGGAACACAGACCTGAAAACTCATTTTTGTTTTACTTGAAAAGTAACTCGTTTTTACCAGGAAATAAACTATCTATTTATATGTTTTACAGTTTACTAGCTGTACATTTTAGTAGCGACGACCTTTTTAATCATAAAACTTGGTACATTATTAAATTGTAAATTCCATAATTTTCAAGTTGAAAAATGATACTCGTAAGTAATATTGTTTCGCGTGGAAGTATTCGAGTGTGTTTTTCAATTAGAGAAATGGTTCGTTTTTAAATTCTCAGATGTACTTTTGAAAAATAAATCTTATTTTATGGGATACAGAATTTATTTTGGTACATTATTAAAGCAGAAGCGGAATTAATTTTGTTACTGAAAGTTGTGATGATATTGCTGCAAATATTTTTAAACAGCTTTCTAGAAATCTGTTCATATCAGCGATCCATTCCATCTATTGTTTAGACAATGAATGAAACCAATTTATTCTTATTGATATCTTCTTTTTTTACTCGATAAAAAAGGATATTCGTTTGTTTATATGAGAAGTTGAATAATCCGTACGTAATTTCTTGAAACTCATGATAAATTATGGCATTTGTCCTTTTTTTACAAGAACAAGTTCTGAGATAGAAATTAGAAATAAACAACAAAATGTAAATGCGTATATTTTAAATCATTGTCTAGTAACATTGTCATACTTTTTAATTACATTTCATTTTTGTCATAAACAACGTTAATGTAAATACTGTTTTTTTATTTTTGATAAAGTACAAAAACAATAAACTCTACAAATGTGGTGACATTTTATACTTTCTGCATAAAAAAACTTTAAAAAGTGATACGTGATTGTTTTTCTTACATAATGTAAACTTGTGAACAATATGTAACGTAGGTACGAATGGTAAGTAGAGATAACAAAGGTTGCTAATTTTATTTAAATAAATTTACTGTGTACTTTGTTGGTCTGTTGTTTATAGCTCCGGCGAGTAATAAACGGCTATGTAAGGTTGGTCAGGCGTTTCAAAAAATAACTTGTATGTTGGGTTGCCTAACAACTCAGGAATATCAGATTGTATTACAAAGCTGTCATTTCAACTTTCGAAAATCGCAACCATTTTGTACAGGATGCGCAATACGTCAATATTAGACTATTTTCGATATCCTCATCGATTACTACGTTTTACGTACATTTGTCACCAGATCAAACGAGTACTTATATCTAATGATAATTATGCATTAATAATTAATTGTATAACACGTAATATACTACATTGTTACATAAAATTACAGAAGTATTTCAAAATATTAATTGTATTTGTACAAACGTTGTACGTTGCACACCAAATTAATTTTATGCAACTAGTTATTAGGATCGTGATTTGTTAGGAAATGAAATTCATTGCTATTTAAAATAACATTTAATTTAAATTATCCCAACAATTACTAATTTTCAACGTCTAAATTAAATTCGTCCGACAAAATGAAATAATCTAATGATTCAACTGATTAGTACCGATACTAAAATGTATCTGTTGAGACGCTTGATATCTTTCTCCTTTTGTTGTGACGATGTTTTTTTGTCGGTACACTATCAAAAGATATGCGGTATAACAATAGGTATGATTATCTGGAACAGCAGAACAGTGGGGTTCTGTATAGCCTGTCTGGACAGATAAAACGAGCGGATCTAGACGAAACACGGTACCTCAAAGAATATTCTAGGAAAAGAATAATCGTTACAAATACAACAATATCTAAATTGTACATTACTTATTGTTGTAAATATAAATTTAAAAATATCTCATGTATATAAAAAAAACTTAAAGGGACCTAGCATGTGCCGCCCGCCTTAAAGGCAACGTTCAACAAAAATAATGTCTAAAATTAATGCCGCTATCATGCACACGTGACACAGTCACATTCACTTCACGGCGTGATTTAATCGATGGGCAATAAACACAATTTTTTAACTGTTCTCGTGTAGAGTACGTTCGCCGTTTTCACTGTCACGATACGAACTGTATTATCTTTTCCAGGATTAATTCCGTAATTCGTCCTTCCATTGCATGGTAGGTAAATTGTCCTTCAGGATAATGAGAGCCCCTTCCTAAATTGTCCTCCTTCAGGATAATGAGAGCCCCTTCCTTGATTGGTACATCTTCATTATTCTGCTTCCATTTGTTGCGAATATGTACTCATTCAGGTATTCTTTCTACCATCTTTCCCAAAAATGTTGTTTCATTCTTTGAATGTGTTGCCATGCTGACAAGCGGTTGTTAGGAATATTGACAAGATTTGTGTCGGGCAAGCTACTGTTTGATTCGCCAATAAGGAATGATTGGGTGATAATGCTATTAAATCGTTAGGGTCGGAAGAAAGTGGAGTTAAAGGGCGTGCATTTAGGACTGCCTCTATTTCTACAATATAAGTATACAATTGTTCGTACGAAAATAATGTTTCTCCAACAATGCGAACAAAGTGGTTTAAAGGACTTAACGACCGCTTCTCAAAGTTCCCCGAAATGTGGAGAGCGGGGAGGAGAAAAATCTCAATTGATACTTTTCATAGCTAGGATATCCTTTAATTTATTATTATAATCGGTAGAATGAAATGAATTGTAAAGTTATTTTGGCTGGTATTTTGCGCCAATAAAATTAGTTGCATTATCGGAAAATATATTTTTGCATAACCCTCTTCTAGCCAAAAAACGTTTGATCGATGATAAACAGAATGCTGTTGCGAGATTGCCAACAAGCTCCAAGTGTTCAGCCTTCATTAAAAACAAACAAAGACTGCAACATAAACCTTGATGCGCTCGGTTTTTCTAAATTCCTTTTCTTTTTAAAAAATGGTCCGCAATAGTCAATCCCCACATTTTCAAATGGTTTTGAAACTATTAATCTACTTCTTGGTAGATCGGCCATCATGTACTCATTTGAATTGGACGATGGATTTACTTTAAAGCATCGAATACATTTGCGAATTATATGGCGCGTAGTATTCTTGCCGTCAATTGGCCAATAATTCTGTCTAACCGCATTTAAAGTGCATTGTATACCTCCATGCATTGGCTGTATATTTTCCTTTGAATTATCCAATGAGTTGCGTGATGAGAACTTGGAAGTCTTCCTCCTACTCGTAAAATGCCTTGGCCATCTATGAAAGGATTGAGAGAAGCGTTTTTACTCTTTCTGTTTACCGGGAATCCTGACTTAAGGTCTTGAATTTCTTTTGAAAATGTTTCTGCTTAAATTAGGCACATTAAACGAGTATGTGAAGTATCTAGTTCTAATAAGGAAAGTGGGCCTGTATGTGTCCTTTTTTGTCTCAAATTTGCAATGAAGCATAATACATATGCGATCGTTCTTTGAAGTTTACTAAAGGAAGAAAAATCTTCTAGGATATTAACATTGTTAGTATGTGTTGAGGGTAATGCTATGATTTTTTGTTCAGGAACGGATAATTCTGGTTCAACAGTAGCCTCTGGCCAACATTCTTCATTTTTTGAGAGCCAAGAAGGTCCATAAAGCAAAATTTGATTAGCAATAAAATTTGACGGTGTCTGACCGCGTGAAATACAGTCAGCAGGATTATCTGCCGACGAAACATATGACCAATCGTTAAAATTGGTGCAATTTTGAATTTTCACTACACGGTTACTTACAAAGGTTTTAAATTTATGTGGTGATGTATTAATCCAGTGCAGTACTATCATTGAATCTAACCAAAATCTTACCGAATCAAATTTAGTTTTTAAAGACGAAATTGTATGTTTATAAAGTAGAACCGCTGCACATAATTCTAATCGCGGTAAAGATATTGTTTTTAGTGGAGCTACCCTAGATTTGGCACATACTAAATGTGTACCAATGTTGCCTGATTCATCTGCAGATCTGTCATACATGCAAGCACCGTAGGCCTTTTCGCTCGCATCACAGAAACAATGTAATTGAATGTAGCCTGATGTTTTGAATAATAATCGCGGTACCTTAAAATTGTTTAATAAAGAGTTCGTCCCAATTTAACTTGTTTCCAAAGTTCTTGAATTATAATTTTTGCTAAAATTATAACAGACCCTAACAAACCTAAAGGGTCAAACAGTTGTGAAACTTGTGATAATATTGTACGTTTCGTAACATTGGTTTCATTTGACGAATTAAATGATACAGAATATGTAATATTGTCATTGATCTGATCCCAATATACACTTAGAGTTTTTTATTTGGAGACAAATCGAATAAATGTGATCCATGTTTTCAATTAAAGTTATGTTGTTTGATGCCCATTTTCGAAGCTTAAAACCACCTAAATTGCATAATTTTATTAGATCGTCATTGAGATTTTGTGCTTGTTCTAATGTTGAGACTACGGAGAGTAGATCATCTACATATAAATAATTTCTGAGTGCTTCAGCTGCCAAAGGAAAGTTTTTACCTTCATCGTCGGCCAAGTGTTTTAAACAACTTACTGCGAAAAAGGGAGCTGAAGCTGTGCCGTATGTGATAATGTTTGTATTGGTTCAAATTTTTCCTTTTTCCACAATATTTTTTGATAAATTGCATCCTCACTATCTACATTTATTTGCCTAAACATCTTTTCTAAGTCAGCCGTCAAAACATACCTATGAGTTCGAAATCTTGTTAACAATGAAAAGACATCATCTTGAATAGTCGGACCATCAACGTGTCATTAAGTGAAAATACCGTGTTTGTTTTTGCGGAGCCGTCATAAACTTCCCTTAATCTTGTCGTAAGGCTTGTTTCATTAATAACAGCGTGATGGGGTAAATAAAATCCTAATTGTGTTGAATCTGAATTGGTCATGTTTGACATGATACTCATCCATAAAATTGCTGTATTCCTTTCTGATTTCGGGATTTTTCTCAAGTTTTTGCTCTAAAGAATAAAAGCGTTCTAAGGCTACTTATGCTGGTTTGAATTGAAAGGCAAACGTACCGTATACCGATCGCTATCAACATCGCGTGTTGTATTATTTTGAAAATGTAACTCACATGCGTTTTCTTCATCTGATAAAGGTTTCTTTGAGTTGCATTCTTCTAACTGCCAGAATTTCTCTAATTGCAATTCAATTGGTGTAGTTACAGAATGGAAATAAATACCACTCAAAGGATTCGAATTCACTTTACCGGAAACAAGCCAACCTACTTTAGTTTTTTGTAAGATCGTTATTTTATTAGGTAGCCTAATTTGTCCTACACAAAGTAATTTATAAAATATATATTCGCCTAACAAAATATCAATTTCAGAAGGTTTATGAAACTGAGGATCGGCTAAATATACATTTCTTGGTAATTTTAAACCCCTTCTATCAACTTGTCTAGAGGGAAATTTGCTGTGATAACCGGTAATATGAGGAGTGTTACATTCTCTTCGACAGTGTTGTTTTTACCCTCAATCGATGTTTTAACAAAATGCTTGACAGTACTTTGAGATTGGCCTAAACCTGAGGCGGGTAGATTTATGTGTTGCTTAGTTAAATTTAATTGATTTGCAATTTGACTGTGAGCCAGCATCCAGCAAAACTTGACATTCAGTAGGTTGGTTTTTTGAATCGTTTTTGTGTCATACATGGTGTTTTCCAATTGTCTCATGGATGGCGGATCTATAGGCTAGGAGCATGTAAGGACTTAGTATTTCTAACCCAGATACGTACAAGCTACTCGGGAACGATATGTACTTCTTGATTTGATATCGCTCCACATACTGAAGTAATACATGGCGACCAACATGTATCAGTTACCGCAGTCTGTTCTTGGGAACTCTCTTAAAAGACGCTCCCATGTTGATTTCTCGTCTTCGATCCCTTACTGGCGGCGCATATCGGGCACTTCTTGAACTAGCCTTCTACGTCACTTCTACTTCATAGCCATAAAATTGTGACATCCTAACTTTATTATGAATGAAATGATAAAATACCAGGAAAATCCCAGTAATATTAAATTTTAAACAAAACAAATACAAATGCCAGACTCAGCCTAGGGCTAGCGTGGGGAAAGAGTATGGCAGAGAAACCCACGATCTTACCATCCGTAAAGTATGAAATGTATATAAATTAAAAATATCATTGTGAAAATCTACCCTGTACGATCCACATACACAGACACATGTAAATAATCATTTAAAACTGAAGAATGTTGGTATTACACAATGAAAAAAATAATAAAGGTACTGAGGGAGGCAACCCAGCTATAAGTTGAGACTTCAGAGCACAATCTGGGCCTCACATAAAAATAAATTGCAGTAAATAAATACCAAAATAAACACACTAATAAAAATGTAAATAAATGCGACGAATAAATATCAAAATAAAATGTAATAAATAAACACCAAAATAAACACACATTTATGAATACTCTCAGATTAATACTCTACACGGGAGAAATGTTAGTAAATTCAACAAAGCTCGAAACATTCTGAACGTACCAGGTAGATAAACACAGAGCAAAATCATAAAAATTGGGAACAAAGAAAAATCACAAAATAATTGTTACACATCACCGTTTTGATCAAATTAATAAAATAAAAGTTCAAATTAAGCAAAATATCACAAAATATGCAAGATACAAATTATTGTGTCATTATAAAATGGATTGAAAGAACAATGAAAATTGACAACTTTTGTGTAAATTTTATAACAGTGAAAAACAACATAATAAATATTAAAACCTCGTTGAAAAATGCATGCAAATACGATAGTTTATTACCTGTGAATGCAACTTGAAAAACACACAAAAATAGCAATAACAAAAACAAAGAACCAACAAACGCGACACTTCACTACACTGACAATCCCAAGAATAACCATACGACCCTCTACAACCAAGAATGCCACGCTGAGCTCTCGTGAATCTCAGACCTCTTGAGCGACATCTCCATCATCTAGAATTTTTATTGTTCGTTCGCGTCTAAGATAACCAAACAGTTTCTGATTTATGAGTAGTAGGTAATAATTTAGGGAAGTGTAAAATTATTGAAACAGGCGATAGAGAACGACAGACCTTGGTTACTACAAAGTTAATCTCATGTTCTCGGAGAAGGTTCATTCCAATAATGACATCATCTACTATGTCGGCCACCAATACCCGACTATACAAGATCGCATTATCAATTCTAACTTCTAGCATTCTCCATGAATCGGTGAAGTCTGTCCGGTCGCAGTGGTTACGGTGAGACGAATTCGTCATTCCGTTACTACATCAGGTCGAACGGTAGTGTTTGAAGTGCCTGTGTCGTTAACCATTGTGTTGATCTATGGACTCTTCTATGAGCAATGAATTGTTCCGTCCTGTCTTGAGATGATGACTTCTTCGGGAGTATGTTGAGACTGAGCCAACTTACGGCCCCATAAAGTTGGCTAATTTTTGTTTTCCTAACGGTCATCTGTTTCCCCCAGAAAGTCGTGTTTTGTTTGAGAAGCATTTTCGACATAGGTGACCTATTCCTTCACAATTCCAGCACTTGGGACGACTACTGTCGTATTTTTATATTTATTGTAATCTCGAGCGAAATGACCAGTCCTTGTACATTCCCAACATGTTAGATTTCGCCCTCCCATGTCTGTAGCAGTGGCATTCTTTGATAAGTGACTCGATACCTTGCTCGGTTGTCAATTTATACTTGTCGCACTCGTATATGGAAACTTGTTTAGCCGCTTTAAATTCTAAGGCATGCAACAATGTTTCACCTGGAGTCCTTTGGCGTGCTAGTGTATGGACTTGGTAGAGTTCGGCGTCCCTGACTCCATCGATAAATGTTTGGGTTTCCAGTTGGTCTATGAGCTGTTGAGGGTAGAGGGCTACATCAGACTCAAATTATTGAAGAGTCTCGTTGCTTCCTTGGTACAGCTTTTCAGTTGCGTCTGATGTACCTGTTGTAGATGTTCATCGCTGTACGGTTGACGAAATGGTGGAAGTCATATTGTTGAGACTCAGGAATTCCTTGAAGTATTTTCAGTGCATCTCCTCGTAAATCAGTTATTTATGCTGGTTTTCTTTGAATCGGTCCATGCGTTTACTTCAAAGTGGTTCAGATAAACGGACCACGAAATCTTAAATCTAGGATGTAATGTTATCGAGGGAAACATGGCCTAACCTAGTCTAACCAAATTTGAAATTAACCGATTTTTTTTAAATTTTCTCATTCTCACGAACTATTATGTGGTACACGCCCTTCGAAGAATTGGGAATCATAATGAGAAGCCGAACGAATGTAAAAAAATTGAATAGAATAGTCAATGTACAATTGTCTTCGTGCAAAAATTCGCCATTATTTTCTAAACGTATTTCTTTTCCCACTTTTTTAACCAAAATAAGAACATGACTATCTTCAGAAAAATTATCCTTGTAAAATTTGACTATTGACTTGGAGTTTTCTTCTGCACCGATAATAAAATCCTTTAAAGATTTAAATATAGAATCAGCTAATATACAGGCAGAAGTTTTAGTCGTCATAATTATTGATAATATTGTGTATTAACGGTTAATTTCACAATAGTAATTACATAAATTGTTAATTATTTACACCTTAAAAGAAATATCGTACACATTTGTATTTCTACTTTTATTTATTGAAAAATTATGCGTATTGGGTTTAGTGTCAATTTATTAGTATTAAACAAAAAGCATTTGTTAAATTAGAATGAAATAGTAATTTAATTGAATATATAACTATAGGAGGTATGATATACATAAGTATGTATGAAGTTTTTCATAAACATTATTCTTTGTTTTTCTGTTGAGATCTTTTAGTTATAACAGGTTTAGAAGGTCCTGCCTTAGAGACCTTTTGTTCCATGTTTGTTATTGCTTTTTGGTAGTTGAGATGTGTATTTTCTTTTTGTTCGACGTTTCGATTCTTATTGAACTCAATATTTTGAACGGTCATCGGTACTGATCGTCTCATGGTCTCCTTCATGCCAGATGGTTGTGTACCAGTGGGAGACGTACGATGAGATGAAATCCAATCGCTTTCTGTACCCACCGTCGGCACCTGTCACATTCAGTAAATAAGTATTGTAACAAGTGCGCGTTTGCTTGTGTGCGTTAGAATGCCCATGTATGTGAGTGAGCCGCTCGCGGCAGAGTGATTGATTTGGCCGCGACGTGTATATCGTAACTGCAAGTGTGTGCGTAATAATTGAGGACATGTTAGCGTATTTGTGTTTTGCGGAGACTTGTTCAATATTTCGGCGAAAAATAAAATGGTCCCGACTTTCTGTGTTTCTCGGGAATGTCCCGGAAATTTAACGGAACAGTATAGAAGCGGAAAGACGATCGCCGAAAGGAAGACGTAAATTGACGGTCGTGAAAATAATGTGAGAAATAAATCGAGACGCGTAGTAAATAAATAGAAAAGTGAGAAGTGTTATACAGATAGTAACTGTACAAAAATAAATAGTGTAATTGGTAGTAAAGTTAAGCTTAGTAATAAGTTATTCGTTAGTGTTTTAAAAGTTAATTAATATTAGTATAAATAAATTGTTGTTCCTGTTTAAAAGTCTTCGAGTTTTGATTGTTGAACCCCCGAACGTTACAGTATTATCGTGATATAAAAAACGAAAACCGTTTGAACTTAAATTGAAATGATGTATTAGTAAAAACAATAAAAACAAAATATAATTTTCACCTTTAAGTCAGATTTCCATCGTTTCATCATATCAAGAACATTTTCGGTACCTTTATTTTGCTTTGGATCGTTAGTTATCCAACCGTGTATCATAATTTCCGCTGCTGTGATCCTGTTAGCTGGATCTTTATTCAACATTCGTTTGAGAATATTAAATCCTGCTTGACTTAATATTTTTATATTAGAATATAGAGGATCTTTGTTAACAATATCCACAATCAAGTCCTATATTATAAAAATAATTTAATTAATTTGAACTATTTTGTATGTTCAATCACCATGAAGGTATACTAACATCTTCGGTAATACCATTAAACGGCATTTGTCCTGCAAGAAGTGTATACATAATTACGCCGAGAGACCAAATATCACACTGCTGACTGTAAGTAGGTTTGGTTAACATTTCGGGAGCTGAAAAAATTAAACAGTAATTTTATTTTAATAAATATTGCTTCATATTTTATGCAACGCCCATACAATTTTAGAACATTGTTATGTGTAAAAAAAGATGCCGATCCTAGAAGACCGACTCTATCGATTAGTTTTTTCGACTTTCAAAAGTCAAAATGTAGTAGTTTAGCTGTGTCAGTACAGTTCAGAAGTACCTGGGTAACGACTCTGTTAAGTTGCAGTTATCAATTTCTCTCAGAATAGTCTTTTTAAAGGGGCTATGCATAAAATACGATATGTTGAGGAAACGGCAGACTGAGAAACTTTGTGGTTGCAACACTTGTTAGCCCTCGCGCTCGTTTTCGATTTGAGCGACAATTTCTCCACTTGTTATCGTAAAAATGCGGCCTAATCAAACTCATCATTCTACTTTAGTGCCTTATGTTTACTATCTGGTAGTGGATAGTTGCGGTCGTCCATCAGTCAAGTAGCTAGGTTGCCAAAACGCCGTATACATGAGTTACCTAGACACATTAAACAATTTCCACAAAGTATGCGATCCTAATTATACAATTCTGCTTAGAGAATGCTAAACATTGTTATAGTGTTACATTTGTAAGTCTTATAAGTTGTAATGTTTGCAAAAACAACTATAATCTACTAAAATAATATATTCAAAAAAGAAGAAGGAATTAAAATCCTTATTCGTCTAAATATTAAGATCAAATATCTCACATTTGGAACGCGTCCTACCAAGTAGGCACACCGAACCGAAAGTCATATCCCACGACCGGTTTCGACCTATCCAAATGTGAGATCATTGATCTTAATATTTAGACAAATAAGGATTTTAATTCCTTCTTCTTTTTTGAATATGTTATATCTTCGTTTAAGAATCCATCGGAATTAACAGTGTAATTCAATGCCGGTAGGGGTATTAGCCCTCGGAGTAGTTGTTTCTGTTGATTCCATGTTTATATTTATATTTATATTTACTAAAATAATATTTATAATTCAATTTTATAAAATATGCATAGATATTTCGACTCTTACTAAAGCTACAAGATTGAAGGAATCGTTCATTTGTACGACTCTTAAAAACGAATCGCATGAATCGATTCGGTGTTTATGGTGTATCTCGTTCAAATAAATGGTGGAATCGTGGAGAACACAAGACCACCCCCATAGTAGTCAGCGCAGCGCACAAACTTCTCGAACCATAGTCGTTCAAATGAACGAATCGTGAGAATCTATTCCTTTTATAAAATTAAATAATTTGAATCAATTCATTGGAAAGAATGGTACTGCTGCCTTCGGAGGGACCAGAACGTTTGCTACCTTGCTTTTTCGAAATAAGACGCAAAAAATTGACTATCTGTACATAATCAAATCACATTCGAAGTGGCTCCCATTTTTGTAAACGTATATTTCTTTAAAAGATCTTTATTTCTCTTTCAAATACTAATCATCAACTATTATTTTACATAAGTCAAACATAATCCCTACACAGTACACTGCCTCAGTACCGTTCGCAGTCGCCTGCCGGTGTCCAGTCTTGTGTTAAGTATATAAGTAAACGGCAATAAATGTTCGGCTACCGAGACCGGTGTGGTCTAGTGCTCTAGATCATTACTTAGCATTCGGAAGGTCACTGGTTCGAACTCGGGTCCGGCTGCCCTGGTCCAAGTTTCTGTGGTTTCCTTGGATCATTTTAGCAAATGCTGGGGCAGTAACATTTTACAGATAATCTTTCATTTTTCTTCTATCTTCATTTCGTCCGGCTCATGTTTCTCTCCCTAACCACACCACCCACCCATTCCCACGATTCCTGAAAGGAGGCTGAAGAGGGCCTTACGCCCTACCTTCCGGCTTTGCACTACAGTGTAGGTCAGAGGGACTGCTCGCCCACCAGCACGAGTAACTGGTGGGAATGAACACAAAAAAGTTTTTTTTTTAATGTTCGTCATCATAGTCAGCAACACAAACTGGCCTGGAGAAAACGGTATCGGAGAGTAGCACTTTTCACACATTACATATTGTTTTCACGCTTCTTCAGAGTACCTTATTTTTATTATCCAAGGGTGATGTGTTTCCATATGACACTACTTTCTCTGCGCTATTGTGTCAGGTCGCTTTGATGGCTGTTGGTACAAATAGTTACTGCCTTTTGCTTATTGAACATTATGTATTTATTTGTATTAAACGGTAATTGGAAATCTACGTTAGGTTATATTATAATACACATGCGAGAAGGATTACGAACAGTTGGTAGACATTTTGGCAACAGAGCTGGCTGCCTGGCTAGCGCTTAGTAGTGACAGTCAGAGAATAGACGCGATTGAATCATATATCGACTTCTATATTGCTAGCTGGAGTCTAGAGAACGACAAATTTACTGTATATATATATCTGTCTCTCATAAGTTCCTTCATGTTTTGTGTGCATGTCCAGGAATTAAACGCTCTTACGGAATATTGTAACGCACAATCGAGTACTACAAAACAGATCTTTTACTGTTTCACTTAGTTCGTGACAGATCCGATTACTGCTGCTAGCAAAATAGAAGTATCAAATATATAGAGTAAACGAATGGCTTGTGCCCAACGTCAAGCGTATCAGAATCTGTCATTTCTCAACTTGTACAATATATTATTATTTTATTATTACCCATATAAGATAACGTCCCGCAGAAATCGTGGAACATAGATGAAGTGCCCACACCTGCTTTGATTGCACTCAATCCAAAATCGGTCAATTTAACATAGAGTGCGTCTTTAGGATCTTTCGGATTTTTTCCCAATAATATATTGTCTAATTTAAGGTCGCGATGTACAATGTCTTTAATGAAAAACTTCGATTGGCATAACAATCAAATTAATTAGAGATAATACGATACATGTATATATGTATTTAATGATTTGTATATGTTTATGGAACATAGGTAACAAAAAGAGACCGGAAGTAAAAAAGTTATTTAACGAACCATGCTTATGTAAATATGTTATTGCACTAGCTGTTTCTTTGATCATTTTCTTTACGTCTTTTTCGTTAAAATTTTTTCTTTTTTTAAATTCCAAAAGTAGTGTATTTCCGCATTTTTCTAATAATAGTAAAATTTGGGAAGAAGATTCGTATATCTTATTTAGGTATATTATATGAGGATGATTTACTAATTTCAGAATGTCGATTTCATGTTGTATATATTTCATTTTATCAGATGTCTGAAAGAAAAACAATAAAAAATGTTTTATATAAAATAAATATTTACATTAATAAAAGTTCATAACAATTATTAAATACTCATACCTACATTAGGCTTTTCAATTATTTTAAGAGCCCAGTCATTGTCATTACATGTATCTTTGACCGAAATGACTCTGGCAAAGTTTCCTCTTCCCAATTCTTCTCCGAAAATAAAACAATCCGAAAGTTCTTCAATATTTCTTATTCTTATTTGCATAACGTTTCTTTCTTTTAATCGCATAGACGCCTAGAACTTAATATTTAGTAACACTTCTGGATATAGGTAACTGAAAATTACGTATGTTAAATCTGTGTTGATCGCTCTATCTGTAAAATGTCTTATTGCCGACAATCTATGATTATTTTTGAAACGTACATTTCGTCGTTTATCGTTTTGCACCGACATGAAGAATTAATTAATAATGTGAACTTAATGACATTTTGGTTAATTTTGTTTTAAATTTCTACTACTATAGAGTTCACTTGATACATTTTTTTTGTACATGTACGATACATAACATTTTTTTTAAATCTGTACATAAGTGTAGTTTGTATTTATTTCAAATATTTCAGTTTTGTGGTTATTATTGGTAGTTTTTTTGTTTCAAGTAGTGATGGGTCGGTCGTGTTGTCAGACACGTTGTGTTTTTTTAATTCTAGGTTTTCGTGTATGTCAAGCCCTTTCCCACAGGTACCTATTTCATTTTTATTATCGCAAACGGCCGTTATTCCAATTTTAGTTTTTCGTCATAAATTTTACCCCAACCTTCAACCCCTCTATTTTCAACTCTTTCGCCCTACCTTAAATAGATATAAATATCGAACTCAGCGATGAACTCAACGGCCTTCTACACTGAGCCGTTACTCCCGCTCAACCTCTAGTTTCGGTCTTTAGCGCGAGCACCCATCCAACATTCGAAATGGGTCACCAGACAATTCCTACACCCTCCAACCCCCCGCAAGCAATCCACTTCCCGTTCCCAACTACCCCAGGGATGAAAAACCTCCGGGTTGCACTCCCTTCTCGAGGAAGCGTTTCAGTCGGTAAGAATCCGACCCTACCCCCACCTTCGGGGGTGTCTATGTATATTTCCCCTCCTCGAGGTTACAAACTAAATAAAAAAAATGAACTCAACACAGAGCGACGTGGTCTAATGGTCTAGATCATTGCTTAGCATTTGGGAAGTAACCGGTTCGTATCCGGATCCGGCTGGTCTGGTTTTCTGTGGTTTCCTTGGATCACTTAGGCAAATGCTGGAGCAGTAATATTCCACAGATAATCTTTCACTTCTCTTGTGTCTTCACTTCGCCCGTCCCATCTTTCTCTCCCTAACCACCACCCACTCCAACGATTCCTGAAAGGAGGCTGAAGAGGGCCTTATGCCCTACCCTCCGGCTTTGCACTAAAGTGTAGATTCGATCAACAGCTCCAAGCGCCAACCGAGAATTCTACACGGACCGAAAAGTGAACACCAACAGAAACAGCTTAGCAGTGTGATAGGTAAGAAATTATTTTATCCTATTTATAACTAATCAACAATTCGTTGGGATTAAGTACGCAAGGTCCTTCTGAATTTAACCACAACCCCCCGCCCCTTTAACTGACAACAAATCAAGTCAAACAGGAGTTATATTCCCTTTTCTCCCTGTTAGCTATTTTTGAAATGACCACACTCGAGAGCTCCGCACTCTTGGAGGGACTCATCCTTGCGGACGTCATTGAACTGGCTAGGGAGCTCCAGGATAACCTAGCCCTTTTACAACAATTTATTCGTCGTTAATCTTCTTCCGCCGCTCCCCTTTCTAAGGCTCTTTTTTCTCAATCGGAGCCATCTCCCGCTAGCGACACCGATTTCACTGAAGCCGGTAAATACCGTAGAAAACGCCGAAGGCCAAACCCTTTTCTGTATTGTTCTTCGTCATCTTCCAGCTCGGAAACCGAATCCGAGTAGTAGTCTGTCGTTTCGATCCGAAGATTCAGTATTCTATCAACCAGCTCAAATCCAATCCGAGCTAACGCTCATAGATATTGCCATCCGTGGGATCCACTGTATGCCCAACAGTAAAATCTGGCCGTTAGTATCTGTCCGTTTGGACAAATCTTCTAAAAGTCTAAGACAATTTGCGAACATTAATGTTGAGCCAAAACGGGCAACTAATGAAATCCCGGTCTGCTCCTTCTGCGGCCGCAACCACTTTACGACAGAATGTAAGTCTAAGGACAAAAACGACGCCTCCTCGACTTGCGCTAAGTGCAAAGGAAACCACGGCGCCAAACATGTCTCCTGAGGGTGTCGGATAGCCAATAAAAAAAGGCATTTCTCTTCTTACCAAAGCTTTGGACTTCAATCTCACGATTAAAATTCCCCTAGATCCTACTTTCATCCACGTCAATGACAACTATCTCCCGGACATTCTCGCCAATCTACAACCCCCCAATCCTGACAACTTAGCTAGACTAGCTAAAAATTGTGGCATTCCTAGAAGAATAATTAACGATAGAGGAAGTTGTTTGACCAGCATGCAGTTTATACATTTTGGGAAACAATATTATTAAACTGATTCTTAACGCAACAGTAACTTCAAGAGCAAACGGCCAAGTAGAACGGTTTAATAGAACCATTTTGAATGAAGATATAAATGGGATCAATTGTTAAGTCAAGTTAGATGGAGCTTGAACAATACAGCAAATGCAGCAACTGGGAAATCGCCATACTAAATGATGTTTGGTTTTACTCCTAGAGGGCTGGGAGATAATCAAGTTACAAATGAAGTTGACAAAGTGACTTTACAAAACAACAGGAAATAAGAGAAGATGACCAATATAGAATAGTAAAGTAGCAAGAAAAGTCGAAAAGAGACTTTTATGCAAAGAGCTGCCAGGCAATTAAATAAGTTCTGATCAAGAGAAAAAGAATCAGTAACGAAAAGGTAGAAGCAGAAAACTGCTACTGAAATATGATGGACCGTGTGGGGCGACAAAGATGTTGCCTGAGGACAGATATGTTGATCAAGACTTGCCAAGAGCGAGTCGGTCTGTCAAGTCATACACTGGAATTATCGCAGTTGATAATTTCAAACCTTACAAGAATGCAGGAGTGAAGAGGCAAATTACTCTTTATGTTCAGTGTGTGATTAGTTTCGGGGAGGCAGCAGATGCTCAAATGTTTGATGTGAGAATGAAAATTGAAGAAGTATGAATTGTCCAATATTTTCTATAAAAAATTTGATATAAATCTCAGTGTGAATGCAAATTTTGTACACACCGACTGATTGGCATGTGAACTAGAGAATTGACACATGACATTTATATAAGAGGATAAATGGGGAATGTTCATGATCAATTAAAAAGTGAATATAACGTTCAAGAGGTGGGGTAGATGAACCCTTTGAAACGTTTATTTAAGTATAATGACTTATGAGGTAGGTAACTCAGTGTGTGCATAAAAATGTTAAGAGTATGGTATTTTCGGGATCGTTGAGTAGCGGCGCATAAAAATGAGTTTTGAGCGAACCAAAATAAACTTGCGGTAGTCTATTGATAATTTATTTACAACTGACATTAAACTGGTCGAATCGGAAATCTGTTACCAAGTAACCTATGTCTAAATTTCTATACACTAAGTTATAACTAACTAAATATTTGGCTCGAGGGTATGTAGCATGCCGCTACAGTATCATAAAATGAAACAATGCAGAGATAACCCAAATGAGTGAGAGACGCATGTGGTGTCACAGATAGATGGCATGAACAAAAGGGTGTGAATAAATTTGATTGCGATGAATGATGATGATGGTGATGGATTCAAATAACAAACAATTAATGCCGGAGAAGACGGAAACAGCTTTTTATCCTTTACAGGGTTCCTGTTAAGGAAGAATTGATGTGGTAAATGCATCATAACCAGGAACGTGGACTGCGTGGTTGAGCTGTAATCGCTACTTCCCAGTCGAAGGTTTCAGGGACATTTTGAAGATCGTAGCTTACTCAGCTACGACAGAGTTCCAAACGTAACAAAAATGTTTATATTAAGAGAATTAGATGGTGCATACCTAAGGCATATACAGTGTGTCCCACATTTGGGTTACATGTATGGCTCTCACAAACTGATATAGCTACAGGGTTGGTTAAATTAGAGAAGCTTTAGAAAAATTTGTTACAAACGTAAATCCGCCTTGAGATTTAAATTATCTTTTTTGGTTTTTGAAATAAACAAGGAAAACCAAAATGGTGCATTTTTAATTTTTACCCGTAGCTCGAAAACTACTGGTTCTATGGTTTTATGGTTATCACATTATTAGACCACTTTTATTAGAGGAATCTAATGAAAGCAAAAGTAATTTTCTAACTTCATTTGTTTTTTGAGATACTTACATAAAATTTTAATTTTCTTATGGACGCCATATTGGATTTTTGCACTTTTGGAGAGAACTCGTTAAGAGCTTTTCATCGGTGTACCACAAGCTTGGGTTATTCTTTTTTAAAAGTCTAAAATCTGAAGTTATTTTATTTATAAAGTAGGCTTTGATTATGCATGATGGCCGCCATCATAAAGCAATTAATTATGGGTGCTCGTGCCATTAGGAAACAAAATTTTACTTTATTTAGGCGAACTAGAAAAATGACCCAAGGCGCTTTTTTGTTTCATACGGTTGCTATGCAACCACATAACCAGAGCCTATTGTAAAAACTAATTGGCGATTCAAATTAATAAGGTTGTAGCGCTGTGGAACCAGGCGATTCACTATTACACTTTTTGGTTGGGGTTTTTAAAACTTTTTTTAAAAATTTTGGGATTTTTGGTTAATGTTTTTTTAAATTAAATTTGGACTGGATTCGAAATTAAATTTTTTTGCTCATCGAACGTATTTCAGTTAATTGCATTTCCATAATAAGCTCTAGAAATTGCTCTTCTTATGCCTGTACTGCAGCTTCTTAATTCCTGTTCGCTTTAAAATTAAATTCTATTATAAATTATTCCTTATTTATTACAATAATGAATAAGTATGGAAAAAACTGGGTAAAAAAATGCTCAAATTAATAATGGATCGAATAAATAAAGTAAAATTTTGTTTCCTAATGGCACGAGCACCCATAATTAATTGCTTTATGATGGCGGCCATCACGCATAATCAAAGCCTACTTTATAAATAAAATAACTTCAGATTTTAGACTTTTAAAAAAGAATAACCCAAGCTTGTGGTACACCGATGAAAAGCTCTTAACGAGTTCTCTCCAAAAGTGCAAAAATCCAATATGGCGTCCATAAGAAAATTAAAATTTTATGTAAGTATCTCAAAAAACAAATGAAGTTAGAAAATTACTTTTGCTTTCATTAGATTCCTCTAATAAAAGTGGTCTAATAATGTGATAACCATAAAACCATAGAACCGGTAGTTTTCGAGCTACGGGTAAAAATTAAAAATGCATCATTTTGGTTTTCCTTGTTTATTTCAAAAACCAAAAAAGATAATTTAAATCTTAAGGCGGATTTACGTTTGTAACAAAATTTTCTAAAACTTCTCTAATTTAACCAACCCTGTAGCTATATCGGTTTGTGAGATAGCCATACATGTAACCCAAATGTGGGACATACTGTATAGGTGTTATATCTCAAATTATTTAAGGAAATAAACAAGAATTCATTTGACTGCAGTAATCACTGTAGGGATAGTGTCTAGTCGATTTTCCAATACCTTTGTATTAACAGAATTTATTTAAGTTATATAAAACAACTTCTCTGCAACAAAGTATTGACTCGGAGTGGAGCTTGATTAACTGATGATTGTTAAATCAACTAATTTAAGTAATTCTACTTCTGATTAACAATATCAAAACAATTATAAAGAAATACTTTTATTTGTGAAAATTCAGACTACAACTAACTTAACATTTCTTACTTTGCTTATTTATAATATATTCAATATTGGTGGTTCATGGTACATAGATAAACGATAAACAGAATTCGATATCTGCAAAGAGATACCAAAGGTACAAGCAATGGAAACTATTACTGTAAGAGATGAATTATATATAACATAGGTAGTTAGATTTATGCATTTGACGTGTAAAGATCAGATTTGTATTAAAGTTTTGTTTTCATTAAATAGTTATACATTATTTTAATTAGGAGTATCATTTTCATGTATTTAAAACAAAATATATTTGATATCCGAACATGACGCTAAGTTTAATATACAAGCTAAAATAAATATAAAAGCGTTTTAGCGTATATCGATTTCGGTAGCGTATGTGTCGTAATAAAACCGGATAAAGCATTGGAATTAAAATTAAATATTGACAAACAAAATCACATTGATATACAAGGAACGGCGAAGCAATGCTTGCTAAAAAATCGGTCGCCCTTTTACGGAATCAGAAAAGATATAGTGATACGTCACTGGGATCTCTCCGCCTATGGATCATTTTGTGAAGCATTTCTTATGATTTCTATTTTACTGTTTATGATTCAACAATGACTCACTTTATAGGAACACACCGATAATTATTGATTATCGGTGAACGAAACGGCATCGCGATACCAAAACAACGTATGAGTATTTGAAAGAAATGGCTTTGGGCCTTCAGAGAGATAAGTGGGAACACTTGCGGGCATTCATATTTAAGAATCGAGAGGTTGATGGTAGTTTCGCGGACGCCGGATCGTTATCGTTCCAATTCTATTTCTTTTTTATATAAATAAAACGAGCTGTATTGACACTCTTGTGACTTTATTTATGTCACCACCATTACTCCAATATATATCATCAAACGGACCGAAAAATTAAGATTCTGTTAGGATGTGAAAAACCGAGCGCAACAATAATATAAGTTGACATCAATCCAACAAACATAAGCTGAATAATGTAACACTCACTTGAATATACAAATAACAAATGTTCACTTATTCAATCAATAGATGTTAATCACTATGATGATCACTCGGTAGATATACCTATTATTTTTCAGCAATAAAAAGAAATATGTGTGAGCACTCAAGCATACCTTTACTTAGCTTTTATTATGCATCGAATTGTAAATAAGGCCTTATTGCAATATAAACATGTATGAAAAAAATACATTGACCGCAGCCAATCATTACTGTAATCATCTACTTTACATTTATGATGGTGTAATCCTCCTCTTGGGAAAGCGCAAACACCCTGATCCCGCACTACCTCTGCAAGACAGATTTCTCTGCCCAAAAACTAGACTGAGGTCATTAATGTGTTAGATAACTGTACAACCGTAGCCTACAGTCCTCATTGTACCGCAGCGCCCTGAAACCTTAGCCCCTATATTAATGTGTCACCGCCGCTAACAGTCTAGGTAGCGTCCCTGTATATATTTTCATTAATTACTTTTGTATCAATATAAATTATCAGTTAGCATCATTTTACAAATCAATCAGTTAAATAATTATTAAAAATTAAAATGCTTGAAGTACTCAGTGAACAACTCACCTGAATCCAATAATTTCATTTATTTGAAATAACTCACTTAAACAATAAAAATATTACAACGGCACACCCGAAAAACTCAATTGTCACACACAGAATAATAATTTAATGAATGAAATTGTCAAATTGGAAATCCCCGACTAAATATAGTTCACAATGGTATCATTGTTAGTGTAAAGAAATTCACGTTCGAACTCGCGTAGATCGAAACATGTTTTTATTTGTAATATAAACAAACAGATTTCGGAAAATTCGCTACTGATTAAAATATACACCTTACAATTCTACGAAGAAAATTATTACCCCGTCAAGCGGTAAAATACAACAAAAAAGTGTATATACATTCTAATAAAACTGTTACTATTGTATCGGGTGTTAATCGAATCACATTTCATCACCTGATGAAGCCTTTGTAAGGTGAAACGATTCGTCGTGATATGTTAAAAGTTTTTTGTTAAACTCTTAAACACTTGTGTTTTATTTCGAATTTTGATTATGGAGTTTAAACATATCAGTTCCTATTCAATTAAATAGTTAATTGAATTGTTGTCAGACCGAAAATTCCAAATGGATTATTGACTTCTAATTTGTTAGAACAGAATCATAGTGGAACATCCTTCATTGTTCCGCAGACCAATTGAATTCCAAAATCACTTAGGAATTCTGACGGTACTCAACATTGGACACTTAAACACTGTTATTTGGGAGGAACAGTGTGTGGCGCGGGGAATATTTTCGGAGCAGTCTCGTACTGAAGTACCTGCGACACATTCGTGTTTGACTGCGGAATACTTTGATCGCTTAAATGTTCTTCTTCAGACATGTAAACATTGTTTTGCAACAAATACCTCCGAACTAGGAAACACTTCGGTGGAATGACGATAAGATTAACTATCCCTACTCTGGTATGTTACAGACCATACAGACTTTTCTTCCATGAACAATAAATAGTGCGATATATTGTAAATGACCTTCCCAAAAATGGCATCATCGAACCCACTGTTTCAGAATACGTAAGCCCTTTATTATTTGTAAAAAAGAAATCAGATTACCGCAAGTTAAATTCAATAACGTATTCCACGAATAGACGACCAGATAGAGCGATTGGCTGGTAACGACTGCTTTACAATCTTGGAAAAAGCAGAAAGTAGATGGTGTTCATCACCTCCGTTGGTCACTTCCAATACAAACGGGTTCCCTTTGGTTTAACTAATTCCCTTTCTGTATTCCAAAGGGCTGTCGATAATATTCTTGGTCCTTTAAAGTTTTCGTATGCTCATGTATATCTAGACGAAATCCTCATCGTTTCCTAAGGAGTCTACAACGAATTAGAAGCTGAATAGTCTTAGGACGAACCTTAGCAGGCCGCGTTTGAACTCCTCAAATTGGAATTAAGTGAGAAACCAGTGTTAGCATCTTTCGATCAGCAATTGGAAATTCAAGTTTATACAGAAGCCAGTAAAGATGGAGTAGGAGAATGGAAACCTGTGTTACACGAGCCAACAGACTTCAAATTGTGAACGAAATTATCACAGTTATGAATTAGAAACTATGGCGGTTATACATGCCTTTCGTAAATTCAGAAATAATCTCTATGGTCCAAAAATTTACAATAATGACTGACTGAAACACCCTACGACTTACATGGGCTAAAAGAGATCTATCTCCCAGGATTGGTCGTTGGTGGCTCGGAAATGCAAGAATACGAGTTCGATGTTATATGCAAATCAGAAATCCAAATTAAATACGTCAATTAAATTAAAACATTTGGCAAGTTTTACAATAATTTATTTTATTCTCTGAGAATTGTTTCGGTTGTTGAACCATTCTTAAAGAGAATGTGCATACTAAATACTATAATACAATTTTAATTTCTTCAATACTGTTTTGGGGTTGTTGTAGCAATCGTGTTAGTGGACTGTATTTTTGTGGTTGTTTATAAATAACGTCGAGAAATGCACTAATCGAAATGAACACATTAATTTATTAAAGGACTATTAAAAGACATAACAACTATAAATCACATTTTACAGGCAATTCTACTATTTAACACGTGCTCTCAGGTATCGATCATTATGGATAGATGTTCACGCTAATAGCGCTCTCATGATAGTGATGCCACAAAGGCACAGCGCCGCGTACCTGCATGCAGTTCATGGACGTAGTTTATACAACATAAGAAACAATAATAAAATGCATAAACAAATACTATCTACCTGAATATTTACCTTCAATAAGGGAGATACATCGAATTCTTGCTGGTCGTTAACAATGGGGAGTCCCAACAGATGTACTTTGTTAATTTCAAAAATTTCCAATATATTTAAACGTTGACCTTTGTTACATTGGTGTAGTAGTTTAATATTTTCTATATCTAATGAATCGTTAGTGTTTATTTCTTGAGAATAAAAATATTTCTCAGCGTTTGTACTGCTGTACCACATAGAATTAAATTATACTCGAAGGACCAATGATTACAGCTGAACACACAAAAAAACTATAGAAGTTGATAAGTGTATATTTACAACTATAAACATAAAATTGATAATTGCTTATGAGGTTCTTTCCCTCAGCTAGTCTACATACGGACTCTGCCTTGAAATGTTATAAAACTACCTTATATTAATTTTCTCCCCCTAAACTGGTTACAATAAGATATGATGAAGAGAGAAGAAAAGAACAAGAGAGTGCAATACAAATAATTCCAAAGGAATGTAGCAACGTAATAAAATAATAATAAGTGCAGTTCTGAAATAGGATACTACGGTACAATAAACCTAAATAGCATGCAAAATAAGAACTATTATAATGATTGGAAAGTCCAACCCTAATGAGGTTTTAGAAATGTGTAAATACTGAATTCAGGTAGAATTAGACTGTTGAAATGGTATTAATATTTACTAAAAGTGGAACTTAAATGATAATCATGATAATTTAGAATATTGAAAAATACGCCTATGAATTATGAATATTAAATTATAAAATGAATATATACAACACAACTATACGAATTTTAATATGTACAACTTAAATTCTAACTATATACAAAAAACGTTTATTGTGCCGTAACAGTTAGAATCTATATACAATGTTGGGCAATACCCGTGCATTTATTATATCTTCATCAGAGCGTGTTTTTAATGATCGCCCAGTTTGATCTAAATAAAATGAATTACAATTTATGTAACTTAGTTTATAAACACGAGACTTAGATAACAAACATGAGTTTTTTTATTGTTAACCAATAATGGTTTTAGATTATTTTTATTGACACAAATAGGATTAACATTACATTTTAATGAAATTTACTAAATTTACATTTAGGGGTATTAGCTATCGGAGTAGTTGTTTCTATTGATTCTTTATTTATATTTATCATATAGCTTGTAAAAGCCTTTCTGCCAGCGCCCACCTGAAAGGACCCAATAGGTCGAAAGCGGTTGTAGGATTTGGCTTTCGGTTTGCAGTGCCTGCATAGTAGGACGCATTTCAAATAGGTGATCTATGATCCATAATATTTAGACGAAAAAGGATTTTAATGCCTTCTTTTTTGGATACATAAAAACTGCTATAGCCTGCCCTCGTAGAACATTTTAACTTTACTATATTGAACGCAATGATGACAGCTGTTGGTGGTGATTATGAATCGTGTGAAGCGAAAATCCCAGAAGTACAACGCAGTATTAACATGATACAGAATGCAACCACCGCTATATCATCTTCGCAACTGTTATACGGTTATCGCCCGTCTTAAAGTACGATATTAATTTACCCAGTAATAGTACGGTTAGATTAAAAGGCTTTTGGTAACGTAAATCAAAGCGTAAGTGCAATAAAGCGACGCTTTGATCGTAACAGACTAAAAGCACGCGAATTCCAAATTGGCGACATGGTGATGGTAGAGAGGACCCCTATTGTAAAGTGCGTAACACGTGGGAAATTGGTGCAGAGGTATATATTCGACCAGTCCATGTTGTAAATTCCATTTTTTTTAAATAAATTAAATACTATGTGTTTATATTTACAAATATACAAATCAAAAGTCGTAGAGGCTAAGTAGTCATAAGGCCTAAGTGACTACAACTCCCTCTTTGTTAAAAAAAGCTTTTTTGTATTTCATTCCCACCAGCTACTCGTGTTGGTGGGCGGGCAATCTGTCCGACCTGCACTGTAGTGCAGTAGGGCGTAAGGTTCTCTTCAGCCTCCTTGCAGGAATCGTGGGTATTGTGGTTAGGGAGAGAAAGATGAGACGGACGAAATGAAGACAGAGAAGAAGTGAAAGATTTGTGGAATATTACTGCTCCAGCATTTGCCTAAATAATCCAAAGAAACCACAGAAAACTTGGACCAGAGCAGCCGGACTCGGGTATAGAAAAATAAATATGTAGTCGAGATTGATGTCCCTCTTAGGGGCTATCTATAAACTACGTTACAATTTTTTGGGAATTTTAGACACCCCCCTCCCTCCATAAAACTAATGTAGGCTTTCAGAGATAAAGATAAAATTATCTAATTTTTTTTTTAATTTCTACGAAGCACTTTTTTTAAGTAAGTACCGTTTTCAAATTAATAAAAAACGTGCAAGGATATCTTAATAATTTCATTTTTACACGAAAGCCTATACCTATACTTTTCTACATAATTTCTTTCAATATTTTAACACTTATCATAACGTTTGACCAGTGACCAGTTTTTGATTATCCTTCTCATAGAACTCTGCCGCCTGACTTGTTAACTACTGCATCACAACTGTTTTGACCTCGTCATCGTCTTGAAGACGCTGACCGCCCAGATGTTTCTTCAAGTGCAGGAACAAATGGCAGTCACTGGGCGTCAGATCAGGACTGTACGGAGGATAATCTAGAGTTTCCCAGTGAAAAGATGTGATGAGATCTTTGGTCCGATTAGCCACATGTGGACGGGCATTGTCATGCAGCAAAACAATACCCTTGCTCAACTTGCCACACCTTTTGTTCTGGATTGCACGGCGCAGATTGTGCATTGTCTCACAATAAGCTGCCGCATTGATAGTCTAATTACGAGGCAGAAGCTCCATAAGAAATATTCCTTTTCCTTCTTTTCTGTTTCAAAAAACTGTGAACATGATTTTCCGGACAGAAATTGTTTGCTTAAACTTCACTAATGTGGGTGAATCAGAATGCCGCCATTCTACGGACTGTTACTTTGAATCTGGTGTGACATAGACCACCTATGTTTCATCACCCGTAACAATTTGGCTTAAGAAATCATCACCTTCATTGTGGTACTGCTTAAGGAAAGTCAATACACTGCCTAAACGTTTGGTTTTCGTTACCTAACGTGCTCACAATTTTCGGTAATTCAAGTGCTCGCTCACAATGCTATACAAAACACTTTTTCGCCCACTTTCTGCACCAAATTTTCACTAACGACCGAAGGACGCCCACTCCGTTGTTCATCATGCACATTTGTGCGGCCATCTGTAAATGCTCTCATCCACTTCCTTACCATTCCATCACTCATAATGTTTTGCCCGTAAACTGCACAGATCTCACGATGAATATCAATCGGTTTTAGTCCTTTAGCACTCTGAATTCGTAACGTAATTTATGGACAGCCCTTACTTGTCGTTGGTTGGTAAAATATTAGAGATGCCTTTTTGCTGTTTTGGCTATCCAACCGGTAGAGGGGTTGAAAGTGGGTTGAGGTGGAGTAAAATTTATATAAAAAACACAAAATCTAAAAAACGAGTGATTGGAATAAAAAAAAAATGAAACAGCTAATTGTGGAAAGGAACTAGGTATACGTGAAAACCTAAGATTCAAAAAGGAGCAAGTCTGTGCTAGAAATATTAACAAAAAAGAAAATATCGCACATGAAATATATAAGGGAGGAAATTATATAAACAAAATCTAAATTATTAAAGTTAGGTTTTAGTAATATGCCTAAAGTAGTGGCTGTTGTTATGAACGATATTTATTGGACGAGTGATTAAGGGTAGCAGGTAACCAGGGAGGGTGGTTGCTGGAACTCCGCGCGCATATTGATTCCAAAAATTTTCCTAGGATCTTCTCTATTTAATGTACCACTTGACCCTCGAGCTTTGAAATTCATCAATCATTTCAGAGTGGCATGATCAGTTCCGAACAAATATTTTCTCCCATACAAGTATTTATATAAATACACCATGTACTTTACTACAGCTAACAAGTCTTGCCTAGTTACACAGTTGTTCCTGAACAGCTGGACTGTAGTGAATTTTTTGTTTTTAATTTATCCTCGAGGAGAGAAATCTCCAAAAGACACAGACACCCCCCGAATACCCCCCTTCGGGGTAGTCACGGATTCGCAAAAGCGCCATACGGCACATATAATCTTTTATATTGTCTCAAATTACAACAGGGAAATAAACTGAAACGTATGTCAAACAGTATATGAAGTTAGTTTTGTTGACTTACGCTCACTCTACTTGACTAAAGTTCACCTGTGGCAAAGATGTCAATTGTAAGACTGCTCATGTCAATAGCACTGCAAAAGGACTACAACATCGGGAAGCTGGACATTCCAATGACCTTTTTTAATAGGGTGTAGAGCAATATATAGTTATCTATTCTTTCTACAATAATTATCATTACGTCTGAAGAAGCCTAAGTTAGGCGAAGTAATTGTAAAGTGTTACCACATTACCAATTTTGTGTTTTTAATATTTTTATCTAAATATAAATATAACGTTTTGGAGTATGTTCTTGCATAACAATTGATCAATAGTCCCGTCTATAAACAATAATATATCTACAAAACCCCACCAAAAATAAACCCATAGTGATACACTACCGTGTCCGTGTTTTATTATTGGTGCGACACGCTTTTGGTGAAATCGCGTATTAATATAAGTCCCAACCTGTTAGAATTAAAATTCAATTCAAATGTACAAATTCAGGACTAGCAGGACGATTTCATTCAGAATATAATGACGGACGTCTGCTATAGAGTCTCATTTGAACTTATATTTATTGAACAATCCTGGGACTAATTTCTAATTTAGGAATTTCAGCAATTAGTATTGATTCTGATATCTACGAATCTCTTTGAGAACTTCTTTTGATCTTTTATCCATCCAGAATGTAGTTTTTCTAGGCCACCCTAATTTTGGTATTCTTTCTACATGCTCACTTTCGTTCTAATTTGAAATATGTTGAACACACTCACTTTGGGTAAGAGAAGCTGCCTAAAAATGGTAGTTACACAATTTTTTACGAAAAAGACTCACCACCGTATTTTTTAACTCTATATAAATTAGTTTACCTTTTGGTATACTTATTTTTGTAAAAAAATGCTATTTAGCTTAATTAACCCACAAATTGTCTTTTTAGATTTACCTTAATTACAGACCTTTTCTTTTTGCACAAAATCAAAAAAGTTTACTTTTACTTTTGTCCTGTATGATTTTGCTCACTTTCATTAAATAAAATATTTAATGAGGTAAATGACAAACAATGTTTCTGCAAATGTGTTATTATATTTTAGAGTAAGGAAAAATGCATTTGGTCGAATATTTAGACGACCTACGAAGGTACCTATGTGATCTTTCTTATTAAGCAGTTGCTTTAGTTTTGTTCGATGATGTACAAAGTAGAATTCTTTATATTTTATTTTACTGTTAGAGAGAGCGAAGTAGTTAAGAGGCCATTTATATGTGTGTTTCTCTGTCTTATTCGATGTGGAAATATCTAGGCGGCAGCCCCAGAGGAGCTACGAATATAATAGATGAATGCTGAATTTAGTTAAAAAAAATGAAGTCGATTGAAGGTAAAAAAGGAGGATACCTATAACCTTGTTTGGTGGATTAAGTCAGGTTATGGTTACATTAGTTTTTTCTTTTTATTTTGACTGTTCTAAACAATGTCCTCCTTTTTAATTAAATTAGCTATTCCGGTGGTGACGGCTAGACTACAAATTGGAGATAAATACGCAAAGGGCAGTTAATATATGTTATAACTGCCAGCAAAACCACCTGACATATAATAGCGCAGTGAAGCGCGAACATTTGACCTGAATATAGAAAGTAAAAATAAAAGTGGTATATTCTTAATCTCAAACGTTTCTCTCCGCCTATGATTTCCCTTTCCTGTATGCATCAGCTCGTTTCGCTGACTCTGATAAGGAGTATTAACTTTTGTGTTTCATTTCCATCAGCTGCTCGTGCTGGAGGGCGGGCAGTCCTTCCGATCTACGCTATAGTGCAAAGCAAAGGGTAGGGCCCTGTTCGCATATATTCATCTTTTTATTTTTTTGTCTTAGCCTTATTAGTCATGCATTTTTTACTTTTCGGATTTCTTGTAATTTTTGTATTGTCATGTGCATTTTCTGTCTGTTCCTTTCTTTTGCAATTTATGGTTTTGTATGTGTCATATTTTTTCCTTTCTTGGTATTGCCGTTTAGCCCTATTGTATTATATTTTTTAGATTTATTGGGGGTAATTTTTTGACCGATCGATCCATTTCCAGGACGTAGGTGATGCACAGACACATAGCTTGCAATGTTGCATTTTTGTATGTTTACGTTTCCCTTCCTTTTTTTTTGTTGTTTCAAGAGTCGGTGCATCGGAACCACCCCCTCCTCTGGGGGGCGGTTCTTAAATCCATGTTAAAATAAGTATTTTTACATTCAATGGCAGAATCAATTCATCATTCAATCATAGTAGATTCAAACCATTTAAACATCAAACATTTTTAGCAAAGATTATTTTAGTACATTGACATATAACACCAATCACATCTCTCTAAACATTCGTAGTTAATAACATATAGTTTCATATAATAAATCATAATTTATAGTCATTTAGTATTTTCGTAAAAATAAGTAGCAATCACGGCGTACAATAAAATTAGTGTGTATATAGTTGTAAATAGTTTGGATGTAATAAACTTTTAAAATACAAAGTCCGTTTATTGCATCGATTCCCCCATAGGAATCAAAAGAAGTGGCACATCTATGTACCGGTGAAATAATCTTATTTCATCAACTAATAAACAGGCCCTATTCAGTTTCCATTCAGGTATCATAGGAATGGAGGGTGGGGTGGTTATGGAGAGAAAGAAGAGACGGACGAAATGAAAACAGAAGAGAAATGAATGATTATCTGTGGAATATTACTGCTCCAGAATTTGCCTAAATGATCCAAGGAAACCACAGAAGACTTGTACCAGAGCAACCGGATCGGATTCGAACTGGTGACCTCCCGAATGCCGAGCAATGATCTAGAGCACTAGACCAGGCCGCTCGGTTAACGGGTTGTGGCAATCAACGCCACATAAATTCATATACTTTTATTACTATAACTTTCAAGAAATGTAAATAATGTTATCTTCAAATTTTATATCTATGTAAATATGTTCAAAATTCCTTTGTATTATATTTACTTGTGTCTCTGTGTCTGTGTAAATATTTCTTAACATTCTATTCTAAATCTCTTGTATTCTATCTACCTGTGCCAATAACTTTTGTCGCAGTACTTTCCTATAATCCATTCTAACATTTCAACTTCGCGTCTAACCGCATGACTAATTGCTATTTTACGATGGGTTCCTTTCGTGATTTGGGTCTTTATTTTATTTCTTGATATTTCTTATCTTAAAAATTTCAAAGCTTTCGTACTTTTCTATTGATACCCTACTTTTATTTACTACCCTTTCTCTTACCTCACAATATCGACTTCATTTCTTTTTTCGCACTCAGTAATCAGTTCATTTCCAATTATTTTTTTCCGTTGCTAAGTTTGTAAATATGCGTCGTTATTTGTTGTTGCCGTTATTTAGTGTTTAATTTCTGTTGTCCATAAAAACTCTCACAAACTAAAGGGTATTTACTGCCCTTTTCGTATATACTTGCTCATTATGTATTTATCTCCAATTTGTAGTGGCACTATGGTGTAACCCGAGTCGAGAGTGTCGATTAAACCATCGATGATTACATGTGTTTTCTTCATATCCACCAACCATTGTCATATTTCACTGTATTTAGCTGCCTGATTTATTTGTTAAACCTAACAGGTTATGGGCCCAGACCACGTGTAGATAACAAAAAAGTAGAAACAAAGCGGGAAAATCGCGTAAGTGAAATTTTTGAATCTTAAAATATGTTCAATAAGCATACTAGATGTTCGGCGATTTGTGAGAATTTAACAGCCAATTTAACACGTGGCCGTTACAAATGCGTGTAAAACTTGCAAAAAACAATTTGTTGTACTATGGGAGTGGTGAAAAGAAGTGTTCAGAAACAAAAGATGTAATCGAACTAAAAAGTTGGAAGAATAACGACGCCAAATCATGTGCGGACATCATGCTAGTTATTATTTAATCGACACTTGCACTATTCTACGTCGAGGGAAGTATGGTTCAAATTAGTCTACATTTTAATCGCGAGGACCTGGGAGAAAAGCCGTACTTTTGAAGAAGTTACTATTGTCGCAAATAAAGGAAGGTGGCAAAGTCTGAAAACATCTAAGCGAGTCCTTCGACGCTGTACATAGGCTGAAGGAGATTGGCATAAATATTGAACATTACTTCTTGGAAATATTTCCTATTCAGCTTGTCAGACACATTTGAAACATTCAGACGGGCATTGCAAACGTGTGATGTTCTAGCAAAGTTAGAAGCATTGAAAAATTACGGAAAAATACGAATCGCGAAATGTAAATGAAGAGAGAACCGATCACAATGTGTTACATGCGCGCAAATTACGCGATCAAAACAGCTACAAAAGGGTACGAAATGTAGGTAATAAACGAGTGAATAAACTACACAACCAGCGAGATCAACAGGACGTCAAAGTGGTTGTTTCAGAAGCAGAAAAAAGGGACATGTAGTAAGAAATTGTTATGCAAAAGTCCCTTTCAGTTCAAAACAAAGCGCAGATAAAGTCGAAGAAGAGGAAAAACTATCAACTAGAATTATAAAAAAGGCCAATTCGGCATTAAACGTAATAGAAACGACTTTATTTACATCAGAACACATGGTGTCTAGACAGCGGATGTATGGGACATACCTCTGAGTGCCAACAAAAATATCTTCGAAAATATTAGCAAGATGATTAAATCGCTAAATTTAGCAACAGATAAATTAACGAAAATAATTGGTACTACTGTGAAAGCAGCGCTAAACGTAAATATGGAAGGAGAAGAAGATAAAATGACAACACTAATTAAAGTTTTATATGTACCCGATCTGAGAACAAACCTACTGTCAGTGTCGCAAATAACTGACGATATCTTTAGGTGATATTCCGTCAAATAGACGCATTGGTATTATATAAGATGGTGATGTGATATTATAAGCGAGTAGAATAGGAAGACAGTACGTAAAAGCTATCGAAAATGATTCAAACATTGTGAAACCAAATAACGTTATGTCCAACGAATTGGATGTATGGCACAGAAGGCTTGGATACGTAAATTAAGGAGGCTTAAAAGATATGTCGAAAAAAGGTATTGTGTGCGAATTAGATATCGATCTAGAACAAAAATTGACGGCTTGTGAATTGCGTGTGCACGTGAAAGTGACAAACGAACACATGCAAGTTTACCGAAGAAGGAAGATACGTAAACGAGTGAATTAATCGAAATTGTACACATTGATGATAAGTAACGATGATGCGTAATGCATTAACTAAACAAAAAATTTGAAGTTTTAGATGTTTTCCGAGAATATAAAGCGTAAATGGAAAATCTCACTGACGATAAAATTAAAGCGCTCCAGGAGGACAACAGTAAAAAGTTTGACAAGTTTCTAAAGTGTAGTGGAATAAAAATAAAAATCAAACAGGGTGGTCGAGCGAAGAAATAGAACATTGGTCGAAATGGCTAGATGTACGATGAAACAAGCGGATGCATCTTCCACTTCTTGGGCTGATGTGGTGAATAGAGTAGTTAAATAAGGAATAGATGTCTTCCAAAAATATTGAACAGACAAATACCGTATAATTCGTGGACAGGAAAAACATCAAGCGTCATCTATATGAAAGTGTTCGGTACAGAAGCATACACGTTAAATAAAGGACAAAAAGGATTATTTGATACGTGAACAGAATAGTACATATTTCTGGGATACTATGACGAATCACAGGCGTACAGATTGTGGTCCCCAAAAACGAGAAAATTAATGAGTTGCTATGTAAAATTCTTGAACGAACCGGTATTTAATTGCGGGTAAAATGACATATTCCTAAACAGAAGAAAATTTTGTTAAAATGCGAAATAGTGCGGAAATCGAAATAACATGTAACGCGACACATGAAGAAGTGAGTACAGAAAAGGAAAAGGAGTTTGAGAATAGTGACCAATTTGAAGACGAAATATATGAAGATAACGAAGTGGCTAATCTTGTGGATGCAGATGATCCAATCACCTTGAGCGAAGCGTTAAAAATCAAAGAGACGGACGCGTGGATATTACGTGGAAAATTGTGGAACATCCAAGAAATCGGGAATAGATTCGTACTTAAAACTAATGAAAATAACAAGAAAAAGTACGTTTAGTAGCTAAGACTTTCATGGGGGTATCACAACAATACGCATGCATTCGGCGTTACCGGCAGAGAACGATCTTGAATTACACAAAAAGGCCGTAATTACAGCTTATTTAAACAATACGCTGGAAGACGATGTGTATGTGAAAGTAACCGATGAATTACTATCAGTTTTATAAAAACTGAAGTTCGGCAATCAGGTAGGATCGAGCACATCGGCACCCGTAATGACAGAACTAGAAAGTGATGTTGTCATTCTTCGGGTGTACAGGCCGTCGTCGGTTGGAATTGCTTCCTAACGTTTCGCTAGCACGAGTGGCGAACTTCTTCAGAGGTCTATCCATTTTCGCTGTTGGTTGTAGACTACAACGAAATAATATAAAACAACAATGTAAATAATAGACTAGCAGATGATTTGTAGGCGAGCTGCACCAGGCTCACCTGAGATAGAAAATTTTGGAGTAGTTATAAGACGGGATTATTGTTAGCAAATGAAACAATATTCAAGAAGAAAAGTACTGACAGTAAAGGTAATGGCGTGAGTTTATATTAATACGTGGAAATGTGTGCAGTATAGAATATAAGATCAAGTAATTGTAGATAAAACCAGTTATTAATAAGGGGTGCATGCAGGTACGGTTGAAGATGAAATTCTAGGTAGAGGTGATTGAGAGAACAATAGAACTTAGGTGGAAATGAAACAAAGGCATGCATAAGATAAGAAGTTGTAAACCTACATTGAAATATGATTTAGACACTTAATAAGAAAAAATCCGTTGGATATTACAACCATCAAACAACCCATAATGACCTTAGGGAGTAAATAAATGCATTGGAGTAGAATTCTCACAATATTTAAATGGCCACAGAATAACTCAAAAATAATACACGGAAGCGTTTCTTAAGTGATTTAACCGTACAAACGCATATGAAAACTAATATGCAACTGGAAAAACTACTATATAAAAATGAATCGGAGATGAAAAAGTATCCATACCAAAATTTAATTGATGTATTTAGCCGTACCTGACATTGCATATACGATAAAATTATATTAGTCAATTTTATGTGAATTATGATGAAACACTGGAAAGGTACACAGAGCAATACTCACGTATTTGAAAGGTACGCTAAGCTATGGACTGACGTACGAGAAAACCAACCATGAACTATATAGTGTTGTGAACGCAGATTAGGGAACTAACCGAATTGATAGAAGATAATTTTCAGGATGTTGAGATATAAAATATAATACTGAGTCATAGGTGGTAATCAATTTATCGATTTCCCGAATACGTGTTTCTCGCCATGCTGACAACTCTTGCTAATACGGGGTAGCAACAAGATGTGCTGCGTTGTTGCATAAGGGATGCGAATTTAGTCAGCTAAAAAAATGTCGTATCTACCCCTAGTGTACCTAGAGTCTGCGACTTGATAGTGACGCTTAAACCCTTTATAATTTCACGTGTACACAATCTGCAAACCATCGTTAAGTTGCACTCTATTTAACTACTTGGTTTATTTGTTTGCTCATATTTAGAGTTATAGAGTAAAAATCTAAATAGAGACAATACAAACAGTTTATCTACGAATTGTGAAACCGACACAATATAAAGTAATAGTTTCACCGATTTTAAGAAATATAGAAAATGCCACACTATAAACGCACTTTTATGAAGGCCATTTTAATTAAAAATTCGGTTTTAATTACATAATGATTTTCTCCATATTATTGAGGAAGCTCAATTGATACTTAATCGTTCATTATTTAAAGGAGGTATTTGTAAATTATACATATTCCGACATATGGCGTTTATACGATTATGAAACTGTAATTAATATCGTATTTTATTTTTCGTAAAATATTATTATCGTTGGAAATGATAAGCATTATCATGTCAAATAAAATAAACAAACTGTTTTAAATAAACGTTCGGCAAAATAATAAAAGTAATTTTTCTTTAACAAAAATTACAACAAACAAAACATCAATTATAAACGGAAAAACTTTTAAAACAACATCTGTATATTTTATTAAAAACTATATACATTCGAAACATTCTAATAAAACAACTGTCATCTTGTTATAATCGATAAAAAACTATAAATATATTAAATTTCTTATCATTCACGTATAAAAATTGCATTTTGCTGATTACAATATTTTAAAACACAAAAAATAAGATAAGCAATAACTTGTTAAGTATTAGAATCACAGTGTCCTTCAATATCTAGAGACTTATAGTCTCAAATTTTGTGATGATCCCGGACAAGTATTATACATAAAGAGATCAGTGAAACCAATAAAGTAGATTATTTTATAAATCTACTGAGGGGGTATATGTTTGTATAGTTCATTCAATTGACATATACTGTCGATTGTATTGTTGGCCAGTCTTGTCAGGCTGTCGGTCATGTTTTGGTTGTTGTCCGGTGGCAAGACATCCGATAGAGAGAGATTGTTTGAAAGATTCTCAGATAACGTGTTTGTATCAAAGACATTAAGATCAGATGAATTTAATTGTCTTAATTCCGTTTGTTGACTGTCCAAATCGAGGAGGTTACTTAAACCGCTATTTGTGGGTTGTTGATCGAAGTTCATAGCGCCCAAATTGTTGGATGGCTGTTGTTCCACATTAGAACATGAAGGTATGTTCCAACTGTCCATTGATGGTAACGACTGCTGTTGAACCATGCCGAGACAGAGAGTAACGGGTATGTTTGGGTGATACGAAACCATATCCGCAGGTGGGGGGGTCGGACCGAGAGGTTCCACCGGAAGGCGGTATTGTTGTTGGGGTGGTGAAGATGGATTCGGCATATACATTGGACTCCCGTAAACCTGACCACCATACGGAGCTGGACTGGTATCTAGAAATAAGGGAGCAATAGTACTTATTATAGCGATATTTAACGATTAACTCGATAAAATCTTTTAGTTATTTTTTTTTAGCTTCAACTTCTGCTGACTTCACTTTCCATCATAATGTTCCAACACTACACACTGTTAAGCATAACACAACTTCTTCTTCAATTGTGCCTATTTAGTTTTTATTTTTTATTTTATAGTATTTTTTGTTTTCTTTATACTACAACTTGGTTTGACAGCGTCATAGTATAAATAAGCTAGTAGGTTTACAAACGAAGGGAATGCCAAACAAATAATAAAAAAATATATTTAATTTGGTCTATTATTAAATACATAATCGATCACAATCAAAATCAACATTGCTTTAGTCATTATTAAATACAATAATCCTCAATAAATTTAGAATTTTAGACGAATAAATACAATAAATAGGTTTGTAAACAGATTATCACTCAATACTTTTTAATTGATCGTAAAAAACTTATCTTACCTCTGGGTTCAACTTTTACCGCGTTTACGGGGATGTTGAGAAGTTGTTCGAAATGCGCCTCTGAAATGGAAAGAGTATTTTGTGAAGTATACAATTTACAAATCAATCAAAAATGTATTACAATAAAAAGCAAACAGAATAGTGCGATAAAAAGCAAATGGATGGGCATTACTAAAAAGGTGCTTCTGTTTAGTACAAATAACTCATAAATTTAATTTGAAAATAGGTAAAAGAGAAGCAGGATATATTTTTACAATACAAAAAAAGATAAGCATTTAAAGGAAAGACGAATAGAATTAGCATAAAATCCTACGAATGTTATTTACGACAAATTAAATACCAAAATCTCTAAATTACCTTGAGTTCTTTTATAGATTTATCCTTTTCGCAGGCTGCCAACTTAGTTAAAAATCTTAATAATACAAGATATACATAACTACAAAATTTTATAGACAACTTGTATATTTAAAAAAGCCAAAGTACAAATTTCATAATATATAAAGCTCTTTAAAAATAGAACAGATAAATCACGTATGCTTATAACTTTCCTTTTAATACAACACACATTAAACTTTGGTAATAGACTAGAAATATATAAACACTAATAGTATAACTTGGGAGTATTTTAGTTGAAATAGTTATATTTCCTATAAAGGTACGCATGGCACTTTAAATAAAAGCAAACGTTCTTTTTATAATGGAAATAGTTCAATGCATATTTAACACATACAAACTATTGCTTTATTATACTACATAGGTTTTTATTTAAAAGACTGATACCGAAAGAAAATTACCATCACGTATGTTAAATTCCGGAAACTTTGTGGATATTTTCTTAATATGTAATTAAAGTAAGGTAACTAGCAAAATGAAGCGGAATATAGATACAGAATAAACAACTGAAATGAACATGAGTAAATTTCCCAGCACCGATACCACATTTATGAAAATTCAACTTACTATTGGTTTCCTGTTTCTGAAACGGTAATAATTGATTTTTCGCGTCATTTTCGTGTTTCGCCCGTTTACGCTTGCCTGGCTCTAAAACAGTAATACATATATATACATACATTTTTTATGTTTAATATTTAGGTTTTACACAGGATGATTGAAAAACAAAACTATTATAGTGAATGATCACTTAACAATAATACAAGAGAAATAGGGATCCTCTTGTGAAAAATGAGACATCAACTGTCCAATGGGACTTACATATTATATTTTAAGTACATTTTGGTACAGTAGGCTAATGCAATACAAGATTTTTGCTGCCTTGGCAGTTGAGACGATCGTCGATGCAGCTAGGTATACATGTAATGATGTAACTATAGAAGGTGTACTCAATTTGCAGCCAAATTTCGCATCAATCCGCGCATGTTACCGAAGTTTTGTCAAATTGATAAGCAACTGCCTACTGAAATTAAATTTTTCAAATAGTTGCGCACACTATTGATTAGCTATACATACGAATATTATTGGCTGATATCTTAAAGTTACGCGTGAGCACACCTCATATAGTTACGTATCTGGACCAGTGATGTCGAATGCGTGAAACTTCCGCATTAGAAAGAGGCAAATTGTAATGGTCAGAGCTGTCTGGACGTCACAACAAATGAGTTACTGAGAAAATGTCAGACAGAGGAAACGCTTTAACCATTGGGTTTTCTTTCTACTCGTTTTTGATGCGCAAAAGTACATCATCAGTCCAGGTATACATGTCGATACGTAAGTTCGGCATAACAATAATTACTAAAGAAACGTCAATCGGTTACCGATCATAAAACCGCAGTAACTTTGCCTTACATATAGTACATACTTAAGTATATGTCAGTTTATGTCGGGTTGTGTTTGCTATGTAATCTTATGATCATTGAGTATTATACAAGTCAAGCAGTTCTTAAACAGTGATTACTTAAAAACGCATAATGAATACTTTGTAACCTTTTTTTATTTTGACAGTTAAGAAGTAATCGTAAATATTTACTAGTTTGTTTTAGGACATTTACTTTAAAAAAAAATTAAGAGAGGCACATGTAGTAAGATCAGTATCGACTATCCCAAATAACGCGGCATTGTCCCATCCATCACTAGAGGATCACTTTGATAGAATACATAACTTATCGCTAGCTTCTTTGTAAAACATCCTATTGAAGTACCAACCATCATTTTTAAGCATGCAATTTATAATTTAAATGTAGAGATTCTTTGGTATTGATATTCCTGCATTTTAATAAATTTATTATCGTCTATTTGACAAATAATAATAATAATAATAATGAATAGTACTACGTGTTATTATAGATTTGCTTAACCATACTGTGTTTGTTTTTTTGTTTCGTTGAACGATTAGTTAATCATAAGTGAATATTCAGCATTATCAACTTGGTTTCATTACCGTCATACGTTCCAACGGAAATTCGTAACTTGTTTTCGATCATTAAATTTTGTAAGCGTCATGTTTTTGGGCGTATAAAATTATCAGAATATATTTTACCGCCTTCAACTGGAGCGTAATAACAAGACATTTCGTCAAACTCGCTTTGAGTAGCATGAGGAGCAATTGCAGTATAAAGAGCGTAGTGTTCCGCTTCTGTCAAGTCCATATTATTAAAAAGAACGTCATCGTTAGCATTTAAATCTGTACCGAAGGTTGTTTTGCTTTGATCAGTTTTACTTCCCATTTGGGGATCTTTTAAAGGAATATGTATACTGTCTGTATTTGAGCGATTAGAACAAATTGAAAGATTTCCTGAACTTGCATTCTTTAAATTCGACTCTGTTACACGTAATTTTGAGTCAGTTATTGAATTATGTTCGGACGGGGCAGCACTTTGTTCACGCGAAGATCTACTTGAATCTTTGTCCTTTTTTCTCGAGAACAGTTTAGACAGAAATCCACGTTTTTTTGGGTTTGGCAACGTACTAGTTGGTTTAGGGGGTAGTTTTTTGGACGGAGGAGACAAGTCACCTTGAGAACGAGGTCTATGAAGATTCAAAGAAGACGATCTAGATACCGATTTAACAACCAGGCTTTGATTGGAACCTTTTAAAATAAAGTCGGCTTGCTTTTCGTTCAGTTGGATATTTCGCGTCGAACTTTCTTTGGGGACGTACGGTTCACAGATATCAGTTACTTTTTTAGACCGTTTTGGTGGTAAAGGGGGCAGTTTCTCCATTTCATTTTCGCGTTTTAAATTTGATGCTTCACTAATTGAAGACAATGGTATTTCTGCTATAGAGTCTTGATTGATAGTACGAAGTTGCATTTTTATCGGATTAGCAAAAGCCATTTGTAAACTAGTGTACGTTTTGGTATCGTCAAACGTTTCGTCATTCGAATTGTCCACCTCGCTCAGTTTTCGACTTCGGGTTTGTGAGTAGATCTCGTCAAGCTCCGCGACTTGATCGATTAACTCATTAAATGATTTTTCTTCTTGCGTTTCGGGTATGCTAGGGACAATTTTAGCGGTTGAGGTAGCTTTAAAAATTGGATCGCTTTGGGTGGATGTGTCTATAGGTAAGGAAGTAGAAGAAGAAGAAACGATATTTTCGGATATTTTAACATTGCCGTTCTGATTAATACTTTCCGAATGAGTGGGGGGAATGTTGCCAAGTTGTCTTTTGTTCAACATTTTAGTATCGTTGGCTAATATTGTGCTGAAGAAATTATAGTTATCTTTTTTAGTTAAATTTCGACGGAAAGACCAAAACGCTGGCCTACCTGAATCTAAGGGTAGGAACTGAAAAGGAAGTGGTTCACTTGTGGATCCGTCTGAAGGCCTTCTCAACTGAATAAAAACTTTGATCGGTTCCGTAATTTCTAAAGTCCTATACCGCGGAGGTTTAAACCAAATTGCAGTCTGTTTGTGAACATGAGAGGGTTGAAAATCGCCGAAACCCTCCCATACCACTTGATTGTCCTTTTCTTCATAAAAACGAACTTGAATGTCTTCTTTCGCCACCTAAAAAAGTAAAAGTATGTCGATAATAAATAAAGAAACTTTCAAAAAAATTGTATTATTTTGTGATAAAACAATATATATAATATTTTTTAACGTTTTTGTTCTTTATTTATTACTGATTATGAAGTTTCAATATATCTTAATATAATTTGTGTTTTATTTGCATACTTTTTCGCAAAGAAGAATGATATCTTTTTTTCCCCCATCGACGGGCGTTACACAATCTGACAATTTAACGATAACAAGGTCGGACATTGCTTTTTTATCGTAAATGGATTCGCTAACTACCGGAGTTAAAGGTATCGTGAACCTTCCCCTTTCACCTTCCAAAAACACTTGGAAACATAGCCTTACAGCATTTAGATCAATAGATGTTGGTTGGTTTCTGTGTAAAAATCCAGCTAAAAAAATGCAACATTTTTAATTACGATTACTTGAACGAATGAAAACATCAATCTTACTTCTAAATGGATCAACTCTAATTTCTTCTCTCTGTCTGAGAGCACTTTCGATATCTTTTTTTTTGACACATTGAATACCTAAATTTGGAAAAGTCACAGACATTGTCTCAGGTGAAATTTCGAGGGTACACACGCCTTTCCTGCAACCATCCCTTCCTACTAAATTATGAGGATGTGGCCTGAAACAGATGATCGGGAAGTTATGAAAAACTTAATTTAGATATTTTTTTTTCTGAAAGAAGTGTATTACAGACAATATAGGTAGAGAACAATTCTTTACCTGTACGGAGGATCCTTTGTGACACATGATACCACCACGACGGCCCTTCCCTTATAACCTAACACCTGAATAGCAGGATATGTTTTGTTTTCTGGAGTACTTGAAACTCCAGGAATTGAACCGGCACATCTTCCTTCGCATTCATAACGAAAACGGAGTGCCTTAGGCGCTGGTTGTTCAATAATTTTAACATAACAATGTCGTCGGGCTTGGGCTGCTGTTATAGGCTGTCCCAATTGCAGAGGAGCGTTCTCAATATCCGGTCCTCCGTTATACATAGCTGTTGATGACGAATTGGACTGCTTGAAGTCCGGATCTTCTTCGATAACTTCAACTAATAGTATTAATAATACGTAAGTAACTTAATATATTTTATAATTTATATTATTAAAAAAAAAAATTCCTATTTTTAAATACAGATAATTAAACGTATCAAAAAATAAAATTGTCATGTAACGCATGCAATCATTATATACAGGATACATACGCTAAGCTTACCTTAAAGCTTTTATTAAGACTTTAAGGAAACAATATTTTTTATAATCCAAAATAGACAACAGAATAACGATTATATGTAGATTTTATTGGAAGTGGTGGATACAGGGACGGGGGGTCAGTTAGTTGCATAAAAGAATAAACGACAAAAATCAATAATTGAGAATTTGAGTGGTGTACATATAGACTATCCATCTCTGGATTATATATATTATATTTCGAAAAATAATTAAAAATTATGAATAATTTCACTCTAAATTATATTTAATGACAGTCAATTACTGAAAATTCATCTACTTAATGTTACATAATTTAAGATTATATTCTGAGATAGAACTGATTGTGTATAATTTTGAATATATATTGACAAGATGAAAGGCAATTTTTTAACTACAGCCCTCCCCCTTCCAAAATTCTAAATCGTATATCCTAGATGCTCCACTGCTTATCGGAAACCTGTGAATACCTATTAATAAGCATATTTAATTATGATTTTGAGAATTAATAACAACTTTAAGAAAACAGGTCACTTTTGTAGAATAGTTTAAGGAAATCTAGACGCACTTATTTTATTACAATTAAATAAAAAGCGCCATGTGTTTTGTAATGTTTTATTCACATTTTGTTACCGTTCTCTGTACAGTCTCTTGATGTGTAAAGATAATATAAGCTGGGCGGCAGAGTAGGCGTCGAATTCAATGACTTTGCATCGGAAGTGTGTGATAAACGAGAAATATGACATTCTACTTCATTACTCTGCGCAGTCGCTGTGCAATATGAGTATTTAAGGTTATAAACCATTTTCGTAACAAATATATACTAAATACGATATAATTAAGTAACAATGCTATTAATACGAATGGTTAATGAGTGTTGATTAACGAATGCATAATAAATTATCGAAATAGCTCCTAATAAATAAATTTCAAATAAATACCTTGAATTCCTAGCACACTTCCGTTTACTTTCAAATATGTTTATATATCAACGTCTCGAATAGTCTTACAAGCCGTTAGTTTTCTTTTTTTCTTGATTTGCCTTATTACTCAGCATTTCTGTTAAAACTGATTCACGAATATAAGATATTACAAGTATTTGCAATAGCGTTATTATAAATTTGACTCTAAAATTAGAGGTTGATGGTTGAACGTTTACATTCACATTTAAGAAAAACTAACTGTGTAAATGTTAATAATTAAATTGCAAAAAAATTAAATTACCTATTCTTACGATTAGTAATACTTTAATAATGAAATATTTTGATGAATTTTTAGTAGGGGTAAATTTTAAATACATTAATACGATATTAATTATTGAATTAATTTATACCCACTACAGATTACCTCATACAATTTTTTAGTAATACTTGTTTAACGGTTCTCCAAATTTTTAACTGTTGTAAGTAAAACTAATTTCTCATTTTTTATGAAGTTCAAATACATCGCTTACTTCATTAACGTATTTTTAGAACAGAACAGGAACGCTGCCTGAAAATATATTTTTAGCGAGTTATTAAGCTTAAGCTAACGTATCGCCAACCGACCGAAATTTAAAGATGGTTCTAAAGAAATTCAATTCGTTCAGTATAACAGATAACTGTTTATTTAATAGTGAAAGGTATCAAATCATTCTCCACGTGGTCAACTTAGGTATTAAATAATGTGTAATATTTATGAGAAATTATAGCAAAGAAACCTTCGTATTTTTTATTTGCACATTAATATTTAAACTCGACCCACACTAAACTGCGACTGCAGCTTCTAGAGCAAACTGAAAAGCTCAAAAAAAAAGAAATAACTTTAAATTTTTAACCGTCGTACATTGCTTCGTAACAAGATAAGTTTAAATCGGATATGTCTGGTTCAAACAAAATACGATCAAAATGCATTCTAATAGATAAACTCAAAAACTCCTCAACGCGTATTGTAGTTCTATAAATAAATAGTCGACATATATTTGAAAGTAAATGACATTTCATAATAGATAAAAAAATGTCATAATGCGTTCTGACCGATAGTTGACGAAATTATAATACTATAGACCTACAGACTAGAGGTGCGCAAAATGATTCTTTCTGGTGAAAATGTTTCAAACGATTCAATTTCATAAAAGAAATTTTCTCACAATTCGACAATTTGAATGACGATGGCTGGAGGAGTTTGTACGGTGTGCTGTATTATCTGTATTATCCACTATTCCACGATTAATTTAAGACGAGCTACATACTACATCGTAAGCAGATAATCGATTTATGCGATTCTTATCTAAGAATCATTGGAATTAAAGATTTGTTTAATCATTGCCCAGTTCTACTACAAATTTTTTTTGTAATTTGTCAATAACTCATATAATCAATATCAATAACAAACGACAAATTCGTGAGTAAACGCAACTGTCATACTATTAAACATAAAATGCAACTCTAAATACAACGCTTGTGATATTTCCTCATTACCACAACGCGTAATGGTAACATACAAATTTCCCACTGTCCTCTTCTTGAGTTTTCCACAAGGCATTGTATTCACGACACGAATTTTGCACTGTGGATGAACCTGAGAAGTAACAGTGCATTGTGGTCAATTTTTACTGCTCAATGAGCACTTCCAGTCATTAAGTCTAACACGTGTACAATACTCATTTGTTGATTTTTCCGGACATTTGTTTACAAAAGATGTTTAAGTATATGTTACACTATAAACTGTTTTTTAAAAGAATAGTAAAACAACGCTTCATTCCATCAGTTTCATTTCTGCTGTAAATTTAATAGCAAATGAGCTAAACCGACATCGGGTAAAAATTATAAAGATAGAAACATAAGCAACTAAATGTATATTATTATATTATATATATATATATATATATATATATATATATATATACGTTTATTGTTATAGTTTTAATTACTTACTGACATCACTTATGTTGATGTCGTCCTCTAGTGCACCGCATGCAGTGGAAGACTGAAGGGGATCTGACAATAAGAAAAAAAAGCCATTTTATATATGATTCGTTTGATTTTTAACACGAAAGTAATAATTATTTTGTTGTTATTGATGTGATTGAAAAGTGGACTCATTTTTTTTTTGGGCATAGAACGTCAGCAACTTTTTACGATTTTTCAAGTCTTCCTGCTTTACAGGGACGCATTTTGTTTAAACGTTATGACTAAATGCATCACAAAACAATTGTAAAATAACGACTATTTTATTGCTTTTTATTTTGATTAATAATAATATAAAAATTCGATTAAAAAATTGAAGATGTCATCTTACATAAAAGTATAAGAAATATAAACTGATATAGTAAAAGACGAACCTGTATGATAATTTTTATCCGTTAATTAATAAATTGAAGGGGTTTTTTAAAGTCCACTTTTCATTTTTAACAATACACAATTTCAAAATTAGTATGATATGGAGATGAAATGTTTTATAAATGTTCATTCATCTACAGAAAACTCAAAACAATATAAGAAAATAAATTGAAGTACTGTAGAACAACTAAATAAACACAAAAACTCGAAATTCCACAAAACATTTTTTACGTTGTGTTTGTAATACACAATTTTGCAAATTTCATGAAATAATGAGCTATAGTAAAGACAAGAATAAGTCATTATTTTTAATAACCTCTCACTTGGTCCATGGAAGTTGACAGTAGCAAAGCCTAAAAGAAAGATTTAGGATAGGGGGATGACACTTGATGAAACTATTGATAATGATAATTCCTAATACATAAATAAATACAATAATCTAGCCGTCACACTCGGAGAAGCTACGAATATAGTCGAGTGCCGAATTTAATTGAAAAAGGTGGACATTATTTAGAAAAACAGTCGAAATGAAAAAAAAAAAAAACAGGGCAACCACAGCCTGACTATCCACTAAACAATATTATAGATAATCCTCCTTTTTTAATTTCATTCGGCAATAATCGTGACTCCTCCGGGTGTGACAACTAGACAAAAGTATAAATCTATACATACAAATAAAATTAAAGTATCTGTCCGTAATATCGAAATACCTGCCTTTATTAAACTCATATGTATGTAATAGACACAAACGACCCTTAAAAAAAATTGTTTGTCCGTCTGTAATAGCTAATATTCGAAATTGTTGAACCGATTTCGATGGGATTTTACACAAATGAAGAGGTGACAGGTATAGCGGTACTATATATTTGTTAACTAATTGGCAGGCACTGCTGACTATCTACTGCGAATACTCAAAATAAAAAGATGTAGATGATGTATCTTCATTTTATGTTTCTTTCTATTGATAACACATTTGCGATGGATTGTCTACTATAATTATATTATCTCTATGGATGATCTAAGCTATTTTTTTAAATTGTGTATTGGTTATGTTATAACAATTGTATTTATTATAAACAATTAGAAATAGTTTCACGTGAACGAAGAAATGTATAAGCTAATTGTAAATAAAACATGTGTAAATTTTTCAATTCAAATGTAGATATGAAACAGTAACAAGAACAACGTAGGTATTATTATTTTCTAATTTTCTTGAATATCAATCGATACGAAGTTAATTTTTACTCACTGTTGAAATCGGAGTAATTGTATACATAATAATTGTTTCTGTTGTCTTCTTAATTCAAATACAACTACAAAAGCGAATATTCGGGGCTTTCTTCGTAGCCTAATGGTATAACACCTATAAGTATGTGTAAAGTGTATTTGTCTCATTTTTTTATTGTTTGTATGATCTCATAATGATCGTCAGACACAATTAGATAGTGTTTTATACATATATCTATATTTATATATATATATTATTTCCGTTGCAACCTTGAAGTAGTGAACTTTTATAATATATTATGTGTAGATTGTAGATTACTATTATTTATATACGAACAGGTGTCATAATAAACGTTTAATTTTCTTTTAGGACGATTCTGTTTACCGTTGCAACATTAATATATATATATGTGTGTATTAAAATATATGTAAAATAGTAATTTTAAGTAATTGAAAAACTAAAAACTGACAGGAACTTATGTAGAATTTGAAACGAGGAAAGTCGGTCAAGCGTAACACGTTCCATGCTTGATGTGTTGTGAGTAATTTTTCATAGTTTCAATTTATACGATATACCTAATTAAATCAGCAAGGGCGTAACCAGGATTTTATTTAGGTGAGGGAAGCAACTTTAATCTCTCTTTTATTTATTTACATCCATCATTTATTCATATTTTTTAGTTTTTATATTCTGTAAAAATGATAAGTTAAAATTAACAAAAATAAAGTTTAAGTTAAAAATAGGTGTCTCGAATCTGCTGCAAATCTGTTCAAATGTTAGTACCAAATTTCTGTTTATTTTAGAGTACATATATTAAGCATATAGGTACCGTTCAATATGCTTTCCTTCTTATAGACATTATCCACATTTTGAAGCATCGCCATATAGAATAAGGTCTTTCACTAGGGCTATGACAATTTTTAGAGTACCGTATCTCACTGGTCATCAAAACCTATAGGGAACTTTTAGTTATTAAATTAATGCTTTTTGTGGTGCATTCGTTGTAAAACATGTTGAACTATGGTTAAATGAATACAAAAAAGGTTGGGTAAATTTCACAAATTTTAAGCAAGTAATTATTCTTATCGCAATCGTTTCGGCTATGAGGCCATAATCATAATATAAAGTTGTATACTAATTGATCTACTTGATAATTGATACTACTTGATCTTATGATTATGGCTTCATATCCGAAATGATTTCATTAAGAATACTTGAATAAAATTTGTGAAATTAACCCAACGTGTTTTGTACTCATTTAACCTTAACTTTTAATTAAGCTAGGACCTTCAAATTTGGACTGAAATGAAAATCTAATGATCTGCAAATTACCAATTTTCAATAGAGTTTTTTTATATGTATTCATTTGTATATTACATGAAGTAACATTTAAGAGATTGTTATTGGAAGTACAAACATATCTTTTATTAACATATAAACAAAATAATGTATTTGATAAGAAACTCTCGTCGCCCGAAAAAAACTTTTTTGTGTTTCATTCCCACCAACTACTCGTGCTTGTGGGCGGACAGACCCTCCGACCTACACTGTAGTGCAAAGCCGGGGGGTAGGGCGTAAGGCCTTCATCAGCCTCCACATTCAGGAATCGTGGGAAAGGGTGGTGGTGTGGTTAGCGAGAGAAAGATGAGACGGACAAAATGAAGACAGAAGAGAAGTGAAAGATTATCTGTGGAATATTACTGCTCCAGCTTTTACCTAAATGATCCAAGGAAACCACAGAAAACTTGGATCAGAGCAGCCGGACTCGTCGCCCGAGTCAAACCCACCTTTATTATAGAATCAATCACTGTCTCAGTATTACAAAATCGAATTCATTTATGAATTCTTATTAGTGATTTTCTTTGATGACAATATAACGAAGTAAAAGTGGCTGAAAGATGAAGACCAAAGTTACTTTTTTACTGGCAAAACCAGGAAGATGACTGTTAATTTTATAAATAATATTGACGCATTAAAAAAATGAATTGGAATATTTTTTACCCATGAGCTTCGGAAGGCAGCTAGCCCATTTATAGGTCCTTATTCAAATCTACATCCTTGTAAATCAGTAAATGCTTTAATAGATCATTTTATTTTATTCTATCTTGAAAACAAAACTAATTTTTAAATAAGTTTTCTAATAACCATATTATAAGTCGTATGATAATGGACGCATTTATAAAAATTAATAAATACACAAAATATTTATATATTTTTTTAGATCAATTGCTGTCAGTTACTTAATTCCCTACTATGTATGTGTAATCCTTCTTAAGAAGTAGGTAGTCACAATTCGTCAATAATAAATTTAGAACATCACGAAATTTCGTGAAACGTCGCCAAGATATGTGTGTGAATGTTGGAATTAAAACAAAAACAAACTGTTATTTGTTACTTATTATAAATACATAATATAAATTAACAGAAACAATATGTATTATATATGTACTTGAATTCGACATTTTCTGTACCTATTTAAAGGGTTTTAGCATTGCACATTTAAGTCCATAATAATATTGTGTAAAAAACACTCTAACTACGACAATTGAAGAATAATCGTCTTTCGAATAAGGTATTTAGCTCTTTCTATATAGCTGGCTCTATGCCAATAATTTTCTCTATATTTAGGGTACAGGTGTCTTCAAACTAAACATAGATGTACATGCAAGTTTGCTTTTATTAGGAAGACACTTGCGGTTATAGTAGAAATTTAAGATGTTCTTTATTGTGTAACTTGATGCCTCAACATTGACGATCATCGAAACATCAACAATTATTCGATTAGGGAGGGATACATCGTTATATTGAAATATATGGTAATATGTCGTGCAAGTGAAGAAGTTCATAAATTATTTTAATCATGCATAACAATGGAAGCTACTTTTAATCATTATGTTTTTATTAATAAGGTTACTAATTACTTACAAAACGTTCCTCAACAACAAAAACTACATTGATTAACGAAAAAGATTTACTTTGTTAAGATAATATGACAGCTTATATAGATACACTAGTGTTAATGCTAACAATAAAAAGAAATAAGTAAATCAATTAAAAACGCATTAGAAAAATAAAAACACTCGCCATTGGCTGTAGAAATATCTAACGTAAGCTGCGGGCAAAATTATAGATATACTTTAGAATTAGTTTCGTGATTTCAAAGAAACTGCGCCCTATTTGTTATTTTCACTTGATTATTTAATTAAGTCAAATAATCAAATTGCTTACTGATTTTGTATGAAAAAGTTGCAATGTATTGAAATTCATAACATTGAATCAATTATTGTAATATATGTATGTATGATTGTCCAATAATGAACCACAGCTGAATTTATTTTTGAAGTTGAAATACCTAGGTAGATAATCTTAAATATTCGAGTGATTTAACAATTAACTTTTTTAATTTAAGTTTTCACATTCTTTGTAATATTTTCTAGTGATACGTTTACAGCTGATTCCATGTGGGTTTAATTGCTCATATCACAGGACGCAGATTTTCTGAAAGCACTATCTTTCCAATAAATTCGGTCGAGTGGGTGAGTGCCTTAGGGTTCTGTAACTGTTGTGAAATAATTGAGCATTTCAAGTTCCAATTCATCTTATTTCATAAATTACAATTTTATTATTCAATGAAAAAGAATACTTTTTTCGATTTTCTTTTTGTAACTTATACACCTACATTGTGATATTTGAACAATTTTCTTGTCCCTTAGAAGAGCTTTTATGCAGATTTTTCAAATGCAGCGTTTGTGCAGATTTTTCAAATGTACAGTCAAATAATTAAAAAGAGCGGGCACGTTGTCGATAATTTTAGAGGCACAGCATGTACCAATGATGTTGTATGTAGGTATGAGAAATTAAGCAAGTTACAAAAGCGACTGGCTACAGAACCCTAACAAACCATTGATTGGAAAATAAAATATCTACAATCGGTGAACAATAAAAAAATATGCAAAAATCAACACTGTAACATGCACCAACAATTGCTTTTTTGTTTTTACACACCTACTATGTTACTGCTTTCGTCCATTTTCAAAATCTGAACAGCCGTAGCCTTAGAAGTAGTTGCTTCAGATCACCGCCTTCGTGTGAATAAAAAAAAATAAAAATGTAACCAACACACAGCAAGAAACGACGGAGAAAGAACAACCTGTACATTTCATTTTTTTATGGAGAGAAAAATAAACTGTACACTCTATGAAGAATTTGGATAATACAAAAGTTCGATTGAATAATGAAACTGATAAAAAATGACTTGACAGATAAGGTGCCTGATAGAAATAATAGAAACTTTACTCGGTACCGACCGACGACCATACCTTCTGTTGCATTATGTTGGCCAGTCGAAGTTATTCGAAACTGCCAAGGTCATATTCACTGTACACACTGATTACAAGTTCCAGATCACAAATCACTTAACAATAGGAGACAGAGACACAATTTTATTACGTGTTATTAATCTCAAAAAATAACGGCGGCGAACTTCCTAATTGCAAGTAACAAAAACCCTACGAAATAACCGTTGAAACTGATTGTATAAATAGTTTCAAGTATTTAGGGCTCCCGTGCCATTTGCTCACATACATACACACAAATAGTACACTCGACTTGGACTACACCAAGCACTCGCGGTTCGTCCAACAAACAGCAAGTGAATAAACGCGTTTCAAACTAAACGTTCGACTCGGAACGCAAGGTATTTTAAGACACAAGTTCGCTCATCTTTTCGTGGAACGCGCACGGAAAAACGTAATGCTATTGGTGTGTTTTCCTACGGTTGACCAACTACGTCATTCTGTCGTAACAAGGCGCTCGTTTCAAATCGAATTAGTTAACTATTTACTAAATATATACATAAATAATTTACCGTAGGCAATGTGGAAAACAAATAGGTATACACACATACATTGCATATCCGATAGGCACAGTAACAAGTTTAACTGGACTGGTCTGTTCGTATTTTTTTAATTCATTTATATATAAATAGTGCGTTCCTACAGTACCGTACATTGCAATTATTTTAAAAATGGTATAATTTAAAAAAAATGCTGGAACACGTTAATTTTCGTGTTTCTCGAGAAATGTTTTTGCCTATGTAAGTAAAAAGTCACTTATTTAAATGAGAAATTTATTTTATGTTGAATTTTCGGATTGTCCTGAGTAAAACTGATGTGTCGTATGCCATATAAAAAAATCTCTGCAGCGAGACGAATTAACAGATTTTAATGAAAAATACAAAATAAGAATGTTTCAAATGATGCTTTATTTAAATAATACTGGATAATTGTTTCGATCTCGTTGTTTATTTTCAAATGTACAGATTTAACTAAATAATATTTACATTTTCAGTACTTTTAAAAGACATTACTCTATTCTTTATATCAAGGGATTTGCTGTTATTATCTAATCCTCAGAGGAGTCTCCTCTAAATAAATAAAATATAATGAAATCACATAAATATATACACTGTGTTTTGAAAGACCTATCTCATTCTATTCTTCATGAAATGTTAACAAATCTGATTTTCCGTTTTGGTGTTTCGACAGAAGCGTAATAATAATTAATAACCAAGTAATTAATAGTTTAAACATTTTAAATCATCAACCAGTCACAAGAGTAAGTAGCAAAGCAATTGCAATATTTTCATTTTTAATTGTTAATTACACGTTCAAAAAGGATTGTTTTTCTTCCAAGATCGTGAATTCTTATCAGTTATCGTTAAAATTACGTATATGTGCATTTCTTGTTTAATCACTCACATACTGTATAAAGTTATCGAGATACAAGTTTGTTCAGTAAAAATAAATAATATAGTTCGTGGAACTGTCTTAAAGGTTATCATGCATCTATTACAAGTAAAACGTATGCAACTGCAACATGTAATTATTGCCATTAATAACATTACTTGCCCTTTTGTAACCATTTCACCCTAGGAGCAAAAATTTTAAGAATAATAAGGTAGTATATTGTATATTTTGTTGCCATACATACGTATATAACGAAATCATAACGCATAATTCGCTACTTCAAATTCGGCCTAGGCAAATTTTTAATTACTTATGGTACTACGGTAGCAGAAATTTAATTATAAGTATTATGTAAAAAAAATGTTTCGTTGCCACCAGTTTAATTAGGTTGTGATATGAATCAGTTTCTTTGATCAGTATTTCAGGACCGTAGCCAATTAAGGACAAATTCAAAAAAGACGGAATGAAAATCCTTATTCGTCTAAATATTAAGATCAAAGATCTCACATTTTGAACGCGTCCTACAAAGTAGGCACAACGAACCGAAAGCCATATCCCACGACCGGTTTCGACAAATCGGGTCTCATCAGGTGGGCGCTGGCAGAAAAGCCTTTACGCCTTCCAAATGTGAGATCTTTCATCTTAATATTTAGATGAATAAGGATTTTAATTCCTTCTTTTTTGAGTATGTTATATCTTCGTCTAAGAATCGATCGGAATCAACAGTGTAATTCAATGTCGGTAGGGGTATTAGCCCTCGGAGTAGTTGTTTCTGTTGAATCCATATTTATATTTATATTTATAGTTAAGGACAAGTTAAAAAAAAACGGGACAGGCTAAAAGTCAATTTTTTTCACATTTATATCTACATATTTTGCAATACTTTTGTTAATTTTGTTTACAGTAAAATATACGAAACAGTAACTTTTTATTTATTCGCATAGTGTAGTAGATACGATTAGTGTTAATTCTTGATCCTGATGAATCGTTGTTCGTGTCAACTCGATTAATCCTTACGAATGTATCACAAACTAGCATTCACATGTCACTTCGTCCGTGTGAAAGTTCAATTGTTATAATCAATAACTTATTATATTATACCTATCAACAATTACAATAGTAGCCTAGACCACCTTCAAACGTCTGTAAAGTCCCATCGAAATTGGTTCAGCCGTTTCAAAGATTAGCCCATACAGACAAACAATATTTTTAAAGATCGTTTGTGTTTTCTTGGCATTCAAATAACAATAAGAACATAAAAATGCAGTTATTTCGATATTGCAGACAAATATATCAATTTTATTAATAATAATAGGATCTATCAAGGATAAAATTTTTATTTAAAATAATTTCAACTGCTTGCCACTTCCGGTTATGCCGGAAGTTGATGTCAACTTTGTTATTTTAAATGGAATGGTATATTTTTTTCAACGAATTCGTATGAAGCTTAAAATTTTAAAGAGACTTCGATAATCAACTTATATGCCTAGGATGAATAGTTTATGAGATAATTTAATTTATAGAAAAAAAGATCGCTACTGCAACCCAAACTATAAAAGACTTAGTGTTAAAATTTTTACTAATTATAATTAAGTCTTAAGGCTAATGTCTTGTCAAAATTAAGCTCTATAATATATTTAGGGAGTTCAGAAGAAAAAACGAAGCTTAAAAACATCAAACACGAATAATTTAATTTTTTCAAATGGCACTTAGCATATTTTATTTTTTCATTCGTTTCCTTTTTTATCCTCTTTCGATACATATCGATGTTTACCGTTGTTTTATTTGAAAAATATCCAAAATTATTCAAAAATTTTAAATAAAACAATAAGAAACACCCGAATGTATCGAAAAAGGATAAAAAAGGAACCGAATGACAAAATAAAATATGATAGGTGCGGTGCCATTTGAAAAAATGATGTTTTTCGTGTTTGAAGTTTTTAATTTGCTTTTTCTGAGCGGCCTATATAAATTATGAAGGTTATTTTGACATTACGTTAGCCTTAAGACTTGGCTATAACTAGTAAAAATTCAACATGGAAGTTATGTTTTTTTATAGGTTAGGTTGCGGTAATGATCTTTTTTCTATAAATTAAAGTATCTTAAAAACTATTCGTTATAGACATACTAGTCACAAAATTGACATCAACTTCCGGTATAATCGAAAGTGTCAGACAGTTGAAATTACTTTAGATAAAACGATCATCCTTGATAACCTCTACTTCTAAATTTTTAAATATCTAACACGCCTAACTACGTTAATAAGTCTAATATACCACTCAGTTTGAATAACCCTGTATGTATAGGCGATTGTCTCACTAAAACTATTTAGAAAAGCGATTGCGCTAAACCTACCCGAAATCAGCACTACATCCGCTGTAATAATCGAATTAAATTTCGTTATTACCATTTACTAGTGCAGTAGTATTACTGTATAATTTCGCGTAGAAAATTTGAAAACCTTAGCCCAGAGTGGTGGCTACAGCAGGTTCAAGACTTTCCACTAATCTCGGCCCGCTGTGGCGTACCCCTGGTTGCAGCCTTACCTTATTGGAAAGGCACCACACTCATCATATTTAATTTAATTATGAACTAAAAATAATAATATAACAATTATAAATATAAATATGGAATCAACAGAAACAACTACTGCGAGGGCTAATACCCCTACCAGCATTGAATTACACTGAATCAACAGATGTATTCTTTGATCTTAATATTTAGACGAATAAGGATTTTAATTCCTTCTTTTTTGAATATGTTATATCTTCGTCTAAGAATACATCGGTATCAACAGTGTAATTCAATGCCGGTAGGGGTATTAGCCTTCGGAGTAGTTGTTTCTGGTGATTCCATAATTATATTTATATTTATAATATAGCCTGTAAAGGCCTTTCTGCAAGCGCCCACCTGATGAGACCCGATAGGTCGAAACCGGTCGTGGGATATGGCTTTCGGTTCGTTGTGCCTACTTGGTAGGACGCGTTCTAAATGTGAGATCTTTGATCTTATTATTTAGACGAATAAGGATTTTAATTCCTTCTTTTTTGAATATAATCTAATAATTAATTTATTTATACAAACCATTAAAACACTCTTAATCTGTTTATGTTATAACTACTACATACAAGTCAAAATGTATTTAAGTATTCAGTGTATTTTAGAAACGCCTAGGCGGAATTGAAAGTAATGATTTTTTAGAATAAGTTGCAGCACATATGTACATAGCTGAGGTGGTCAATCGACCTCCTTTGGGGAGGGCAGTCCTTCTTTTGTAGGTTGTCCTTTCTCGAAAAGTGTTCTCTTACCTGTCTTCCTTTTCTATATTTTAAATCGAAGTTAAATGTTGATACTTTAACTACAGCATTTACAAGTAAAATTCAATATGAAGGTTATTTCTTGCTCCGAAATTTTGAATATATTGGTAGAAAATATTTTGACAAACATATTCATTCAATGGAAAAGTACAAACAGTACTTAATAATGACTTAGTAATTAAATAATTAAAAGGGATCTAAGCATAATTACTGTTTTTTGTTTGAATTCTTGGCTTTATGCGCCAATGCTGCTTAGTGGCAAAAGTATCGGCGCATAATGTCAAGATCTCGGGTTCGAGTCCCGGAGGGGTGTGACAACACTATCAAATTTTTCCCTCATTGTATGAGGTAATCTGTAATGAGTATAAGTTAATTAAATTATTCATATCACATTAATGTATTTAAAAATTTATCCCTACTAAAAAATTCCTTAAATATTTCGTTATTAATGATTCATTTATTTACGTTGTACTTTTTTCTCAAATTTCTTCGTTCAACTTTTTATTGTAAAAAAATTGGCCACCTTAACATAGCTTCTGTATTTTGAAACACTGGACCACTGTACAATATGTAACTTTAAATATAATCAATTCTACGAAACTATCAGAACTAGTACTGACAGAACAGATGTTAAAAATACTGACAAATACTCGTAGTTTTGTTTTAGCTAGTGTTCGAGTAGGCATTGAAAGGTTGTCTTACTGTTTTATTTAAACAAAAATACATATAGTTTTAATATCATTTACTAAAATGTCTTTTACTGAAATACACCGAGTGACTCCAAAACCTAAGCTTTACTCCGGTTGTGGGGATGGAGCGGGACTGCGACTTACTTCTTCTGTGCGTACCGATAGTAATAAAAAGCGAGTTCCAATACCTTCGTCCCGTCGTTTTGCGACACGGCCCGTTACAGAAGAAAGCGACGTAAGAAAAAAGTTGGAACGAGCTATAATCGAATTTGAGACTCCTAAAAAGCAAAAAAAACCTAGAAGAAAAAGCATGACTATGGCGGAAATAACACCTACCAAAAGGAAACCTAAATCAAAGTAATGTACTAATAGATTTAAACGTTTGACAAATCGAACGAGTCAGTCGGAACGTTTTTAATTTGTTTTCTTGTCCATCTTTACCGTTATTATGCCTATTTATAAAAGTATTAATTTTATATTTGCATCGATCATGTCTTAAATTATACGTATATATAAAGGTACTGTGTTTGCTTTATAACTTAACGACATTCGCTTGTGTGTACTAGGTATAATAATATATAAGTTAAATGGACCATCCAGTGTATTAATTGTTCGCAATTTACGATTTTTTGTAGTGTTAACGAAGGATTTATAACTGACGTTGAAACTACAGTTAAAGAGGAAAGAGTGGCGTCTCGGCGGTTACGAATAGACGCCGGTCGACTCGTATACAAACTTCTGTTACTGAACGCGTGGCGTCGACGTCGGGCTGAAGTCGCGACACTAGATGAATCACTGAAACAAATTAAGACGCAGGTTCGTGTAAACATAAACAGACAAAAAATTATTAACAATAAGATTTAACATATTCAAAAAAGAAGAAGGAATTAAAATCCTTATTCGTCTAAATTCTAAGATCAAAGATCTCACATTTTGAATGCGTCCTACCAAGTAGGCACAACAAACCGAAAGCCACATCCCACGACCGGTTTCGACCTATCGGGTCTCATCAGTTGGGCGCTGGCAGAAAGGCCTTTACAGGCTATATTATAAATGTAAATATAAATATAAATATGGAATCAATAGAAACAACTACTTCGAGGGCTAATACCCCTACCGGCATTGAATTACACTGTTGATTCCGATGGACTTCTAGACGAAAATATAACATATTCTAAAAAGAAGAAGGTAGGGGTATTAGCCCTCGGAGTAGTTGTTTCTGTTGATTCCATATTTATATTTATATTAATAAGATTTAAGTTTATATAGGGGAAACACTCGAGAATACCGATAACTGAAGAATTATTGTTTATTCCATTAAAATGTTGAAGAATTATTAACTAATAATATTGTGCATTTAATGGCATAAGCGTCTACATTTTTCTGTCAGTTTCATAACATATTATTTAGCGGTTTTATTTTGCACTAGAACGCGAAATTTTGTGGTAATTGAGTAAAAATAAACGGTTTGTATGACGGCTAATGGAATCAACTAGCCTACCACTCACTTTTTAAAGAAGCGTCGCGACGACAACGTGTCGTCGATGAACAATATTTATTTTTGAGCTTATTGACTCAACGTCTCGTCGGTTTTAGAAAAAATGTCTTAAAAATGATGATGACGGTCAGAATACGGTTTAACTTGTTATGTCTACAAGATAATTTACGCAATAAAAATTGTCATTAAATAACTAATGTGATATAGAAGTTGAGGGTGATATAAAATTGGGGAAAATTTTCTACGCGCCTTCAAAAGTTTATCAATTAGGTATATTATTTTAAAAAAGATATTCTTTACCGAAGCGGTACAACAAAGTATGTATACAGGAGAATAATATTTATGATCGTATTTGAAATACATGTATTTAATTATTTATTGACTGTAATAATAGTAAAAACAGAATCGTTCTCCATATTGAACATATCAAATGTAACATTTCTTATTTGTACGTACCACTTTTCAATTAGAAACTTCTCTCTTGGAGAAGTTTGATTAATTTTTCAACGTTAAGTTGTTCACAATATAAACTTAATACATATAAAAAAATGTATATTTTAGAACGGTCAGTTACAAATGCAAGCAGATGTCCTACAAAAATTACGAGAGAGCGAATGTAAAAGAAGGGATCAAGCTGTTACAGAAAACGGTGCCCTTAAAGAAGAAATACTCGCATTAATGAAAACCAACAATTTGTTGGTAGAGGTGAATACGTTTTGTCATTTCTATGAAAAATATGAAATACTAGTCAGTATCTTTTATTAAAAAAAAAAACAAAAACATAAAGATGAAATTGAATCAGCTTTTACTTGGTGAAAGTTACTCATCATTGAAAATAAAATCACAAAACGATACTTTCACAAACTTTATTTGACAACAACAATTGTTTCGCTAACACAGTAGCTTCTTCAGGTTGAGTATGGTACAAACTATAAATATTGGGTATTTATAGACAGATAGAAACAGTGGGGAGAAAGAATTAAACATATAATAGGGCACAAAATACAATAAGATAAAAATATACAAAGACTAAAAATATTACAATTATTTTTTTTATAACGATTAAAAAAGGTTATCCTTAAAAACCAATAACAGTTTAAGCAGACATATTAAAAATAACAAAGACAAAAAAAAATAGACAATAACAAAAACAAGTGGAGTATACAAATTAAATTGCGGTACTTTATATTGGCCTTACAGGTAGAAATTTTAAGACCAGAATTTCAGAACATAATAAGTCGTTCATTGATAAAAAACTAAATTCTAATTAATAAATTAAATTTATTGGAGTCATTAGAAATTAATAAACATAAGTCTTCTTTATTATTATTAAATGAACAAGTAGATTAATTAATTAATTTTAATCACTTTAGTTATTGCATACTTATTTCATTGAATTTTTTCTATTGTTATATGTTTGTTTATTCCATCTCTCATTTTAGGTATTTACCCAATATTATGTTATTTTAATCTTTTTTAATCTCTTATAAAAAAAATTAATTGTAATATTCCTAGTCTTTGTATATTTTTATCTTATTGTATTTTGTCCCCTGTTATATGTTTAATTCTTTCCCCCCACTGTTTCTATCTGTCTATAAAACCCAATATTTATAGTTTGTACCACACTCAACCTGAAGAAGCTACTGTGTTAGCGAAACAATTGTTGTCAAATAAATTTTGTGAAAGTATCGTTTTGTGATTTTATTTTCGATGAGTAAAGGCAAATTTAAATACATTAATATGATATTCATTGTTGAATCCCGGCGAGGGCGGTAATAAAATTTTCCTAATTAATTTGAGGTAATCTGTGGTGGCACAAATTAATTCAACAATTAATATCATATTAATGTACTATAAGTACCTCTATATACAGATCTTAACACTTTTATCTAATTACCTATGTACCTACGTATTTTACTCATATCTTCCTTTAGGTAAAAAAAGAATTAATACGGGATTTACATCGATTTAAGCATTTCCTAGAATAAGGATAAAAATAAAATTAAATGTGAGTTTTGTTTACAATGTAGATACATATAAAGAATGATTGTATATTTTATTCATACATTTGTATGTGTATATATATATATATAAAAAATCGGTGGATATGTATTATTACCACAATTATGTCATCAGTAGATGGGAAATTCCTATTTATCGCTGACGAGAAGTTGTGGAGACGCCGCGCGCCGGTCTGCTTTGCTTTTATACCGTGTGTTGACCTCGCTTTCGATAATTAAAATAAAGAAAATTATACGTTATCGGATATTTTAACCAGATATGTAACAATTGTAAGTACTCGTAAGATTAATGAGAGATTGCTTTTCCGTTATCTGCATAAAAACATAGTCTGTGCGAACCAATCCAAGAAGTAATACCAACAGCACATTAAATTCATTTGTAATAATATAGAAAATACGAAAATTGTAAAGAAGACGCTGTTTGTATTTATTTATTAATCACTGTTTAAACGTAGCAGGTAGGTTGGTTGGTGTTCGCCGGAAATGTCTATGGAGTGCTGATGAGAACTAATGAGTTCGAAATCATGATACGTGTCTGGAGGTTTCGACAAAACGCTAACCGAGAGCATACGAGGGTGTATCAAATATAAACGAGATTGGTTTTATAAAAGAAATTCGCACTGTATTTAATTAGACTTCGATACATATACTATTTTTCTACATAGTCTAGAAATATATTTTTCCCATCGAATTGAGAGATTTTTTATGCCATCATCGTAGAGACTCTTCAAAAGTTCTTGTAACCATTGGAGCAAAAATGCGTAGACTGCGTCGTTCTCGTGGAGACGTTGGCATCCAAGCGCTTCTTTCAAGGGGCCAAAAATGATGGAATTCACAAGAGGACAAGTCGGGCCTATATAGCGGATGTTCCAGCGTTTCCTAGATTAATGCATCCAATTTTTGCTTTGTGGCATTGTCCGTTTGAGGCCTGGCGTTGTTATGCAAAAGAATGGCAGTTATGACCAATTTTTTCTTCCTTTTCCTTCGAAATGACAATTTCGCGGCATCCAGTAGATCATAATGATATTGCGTATTAATCGTGCGTCATGGAGAATGTCAACGTGAAAACACCTCACCGCTTTTTCTCCACTTCATACTCGCCTGTTTCGACTTGGGCGTGTAGAATTCTTCCATGTTTCGTCACAGTTGACGATGCGACTCAATATAATGCTTCACCCTCTTGCTGGAATCGTTGTGAAATCTCCAATCAATGTTACTTTTGATCCTCCGATAACAGTCGGCGAACCCATCTAGCGAACACTTTTCGCATTTTCAGGTCATCTGTCACGATCCCGTGGACACTCTCGTAACTGATGGTCAATTCATCAACATTTTCTCTGAGAGTTGTGCGCCGGTTTCACTCAGTGAGATTTCCGACCGCTTCAATGTTCGCTTCGGTCACACTTGTCCTTGGGTGGCGAGCATGGCTCTCGTTATCGACCTTTTCATCTTCTCCTTGTACCAGTTGTTGACAGGGTGTTGTCCCCGAACTGTGCCTGTAATTGCCGCAAAATTTCGGTTGGATTCACCCATTCCTTGGTTCTTCCTTGTCCCTAGGGTGCACCGCTGGCCACGTTCGTATCTACTACTACCAGGTCACTGACCTCTCCGTAATTAAAGAAATTCAGTCCCGTTTATATTTGATACACCCTCGTATTTGTATTTTTGTACAAAAACTGTAGGTTACATCAATTTAAGTGTAGTCAAGTAGGGTGATTGTAAGTCGTAACTAACTTTGTAAGCTGCATAACATGCGTTCCCGTCCATTTGCCCGTTATAACATACGACGTTATGTAGCACGTATTTTAATAAATGTTTGAATCTTTGAATAATCGGCCCACACGCAATTTCAATAACGTTACTTTCTTTCATTTACCAAAAATAATTTGAACATATCTATTAATTTCCCAGTCATAGGGAAGTTATTGTAATTGGTCCGAAAATCAAAATCGTAGTTGTTAAGATATTTTGCCATCGAAGCGTATTAAGAACATGATCCTCAATTTTCGTAACACTCTATCAAACCATTTTTCTTTTTGTTTAAACGCATAGACTGCAAAAAAGTAAGTTTGGGATTTGGAGATTTCTTAAAACATATTTATCCGATGTACCTTAAACAGAAATTCAATATTAATTAATATTTTAACAATTTAGTATTGCAAATAAGAATTAAATATTGTTAAAAACAATAAAATATTGTTAAATACAATAAAATATTGTTAATAACAATTAAATTTTGATATTAACAATCAATAAAGCACCACACATATATTTCTCAATAATAATTTGCAAATACATTATCATACTGGAATATTGTTGGTGTGGACGTCAAGGGTCGCACCTAGTTTTATGTTATTACTTATTTCTATATACGTATTCTACAAACGTATCCAACTATCTAACGATTATCCGCAGGTAATAATTAAGAAGAAGAATAAACTGATATAAAACAACTTCGTTTAATAAATATATATATATATATATATATATATATATATGTATGTGTTCATAAAACATATTTTTATTTTGTACCTGTCAACAACAACTCTCACATTTACGTATAACAGTATGAGTAATGTCAAATAGGTTAAACTTTTGAAGATAATAATAATAATTATTATTTCAATGTGATTATCATAACACATTTAATTCTTATTAAATATCTAATGATTATATAAAGATAATGAGAATAAAATTGAAATTTTTATAATAGTATTTATGTAACAAAATATAAATATAACTACATTATATGGGTATATATTAACCTTATTGTTTCTCCCTTATTAATAAAGCGTAAACAATATATGTATAAAATTTGTTTACGACATTTTGTCTATTATTTTTTCACAATATTTTGTTTAAAGGATAAGAAGTATTTAGAAGAAAGAATTTGTAATTACGAAGAGGAGAAAGCATCTTTAAAGGCTGAGGTATTAAATGTACGAAACAATCTTTTAAATCTGAAAGCGGAAATGGAATATTTGGAGGAAACTCTCCAAAATGAAAGATGCAAGATTACTTCATTAAAAGCAGAATTAAATGTATTGACAGAGAAGGTATTGTTTTTTGAAGAAAAAAAATTGACATTCTATTAGCTCCAAATGAGTCTCCATATACAAGGATCAATGTTATTTAAAGGACAATATCCTAAAAAATATTGAATATTCAGGAAATGATAAATTTTAATGGAGACCAACTTGATTTACTCTCGACAAAAAGGGTCAAGGTTACTAATTCCAACAGCTTTAAATAAAATTATTCTTCATTAAAATTTTTTATTTCCTGATTATTTAATATTACTTAAATTTCCCTTCAAATAACCTATAAAGGTCATTTAAAAGAAGTGTCTGAAGTATCTATCTAACCCGGGTACAAAATGGGGGTTAATATTAACAAAAATCGATTTGACCTCCATACGGCCTTATTGGTGAAGGTCAAGATAAAATTGTAGGTCACTAGCCGATGTCCCCCTTTAATTCGAACTTTTGTATAGGTTATTTTTGAATTGGTGGCTCATCTGACTAGATATTCAAGTAGGTAATTTAAAATGAGACACCTCAGATAATAAATAATATTAAAAATGTTCTCGTAACCATTTGACGTCTGCTAAACCATTGTGAGATTCTATGATTTGTGTATATTTACTGGTAGGGAAATCCCATATCATTATGTATATCACCTGGGAATGCACACAGTTACAAAAGTAAATGTAGTAAGTGGGAAAGTCCAATTTTTGCGTTTATGAATGAATCGGTAGTTTGTTGACTTGCTATAAGAAAAGTACCGGTTGTGATTATTAAAAATGTATGAAATTATTATTAATACGTATACAATATAAACGATTATTAATATGACGCTAATACACTTTCCAAAATACGCGCAACAAGATTAATTTGGGAAAACTAGTTATGTAAATTATGAAACTAAAGCTATATATATAATAGGAATTTTTTCTCGATAAACATTAATTTCGTCAACTAAAATAAGGTTGCACATTGAACACACACAGGTCTTAATAATAAATGGAGTTAAAATAAAATAGTTATATAAAAGTATTAAAACAAATAAAAAAATACTGTCTCATTAATAAAATGTAGAATAATTATGTTATTTAGAGATACATATAAGTACCTACTTGAAAAATACGATGCGATACTGTATTGAAATACTTCATAGTGTGGTCAGTGTAGAAATTGTTAATTAATTTGCCGTTTTAACCATCAGTTTGTTTAATTTGCCTTCTAATTTCAATTTACTTTCTATTCCTTTAATTAATAGAATAAACGTAAATCTATTTGATGATTAAAATGTTTAAAACTAATACTTGTTTATGTAATTAATGCTGTTCAGGTGAATTCACTGTGAAGCATTTTAATAATATTTGGGTTAATGAATACAAAAACTCACTGGATATGTTTCACAAAGTTTATTGAAGTCTCCTGACAACCGTTTCGGCCGTTAGGCCATTAATTGAAGATACAGAATTTAGTTTTACTCAGTTTTATTTAATACAAAAATTCTATCGTCTACTATTATATCTTTGATATTGGCCTAACAGCCGAAACAATCGTCAGAAGACCAATAGACCAATCCAGTCAGTTTTTGCATTCATAAATCCAAATATTAATTAATATTAAAGAGAACGAATATATAAGGGTATTATTACAATTTACTAGCACCTGTATTTACTTTAAAAAGATAGTTAGCCGAAAACTCTTGATGAAACATTTTTCAAAATAAAAGAAAGAAAAACCTTTGAATTAATGAGTAATTAATCACGATGCCCTAACAAGGCGAAATGTGCATAGAGTTTTTGAATAAATATATGTGAAACCTCTCCAAGTGTTTTTCTTTCTTTTACCTGTATTTACATTTTTATGTTGTAACGACTATGACTCACTTTCGATAAAATAAACGTTCTTGCGACTAACGACGACGCCTCAGCGTCGTGGCGACTCATGCACACGTGATAAAAATGTTGGCGTCATCGTTTTCCCAACCCCTACTAATTTGAAACGGGGGAAACTGGAACGCCAGCCACAGTATGATTCATTCCAGATTCTGATGATTAAAAGTTGACATTTAATATACACATATTACACATATTCATTATCTACTAACAAAATCCTTTTAATGTTAAGAAAAACTTTACTAATAATATGTGTAGTTAGAAATAAAAACACTGCAACTAATTTATAATTTTATTTTGACGGTTTTTTTTTTTAATTTTTTAATACACATGAAGAAAACTTTATCAACTCGTTTTCACCTGGAACACATTGTTTTACAGATCGTACTTTCTGAAAAGGATGCGTTCGTTAACCAAGAATTAACAAATAAATTAAAGGAAGGAATTGTTATACTGGAAAACAAGCTGCTGGAAGAAAGACAATGTGCGATTAAACAGGAAGCGGTACTTGCAACTGTAAAAAGGTAAACCAAATTTGAATTACATCTCCAGGTATGGTGAAGAAATTGTAATATTAGTAATTAGTAATATTACTATTAGTTGATGTTCGGACAGGCAAAGTAGATAATTTCTTCCTTTTTTCTCGCGACAGCTGTTTCGCCTTCCGGCATCGTCAGGTTTGTGTATGTTGTGTTTTGTTGTTGCGTATTTATATAGAAGAAACCCTCAAAAAAATACATTCAGCACCAAAAAAACATATTAGAAAACATGGAAATATATTTAAACAAATCAAAAAATAATATCATAAACATACAGATTAACAATCAGTCAGACGCCATATTCTCCTCCCTACAACACGTTCCAAGCATATAAATACGCAACAACAAAATACAACATACAAAAGCCTGAAGATGGCGGAAGGCGAAACAGCTGTCGCGAAAAAAAAAGAAGTAAATTGTAAAGTAAAAATGGAAGAAAACAGATCTCAAAGTTCAACGACGAATTTGGAAAAATCATACACAAAGTATTTAATTAGGTTTTCTTTTTCATGGTGGATTAATATATATAGGTAGATACAAAATAAATTGACGAAAACTAAATGAAATTTTAAATAATACGGTCTGCTTAAAGTACTGGAAACCCCAAATTTAATTGACTAATTTACTTTTCACTTACTTAACAGACAATTACTACAAGATAAAGAAGAAAACGAAAAATTAAACGACACAATTGAAATGTTATTGTCAGAAAAAATAAAACTACAAAGTGAGGTGGAGAAGAACGTTGAAAAATTTAACGAATTCGAGGAAGATAAAGATAAACTCAAAGATCAAATACAAACACTAAAGATGCAGGTAGAAATATTGAAAGTATCTCTTCGTAATGAACGAAACAAGCCATGGTGGATGTCTACGCGAGATATGTTCAGATATCCATATGCATTGTTTAAAACTGCGGCTGTTACAATGCTTCCGGCATTACCGCAATTACCAAACGGTGACACTGAAAAAGGGACCATTTTTCCATTAAGTGAATGGTACTAAAAATGAACTATTAATACTTTTATATGCCCTATTCTCTTTTATAATCCTTATACGTATGTATTTTAATAAGTCTAAGTTACTTAAAAAAAGTTTGTAGAAAGTGATATTATAGTACGAATTATTCCAAAACGGCATTTAAACAAATCTGTAGGTTAATTAGATAATAGAATAAGCCAATAAGGCCAAACTAGATCCGCGAGTTTTTATTATTTTTTAAATAGTTTTTAGTTAACTTGTGATAACTTAATAAATTATCCTTTAAATGGCCTTTCCGAAAGACAAAATTTGCTCCAGCCTTATCTTTTTGTAATAATAATAATAATTTTACAAAAAATAGTATTAAAACAAAAACAAAAAGTTTTTTTAGTAATCCAGATATTTTTTCCTAATACTATTAAGAGGTGTATAATTTCGTTTTCCTTTTAAGATTAAGCACCCTTTGAATGTTAGGTTATAACATGGTTATGGTTAGTTTAGATTCTCTGATGTATAATTAAATCCAAAAAGAGTTTTGCATTTCGATAAGGCAAATTAAAAACTATTAAGAAAAAAAATTGATGATTACGTTTTCCTTGTTTTAACGCCATCTTTAACAAAATGTTTAAACAATTAATAACCCGATAGGTCGAAACCGGTCGTGGGATATGGCTTTCTGTTCGCTGTGCCTACTTGGTAGGACGCGTTACAAATGGAGATCTTTGATCTCAATATTTAGACGACTAAGGATTTTAATTCCTTCTTTTTTGAATATGTTATATCTTCGTCTAAGAATACATCGGAATCAACAGTGTAATTCAATGCCAGTAGGAGTATTAGCCCTCGGAGTAGTTGTTTCTGTTGATTCCATATTTATATTTACTGATTTTTTGCTAAAAGATTCAACTGAGGCAATTTTATATTAGGAAAGGTTAATTTATTATGTTGACACGCATTAACTAAAAAGTCGATTAAAAAAAAAACAATAATTTCGCGGAGCTGGCTTGGCTTTAGTTGGTATTGGATGTGCTATAGAGTGATACCACAAAATATGAGACATTGTTCTAAATATTGGAAATTGGGAATAGTAAGCTTACAGAAAATAAGGTATGTATGTGAACTTATGTACTCGCCTTTATACTTCAATTTACTTTTTACTTTAGTCGGTATACGTATTAATTATATATACCAATGTGGTATTAATTCTTGATTTAATTTATACCTACTACAGATTACCTCAAATTAATGCGAAATATTATTACTGCTGTCAGGTTTAGCTGTAGGAGCACTGGCGCGTAAAGCCAGAGACCCCGGGTTCGATTCTCAACGAGGGCGTGACACTAGTAACAATTTTTTCCTAATTAGTTTGAGGCAACCTGTGGTAGGTACAAATTAATTCATGAATTAATATCACTTTGATGTATTTCCAAAAATATTTCATTAATATAATTATATATTAAATGCATCATCCCAATTACGTTACACCCGCTTCAATTGTTAGCGAAACACGTGTCTGCTGTGAATGTTAGTGGTAATTGGGGTAAAACTCCTTTTAGTTTATTTATTACTTTACTGCTTTCTATTTTTATTAAAATAATATTTTCAATTAGATACATAAGGCATATAAAAAAAAATAGGAGTCATGAAACACACAGCAAATATGAAACATCGAAATTGATTTGAAACGATGCTATCTCGGTTTACGATGAGCGTGTTTTGCCAATCTTGATTCGCTTTTACCCCCTCTAAAGGTATTTCACGTCAAAAAATAACTACAAATATTTAAAATACTTTCAAAATTTTGTTTTATAATTTTTTGCACTAATGAAATGTTTACGACACAATCATCAGTAAAATTAAATAATTTAAACGTTTTCGATTTTTTCTGACAGCTTGTGCTAGGTGCCGTTGACAGTTGCGATAAGATTTTACTCTCAACGCCCCAAAAGAAGTACAACATCAAAAAATCGTGTTGTTCAATCTAAATATTTTTATTTTTCGATATTGTTGATTGAATGGATTCTAAACTGATGGTTTTATTTACAAAGTTTACAAAACAGTTGAATACATAGTGGTTCTATTTTAACATTTTTTTAAATTGAAACGTCAAATAAATTAAGCATGTATGTAAAGCATTAAATAAATATGGCACATAAAAGAAAATACAATCATTAACATTATTATTATAATTCGCCCTTGTTAGGTAATAATAATAATAACAACGTTGTTATGGAATTTCAACATTTACAAAGAAATTGTTTAGGAAAATAGCTTTTTTATTTTAGATATAAAAGGGCTAGAACAACATTAATATAAACATTTTTATAATAATTTTTACTACATCGATAAAAATACTGGTAAATAATTTTATCGATAGTAGGTGTTGTTTAGTTACTTTGTAACCCATTTTTTGCATAATTTTAAGTAATGAAAATAAGTTATGTACAATTTCAAAGTTAAAATGAAAAAGTTTTTCAACATTTTAATATATTCTAAAGCAGGTACTGCTATATTTTGGTACTAACGATAAGATTCTATAACTGTTTAATTTGTATAGAAAAATTCACAGATCTAACTACCCAACCGTAAGCAACATTGAAAATGAATATCAAAACCACAATATATTCTTTTTTTATTATTTAGAAGGTAATCTAATTAATTATAATAAATAATTTAAACTACGTTAATGCTGTACTTATTCGAACGAAGTAATGAAAATATGTTAACGTATTTAAATTTTAAAACATCATTTTAAATGTTTGTATTTTATGTCAAACAAGAAAATAAATACTAAATTATAACTTTTCGAAACGATTTGGAATTTTAATTTCACACGCCCTCAATACCTTCAAAAGTTAAAATAACACTTTCCTATTGTTAAACTTGTACTAATTCACAAATTCCATGAGAGTACCCATTTGATTTAAAAGAAAATGTACCCCTTTTTATTCCTATTACCCTCCGGCCCCAAATTGTAGATGATACTTTTAAACACACCACTAAATTGATGCTAACAATCAATTTCCGGCCCAAGCGATTGTTTTTTTAGGAAATCTATAAAATTTTCAGTTTTCTGCCTTCAACCCAAGGAAACTACCCCAAGTAACAATATTTGAGAGACGTGTCATTAATTTGAAATAGGCACTATTTAGCTACGTTTTGACACGTTAAGCATCGAAACTAAGAAAGTTATTAACCTATAACACAATGATTCATAAAATTTTATGCAATGAAATTAAGAAAAACATGGACATTTAGCAACGTCAAAATTGCAGTACCTAGTTTATAATAAAACAAAATATAATTTATACCTAATGAGCTTGTACTAAATATGTTATGATACATTTCTTGTTTTCTACCCTACAAATTATAATGTATCTTATTCTACATCTATAAAACTAAAACGTACTTCAGTCGATTATAAGGCAGCTATGCATGAAATTCATTAAACACGTTTTCTCTATTACTTCATCTAATAGTAACTATCTACAAGGAATCACTTGTGGATTTGTTAATCGTTATTATTCAATTAATTTAAGTATCCAGTGCATTAACATATTCTATCGGACAAAAGTAAAACAATTATTAAAAAAAAAAATGACCCTGTAGGTTTCTCCGTTGTTCTTTTAAATATTCAACCAAATGTAGTTTTCCCTAGTTTTATAAAAAGAATATTTGACTTAACAACAGAAAAAATAATATGATTGTAATTATTTAAATAACAATGTTATACAACTATTAACTGTAACTATAGTTCAGGTGACGCAGTTAATTTTATTAGATTATTTGCTTCGAAATCTTGTGGTTCGAATCTGACGTTCAACCTGTTGTCACGGATTCTTGATAGCGTTGAGGTCCGGCGATTGTGCTGACCGGGAGTTTGTTTTCGTGAAAACACTTCTGAATAAGGCGAGATATATTTCGGACTATTGTCCTGATGGAAAACAAATTGCAAAGGCATGTCCTACTTAGTGTAGGGTAACATGTTTTGGAGTATGTTCCTGTTATGCCAATAAATCTGAAGTCCTGTCTGTAAAGTGTAATAGACCTACTCCACTGCACGAAAAACAACCACATAAAAATGTACTACCGTGTCTAGGCTTTATTGTTGGTGTAACATACTTTAGGTGAAATTCCGTATTAACTGGAACCCTTACACAGCTTATCTCGTCAGAATTCAAAAATTTGTAACGGATTTCACCGCTAAATATTTCTTTTTCAGTTTTGAACAATGCAATTCGAACGTCTTTATGCAAAGTCAAGCAAGGTAGAATTATTTCTTTCAGAAACCAAAGGTTTCTTGGTTGGACGTTCGCTGTAGAGTTTTACTTCAAATATTTTTAATTGAACAGTCTTAGGACTAACTTCTAATTCAGGAATTTCAACAATTATTCTCTCTCTGAGAAATTGTTGTGATTCCCCTATTCGCCCAGAAAGTAATTTTCCTAGGCCGTACTGATTTTGGACACACTGTATTTAGGTAAGATAAACTGTCTGGAAATGGTAGTCACACTATTTCCTTCTATAAAGACGTTCACTAATATTTATTTTAGCTCTATATAAATTGGTTTATCTTTTGGCATAATTATTTCTGTAAAAAAACAGCTAATAAACTTAATTGATCCATTAATATATATTTTTAAATTTACCTTAATCATACACCCTTTCTTTTTGCACAAAATCAAAAAGTTGCTTTATTATTGTATCCCCTGGTCTAGTTTTAGTAACGTTTGAAAAAAAAATATTTTCGCCTGAAATGACGACCTGCCACGACCCTTTAAATTGAAGGGTTTTTAATTTCCATACTAACCGTTTAGATTTTAGATTGTTAAAATGTTTGAATTTACAATATGAGTTGCTTTACTTTTGTCCAATAGTGTACATAACGAAAAGGTGTAAAATTTATCTATTCCATAATAAAAAGCACTCATTATAACAATTATTGTACTATCCTAATACTTATTATTTATACATACGTAGATAGGTACATACATATAATAATACGTATATAAGCCACTGTATTATTGCATATTGAATAAATTTAATGTATAGCAGCCGCAGTAGTAAACCACTCTGCAGCTTAAATGTATTAATCAATGTGACCAAAGGTTTAGTTTCAAACCATTCCGAATCCTTCTGTTCCCTCGCTGATTGCTAATAAAAGTGCTTTTTCAAATTGTTCGTAGCTTTCGTAATCAGGTAGACACAACTGATTAAAGCTGTAAAAAAAGAAACCATTTATTAATTGTGGAAGAAAATTGCAAAAAATAAATTACCATGTATGCGCGGTTGGTAAATTGCCAAAAGTTGGTGCTGCAGTTATTTGAAATTTTGGACTAAGTTCCTTGAAACCACCCGGAGGTAGTTGAGAACATCCTGTTGTAAACTGAAGCAGTCGAGCCATTTCTTCTTGCGTAAAATTACTTACGGCTGCCCAAAACCATCCAACAATACGCCGAAACTCTAAAGAATTTCCATTAACCACATGATGACATTTAAAATCTGATATTGAATATTGACCGGTACCACATAAGAGCAACTGAAACCAAAAATAATGGCAACTAGAACCTTTGGTTAACATAATGATTTAAAATTTATAAAAATAGCAAAAAACTAATAAAAATAATAAAATCTACAGATTGCACGAACTGTTTAAATTTACTAGAGAAATTCATGGAGGAATACTTATATTTTGAGTGTAACAAAAATGCATTGCCTTGCTTCCTTTATTTACTTTTGGGCGGCAATAAAGCAAGAACCGAAGTAGGAGTGACAGAGTTATTTTTCTAAGAATTAAATATTACAATAAATTGTGAGTAAACATTTGCGGAACACCCGCTTCATTTCATAACGAGCCGCTACTTCTTCAGACAAGATCAGACGTATTCCTTTCTAACTAAATTATTTCCATCCGCTTGAGCTTCTGATTCTACCGAATATGCGAATATGATTAGTTACTTTCTTATTTCAAATTCAACACCCATTTTGAATTTTAGAATAAATGTTAATAGGTAGTTGTAGTTATAAACATTTCCTGGTGTAACATTTAATAGTTTCTACGATATTTCGAATTTATGAAAATATTTGATGAAACTATATACTTACTCAAATATTATCCTTTCCTTTAATAATCAGTTTTAAAGTTTTAAGATTTGCAATCATAAAAAGTGGAAGTATGTCTGTTGTTAGTTACGAAATTGTTTTTGAAAGCTAATAAGGGGCAGGGTCACCGCAAAGACAAATGAAACAAATGTTTAGGATCCGGTCAAACATTATCTTGAAAACATTTGTAAATAGGATCGTTTACTTTTCCGTTGGACAACTGTGTATAATAAACAAAAAACAATATGTTGCTTATTACGTTAATGTTGGAATATTAATTTTTTCCTACTACAGATAACCTCAAATTAATAAGGAAAAAATTATTACTGTTATCTTGCCCTCGCCGGGAATCGAACCTGGAACCCTTACGCATTAATGTTCTGGTCACTAAGCCACGAGAGGTGACAAAAAATTAACCTCTGCTAAAAAATTCTCCAAACTGTTTTGTTATTAATATATTGCTTTTTATATAGTTATTGTGAATTATAAAATCTAAAGAAAATGTGTTCTTATTGGTTTTTCTTATATCGACAATTTAGATTTTTTTATAGCGATAAGAATAAATATATTAACTATATGTATTCTTAACATCCTTTGAAATATTGCTAATAGTTTTTGTGGGAGAGGAACGGCGACCGTTAAGATGAAAATGTCTAGGACCCTAATGTGTGTTAATTCAACTTTGATGTAAAAAACCATCACAATTGGTTAATTTTAAATGGGACCGCCTGTATTTTATAGAAAAGATCTTTGATTTTTGGTGTAAAGTTTAATTTTGCATCTGACGATCCAATGAAACGGTATTCCAGTTAAAGTTAACAAGCTATGATGGTTTCAAAATTTTAAGATTTAACACTTAACTTTAAACACCCTGTATAAGTTTAAAAAACAACCGACATATTTCCATTATTTACTTAGGAACCAATAAGGCTTGGACTAGGAAATAATAAAATTGAGCTTAAGATGCTATTTAGAATTAAAAAAATGTAAAAATGTTCTACTTGAAATAAGGATGTTGATAGTCATATTCTGTAGAACCGGAAGTACTAGGGTATGAAAATACGTATTTCAGTTAGAAAACGTACGTTTAATTATGTCGGAACCCAAATTATTATTATTTAATTAAGGACATATTTTGAGATACGTCTAACAAGTCCTTTAAAAGAATCACCTTATATAATTCTATCAAAGTAAATAATAATCTGCTAAACCACCTAAAAACATTTACCAGTAGTAAATATTTAGAAAACAATAAATTTAGAAAATATATTTTTCATACATGACAACTGCCCCATTGTGACTTGATCTTTTAGTTTGTATGTTTTTATTAACTTTTTGTATATTTTATATAGTATTTGTGTTTTCTTTTATTTACAACCTGACCCATCCGGGGATGTTTTTTACCTTGATATGCACACATACATTTATTATTATTTAAACTTTTTAATATTTTGTGTTATAAGGACCAATGTAATAGTTTCCTTCTTTCTATTTATGTATTGTTTCATTCTATGGATCCTAGAGTTTTCACTTTCATGTTTGGAGTTAGTCTTAGAATGCTGTGAATGAATCTGGTCAGTTAATATTGGCAGCGAAAACAGAACCAAATCGAAGTCTATTTGGAATACCGCGGACGTCTTACGATCACAAATATCACAGTGTGTTACGCAGTTGTCGGTGTAAAAACAGTCAACACTGCCGTATTTTAAATATAAATTTCAATTATACACAAGAATCTAGTCGTCACACCCGAAGGAACCACGAATATAACCGAATGAAGTTAAAACAGGATATATTCATAATCTTGTTTGAAGAATCAAGTCAACTTATGGTTGCTGTAGGCTTTTATTTGTTTTTTTTACCTACAGTGGTAAAGCACTGGCTTATGGATTTCACTGTATCGGGTTCGAATCCATCTGACTATATTTTTCCTTCTTTTTCTCTAAGTGTAATTACTTTTGATATTAAAGTTAATTTTACAATTTCTACTGAATATATCTATCTGAGTAATTTTTTGGCATATAATTAATTTTGAATAAGTAATTGGATATAAGTCATTAATAACATTAAAAATTGTCTTTATAAGGTAGCGCCTCACTGCTGAGCTACAAAACCACTAAAGATAGTATAATACAATTTAAACTATGGTACACTCGGGATACGTCGAAATGGGCTTCTATATGATTCTGTGTTCTCCGATATTAACATAGAAATTAAGAAAGAAATAAAGAAATTGTTAATAGGTACCTCTAATTCATTTTCATCGAATATACTGAGAAGATTATCGGGAATGAGTTCATTGAGTCCTTTTAAAAATGCATCGACCTCGTCTTTGACATTCGTTGCTAATCGAAATTGAGCGAGGGTGTCTAAATATTGATGTTTCGACGAGTCGTACACTCTTAGTTTACTGCCGTTGGGAATAAGTTCGACGGTTCGCGACAATTGTCCAGACGAGTCGTATATCTCTTCGACAAAATACAGTTCCATGTCCATATCATCAATGTTGTTTTCCAAAAGAAATTTTATCTTTGTCAGGTACAGATCGGGATCGTCTTGTTCGAAATACTATAATAATTGTAGATTAAATAACTTTTACTTAAGAAAATATAAACTGCTTGTTATATATCAATATTATACAACAAAAAATATTACAAATGCTTACCTTGTAATGAACTCTTAATCCAATAACTTGAGCTAAGAAAGACCTTGTAAATTTTGCGCGAACTAGTTGTCTGTAGGAGCCTCCGAGAGCGCTTTCATATAGACATTTTCCTGCAATCTTTCCCGCAAATTCGTAGTGTCGCAGTTTAAGATGAGAAGGTCTGTTTGGATTTGGATGTACTAAAGACTGTTGACCTTCGTGAAAACTCTTGAAAAGGCCATTTTTTGAATCGAAAAGTTGAGCGCAAACTAATTCGAACCATTCTCTTCGAATTCCGCCCCAATCAATTCCTGCAGCACAAAGCATAAAAATAAAAATGATTTAATAAAATACAAGTAGCTGTTGTAATTAACACGTTTATATATATATATATATATATATATATATATATATATATATATTATATATATATATATATAATAACAGTATTGCAGTATTACCTTGTTCTCCTTGGAATATAATTTCAAAATTTTTGCACCAGTCATTAACAGAAAAGTTTTTTGTCGCTTTCATACTCGTTTCAATCAGTTTTTCTCGGTTTACTTTGATAGTTAGTTTTTCGTGATAATGTTTCTGGTGGAACTTTCTAACCTCGTGGTAAAAGAAATCCTGTTTGTCTTTGAATGATTCAGATCCTCCCATATTTTTTAAAAGGAATTGCATAAATGTTGCTGCTATCACATTTTTTTCTTTTGATACAAGTTCGATTTTAGGCTGGCAACCATCATCTATGTAAAAAAAGCCACCTAAATGTTCCGTAGTTTTTTCTGTCATTGCTGTTGCGTTCATTCTAAAACTAAACTGAAAAAGTTCTTTTCAATTGCCTCTGCAAAGGTACCTTACAGTAAAATATACAGGGTCATTCAAACTGAGTGATACATTAGACGTTTTAGGGAAACTAAGCATGCTACAGATTTGAAAATCTGGGAGTATTGGTTATCAAGGATGATCTATTTAACTAAAATAATTTCAACTGTCGTGCACTTCCGGTTATACTGGAAGTTGATGTCAACGTTCTTATTTTAAATGGAATAGTATATATTTTACGATGGATTCGTATGAAAAATAAACTTTTAAAGTGATTTTGATAACCAACTTGTATGCCTATGATGAATAGTTTTTGAAATAATTTAATTTGTTGGAAAAAAGATTGCACCGCAACCCAAACTATAAAAAATCATAACTTTCATAAAAAATGACTTAGAATGTTGAAATTTTGGCTAGCCAAGTCATAAGGATAACGTCATGCCAAAACTAAGCTTTATAATTTGTACAGGAAGTTCAGAAAAAAAAAACAAAGTTTAAAAACTTCAAACACGAATAACTTCATGTTTTTAAATGTCACCTAGCATATTTTATTTTGTCTTTCTATTCCTGTTTTTATCCTCATATACTACTCAGTTTGAATGATCGTGTATGATAACATGGCTACAATATACTACAATAGTTTATAATAATCAATAACAGGAGGTTTAATTAAGAATGGGGAATGAATTAAAAATATACTAGAATAAAAGGTTTGTGTACTAATTTCTATTGTCTTCCTGATCAATTTTGTAGATGTAAAAAGCTCTGAACTGTTCAGGTGAATATTTGTTGATTTATTTAACAATATCTCAACGTTTCGCTAAATTTTTATGAGATTTATTATTTTATTTAACATATTTAACTTCAATCAATAAATTTCCGCATATTCTTGATAAAACTGATAAATATTGAGCGAGACGTTGGGATATTGTTAAAGAAAAAAAACTAATATTCACTTGAACAGTTCAGAGCTTTTAGCTTTTTTACATCTAAAAGGTCTGTGTTTCTAGTTATATTTATATAGGATTATTATATGTTTACTAACCTTTGTCGAAGGACACAATCGGAATGTGAAGAGTCGTTTTGGAATAAATTTTAAAAACATCTCTTTTACAATAAACTGTTTGGGTGATATGTAACATAATACTCTCTTTGGCTTACTATATTTTTCACCATTGCTGGCAATTAATTTCGCCTCGTAGTAGATATTGTGGCTTTTTGATACGACATTTTTATGAACCAAGGCTGAATCGATACCTGTGAAATTAATATTTAGTATACAAGAGATATTTGATTTATTTATTCTGTTTAAGAAAATCATTCTTACTGTTGAGAACGATTACGTCGAAATCGCCGTTTTGTATTTCTGTGTCGTTGTATCTAATAGTTGCATGGTATATTCCTTCGTAGAAGAACTTAATTTGAATCGTTAGTCTTTTGCTGTGCCAATCGTAATCCAAATTTATTTTATTTTGTTCATCGGCTTTGTCTAAATCGGCGTCACGAGATTGACTTCCCATTTGTTCTAGAGACACAGTAAATCCCTAAAAAAGGACATTAATTGTAAGTTTCTGACTTCACATTGAACAAAGATATTCATACTTAATTTTAAATAAACTATTAAAACAGGTTTATTAAAAAAAAAACAATTTCAGACCTTTCCACCAGACGTCAAGTAAATTAATATTCTCCGGTTATAGTTTTTTAAACTTTTATTTTTATAATTTAATTTAATGGTTTTATCAAATTTAATTGGCTTTTTGGTACCGCTTTTAACAGATTATTCATTTATTTGACAATGCGAAAGTACTAGAAGACTAAAGCTGCGTCCGATGGATTAAATATTGGCAGTAGCCAGTCTGCTGAAAAGTTTTAAAATAAAAAATAGTTAATTTTACCTCTGTGGGGTCTTGTCCGGGTTTAAAGGTGCACACATTACTATATTCATCTCTAGGTTCGACATAGAGCAAATGACCTACATTAGCAGTACATACAACTGTACTACAGTATCTAAACATAACAGTGTGATGAGCATCAATTGCTCCTGGAATGAAAGTACGAGAAAATGGACTACCAGCTACATGTTGAGATCCTACCATCACAGAAATAATATATTGACTAGCGTGGCGAACAGTAAACTTTATTCTTGCTACATTGGCACAAAGTGGGTCCGTGGGTGAACCCAATTCTGTTATTATTGCCATCTGCAATGTAAAATACAGGAACAATTTTAAGTTTGAACATTTTACCTTTTAATAAAGTAAATAGTAGAATGATGGTTCGGGCTTGTAGGCTGCAGTTGCTGACGAAACGTCTGGACGACGGCCTACAAGCCCGAACCATCATTCTACTATGAATTCCGGCCGTGAAAGCTTATGTTCTTAATAAAGTAAATGTTTAAGAATCGATAAATTCGACCACCTTATATTTTCTGATCAATTAGTTTTTATTTATTTAGTTAGAAGTACCTTTCTGTTTCCGTCGGAGACTTCAACGATTAATTGATCGGTATCACAAATCGGATAGGCTTGACCATTACGTTGATAGAAATGTACAGTAAAACAGACGGTATGACCAACTGGGTGCATATCGTTCCAATGAAATGTAACCTGTTGAGAGGCCTATTGTAGATTAATATCGCGAAACAAACTAATTATATTAATGAACAACATTATTGACACAATTCATTAATGAAGAAAAATAGTACATATTATTAATTGGTAGTTATGATAAAATGTAAATCGAAAAAAATATTGAGAATATGTTCAAACGTATCTGTATGGGATGTAGGAAGTAAATAAGTTGATTCCTACCTTGCAGTTTGATGGCATCAAATATTTTCCGGTAACATACTGTAGAAGAGTATGTTTTGCTTCTGGTGCTAGAGATGGTTGGGTCATAGCAGCCAAAGTGACCAGTCCAGCGACTGATACAGAAACTATTAACATTCCACCTGTAAAAGAACTAATGGTATATGTTATGTAAATTATAGCACATACAAATCAGTAACACTTTCGTTACTTCTAAATAGATAATATACTACCAAATAAGTATAATCCTACCCCATGTCCACGCGTCCTGATGATTACTACTTTTAACAACTTCTGACCAAAGGTCAGCTTTCAGGGATTCTAACTCTTGTTTAGTTGTAGGCAATGATTGTCGAGCATTAGACCATAGTACGGAATCTTTATTGAAAACTTGACTTGCTTTACTTCCTTCAAACCAATAAGCATCATCTAATCTGTTAACATTAAGTGCTAATAATCTGTAATGTAAATTAAATTATACTGGTGAGTTAAATACGCTATCATATGGGAATACACTCTTACCGTGGGTAATAATTGAGTAAACTTAATTTGCTCATCCACTGACGCAGAATTAGCTTTTGTTGAAGAGATAAAGCTGCTTGCTGGAGACGCTCTTCATCAGCAGCGGGCAATTCTGGTAGATTGGCAACTTGACTACACTGTGTTAATTGTGAAATTCCTATATAACGTAAAAATAATTAGATAATAATATATTAAAGGAAACACTTGTTAAAGTTCACAATATTTATTAGAAAACTCTAACACATGCGTTTCGACCTTTCGGTCATTATCAAAGAGACAATCAGAGTGTACTAAAATTAAAGAAGGCTGCGAAAGTATTTATTTGCAGGTATTAATGGCTGGAAATTCCGATATTACCTGCAATCGCACGGAATATAGGGCTATTGTACCCTTCAATTTGGTCGTTTAATGCTGTTTGGACTGGCGAAAGCAAAGACTTCTGAATTTCTAATTTTTCCAAGAAATTTAACTTTTTACTATTGTTAAATAATTAGATATTTCGTATCTAAATTAAATGGTCAATATTTAAGTCCATTTTCGGTCAGTTTTTTATTACCGAAATGGTATAAACATACTAAACGATTAGTACCTAAACAGCAAATTGCAGATAGAATACCTTTTTTCTTTTCTTCTTAATTTATGTTTATAAACTTCCCAGTCATATGGAACTTATTGTAATGGTTCCGAAAATCAAAATCGTACTTTTCAACATATTGCAACGGATTAAGAAACATGTAAAATCTGTCTTTCCTTTGAGTTAAATTTGTACTCAAAAACTTAACTTTAAGAATTTTATATTTTCTCGAGAAAGCCCCATTTTCCGGGAGTTTTAAATTTTTTGAAAATTGCACCTTTGTTTCTAAAGTCAGATGTAACCAAATTATAGAGAAACATATAAAATATTCAACCTTTATTTGTTTGTAAATAATTTTACCCAACTTTTTGAAACTGTGCACATGGATATTCTTATTATGAATATTGTCTAGAACCCATTTCTGCAAAAAATGGTATAGTCCACACTTTTTACAAAAAAATTCTAATTCGATTGGTGGCAGTGATGATAAAGGTATTATGTTTTTATAAAAAAGAATATTTGTATTTTTGTCAAGGCTTTACAGTAAGAGTGCTAAAATAACAAAATTATTAATTATTTCCAGTCTGAGAAAATGCTAAGGAGTCGCGAAGCTTTAACGTCGTCTCATGATACCAACCAAAAGTGTAATACTGTACTATATGGATTTAAATACCGACCAAAAGGAATTAAAATAATAAATAACGAGTCGTCACACCCGGAAGAACTATGAAAACAACCGAATGTCAAATTTAGTCAAAAAAGAAGTCGAATAAAGTTAAAAAGGGAGGTTATATCTATAATCTTGTTTAGTGGGTTATGTCTCAGGTTTATTTTTTAGTTTAACTGTTTTTGTTAAATAATGTCGTTTTTACATTAAATTTCGCATTATGCTAAATTCGTGGTTTCTTCAGATGTGGCAACATATTATATTATATATTAAAGTACTGTCTAATAAAATCACGCATGGATACAGAGGGAGGGGGGCAATGAGTGCATGACATTCGACCGTGCACTTTATTTTGACTAATTTCAAAATTTTAAATCGTCATAAGGACATCACTAGTTTAATGCTATGTACACAGGTTTTTTCAAGTAGATGGGCTATTAGTATATGAATTAGTAGAATGAATTCAATTCTGAAACTTGGGCTCATTTGGTTATTGTTTATGCTGCTTCTTTTAAAAATATTTTCAAGTTCGATTTACATCAAAATTGTTGACATTTGCACGTTAACATTTAAAAAACCGTAATTCAATTAATTTTTGAGAATTATTTATAACTATTCACATTATCGAAAATTAACTAAAATGTACAGGGTGTTCAAATATTGTGGTCAAACTTGGTCAACTTCAAAGGGGCATAAGTCTATTTTTTTTAAATAGAATGACCCATTTTTGACTGCATATTCGAATTCCTCATTGAATTTCGCGTCTATTGATATGGGACTATCGTATACCTTTGTTTATACTTTTTGAGAAAATTTACAATTTGCGAAGATGTTGCTTTTTTGCACTGCATAGGTATAATGTTAATGAAAGCAGTGTGCTGTGATTTCGAAACAATTGAACAGTGTCGAATTTTATCGAAGAGCTTCCTATCCGAACTCGACAAAACTGCTGGTACCAGTTAGATGGAGCAGGTGCTCACATATCACGAGAGGTCTGCCAAGAACTAAAAAATGGACCGTGGAAGTGGCCTCTACGTTCACCAGATTTAACCCCTTGATACTTTTATTTGCCGGGTTATGTAAAATTATAAAGCAAAATCTTAAAGATTAATTGAATTACGGTTTTTTAAATGTTAACATGCAAATGTCAACAATTTAAAAAAAAATTAAATAACTCAAAATCCATCAATATTTTCGGGGTAGTGCCTCCTATAAAATATGCATGAATTCAGATTTTCTATCGGAAAATGTAAAAAAAAGTATGTCATTCCATTTAAAATAAGAAAGTTAACATCAACTTACGGTATAACTGGATGTAAATCGAACTTGAAAATATTTTTAAAAGAAGCAGCATAAACAATAACCAAATGAGCCCAAGTTTTATAATTGGATTCATGCTACTAATTCATATACTTCTAATAGGCCATCAACTTGAAAACCCCTGTATACTTTCTTCAAATTAAATTTGTTTTTCGTTCTCTATAAACCTATGTCTTATTTTCATATTTTTTAGGACAGACAAACAATGTATTATTTAAATGCAAGTATTACATGGACAATAAACTAAAATTTTATCAAATTTTTTGTTCAGAGCGAAGATAGGTAAAATCAAACAACCACCCCCCCCCCCTAACCCTAAACGAAATCCTAAAACACAAGCCAATAGTAAGTAGGGTTGCTTCTTTTCGAATTTATCAACAGTTCGTTCTTTCCTGGAATTTGATTACTCTACTTAATAGTTCTTAATTAAAGCGACATTGTAAAACAGTTTACTGAGAAAATCTATGAATTGTTTGTCTAGAAAATATCAGCCGTCATCGTCAGGAAAACGAGCATTTATCATGACTACAATAAGCCGTTAGGATAAAGCAACTGCATTGCGCTTTTCACGACTATGACATGCAATATTTTCCTCAAATTTTGGGCATATGTATGTGGCATTCTTCAAGTTCATCGGGATAAAATTGAAATACAGATAACATCAACTTGGTCCTTGGCCAACTGGGTCAACCTATGATTGCGAAAAAGCTTCTGATTAAATGTTTCCCTGCATAAACGTACTATCTGCGTGTTTCTTTGTATAATTACATGGTAATAGATAAAATACAAGAAATTTGTTTGCTAATATAGATAAACAATCAAAGCTATAACAACTCGACTAAATGTACAATACATTTATATACATTATTATTAAAATCGACAAGAAATTATTATAATTTTATTTTATTTATCAGTCTACGTTTTGTAATTCCTTCTTTTCTTTGTATAAAAGAGAAATAAAATTGAAGAGGAGTATTTTAGACAAAATTTGAACTTTCAACAATTGTTTAATTATCTATCAGAAATACATTTTACATACGTAGTTTGTTCCCCATATATCATTTTATACTATGAGTGAATCGATAATAAAAGCAGTTCTAAATGGAACACGAAAACCCAAAATTCGATATAAAAAAAAAAACTTAAAACGCATTTCGACAACCGAAATTTCATCCTCAATTAGTGTCTAACAACTAAGTTCTATTATAACTACCTTGCGTGTTGAAACGAGTTTTAGGGTTTTTAAACGTTTTTATGTGTAATTATGGGTTTTAATGTTTAATTTAGTTTAGAACCACTTAACTTTATTAATACTGATTGAACACTGAATAAAAATTTATAATTCAAATTGTTAAGATTTAAATGTGACTGTTTTTAATATCAAAATATTTGACATTACAATTAATCTAATAAACGTGTTTTTGCGAAAAAAAATCCGAAACTGCGCTATGAGACAGTTCTGAAATTTGATCGCATCTCTTTTGCATATTAATAAGGAGGTGCGCTACCATGTCGCAGTATGTAAGTACATATGTATATATATATATATATGTGTGTATCGCACTTCGAATAAGCTTCTTCGTATAATGTAATTTAAAAGTCATAATCTACGAATAATATTTTAATGACTTTATTCATATATAAATTTAAAATGGCGATTCCATAGTTACCGCCTGTCTTCTTCAGAATTAAATTGCGTTTAGAGAAAAGTATTTTTATACTCGTACGTAATATGGATTTAATTATATGACAATTATAAAAGAAAGCAGCTGAATTTATTCCAACATAGTCACATTTTTCATGATACAACGTTTAAATGTATGTTACTATCCACAACTCTCTTAAGATTTGTTTGTTGCATAATTTAAAGAACGCCCAGAGTCGCTACTTGAGAGGGCTTTCATGGGTGAAAGTAAGAGTTATGTAGATGATAAAATTTCAACAGTGTACGCGCTGCTTATAAAAATGGACATTGTAATTCTCATGTAAGCATTTATTTACATGAATAAATGCTTTACTGTTAATAGAAAAGCCGTGAAAATTAATGAAAATAATTATTATCGAAAGGGTTACTATAGCAACTAACGTTTGTAACAATGAAAGTATATGGCATCATACCTTCAACGAAACAATAGACGATATTTTAATTAAAAGCTTTATAATCGTTTTTTCTATTTGAATCAATTAACTTATATGCCGCAAAACCCACATTAAAAAAGAAAACAACATAATACCGTAGTAGTTCTTTTATTTTCTTTCCAGCTTGCTAAAATTTACCGATATTTGAAGCAGAACAATAATTTCGTAATACCTACGTAAAAATAAAAAAATAGTTTTTCTTTTGAGTTGCATTGCAATAACGTTCGAACCAGTACGGTTAATTGCGAGTTTTCTAAAATTTTACCTGATGAGGCACTTGAAGAAGGCGTTATAGTCATGCCAATCGAGTAGATTTCAATATCGTCATACCACATTTTGCTATATTGTAGAAGACACTTGAGCGCAAAATACAAAAAATGACACTTTTTTTGTTGATTGGTGGTTTGTTTTAAAAATAAAATTAAGCAATAAAATTGGAAGAAAACTAAATATTTATTTAAAGAGAGAAATTTGTTAATTTCCACTATGTGAGACGTTTAACAAACAGGAAAAAGGGATGAAAGAGGAAAGAATAGTAGACAACGATATCAAGCATGGTTAGTTAGCGACTGCGGCATCGGTTCAATTCCCAGTGGTGCTAGTGGTTTTAGAACCGCGCAGTTGAAGAAGAGGCTACTAAAGTGGGCAGAACGTGAGATACAAAATGAAAAACAACCACCACTGTTACGCATATTATATTTATATAAAATAAGGCGCAGATTAATTTGTGCAAATTATACTTTAGTATACGAAATTTCAAATACAATCCATGGATTATTAAAGTATGCATGTTTATATTATTTATTTTTGGATTAAGAATAAACTAACCTTTTCTAAAAAAAGAATGTCATTAATGAATGATTAAATTAACTTTAATTGTTTTGTATTTTTGAAAATTACACTTCCTTTTTTAAGCCAAAAATCTTTGTCGAGTACTGTATGGTCTGGTACTTGATTTTAATAATTAGCGTCGAGAGAGGGTTTTTGAGCGGAATTTGGAACTTTAAAAAAAGTAAAAATGAAAATATAAAAAAAAAATCTTTAAAGAAAACAGTACATCTTTTGTATATAACGAATGGAATAATTTCCAAAAGGATTGTAAATATACTATAAAATTGTAATTCTTATCCGAATATTGCCTTAAAAACAGCTTCATCATTCTTTAACTTATATATAATTTTCTCCCTCTTTCCAATAAAAAAAGCCTAGGTACAGGCAAATCATCAAACTTTAAACGTTTAATTTAAATTCACGGGCCCAATTTTTCCCTCGATATCCCTGTTGATATAAAGAATATAATTTCATTATTTTCGTCGGTATTAATTAAAATTTTACAAAAAAAATAATATTCACTATCTTTGCCTCACATCACTCATCAATGTAAAAAAGCCGTTTTCGATTTTTATATCCGAATTAGAATCGTTTTATAAAACAAACTGTTTGTGTATTAACCACTAAATGATTTGTAGAGGTGGATAGTTTTATTGTTTTTAAGACTTATTCATCCGGTTATGCAACCTATTAATCAGCAAATCCAACATAAAAGGTTGCATACGTAATTTTTTTATCAAAGTAATAAATAAATCTTATTCATTAATTACCTATTCCATTGCCATTCCAAACCAAATTACACCCCAAATTTTAATTATTTGTTTTTAATTAATACGATAATGTCGTCCATTTATAAATTTCACATTTTTGGATTTAATAATTTCTTTATTTTAAGTTATGTATTCAGATTCTCCAGAAAACTTATCAACTTACCTTTGTTTCTAAAAAGTTCCTTGTACTCTGAAAATTGATTTTCATCTAACCAAATATCAACGTCTGTAGGATTTTGAAGGTCCACCCATATTAGTCGAGTGTATAGTAAAAACCAGCAAATCGATAAAAAAAAAATAAAGAGTGCAAATAACAACACTTTGGCACCAAAAGACATCACTCTTCTTGATTATCACATTTCCGCAAATTTATTTAAAAACGCTTTTAAAAGCGTTCGCACTTTCTGAGGCATATTTTGGAAATTCATTTTTGTTTTTGTATCTTCACTGCCCTCCAGTAACGTGCTTTCATGGTTAGTACACACCAAAACATTACAGACCCAAATAGAATTCTGTCACACACTCGAGTTATAACGATGCAGTTTGCATAGAAATTTACTTGCAAATAGTTTCCTGTAATAATATAAGCGTTGTCGTTGGATTTCACATACGATTTTAATTTTTGTATTACTAAAAATAGTAGAAATTACGCGGTTATTGATCGCTTGTTACATTTTAACAATAAATATGCATGCTCTGTAAATTTTAAATAGATTTTATAGTACTTGACAATTGTACAAAAGTACATAATGATACTTCAGTACTTAACAGTGGACAAGTAGTATTTTTATCATTAATATGCTCTATATACCTATTAGCCACAATAGACGAAAAACTATAGTCAAACTTAACAAATAAAAATTGTAAAACCCACTGTAACCACCCGTACCCGGCTAAATTGTAAGAAATTACTAATTGCTTATTTACTTTACAGGTCATTTTAAGTTGGTTTTCTTTGAATTAATAGAATTTATCCCACTTTATTTTAGTGAGGTGTTGGGAGAATATTATTTAGTTTTAAATTGATTTTTGTGTACTAATAATTAAGACAAAGACAACAGTTGTCTTAAAATCGTGTATTTTTGCATCAACTTTGGAGTTCGTAGTAACTGTCAGGGGGTATTTTTTTTTATTAGGTTACGAGTGAAAGCGAGTTAGGTTGGATATAGAAAGGGCCCAGAAAATATTCCGCTGTTATAGTAGTTCATAGATATTTTCAGGGTTGTAGTAGACGAAGAAAAGGTTCCCGAACGTGATACCACCCGCGTTAGAAAGACAAGACAGCTTTGTACTACAATGTAGGTCGGAAGGATTGCCCGCCAACCAGTATGAATAACTGGTTGGAATTAAAGACCCAAAAAAAAAAATTTTTCATAGGAAATTAATTTCCAACATTCCAGTCACTCGAGGTTTTTAGCCGTTGCAAGAATGTCGTCAGTCTAATACGAAAAAGGCTTCTACGTTCTAAGGTGTTTCGAGAATGGTCAAATATTGGCTGGCTCTGTTCTGTCTGATACCAAAAAGGCCTCAACGTTCTAAGTTGTTGCGAGAACGGTCAAATAGTTGACTGGATTTGTCCCCAGTGGTAGATTGTTTCTTGGCGTTAAGTTGGAGTGGGATCGGTTAAATATTAGCTGGTTCTGTCTGTCTTAGGAAAAATTATTACATTAAAAATAAACAGAATTGATAGAAGAAAAAATGTTTTGACAAGTTTTTTGGATGTTAATACAATACCTTTTGGGTAATTTGAAAATAATTTTTGATATTTCTTAGAAATGTTTAATTTTTCACAATAAATCAGAAATTAACGAAAATACGTAACAAACAGTACAAAAATTAAGTTTTTTTTTATTGAAAATTTAAGTCAATATTTTTATTTCTCTAAGATAAAAATTGAGATATTGGCGTTGTTTGCTTTTGAGTGCGGGTACCACCTTCTTCAAGTTACATACACGCACATAACATATACATAAACATTATCACTAGAGTTGTTTTCAAGGGTGCGTTAAATTATATTATAAACAATGATGGGATTTTTATTCATTGCAAATGCATCATTAAAACATTTTAAGCCGTTGAAAAATATTTCATTCAAATTTGCCTTCAGGGATGGTTTATAGGAGTTGAAGAATTGTAAATTGTATTCCAGAGCAAGAAAGTTTATCCTTCATATTGAAACATAATTGCAATCTATGGTTTTTATTTTTTTATCAGAAAGTAGCTTGCACCCCAAAGACAAACAGCACATTAAGGATATATAACTTTCGAAGAGAAGGGTAAAATAAACTTAATTACAAATGTTGTCTCAACGAATTTAGAATTTCTAATACCCTATTTTTACCGCTAAAAACTGAACTATACAGGAACACTTATTGGTGTCTGGTTTTTAAACAAAACGAAAGAGTGTTTAAATTTCTATGCAAACATAGAAAAATAAATGTCTATGTATTATAGAACGGTAATTAAAATGCATTTATTTTTCAGTAGTTTAAAAATAAAGTGGAAAAAATATCGTTTAGTTCATAAATTTTATTATACAATATAACTGTAGACAGTAACATACATACATAAATTACCTATATTTAAATACAATTTTTGATCAGTGATTACTCTGCAAGCACCAACTCCGAAAAAAGGCTAATTTTTTATTGGTCAATATTTATAAATTTAGTAATCTCTAAATTAAAACCCTTGCTTTCGAGAAAGGCACTTGAATTTTTCATATAACAAATATTGTTAATTTTTAAATTTCTCACGATTCGCTAATGTTATTAATTAAAATATTATGACTATTATACATATATCAAAACCTCACCACAACAAAAACAATAAATATATAATTTTAAAATTATCAGCATCAAAAATACGATAAAACCACTTCCATCTTTTGCAAAATAATTTTTATAATTTAATAAAAAACAAATGTTCACATGAGAAATTTAAAAACAATCAAAAGTGTAAAATTTTAAATATCTTTACAAAAACTGAAACAGGAAAGATAACTGCTGATTTTTATTATGATACGACATGGATCTTTTTTCACGTTTGTATTTTTTTTTTCGTATTTTATAAAATAACCGTGATACAAAATACATAACATATTTACACATTTTTTATTTCAATATTAGTTCTTATCTTATTATTACATACAAATTATTTTATCTTTTCTAAAAACACATTACATATATCTATAATTTAACAAGGAACTAAAAATATAATAGAACATTCAGTTAAAATAATTAATTGTGAGTTAAATGTTTTCCTGTAACGAATATAATTCTATTAATTTTGTTTTTTTGATGAATCAGTAACAATTCATTCATTTAGAAGAATTTGAAATCACAGCTCGTTTTTTATTATCATTTTCTGAGTTACAAAAAAGTTTCATTAATCAATTAAGTATTTTACGGAGTTTTCTTTTTCAGAGCTTCCTGCGCTCTTTTTTCCCACTCAGCTTTTCGTTGAATGAAATTTTTGGGCAAAGTGGGAAAAGTTTCATTTTCAAAATCGCCCTTAGACGAAATGTCGTGAATAACTTCGCTTTGAACAATCGTTTTAAATACTTCTTCTTTGATATCCTCTTGTTGTTTGCTAATAGTAATCCAACTTTTAATATTAGTGTCGATTTTTTCAGTCTTGGATTTTTCAGCAAATGAACTATGCTTGTGAATTTTATCATGTGAAATAGACTCTTCAACGCGGGGCATATTCAAGCTAGTACTTCTGGGAAAACCGGAAAATTTATTATTAAAAGGTTTTCTGAAAATTACTTCGAACGAGTCATTTTGGAAGAGATCCTTGGTAGCTCTTTCTGTTTCCTTTGTTTTATGAATTTCTTGTTTTACAAGTTTTGATTCAACTAATGATTCCTTTATATTTTCGACTTCTGGAAGTCGGTTGGGGTCTTTGTCCCTTAAAGGAAATTTTCTGCATTCTAAAGGAGAGTCATGCTGATTTTCTTTATCGCTGTCCCGAGATTTAAGTGAATTGGTGTCCACTGCCAGGTCTTCCTTCTTAAATTGTTGCATCACTTCTTGCAATATTTCTTCATCTTCATCCTTAATTTTAAGAGATCTTCTTGCAAATACTTTCATAAGTTCTGGTTCGTCTTCTTTTTTTTGTCTTCCAAATGATTTCCTCCTATAAGTAATGCAGTCGGAAGTTACACTGTTTTGTAAACTGCTTGCGGACGATGTTCTACTACTATTACTAATTTCACTTTTAGTACAATCGAGCTTGTCCAAACTACTTTGTAGTGATTTATTATCCGAATCGTCGGGAGACTTCTTAATACAATCAACAATTTCTAAACTATTTGATTTGTTTTTCAATGATGATTTGCAACTTTTAAATTCTTCATTAGATTTTTTGATGAGTGGAGGGTATTGGAATTGATTGTCTATGTTTTTTTTATAAAAATGATTTGAGGTCGGAGACGAAAGCGAAGAAATGCTGTCTGTGGGAGATTTCTTACTTTCACTTAGACAATTATCTTTTTCAAAAATTTCGATTTCATCTCTGCTAAATCTGCGCCTTCTACCACCATCCAATTTAGGAGAATTGGTTTCAAAACTAAAGGTATTTTTTAATTTATGTTCTACATCTAAATCTATATTTTTAGGAGAATGTAAATTGGCAGTTAGAACTATATTTTTTGTAGGTTTTGGATCAACTTTATTTAGCTGAATATTTAAAAATTCCGGGATGTTTTTTTTGGAATTAGAACTGTTACAAGTTTGTTTGTTAACTTGAATTTTAGTAACGGATATTTGCTGTTCTTTTACACTTGTCTGCCCTTGTGCGTTCTTTTCTTTAACTACAATATCATTAACATTTGTTTGTTCATCGGTTTGTATATGTTTTTCAGTCTTTTTTTCTATTATACTCTCATTGTCGATATTACTAACAAAACAAGTCTGTGCACCCTCGGATATATTACAGATCGATACTACAGCCTTATGACTCGGGTCGCAAACGGTAACGGTGTTATTTGTTGTTAAACTGTCTAAATATTCTGTGGAACTTGTCCTGTTTGAATTAAATGAGTTTATACTTTCATTAGAGTCTGATTTATAAAACATTTGTTTTCCATCATTTACAACTTCCTGAGATGACTCTGTAGTCTCATATTTCGTTTCTATATCTCTAGGAAGACTTTCCATGTTTGAATCTGAAGGCATAAATTGATAAAATAAATTCTGCTTCATATTTTCATTACTTTTACAGTCGTTTATCGTCTTACCACCTTTAAAACTATGTGATTTCGCAACAATTTTATGTTCATTTATAGTTTCGTTACTTGGTAGATTGGTTAACGATTTAAAACCAATTTCATCCGAGTCATAATTAAGGTGCATGGCTCTTTGTTGCAACGAAGAAAGTCCGGTTATTTTGGGTTTGTGTTTATACTCTTCTTTTGTTTCGAAATGTTTCGTTTTGAATTCCTCCCGATGTTCAAAATGTTTAATTTTGGTCTCCTCTTTGGTTTCATATTGTCTTGAACTCACTTGGGAAAGTTTTAATAATTTCGGAGACTGAGGTGATTCAACAGGAGGTCGCGGAGGTTTCGCTTCGTTTACATTTATAGTAAACAGATGGTTTTTAAAGTGATTCTGAAGTTCCTGTTGCAGTGGAGATGTGCCCGTTAATATTTCCGGAGATGCTTTTGGAGCGTCGGTTTGTTCTGTATGGCTACTCTTAAATTCTGGAGATGCCGGAATATCAATGGGTTGAACACGTTGTCGAGCAGCTGGACCAGTTCTTGGCAATGGTGTAGGTTTTACGAGTATGTTTGTTTTAATCGATCGATCGGGCAATAATTCTGTGCTAGAAGATGGAAAGATGGAGACATTTTCTTGTTTACTGATAATCTTCTTTTTTCTGCCGCTTCGCCTGGGAAAAAATCTTCCAAATATAGAATGACTCTTCTGATCCTTTTCTTCACGTCCCTCTTCAACGGAACCTATAGAATTTTGAGATTTGCTACCAACGCTTGACTGACTTCTGTTCAGCTTACTCATGTCTTCAGGTCGTGCTAAACCGGGTGGCAAAGAAGAACATTTTAATCGTGTCTCATTTGAAACTTGAGTTCGATTTTTGTTCATGCTCATGCTAGCATTAATCTCACTTAGTATCTCTGAAAACGAAAAAGCCATGCTTTACTTACCGTTATTCATATTAAGTAAATCAAGCAATGTATATTTTATTAAAAGAACCGATCAATTGTTAAATTTTTGCCTTTTTTTAAAGTTAAAAAGCGGTACAACTAAAACATTTTCTACTTTACCTTTTGTGGATTCTGGTGTAAGACTTCTGTTAGCTGGCCAGTCTTCATTTACTTCAGGTGTAGTAGGTAATGCAGTTCCGGTCAACTACGATAAAAAAGTTATAAATTTACAACATTTTTTTGTAAATTTACAAATGTAAATTGTTTAATCCAAGCAATTTAATTACCTGTTGAATATTTTTCCTTCTGGGAACTCCGTGAGTACGTTTAGGTCGCACCGAAACTCGATGATGAGCAGCCGCATGATTAAGAGGGGTTGAAACACTAGTCAGTCCGATTCCGAAATCAGAATCTGAAATCATAATTTTATAATAATACACACCAATATACAGAGAGTATATGTATAATTTATAAAAATTGTTATAGTCAAACACACATATTTCAAATTACCTTGCTTTTCGGTTATTTTCTTTTCATAAAGAGATACTTTTGATGAATGTCGCGACGACTGCAGTCCAATAGAATCCTTTAAAACAGAATCACTTGTATATGAATACATTTACATGTATGTATGTATTGACATTACTTATATATATTTTATTAATGTACATACACCGTATAGTTGCATTTAAAATTTACCTTTAATATAATAAATTGTACTAATTGGGAAAATAAAACTGATAAAAAGTAAATATGACAATGTCAATGGCAATGACATGTTCTTTAGTAACGATTAAAAGATTACGCACACCACGTACCTCCTCTGTGTCCGAACTGCCCATGCTAAGTAACGATCCATCGCTACAAGTACTATGAGATTTGGTAATATGGTCCTGCAATATGAAAGAGATTGTAACAAATAAACATATTTCTTCTTTCAATCGTAAACTAAATGCTGTTCCTATTCAACAAAATTTATTATCGTGATTACTAAAAACGTTTGACGCAGGAATTTTTGTTTTGCACTGATACTCATAGCTTAGCATGCTCTATTTCGTAAGTAAAAATTTTGGATTAAAAAGTAAAAATATATGGACCGTGTGGGTTGCGTTGTATATATACAGGGTTATTCAAACTGAGTGGTACATTAGACGTTTTAGGAAAAACACAGAGGTTGTAGCTTCAGTTGTAAAATTACGTTGTTTTTATGGTTTGTGTAAAGAAAACTGGTTGTTATGAAAGAAATTTTACGCTACGTTTTCCGTATATTCAATAAAATCACACATCGTTTAAAATTTGTGCTACCTTTTACTTTTGCGTTTAGAGGTCATACCATCAGTTCTTTTTTTTTCTGAATGCCCTTAAATTATGATGGTTAATTTTGGCATGATGTTAGCCTCGTAAGACATTTTTTATGGATGTTATGATTTGTTATAGTTTGGGTTGCGGTAGCGATCATTTCTTTATAAATTAAGTTATCTCAGAAACTATTCATCATAAGCATACAAGTTGTCGAAGTCACCTTTAAATTTCAAACGAATTTGTCTCAAAAATGTACCACTCCATTAAAAATAACAAAGTTGACATCAACTTCCAGAAGTGGCAGACAATTGAAATTATTTTAGATAAAAAGATCATGATTGATAATCCCTACTCCCAAATTTTCAAATCTCTAACCACTCAGTTTGAATAACCTTGTATGTGGGTTGCACACAACTTACTTTGATAGGAACTTTATCGAATGGGCTTTCGGTTGTCGTGGGTGAATTGCATGGGCTATGTGGTAAACCTTCGTCGTCTTCACTCGTGTCACCCCTTCCACGCCTCAAACGTAGTCTTTCGCTCAGTTCGGTCTGGAAAAAAGTAAATGTTCAAAAACAAGGGTGTTTCCTGTCATTTTTAAAATATAATTCATTTGCAAAATAATAAATTTAAAAAAGCCATATTAATTTTAATAAAATGAAAAAATACAGACATTTGCTTTTTTAACTTTTCATACACAAATTACACATGTATGGTTTTTTAAAGCAACCTTTTTTAAATCTGTGTAATATTGAGAATACCATCATAACTACTACATGGTATTCTTTTTGGTTTGCAGTATCATTCTGGCCGGTTTATTTAACTTCCTAATCAATAGCACAAACCCCAAAATCAAAATTCGACATCTACATATCCTGCATTGTCATGTTTTAGTGTCGGAGTTTGAGCTACTTATTGGGTTATACAATACCGTCAAAGATTCTAGTCTCCTTGAATCCTAATGAGTACTTATTACCACAAATGTACTTCGCACAAACCTACATTATCATTTTTTATTTTAATTTAGACTTGCCTAGACTCTCCACGTTAATAAGAGGATACATATTACATTACATTACATTAAAATATAATTGTTTAAATTGAAACCGTTTAATTTTGGATTTTAATACATTTGTTTGTGCTTGTAACTACTACCGGTATAATCGTCAGCTTGCGTGACGTTACAACTAACGAGCCAATGAAAAAATGTCAAACAGGACAAAACGCTCTGGTCACGTGTTGTCTCTTTTTTTACTAATTTTTGATGGACAGAAGTACATCACCGATCCAGGTATATATACCGATGTAACTACTTAACACATGGGCTGAAAAGTCCCGAACCTAACAAAGAAAACACGTTTGTGTTTTGTTCAAAATTGAATTTATTCATCAACGTAATCTTCATAAAGAGCAATATAATCATTCCAGCGCCGCTCTAACATTTCAATATCACTTTTGTAGAACAATTTGTCTTTTGCCTCAAAATAGGTTTCAGCTTCAGCGATAACCTCTTCATTCGAGCGAAATATCTTGCCGGAGAACATTTTTTTGAGATCTGCGAATAACCAATAGTCGCTGGGAGCCAAATATAGAGAATACGGTGGATGTGGGAGCAATTCGAAGTTCAATCCATGTAGTTTTGCTATTGTTTTGATTGACTTCTGACACAGTGCGTTGTCTTGAAGAAACTATTTTTTTTTCTTTGCCATATGCGGTCGTTTCTTTGCAATTTCAATTTTGCGCTCCAATAATGGTATATAATATTCACTGTTGATGGCATTTCCCTTCTCAAGATAGCAACATAGTCGATGAATATTACACCATGCACATCTCAGGCCGTAACCGACCAAAACTATAACCTTTCCAGCCGATTGTTGTGTTTACGGCGAGCTTTTGCACTTTGGACGAGGTTCACCAGTTGTTATCCACTTGTCCACTCAGATGACGATCGTTTTCGATTCCGGAGTGAAGTGATGGATCTATGTTTCATCCATTGTCACATATCGACGCAAAAAATCCAGTTTGTCACGTTTAAACATGGCCAAACATCAAACACTGCTCAGAATCATCAACACGTTCTTGTTTTTGAACAGAGCTTTCTCATAGTCAATATAAATCACAATAAAAACACGTTCTTTTGATATCTTTACGATGCAGCTAACTCACGCAATTGCACATTTTGATCATTTAATACGATTTTGTGGATTTTTTTGTTTTCTGGTGTTACCGCCTCATTTAGCTGCTGACGTCCACTACGTTTTGCATCATCAGTGTCTCTACGACCACGTTTAAAGACAGCAAACCAACGTTTTATTTTGTTTCGGTTTCCACAACACTTTTCAAGCCATTGCTTCGCTTGAACGGTGTTTTTTCCCATCAAGAAGCAGTGTAAAATTAAAACACGAAATTGTTTTTGATCCATTGTTTTAAAAATAACAAAAGTAGCTAGATAAAGTTACTCTTAGCACAATAACTCACAAACTAATGAATAGAATATCATGAAATTTTAACAGCTGTCTTTTGGGTTAGTACTAACTGAAAAAGAGGTGAATGCAATAAAACTAGTGCCATCTAGGTGTTAGGCCCGGGACTTTTCAGACCATGTGTTATGTATGATCATAAATTCTAATATTCTTTACGAAAATACAAAAAATATGGAGAAAATATAAATTGCGTGGTCAAAGAGAATATTTAATTTGAAAACATGTGAATACTATCCACTTCCTACATTACACTTTTTGTATTACAAAAATGCATAAACACCTATAACATATTATTGACAGCTGTACTCAATGCCATCACAATTTAGAGTGGGCAAAAGATGGTTCATTTATTAATGCGTTTTTTTATTACAGCAAATTAATACATATTATCGTCTTACGTATAGTATGTGCATTTAGAATTAGCGGTGTTTATTTAGATTCAACATTGCTCGTAATCTATTATTACAGGAACGGCAAATAGACCTGCTTGTTTTTCAAAACACAAAGTCGAACTTCTTATCATTAGAGACTGTGTTAGGCAGAGATGAATACCCACACATAATATCGAGAATTCAACGACGGTGGTGAACGTAATAATGCACGATATTATTTGACAAAATTATTTATTCCGTTGTATACGAACTATCTACCGTATACGACAACATTAACAAATCAAAACAAAAAACAAAACAAACAGTAATGTTCAACTGCTTTTTCGGAAGTATACGAATTTTTTAACGTAGATACAGACTATTGAGTAACAACACGTGCGGAGGAAGTAAAGAGACTATTTCTTCAAACTTACAAAAATGTCCCAAACATATACTTTAAAGTGCAATAGAGTTATCAAAGGTAGAAACATGTATAAAATTATTATAATAACTGCTGACACATATCCTGTAACTGTGAGAAAGGTAAATCCTAGATAATTGCAAAAATAGAGAGTAAGCATTTTCATGCAGCTGTAGACGTATTTCACGTTAAAAGTTTAGTTGTAATCTTGAGTTAAAAACAATAACACCTTTTGATTAACGGCTCCTTCCCGTTACGATGTATTTTTAATAAATAAATTCATTTAAGTTTGAATTATTTTTATTTTTAAAAATCGACTTTAACGGCGAAGTAAATTAACTATAGTCTATACCTGGAAAGGATACCGATTCCCTGAATTCACAGTAGGTGAAAAGGGATGGTTAAAGCTTGAGCCCCTGTAGCCAGCAATATCAAGTGATTGCACGTTTATTTTTAAATGGCTAATACTGAGTGTCATACTTTATCTGGCAAATACTGAGTATTATAATTTTTAACCGTGTTAAGATTGTTTCTGAACAGAGATACAAGATGAAATTTAATTATTAATAAATACTTATAGTATTTTTGTTCAAGGGCCCCATTGCAGATATTACCTTAATACTTGTTATTCCTATAGAGAACTGTAACCGCAACCCTGCAGGTAATTTACTGTCCTTCATTGCAAACACCGGCAATTCATAATGCAAATACTGTACCTAGCTATTAAATTAATTATCCGCATGTTTGTACGACGTTGTAGCGATCAACATCCACTAGAACACCCTGTATATGTAATGTCATTATGTAAATAATGTCTTTGTATTTCTACTTAAATTTCTCTGTCTATTTTCTCGTTACAAATAACTTTATGACCTCTACTTCCTTATAATCCCTTGCAATATTTCCATTATTACTAACGGCATAACGCCTATGATGTTTAATTGCTTTTTAATAGTGTGTTTCTTCGGTTGTTGGCACTATAATATACTTCTTAGTATTTCTTATGTTTAATGTTTTTTCTCATTAATTATCGAAGTAAATTTCTAAAGGTAAAGGTGGTCACTTCAATAATGTCACGAGTGTGATATTTTTAATTACAAAGAAATCACTATTTATTAAATTAGAAAACTACACAAACCAGGATTACAAAAAATATATATATAATCGGTAGTTCTGTATGGTTATTACTACGGAGAGGTGTTCGGCGAACCACTCTACGAAGCCTTTTTTACTACTGTTCGATTTCTTCCCTTTCTTGATGGTTGGAAATACATTCCGGGGTAGCGGAGAGGATGGTTCGAAGAAGGTTGTGCGGGCTAGGTTCTAGTTTACGAATGTATTTCTGTAGCTTAAAACTAGTATAGACAAAATTGGGAAGAAATCGAAATATTTAAAAGAAACAAACAAAACAGGTTGACTTCTACTGAACATCTAGTATTTTCCAACTATTCAAATTCCGCTCTATTGATACCCCACATCTATCTGCTACCCTTTCTTCTCTTTTACAGTTTTCAAAATACTTCAATTTTTTCTAAACTCTTCAGTTCCTCTCGAATCTTTCTACAGTTAAATCTAATTGCACCTACGCGTGTCTGTTATATTTGTTAATATTATTTGTTGTTGTTATTTCTTCGTTATCTAGTTTTATTTCGTCGTTACTAAGTCCTCCGCAAAAAATTAAAGTAATGTCACAATATTTGGGTAATCAAATATTGGTAATTGTCCAGACAGAGTGTGGTGGAGGGGTTTCTTTCTTCACTGCTCACGATAGACTTCGCAACGATCATATCCATAATTTTTTTCATTTTTTATCTAATTTGAAATTTAATCAAAGCAATTCGGGATCTTGCAACCATAATCTAACTTACAAGAAGTGGTCTTATCTAGTCTGTGGGAACGGCCGGCGCGAAATATATCGTGAACCGAGCGGCGAGGATCGCCCTGTACAACAATAGTTCCCCAACTATTTATAGTAATTAGCAAAAAGTAAAAAAAAATGTTAGTATATTGTACATATGTACATGTAAATACATACTATATATATGGTTTGTGGTTTTGTTAATTCTTGTACAGTATAACAATGAACTTGTTTATTATCAAATTCGTCCATAATCCTATTTAACAGTGAGGTTTTTCGTGAAAAAAAAAAATAAAATACGCATGCATGTATACAAATGTCCACATAAAGAATGTACTTCTTATTCAACAAATAAACTGAAATGTATGTTATACGCCATACAAAGTTAGTTATGATTTACGTTCACTCACTTGACTGAACTTATACGACATTATCTACAATTCTCGAGCTACCTTACATCGTATTTGATTAAAAAAAAATGTGAATTTGAAAGAAGAGTTTGAGAACTGTCATGTAACTGCGTTTTCGTAGCATTTGCGCGCTTTTTGTTTTAGTTTGCCATTTTTACTGTCTGCTTTGCATTTGTATCGAATATCTCTTCTTAGAACAATGTCCGGTCAACATACAGTCTCCAGAATTACTGCTAAGGTTATTTAATTACTTTGAACAAGAGAAAACAAACGGTGGCCCGCTATTATCAGTGAATGCTGTTTAGAAGGTAATAAATATATAATAACACAATACTTCCAGAAAACATATCTCTAAAACTATTGTTGTTACGTATATATAGTTGCTGTAATACTTAGTTTAATAACAGTTACTTTTTTAAAATAGTCAGGATCATACTAGTCCTATTCAGGTAACTTAAAAGAGGCTCTTAAATTGAAGGTTCGATGTAAAAAGACAGTAAGGAAAGTGACCTGTTTTCAGAAAGGCTTAATGTATCACAACAGATGTGTAATTGAGATTATACAACAAAATTAAAAATAAAATAAATAAACTATAAAATACTATTTTATTGGTTGTCAAGAATCAAAACATCATTTTCAATTTAGAGCAGCCATAGTAAATAATAAAAATAACACATCATATCATTCTATTCAAGTCATAAAACAACCTACTTAAGCTTCACAGCAACAAGCTATTGCTACATGGTTTACAGAAAAAGATTTATCATTTGAAGAAGACGTTTTTTATAGATATTTCCAAAAAGAATAAGGCTGAAGTAAGTATGTAACCATCGGCATGAAGTTTTATGCCTACATCCAAATCATTTCCAATTGAATGCCATATAATTAATTTAAGCTGAAGTTAAAGACTACAAAAAGAAATGGGAGGTGAAGACTATGGCGATCATAAATAACTGGCAATGAGGAAGGAAGCCCTTGGTCAATGTTCGCTTCAAATTTGTCTTAATTGTGTAGAACATACTGAAAAGGTAACAGAAGAATACTACATCGGAAACATTTATAAAGAGGAAGTGCAATCTGTAGTAATAACATTAGGAACAGACAGCTCAGATTACACTAAAACTTATCAAATGAACAATGTTTTTCCATTTATATCTGCTACAGTCACTTCAGCCAATACTTTTTGGATTATCCAAAAAAAAGAAGGTAATAAAATCCTTTTTCGTCTAATTAAAAAGCATCACAGATCCCACATTTGTAACGCGTCCTACACAGTAGGCACAGCGCACCGAAAGCCATAGCCCACGACCGGTTTCAATCGTTCGGAATCAACAGTGTAATTCACTGCTGGTAGGGGTATTAGCCCTCGGAGAAGTTGTTTCTGTTGATTCCATATTTATACTTTTTGGATTAGTTAATATAAGCAATGTAGATAACGTAAATGCTATCTCTCAATAATTTTATAGAATGTACATTGATTAAAATTAACGTACACTCATTATAAGTTGAGTTTTATATACTTGAATTGAATACACTATAATTTACATTACTAATAAATTAAGTGTATTCTTAAAAAAATTATGGCTGAAATTCCGAAAACTGACAACTTCAAAACGACTTCTTTATACTTTGGAGGGCGTATAAAAATTTTAAGCAAGGTTGAAATTTCTTATTTCGCTCTCAGTTTTCTATATAAATAAGGAAAAAAAGGAAGGTGATGAAAAACAATTTTTCGGCTTTTGCAGCTCTTGAAGATTAGGTTATGGTTAGGAAGGTTGGCCTGATTTGACATTTACTTAAGGTATCCTTGCCTACCATTACCTAAGTTAAATTTTAAATCAAGGCAACTTTCCCAACTAAATTTAAAAAGTTGCACAGTCTCAAAAAAAAAAAAATGTTTTCAATCTCCTACGTGGCGAAAAACCTTTTTGAGTACGTACTTCTATTTGGGGTAACATACAATAAATATGTATAAAAATATATATAAATTGACTGAAAAGGAGCGTGATCTGGATTACATAATAAAATAGAAAAATTTGATCCATTACAGTTGGAGACGCCACAAAACCTTTTAGGTATTTCATGTGGGTTCTATACGTAGAAAATATTAAAAGTGTATAAAAAAAGGTATATTAAACAGTTGGGTAAATCACCAATTTTTTATTAATACACCCTATGTATACATTTTTCCTTATGAGGGCATCATCAGGAATTCTACAAAACTGAAATATTTGTTTTATTATTTATTCAAATTAAATTGGGTCTTAACAGTGGGTTGTTCCCGAAATCTACCTGGTCATAAAAACTGTATTTATACAGAGTCATGTAGGAGTTGTCAGTTTCTGGAACTCTAGCTGAATTTATTTTGTTTCTCTTGATACATTACACTGTTTCAATTATATTATAGAAAATATACGTACCTACGTACATATAAATATGAATGCAAGATTATTTTCAAAGCAACGGTAACTTAGTGTTTCGAATGCTTTCACCTTTAACGGAAATTTATATAAATACGTAAGACAAGGCCATTTATTACGTGCCTCTTATTATTCTCTCTCCCTCTCTCTCTCTCTCTCTCAACAAAAATTAATCGTAATGGAACTATTACATAAAATTTTGTTCATCGCCCTGAAAGTCATTTATTATCCATATTACATAATAGAATTTATGGAAAAAGGTAATAGACAGCCTGTTACAACACCAAATACTTACAAAGAATTACCCATCATAAATTAAATAATTCAAAATTATCTGCAACCTTTTTAGAAACTATTTAAGCAAAGTAAAAGTTTAACATCATTGCACTAAAATCTTTAAATTTTGAGTAAAAAGTTTCCATAGTCAAAAATTAATTAAATCAAATTTAACAACGAAAGAGAGAATATCGGAATCGTGCAATTACCTACAAGTTGAAGAATATACCTCAGAAGGGGTTTGGTTTCAACCGACTGTAAAAAAGTAGGTTCTTAATTCGACGAGTATGCACCTACTTTCTTTTTTTCCACAGATTAACTTTACGACCAAGAAATACGATATTCTGACTCACCAAAAATCTACAGAACAGGTTCCGAGTTGGAGGACGTCTACCCCAACACCTTCCATTAGAGCTGGTGCTCACTCTCATATCTTCACAAGAATCCACAAAAAACTTGGCGCATTAGGCGGATTCTAACGTACCTACGTTACTTCTAATAAAAATTCCAATTAACCACTAGCTAATATTGATTTTTAAATATAAAGATACTTTTAAATAAATTTGTAGTTATATAATGTATTTACCTAAAAATTGTAAATGGATATGGATATAGGCTCGGTTTCAAGTTTAATTAAATTTATCGTATACACAGCATCAACAGCTCAAAAAGAAAATCGAAATTTGTAAATACCTAATATCCACATTCTAAAGTAAAATGGAAAGAAAATAAAAACAAAACCACTAATAATAAGCCAAGTCACGTTTCACTGGTTGCAAACTTAAATTTTACTAATATCAAACAATCAATTTATTGATTTACCAATAAAAACAAAAACACCTATGCACTTAAAACCACTTCCACATGCAAAACGAAACATCACATCATTTTTTGGTTCACGACACAAATTACATAATTTCCAGATGGATAAATAAAAACATTACAGATATATGTTGCTTGCAGAGAGAGAGCGATACATTCAAACCCGATTCCGGAAATGTTAGCTTCAGTAACTAACTAGCGATGAGTTAACTCAACATTTCAATCACCAACGAGCAACCGCAACATCTTTCCTGTCGACTATGTGTAACGGCAGTGATAGTTGTCTAACGAAGAACACATGTGTACATTTGACATTTGTTGTTTTCAACGGTGGCAACGGTAAATGTTAATATTGTTGTCGTTGTTGTTATTACATACATGGTTATATATCGTAGTTGCGGTCATAATATTGATGCCCGCATTTAATTTCGCGTTTTACTCGTCTAAAACACGACATTTCGAACACCGTTAAACTAACAATGAGAATGAAATATGAATTTCTGAATCAGACGATGAGATCTGAGAACGGACACATTTGATTTGAAAAGGAAGGGGACAGGTAGTAGGTAGACCCGCTTTTGCAAACGGTGCAAAAGAAGGTGGAACTGCTGCGCTAGTTGCTTTTGAATAATGGTAAGAACTTGTTGGGTAACTTCTATCTCAGCTATCTCATCCTTTTATACTCTCTTTAAACTTCATTTCGTCTTCTAGCTTTGTCTCCAGTCTTCACTATACGGGTTAACTACTGTTATTGTACTCACAACAGTTTTTACCATAAATATCGATGCGGGTAGCTTTGTCACCTCCGACATCCAACGGAGGCTACTGTACACCCGCATTTTCCGCTAGGAATGATCATTTTCTGTACATTTGTGAAGAGGGGAAAAGACTTCACTTTTTAAAAGTTGTATGTACCTACCGCAATATGTTAGATACGAAACGATTTCTGCATTATTTATATGAGCGCACTACATTATAGTAGTTTTCACATCTATCAGTGCTGCCAACACAAGTAACAAAACAACAAGTAACAAGTATAGCATTCTGTATTCGTATATTTTTGTGTGATTATACTGGAGTTCTATGAATGCCTTCTCCGGTTGTTCCAAGAGTAGTGGCATCTTGACGTCATTTATACCTACGGCCGACTGCCACACAGTTACACGTAAACACAACAGCGAGAATACAAGGACTCGCCGCTCTCGCATGTGGTCACTATACAGATGTAGCGAGTAGTCTCATACATCTACGCTAGCAGTTTACTGTATCATTAGTTTTGCGTTGTTTTGTCGAGTATTTAATTCGGTTATGATTGTTTATGTTTTATTTACTCTATTTACATTATGCCTGATGCACTTAATATATTTGGCTATAAATGTACGTGTTTGTACAATAAGACGTTGCTTTAACTATGAAAGTTGCAATAGTTGTATTGGTTTTAATTGATTGAATGTATTTTTGAATTTTCTTCGCTTGAATTCCCTAGCTCTGAGGTATGAAACACATACTATTAGGAGATAGTATCGTGAGCGAAATTTTGTAAATTTATATTAGATTATACGAGGGTTGCTATTTATATTTTGAACAATTTTAGCAATACTAAGTGTTTCCAGGCGCCATCTGACATTTCTAAATGAAAGTTTGACATTTTTACCCATAACCTTCTTAATAATGTTTTGTCATTTGAGCACAATTTGTGTTGTTTACAGTGACTTGAAAATTTTGTCTCAGCGAAAAAATGGAATTGATTTGTTAACATTTTGGTGCGATGATTTTTTACTATTTTCGACGTGAATTATCAAGGTAGGAGTGCATCGATCAACTTACTTCGACTTTTGGTGATAAAGCCCCATCCTTAGACACTGTGAAACGCTGGTATAACGAATTTAAACGTGGCTAAGGTTCGCCCAAGGACGAATTTCGAGAAAGTCGTCCAAACTTAGTTGTTGGTTCTTGTGCCAGAAAACATTGATGCTGTGCGCGAACTGATATTACAAGATCAGCATGTGACTTATCGTGAGATTAAGTATGGGCATTAGTATGACAAGTTTTAATAAGATATTGCAGAAACATTTAGTAGTGAAAAGATTTGTTCGCGTTGGATCCAGCATTCTTTGATAGAAGCTCAAAAAGATGCTCGCGTCAATTGGTACTCAAGAAATACAATCGCGGTGCATCAAAAGCTGTGTATAACATCTACACAGGTGACGAATTTTGGATGTATGTCATGAGCCTAAAATAAAACAGAAATCCATCGTATGGGTCATCCAAAACGTCTCAAATCCGATACAAGTAATTCGTGCGCGAAGCAAATGATCGCCTGTTTCTTCGGAATAATTTGACATGTGGCAACCGTGCCATTAGAGCAACGTAGAACGGTGAAAAAAGAAACAGCAACGAAGGATCATTCTTCATCATGACAATGCAAGCTCCCATAGATCGGCTGAAACAACCACCTATTTAATAGGTCATGTTCCATGCAGCCCTGATTTGTCACCAAATGACTTATTCCCGCTTATCAAGAATAAATTGCGTGGTCAACGTTTTTCGGCGCTTGCATTCAAAAACCATGTTTTGGAGGTACCTCAATCGGACTGGAAAAAGTGTTAAAAATTGGTTCCAGCGCTTGCAAAAGTGTATTGATTATTATGGGGAATACTTCGAAAAACAATAAAGCCATTTTCGATAATAAATTGCTGTCTTTTCATTATTAGGTTCAAAATTTAAATAGCAACCCTCGTATACTATTGATCTGATGTACATGGAAAGATGAATTATTACATATACCTACGGGTCGACACCTAATAGTTTTAGCATTAATAAAAGAGGTATTTATAAAACCTTTGTTCGGTTTCTCAAAGACAGTTATTTTTACGACAGCAATTCTGTATATATGAAATAGTTATAATTTAGTGCGATTTATTTGTCATGTTAGAATTTTATGTTATTCAAAGTTATGCTAGACCACTTGGGCTTGTTTACAACACCTTGTCTGGTTACAACCCCTGTCTGGGTTCTAGGTAATTTCTGTAACCAGCATCGCCACAATGATAGATGTTCATGTATCTGTGTATTTCCTTTATTTACCGTTTCACCAGTATATTTAAAATGACATATTACTGACCATATTCAATGACAAATCAAGAGCCTTACACGGCAGAAACTTTTCTTTCCCATAAAACATTTCTGTTTTTAAATCAACTGCTAAACGTTAAATGGAAAACAATTTTTTTCTAATAGACTAACTACTCAAATGGTATCTTTTTCTCCGGGTAGGCACTGTAAGGCTCCCTCTTATTTGAGGTGAGCACCTGAATTTCCGCTTGTATTGCCTGTAAATTCCCCCACAGGGACTACAGTTATGTAATTTAAAAATTGTTTTACATTGGGATTAAATTTACGATTATTTTGTTATTCTAGGAAAAACGCCTACTGATATTATATATGTATGAAGCGTGTATGTTTACAAATTAAAGCCTATATTGTTTTTGGGTGGGTACTCTACGAGTTTTAGAGGGACTCGTGCCCACCAAAGTCCCCTCTTGGCGACGCCACTGTACTCAAACTCATACAGCACTGACGCACACACTCTGGAATGACAGAAGTTAGATAGTAGTATTATTTCAGTCTTATTAGGTAAATTTCAAACAGAAATTGGAAAATAGGTTTCACCGCGGACAATATCATATTTCTTAACGGCAGTTGTGTGAATCAGAAGAGGGCTTACAATTCAATCAATACTACTTTAAAATCGCTTACCTTTGGCAAAATTTAGATTAAGCAATTTTGCAAAAATATCGATATCTCTTGACAAAATTGAAAAAAACTATTCATTTAATCTTGAAATTATTGTAGAACATGATGTAGATGACAAGCCCGCCATCGCTTATTTAGCAGGTTACGGCTGTCATTTTACGCAAAAAAAATCAGTACGAAACATGTAAGGAAAATTTAATAATTTATAATGATGGATTCAAATACTTTTGTATGTAAATATAAAATTTTAGTAGGAATTGATGAAACTTTTTTAACAATTCATAATAAGCGTACATTTCTAATCCAAAACATTTTAACATTTAATAGGAAATAAAAACACAATTGGTTTTTTAGATTTCTACTTACATTGTTTAATAAAACATAACAGCTGTTTCGGAAGGTATACTACCTTCTTCAAATGTAAATTACAACTTACCGAAACAGCTGTTATGTTTTATTAAACAATATAAGTAGAACTCTAAAAAACCAATTGTGTTTTTATTTACTACGTAATGATGGATTTCTATCAAGTAAAGACCCAAACAATCTTGAATTTAACATTTAATGTAAAAAACGGGTATCTGCCTGTTGATCATAAACGTACATACTGTTGATACAATTGTTCATGTAGCAAAAACTGTAATAACCTGTACAGTAAACATTCTTTAAAAAAACTATCAATTGGCTAAGTCATCTGAAGGTCACAAATGAAAGATTCTAGCTAAATAGGCCTTTTCCGTTTTGTTGTTGTTTTGGTTTTTGGTTTGAAACATAGTTTATCCATAATAAAATCGGACGGGGTGTGAAGAAGGGATCAGTTGACGACTGTTAACTAAAAGCCCTTCAATAGTTTTACAAATACCTTCGTTTTAATGCTAAAATTATACAGCATGAGGTTAGTGTGGGTTGTCGACCTTGTTTTTTCGGTTTTGTTACTCTGTCCCAAGATTGCTACATGAGACTCTTAATGTGACCGCTTTATAGCCCTGGCCACAGTAGCCGCCCAAGTCATTGGGACAAGGGATGCTCATAACTTTAAGAGTAAGGAGTAACTGGCAATCAGGTGCTGGATTAAAATTTCTTTGAAAATTGGAGGGAGTAGCTCCCTCAGTTTTAATGTGTGGGGGGGAGGTTAAGCCTCCCTAGCCCTCCTCTTGCACGGCCTCTGCCTGGCCATGAAGTGCTATAAAGTAATTTGTGAATTTCGAGACCGACCATGTTTTTAATTTCAAATTATGACAACCTTCCCAAACATAATAAAAAATTGAATCGATGAGGCTTCTATACTTTATAACTCCATGATTAAACGTAGTAAAACAAAACACAAAGTTTTAGTTACAAAAATTTTTATTTATATTTATTTCATCCCTTCCTCTTGGGTAATTTTAGTACCTATATAAGTCGGTCTGTATTTAATTTATATTAGTTTTCTTCTACCTGAAGAAGCCACTGTGTGGCGAAATAATTATTGTGGATTACAATAAATAAAAATTTTTGTAACTAAAACTTTGTGTTTTGTTTTACTACATAACAAAAAAGTGCACAATCAAAAACAGACAAATATGAATTATTTTTTACCTCTCTAAAAGTAGTTATTTTGGGGTATGTAAGACAGTGTTTACAAAAAAGATAAATAGCAAACTAAAATTTAAAAAATCTCCAAAAAACGTTTTATAAGTGCATATACTTTCATTTTGGGTTCTATAGTCTAAAATACAAATACGAAGTTATTTGGGAGTCATCGGTATTCGGAACTTCAGCCCAATAATATTCATAGAAATCATTAAGATATAAATAAATTTAACAAAGCGCATTACGTCAGTTTTTAATACAGACGCTCCTCATTATCAGAATTAAATTTAGTAATCTTCATTGTAGAGACAATAAATCAAACATTTTATGTAATATACTGAGTTTTTTATCCTATTCAATCAGTCCAACTTGGTAGTATAATAGTTATTACTTTAAAATATACTGTAATGAATAAATAAAACCCCAAATACAATGCCATTATTTAAAGGAAGATGTATTTGTATTGTCAGTTAGATCGAAATTCGATTAGAAATCACTAGATTTATTTCATACAGTTATGGCCACCAACATAATCCTTTTAGGCGATAATGTACCACGACTAAAGTGCATTTTATTCCAAAACAAGGAATAAATAGGACTACTGTTTAGTACCTATAACATTATAGTTTGTAAAGTATAAACTTATTTATGTTTGTAATAACATAAACGTTTTTTAAAAAAACAATTTCGTTGTATTGGAACGTAATTATATGCTTGTATACAAAACTTTATCGGTAAAATAATTTTAATGTACTCACGGGTTACAAATATATTCCTAATTGTAGTTTGTAAATAAGCAAAGTAATGTTTATATTGCATTATTCATCTAACAAAAAGTGCAACACACACACACATATGTTATGTTACAGACAATGTAAGAAATCCGGCAATGTGCGAAATTTCTACTCATACTGATTTATTTGTCTGGTGGTGTGCAAAATAACCGTATCTTTAGGCAAACTGCCGATTAAATAAATAATAATTGCAGAATTATTAATACGTCTATGGCGCGGTGCGGTGAATTGTCCTTGAATCGCTCCTTAGTACTGATTAACTTAAGGGTATTAAGAAGCGGAAGAAATAGAGAACGGAAGAGGCGGGAAAAAAGAACAGAGATAGAGTATAGGAACAGTAGGACAAGTCATAAATTATAGTGGGTGTATGCAGGGGACAAAGACAGACAAGTGCGGCAACGAAGATTTAAAGTTAGAACGAAAAAGGTGATACAATTTTGATTTTTCACAACAAACACTAAATAGTTTTCAAAGTGCTGTCAACCTACCGAATAAGACTCATACTGACGAGATTACTAACCGAGCAGGAAATTTCGCAACGAAAACTTTATTCATAACATTACAAAAATAAAACTAGATTATTGTATTTAAATAGAAAACAAGAGACTATTTTAAGGAAACGAATAAAAAGAGACTCACCTCCAATTGACACAAAAACGCTTTAACTAGCAGACACTTATTTCAACCACTTCTCATGCAGACAGACATTTTTCTTAAAATAGATTTTGGAAGGAGTATAATTTATTTTTATATCACTATGAATTAAATTTGTCCTCTTTGCGAAATTTCCTTTTTCCAGACGTTAATCTGTAGATAGTCTTCTCAGTATGAGTCTTATTCAGCACTTAACAACAACGGTCGGCATTTTGCAAATTGATAATAAGGCGTTTTGCAGACTGCCTGAAGTTACTCATTTTGCATACTGCTTAACGAAATGGTCAGTTTGAAAATTTTACACATTGTCAATAACATAAATCCATAATCAATATATACTCAAATATTTATTATTATATATTAATTTCAACATATAAACACAATATTTGTTCTTATCGGACAGTTATAACAACAATTTAATGTTTATGTAAGTGCATTAATCATTGTAAACAACACATTTGTTTTAATGACAGTAACAAAGAAATGACACTTACCGAACTAGTGTTACAACAAGATGCAAAATTAGTAATAATCACTTTAGAAGAAATATCCGAACAATTGATAAACGAAAAAGCATAATAGATACAATAGTATTAAAAAATAATATGCTTATGATTTTTGTTTAAAATTGCCTACAAACATGGCAAATGGTTTCCGAAAATAAAAAATAAGATGAGCTGCTGTTGGCCAGGTACCGAAAAAATCTCTTAAGTGGAAAGTAATAAAGAAAACAAACGGATAAAACACTATAAACGTGCAAATCATACTTATAGACAAAAGAAAACACTTACATGTAACCTAAGTTCAGTCTGAGTTGGCTGATGAATGCACAAGGAAGAAGAACTCTGAGCTTCCAATTCTAAATCTGAACTTGAATGCGGTGACTGAAAAATACTGTCGTGAGACAGGCTGAGGCCCGGATGCATTGTTCCTCCACTTCTGCAACGATTTTCGTGTTAAGCAACAATAATTATTGCCATTGAATGACTATCCCAATCATTAGCAATCGTATTAACTACCGTTTTACGAAAGTGTAATGTTAATTACATTAGTAAGTAATTATAATTATTACAAGTATGTGACGGTTTAATTTCACTTTTTATAAACATTTTATTCCGCATTAACCGCTTTGGAAAACAAAGCATAATTTTTCAAGGTTCAATTTAATATATAGATACAGTCTGTCCCAGATTTGGCTTACAAGTATGTCTATCTCAGAAACCGTTATAGCAACAGGGTTGGTTAAATTAGAGACGTTTTTTTTTTACCCAGTTTTTTCCATACTCATTCATTATTTTAATAAATAAGGAATAATTTATAATAGAACTTAATTTTAAAGCGAACAGGAATTAAGAAGCTGCAGTACACGCATAAGAAGAATAATTTCTTGAGCTTTAGCAAACTAGCCAGAGACATTTTAAATTTTTAGTTAAAACACGTTTTGTATTAAATTTGATTATGTACTAACATTATATTAAGTGAATTAAATAGAACTAGAAAACAAAAATAAAGCAAAGTTTTAAAATTACAGCACATGTCTTCCTCAATTAATTGCATTTCACTAATAAGCTCTAGAAATTGCTCTACTTATGTGTGTACTGCAGCTTCTTAATTCCTGTTCGCTTTAAAATTAAGTTCTATTATAAATTATTCCTTATTTATTACAATAATGAATGAGTATCGAAAAAACTGGGTAAAAAAATGCTCAAATTAATAGTGGATCGACTAAATAAAGTAAAATTTTGTTTCCTAATGGCGCGGGCACCCATAATTAATTGCTTTATGATGGCGGCCATCACGCATAATCAACGCCTACATTATAAATAAAATAACTTCGGATTTTAGACCTTTAAAAAAGAATAACCCAAGCTTGTGGTACACCGATGAAAAGCCCTTAATGAGCTCACTCCAAAAGTGCAAAAATCCAATATGGCGTCCATAAGAAAATTAAAAATTTATGTAAGTATCTCAAAAACAAATGAAACTAGAAAACTACTTTTGCTTTCATTAGATTCCTCTAATAAAAGTGCTCTAATAATGTCATAACCATAAAACCATAGAACCAGTAGTTTTCGAGCTACGGGTAAAAATTAAAAATGCACCATTTTGGTTTTCCTTGTTTATTTCAAAAACCAAAAAAAGATAATTTAAATCTTAAGGCGGATTTACATTGGTAACAAAATTTTCTAAAACTTCTCTAATTTAACCAACCCTGTAGCTATAACGGTTTGTGAGATAGACATACATGTAACCCAAATCTGGGACACACTGTATATATATATATATATATATATATATATATATATATATATATATATATTAAAAACAAGTACTTATCGATTATTTATTTACTTACCCCGAATACATTATCATTTTTGTTAAAGTTGTGTCTTATTTATAATTTTATAATCCCAACTTAGCATTTTTGACATGTATAAATTATTTAAATATAGTTTTAAGTTTTACCTCTCGGAAAAATAACACAAAATTAAACTATTAAAGATAACACTTACTTTCTTCTGGTTGGTTCTTCTATTTCAGAAAGTTCACTGGTAGACCGACAACGAGTGGTTTCTTTCGATTGTTCAAGATTATCAACGGGAATATGCATGTCTTCGGAAACTTTGTTACTTCTTCGCTTAAACCATCTTGTAAATTTCCAAAACGTTTTCTTTGACGTCCCTGAAACAAAAGACGCGGCAACTAGAGGATATTGTATAATATATTATTATATATTGTAAAAAATCATTCCAGAGTAGAAATATAGGTACTCCAATAAACTCATCAAAACCTAGGGAAATATTAAAATATTTTGTATGTTGATGTGTGATTAATAGATACGATTAACATTTATTCACAATAATATATTGAAATTGACTATACAAAAAATATATATCCCAGTATTTCATTATTGATGATTAATAGTAAATAAAACAATTTAATTTTCGGTATTTACAAGTGTAAATAAAATTCAATATTATAAGAATTTATATATTGTTATATGTACTACACTTTACTTCATTTTACATTACTAATGGTTTTACATTAATAACCGTATAGATTCATAATCTTAGAATGAATCGACGTGTGTGAGATTCTTTTAGCATCGTTGTTACGTAACACATAAAATTCTCCCCAGACGGGACAATGTGGCGAAACCGATCCTCCCCATTCCCATCCGTCTGGTATACACAAGTGGCTAAGGCCAATTTTTACCATCCCCCAGAAACCAGTAAAGTGACCAGTACGGATTAATGAATTAACAAGAATCGAATCATTGTAATGTAAAACATCTTTAGAATTGTGCAAACAAGTATTTAATGAAGGAGGAACAAGAGGTGTTAGTTCTGCTACACAATTCAATCCGTTTAGTTCTTTTCCAATCAAATTTTTCAAGTCTCCGGTCACAATAACTGGCTCGTCGCGATCTTTCAGAAGTTCCCTCATTCTGGTTTCAAAACTCATTATAGCATTAGGTACAAATCGTGTATTAATTACGGTAAAATAGGTGGGGCCTACTGCAAATGTACAAATGCTCGACTCGCAACCTCCACAAGTTCTGTATATGTGCCGAATCAGTCCCATTCCTATACCACCACTTTCCGTGTCATATATTAAACCCATAATGCTATTTATCGAATCGTCAACGCAAAATTTCCAACATTTACTATTGATGCCCTTAAAATTACGCGTGCGTGGCAAACGTGGTGCGTTCAATTCGTTGCAAAGAATGTTTAGAGTTAAAGGATCACAGATTTCTTGGAATGCCACGATGGACCACCCGTTTTCAAGAATAGTTGAACAAACGACTTCTACCACGCCCAAATTTCTCACTTTTTCCAGAGTGAATTCGTGCAGATTCCAAAATGCTACTCGGAAGGCTTTACACCTATTTCGTTCATACTGAAAATTATCTAGATTTTCTGTTCCATGTTCAGAAAGGCGCGAAATAACATCAAAAATTTCGAAAGTGTAGGGAGAATAGCAGCCATTTCGCATAGAAATGTTTGTTGGTTCAGTGATACATCTTTTAAAAATATTTTCGTCTGTGTGAGAACTATCCAATTCATCATCTACCTTTGTTATTTTTTTATCCTTTAAACGCAATGTACTAGTGTTATATTCATAAAGTATATCTTCGTTTCCAGTACTAACTTTATTTGAAATGTTATAAGGGGTTTCCTCCGAGGCCGGATGCTCTATCAAAATTTTTATCGCGGATTGAAAACATGACGGAAGATACTTGCTTTTTTTATATTTATCGTTCTCGAGGTCTAAATGCTCGTGAATCAGAAATAATTGCTCACCACTATTATCTATAACACTGGTATTTACGATTTGTTTATCGTAGTCATTTTTAATATCATAATTGTTCTCTGACGATTGTGTTATTTCAATATTATCGTCATATTTTTCCTCCGTTGTTTTATCTATATTTAGACTAAGTTTAGATTTCGACAAATTCAATGATCGGTAAATGTCATTTTCGTATCTCAAGTTTTTTTGTTCTACATTGGATGCTATCGAATCTGTTATAGAATTAACTGTAATTTTCTTCAATGTATCTTTACTGATATTTGGAATTATACTGCTGTTACAAATTTCAATTTCTTTCGCGGGGTTTTCAAATTTTTCTGGCATTTGTATGTTTTCTTCCGTTTCTACATCTCGAATTTTCTTTTTCTTGTCGTCTTCTTCGCAGAAATCTAGCTGGAAACTATTGTCTATTTCAAATGGAATTTTCGGGGCTTTATGGTTGGCTTCAACATTTTTTTCGTACGTTAAATTATGTGTTACTTTTGAATTACTAATATCAACGATTCCAGTGTCGTCGGCGTCTTTCGGGAAATTTATATTTTTTGAAAATTGCTTATTTGATTCGCATGCTTTAATAGCATACGCCTCCAATTCTTCAAATAAACCACAATGAGATGATTCACGTGCGCATTTCATGTATATTTCTCTTACATCATCAATTATTATTCCTTTTTTTATATCGTCTGTGGAAAAAATGGAATTCGATAAAACCTTTTTGGGATCGTTTTCACTGTTTTTATTAATGACCTGATAACTGTTATTTTCACTTTCTAATGATAAGGAAAATATATTTTCTTTAGTTGGATTTCTACTCAAACTTATCGATGCTGTACTTGATGTCATACTTTTTCCGATGTTATCGTGAAACAAATCGATATTCTCTTTAAATTCTTCGTTACTTTTTATTGTAGGAATATCCACTGTGTCTAGAAACAAATTTGTTTTAATACACGAACCGGAGTTCTCTAAAGACGTTTCACGTGATTCATTATTATTGTCTTTATCGTATAAAATATTCTGATTTGGTTGACATTCTGTAGTTACACCTTCTAATCCTGAACATGTGATTTTATCAGAAACAGTTAATGAACCTAGTGGTTGATGATCACTTCTGATTTTAAAGATTTTCTTAAAAATTGGAGTCTCGTTCTTGACACTAGATTCAATATTAGACACATCTTGCAATTTCAAAGGTGTATCCGCGCCAGAATCTGTTAAAGCCTTTGAAAAAATAATGTTTTCGGAAGTCATTTTATTAAAATTTTCCTTGTAATTAGAACAGGACCTTCTTAAGTCATTTAATTGAATATTTTTAGGAAAGTAATAACTGGGAGCAGAACAGTCTTTCGAAGCAGAAAAAAGGGCCGTATCTGAATTGATCGAATTTTTTGAAAGAGTTATTAATTGGTTACTTGCTCCTAAAAAGGTTTTGTTAATCGAAGTATGGTCAAGTCCAGTTGCGTTTTTGTTAGTACGCTTATTATCCTTGTGGGAGGAAAAGTCTGTTGCAGGATTACCCTCGTTAACATTGTTTTCGAAGCAATTTGTGGATAGTATGCTTTCGTTTTTAATGGTGACAGTTTCAGGGTAAGAGTCCTTGGATGATTTATTTGTCCATTCGTTAGAGTCTAAATATTCACAGACCGACGACAACATAGCACATACATCCTCTAAAACATCCTGTGGATTTCTATTTTGATTATTATTATTTTCAAAAGATACATTTTCGCAGTCTAAAGATGTTTGTGATTGGCGAATTACTTTTTCAAAAGTTTTTGATTCTTCTGTAGACAACTTCGTTTCTTCTGTTATTGAAAACGACCGAATGGCAACATCTGATTCTGATGATTTAGATGATTTATCAGGTACTGTTAAATTACTTTCAATCGTACTCTTTGTTTCATCATTTTCCGAAAAAGTAGAGTCATTATATTTATCGATATTATTATTATTATTAGGTCTATTATCCGAAACTGTTTCGGAATTAGAAATTAAAAAAGGTTGTGAGTAATCAGATGTAGTTTTAATAATAGGAATCCGACTATTATTATTTAAAACTGTAGAATTAGGTACACCATTGTCTGTAATATTTATTGTCGCATCACTTTCGTTGTTGGGTGGATCGGTTTTTTTACTTAATAATGAGGATTGTGATGATTCCGTCGTAACGGTTTTAACCGTAGTCTTTTCATCTTCTTCTTCTAAATTAAAATCGTTTTTTTTACTTGTTAATCGATACTTTGATGATTTCATCGTATCGGTGGTTTTAACCATAGAATTTTCTTCTTTTTCGGAATGAAAATTGGTATTTGTCGCAGTTGTGATACCTATATATTTTTTTTCATCCGTTTTATTATTTTCCTTTATGTCTAATGGAGAATACGTTTCCTTTTCTGTTTTAGAGGTTTTTAATTTTTCATTTTCAGAGATATTTAAAGCTCCTACTTCGGAGACATTAAATGGATTTTCTTTTGTTGATACGTGCACATCAAATATTGAATGTTTTATGCAACAATCTGTACTATCTTTACCAGGTAATACTGTAGCAGAAATGTTTTTGACAATGTCTGTTCGCAAAGTTATATTATCATCGCTTTCAAAATTATAGTTTTCTAGTCGAACACAACTCTGGAATGATCCATCTTTAATGGCACTTACCACTGTCTGTAACAGTGATTTTTCTTCCTTGTTTTTAGGCTCTTTACTGGCATACTCATCATCATTATTTTGATTAGAAGCAGAATGTTCCGAACATTCGTTACCAGTTAATCTATGAATTTTCTCTGTACCATCATCATTTTCAGTTACTGATAGAAACATCATATTCCCTCTCTGGCTTTTAATAGAATAAGTTGATTTATATTCTTCGACAAAATATTTCTGTGGATCGACAAAATAAACTTCATCTTTATTTGCTTTATCGGAATGAGATTGGGAAACGTTATGTTCTCTCCGTTTAGAAGCTCCTTGTGGAAAGCAAAACTCTTTTTGGACTGAGCAGTCTGTCACATTGGAAAACGATTTACTAAATACCCTTTCCAACTTTACGCCACCGTTCGATTGCATATCGACTTGAGATGTAATTTCGTTAATATGATTTTTGTTGTCAACTTCTTTGTTATCGACCTCCGAATCACTTTGAAAATTTTCAGCAATAGAATTAATTATAAATGGAGATAATTTATTTCTAATACAAACATCGACCAAATCAGAACTCATCTTGTTTACTTTACACTTTTGTCTTATTTAGAGCAAGATTTTTCAAGATGCACATTAATTTTGATTACATGTCAATATTTCAAATAGTGACGTTTAGATGCACATGTGTTTATAGATTTATCAAGTACTTCAATTAATATATGTTATATTTCGATTTAAAAAATAAAATAAATGTCTGTAGCAGAACTAATCTCTGTTTATGTTACAAGAGATAGTCTCGAGCTTGTTGGTCAATACATTGCGTTGTTAAAAATTAAATATTAATAATTCGGAAATGCAACTATCGCCGTGGAGAATGATGTTTGTTATCACAATTCAACTTATTTAAGTTAAAAATGACTTACTTCTGTATGAAAGAACCAAATAATGTTAATTTACTTTTATTAAGAATCAAAACACATCTGATGTATGAGTGTCCCTGCACCAACATTTATAATTTCTTATTTCGATAACGACAAGCTATTATCGCTGGACTGCAGCTATTTACTTAAATCTGTGGGGACTTATGTCCCACTATTGTAATTATATTCATTTGTGTATTGTACATCAAAATTCCTCACTTTGTATAAATTGTCTTGTGTAAATATTTTGTATAAAATTACTAACACCCTTGAGCATGCCTTTTCTCAAACATGTTTTCTACTGTCTTGCCTTTTTTAATTCTGAGAAACAGCTTTCTTTTCTTGTCTATCTTTCATACACAAACCAAAATTCCTGTCCCTTGTCACCGATCGCTTGCAACGGTCAATCATAAAAAGTACCGTTGCCGATCCCTAATAAAACTACCGCTTCTTGTTTCGCTACCCTCGGCATGCTTCCAAGAAATAACCTTTACTGTTAAATACTAACTTTCTATATTTTCAAATCAACACTTCTTCACCGACCGCTATCGATAATACTAGTTTTCAACCATTGCTCATTTTTACCATTCATTATTAAATTCATTTCAATTCTTTCATCATTTTCAGCACTAAACCGTCTGTACAGTAAATATCATCAATCAACCATCATCAAGTTTTATTTAAATAAATATAATATTAAATAATCACTCGCATGACCACAAATCTATGAGAAAGACTAACATTGCATTATTGATATTGATTCATGAAATACTTGTATCTAACATCTCCCGTCTTAGTTGAAAATTATCTCTACAGAGTAATCTTCATAGTCTCGAACAACTTATGATAGAAGATAAAGGAGATAAAATACAAACACATTTATTATCTATTACAAACAGGATAGTAATAACTATTAATGTAAATACAAATACAATTAAAAAATTGTTGTTTTTAATATTATTTGTATTCTAAGCTATTCTTATCCTATTGTGAACTACAGGTAATACAACAATACATATTATGTGGAACAAATTTATGAAATAACATTATCAAGAACATTATTTAAAGTATTTTTTTTATAAGTTGCAAATCTTTCAATTCCACGCCAGTTTGTCCAACGGCGTTAGACCCGCAATACCACGGTAACCAAAGCGGTCGTCATTGTTCCGAAAGGGTGTCACATTCACTTTGGGTTCATATGTGTTTAGTTAGTTAAAGATTTTCACGCACAATGATTCGCGAGAACACCTTAAACACTTCCACGGTTTCATTAACTTAAAACATCTAGGACAACACTAACAGGAAAATAGTATAATGAACATTTCTCCGAGTGTTGCTGCCACTCTGTAGAACTAATTTCTTATTCAAAAAAGAAGGAATTAAAATCCTTTTTCGTCTAAATATTAAGATCAAAGATCTCACATTTGGAACGCGTCCTACCAAGTAGGCACGACGAACCGAAAGCCATATCCCACAACTGGTTTCGACCTATCGGGTCTCATCACGTGGGCGCTAGCAGAAAGGCCTTTACAGGCTATATTATAAATATAAATATAAATATGGAATCAACAGAAACAACTACTCCGAGGGCTAAAATACCCCTACCGGCATATGGCTTTCGCTTCGTTGTGCCTACTTAGTAGGACGCGTTCCAAATGTGAGATCTTTGATCTTAATATTTAGACGAATAAGGATTTTGATTCCTTCTTTTTTGAATATGTTATATCTTCGTCTAAGAATTCATCGGAGTCAACAGTGTAATTCAATGCCGGTAGGGGTATTAGCCCTCGGAGTAGTTGTTCTGTTGATTCCATGTTTATATTTGGATTAATTTCTGTTTTTCGGCATCTTCAGTTCCTCCTTTACCTTTTTGTCGAATTGCTTTAGTGTTTCTTCTGTTAACTTCAGATCTTGTTTTAACAAATTCATATGGGGTGGTTCTATTTCTAAATCGTTTTTTTTTTGCAACAATCTTGTGGGATGACAAGTAAAAGTAAAGATGTTTGAGGTACGAGATTCACTTGCAATTATTCTCACAACACAACACAACACAATTCTGGTCCATTTGGATGAAACACGGTGGTCTAAGGGTTAATTTTTCCATCATCTGTTTGGGACACTGGGTTGTTATACTTCCATCAGTTGCATAAAAGTCCTGTCGATCTTTTGGAGTAATTGCTGGTGAAGTTTAATATGTAATATATCAGATCCTTCGGGAATTTCGCTTGTATGAAATAACCTTAGTTCACACCTATCAGTTGTTGAAACTGTCTGTGGATAGATGTTTCTGCAGATCCATACCTTTTCCAAATGACTGCAACTTTTTAGATCCTCTACGTTTGCCCAAGTAGTATCCTCATTGTCAACGGCCAGATGAGAATTGAAAGGGATAATGGTTTGGTAAATTTGGAGCTTAGGACTAAATACAGGAAAAGGGTATAATTGAAAGAGTCTCAAAATCCATCACCCGATAGCACAGGAATTTCGAAATTGATAATTATTTTTGAATTTAGAAGATATATTTTCGGTCTTATTACGGCATAAAAATTATGCAAATTTTGAAAATCAGTATCAAACGGTAATAGATTATCAGAGTTTAACTCTTTCTTTATAAATTTTAATTGATCTTGTAACATAAGACCCTAGGTTCGATACCTTTGCGTACGTTAAAATGTTTTTTAATGTGAGATTGTTCACTCACTAACCTAAGCGTTTATTTATTTGTATTTTGCAATTGTTCAATAGCTTTATTATAATAAACTTCATTATCTTCGCCTAAAGTTCCGAATACAGTGTGTAATGCTTCGCCAAGAAGCTAGAACCATGCACGTTTCGATCTTTTGTAGGAAACAAACTAATAATATCGCGATATTTTGTTTCTAATTGATTAATTTGGCTTTCTAATATTGTTTCGTGTTGATCTTTATTATCTATGTCTAATTGTGCCTGTAGCGTTTTTAATTTATTGACAATATGTAAGTGTTGCAACAATGGTTTAAAGTCTTTAATTATAGTTAGATTCCAATTTGCATTTGATGTTAAAACTAGGCCTAGATCATAAAAGTAAATACCGGTGTTATTAAGTGGTGTAATTTTGATACTGTTAATGGCTATGATTGCCCTGAAACAAATAACACAAGTAACTGATCAGTTTTCTGAAAAGGGTTTGATCTGTTTTATGTTTACAATAGAGAATCCATTACGTTTTCTTTTTGATATTTCAAACTGTTTATCGCCTATTACTTTCAGGATTTCATAAGAGCCTTCCCATAATGGATCGTCTGTCTTTTTATTAATACAGAAATAAGAAAAAATAAAATTTCGTCAAACTTCACAAATATTTACTAAAACGGCTACATATGTACATTTCAACCACAATGTGGTCATCTTCATTGAGTAATTACAAGAAAACAAAATTAATCTAATTTATACATTCTTAGACACAAGACGAGATGAGGCGATTATTTTGGCGGTGTGTGTCGAAATTCATTATGTTTTTCCTATATTTATTGATGTAAACAGCTTCGCTAGTAACAAGTTCTAAGTAATTACTACAAGGCTTTAATAATTCTAAATTATTTATATCAAACGAATGATTACTATTTAAAAAATGTGTGACTACGGCCGACGTTTCAGGGTTATTATTTTTTAAATGAGAAAAATGTTCTTTAAAGCGGGTATGAATATTTCTTTTTGTTAAACCGATATAAACTTTATCACAATTATTACAGCTGATCTTATATATACCAGATTTGTTCTTAAAATCATCCTTGTCTTTAGGGTTTCCCAAGAGGTTGCTTAATTTATTTTTGTTATTGGAAAAAATTGGTTCAATATTCAATTCTTTAGAGACATGTTTAGCGAACATTGTGAGGTTTTGATGATATGTAAATTTTCTCCTAATTTTATTTTCAGAAAGATGCGTTAACGTCGCGGTTTCTTTAATTTGTTTTTTAAATTTATTTAATTTATTTATTTATTAAATCCGTGGTCTTTTGCTACTTTTAAAATATGGTCAAATTATTTTTGATATCTTGGTTTGTTATGCAGCAGTTTTAATAAATATTTGTGAAGTTTGATGAAATTTTATTTTTTCTTATTAGTGAACTTTCACAGTCACTCCTATAATAAAAAAAATTATCTTTGATATATTTTTTAAAATTATTATTTATTAATACAGAAGTTTCGCACTAGAACCCTATCGCCTGTATTGTATTGGAGTAAAGGTTTTAACATTGAGTGGTATATATATATAATAAAGTTTTTACTGAATTTATGTAGTCGTCAATCAGAATTTCATTTAGTTGTTGAGGAAAATTAATGTTTTGATGTTTAAAACCAAAAAGTATGTCATAAAGTGTATATTGTGTTTCTTTATGTTTCAAAACTGAAAATCTGAGAGCATTTTTTCCAGTATTATAATTTGTTTTCTCTATCTAGAAGGCAAGCCCTAATCGTTTTTGCTTTTTGCAATATTTCGCAAGTCGGTATAAAATTTGCTATGTTACATCCCATTGCATGGACTGAAATCGTTCTTGTAATTTATTTATTGTTTCATTCACGCTTTTATGACCAAATAATACTGCTGGCTTTCCCTAATTATATCATTTATTTGATCAATGTTGAGTAAACTAAAATATTAGTTTAGAATATTTATTTTATTTTGAATTTCAATGCGGTTGCTAATTTATTTAATTTGATCGGTATGGGCTCAACTTTCGTTTAGCTGAAATGAGTTATATAAAACACATTGTATTGTTTTGTTATTAAGGACTTCAATAAATACAGAAATATAAAAGTTTTGCTGCGGAAATGCATAATTTTAATTTTGCAGACTTTAGAATAGCCATAATATCATACATTTTTGTTTTGTATTTTAGACGTTTTTTGAATATCAGCAGACCAATAGTTCTGTGCGGAAATATATAATTTTTATTTTACATAGATTTAAGTAAAAACTGGATAGTTTGTTTGTAATAAGTAGTTTACAGTTGTGTTGTAAATATTTCTGACAGTATTATCAACTTAAACCACCGACACAAGTTCTGATTAATGCGAAGCATGCGTTGCTCCGCATCTGTGAAAATAAACAAAAGGCTAAGGGATGAGGTAAGGTTAGGGGTAGAGGTATGTTTTTCTTATTCCCACTGTGAAAGGTGTTATGCATCGAGAGATAAAATTAGGTTAGGTGTGGGGTGGGTTTTCCTAATTCCTACTATGAAAATTGCTATGCTCCAACGGTTAAGGGCTATGCACGAAGGGCTTGGGTTAGGTTAGGGTAAGACAGTTCGCTGTGATAACCACCGAACAGCGGTCCTCTACCGTCTAAACTTGGACGGGTTCAACTAGTTATTTGTAATTTTGTAGTTTATTACCAATTGCTTATACATACCGTATGTATAAATATCCACATCCTTTTTTATTGAGGAGCAAATAATATCTATATCTGACTGGTTTTTCTGAATTTCATGTCCAAAATAAAAACAAATAAAGAATTTTCGCTTTTATGAGCTATTAGAATATATATTATATTTTCGTGTTTTTGGGTTTAACGTTTAAATTCAAAAGGAAAAAAGTTTTAATTTAACTGGCTTCGGTTATTCTAAAGTCGACAAAATTTGCTCGTAAGACGAAAACGGTATATTTCCGAACGGAAATTTTCGTATTTTTTTGTTCGGAGGAACGTTTAAAATCCAAATTAAAAAAAAAAATATGTAACTGATTTCGGTTATTCTACATTTTCGGTTTTACAGCTCCCGTAAACACTTTTCGTCTCTTTCTGTCAGCTGCCTGTTCTCCATCACCTGTCAACTGTCCTAAAATCGTCTATCGCTGTCGCTTATATAGTTTGATGGACGTTGCTAGGTTACTCTCGAACCAAATCGAATGATCTAGTAGTTAGATCTAGTTAGTTGATTTTTCTAGATTAGTTTTTAATTTGACTACTTTTTTACTACGTGGATTAACATTTAAATGATTTATTGTTTTAGAATTCGATACAAAAATTCTATATTTATTTTCATTTACTGTAAATGTATTTTTGGAGAAATCTATTTTGACTTTTTGATAAAATGCCGACGACATACATCCCCATTTTGCCCTATTGTGAGACATGAAATTTAATGGGGATGCCGAAAGGTTTGAGTGGGTATTTACCTAATGTTTTTATAGAGTGATTGTTATCACTGGATACGCTTGAAATCATCAATTAAGCAATCTGTCTCGATCTATGTCTTATCCGAAGGTTTGGCAAAATAACAGATTCTCAATAGTTTGTTGCTTTTGTTTCCTAAATTTTAATTTAAATATGGTATTATTTTAAATAAAACGTGCTCGTTTAGATTAAAAACTACTTGAGAGGATTTCACGCTTTCACGTCTTAGAGCTCCACTACCTTCTCGGTAGGGCTCCCGTCCTCGTTTAAATGATTTTTTATGTTAGAACAATATTCATCTGTACTACTATCGTTATTAAAATATTGGGTTTTCTGACTCTTTTCCCTATCTTTCCGTTGCTTACGGTAACACTTAGAAATATCATGGCCCGTTAAATTACAAAAACTACCAATTTTGTTATTGCCATTACCAATTTACCTATCTGAAATGCTATTGGTTGCGCTATTGTTCTTATTATTATTATTAAACGAAAAACTCGTTATGAGCTTATTTTCATTTGTTTTATATTTTGAATATTTTTCATTTCATTTTGCTCTACCCTGAAACTTAAAAATTTGAAATTGTTCTTGTTATTTTCATTCTGTATTCCTTTTCTCCTGTTCTCTCTCGTAAAAATATGTATCTTCTAACGGCTAGTTCTAAATCTGAATTTATGTATGTAGGAAAATGCTTTTGGACAATTTTTCCACTAATTTCTGAACTGCATCGATAGCCGTAGCTATTGCTAGTTTATCCCTAATTTCGGCAACCTTATTGTAGGTTAATTTTACACCAACTATTATCATTTCTCACTCTAAACAGGTTTCCAAATAAACTTTTAACAGACTTTCCAGAGCCGAAATTTTAATTGAGTAAATTAATATAAATAATATGCTTTGCCAAACAGAAAATTCCCTATTTAAAATTAGATTCGCTATTTATTTACTATTTAATTTCGAACAAGTGATTTTTACCAATAATTCATTAAGAGCACTGTGTGTTTCTTCATACGCGTAATCACCACTCGAAATAAAGTGTGCGACCGGAAGATTGCATTATCAAATTCTGCAATCATTTTCAATAAGTAATCAAACAATAATCAATATTCCGATGGAGTCACTTCTGATGATATAGAAGAACTACTTTCCAAATTAGAATCGTCTCCTAAATTATTTAAGTGCAAGTTTTTCAATTCGATGATAAGGGATTCAATGGACTGGTAAATATTTTGGCTGTCAAACATGAAAGGCACTTAACATGAACGTTGCTAGCATCACGATACAGCTTTGGCGAAATCGTGAAGGTACAGCGATCACGTCCAGCAGTAGATTCCTCTCTTCGGGGATGATCTTTTCACATCGTCACGTTAACATAATTTATTTAGCACAAAGAATTTTCACTTCACAAGGTGCATTGCCCGGTGATGTGGGAAGTTGAAGTTCTCTGGGCGTCTTAGACGGATCCCATCTTCGTCGCCAATCTTATGTTTATCTCGATCAGGGTTATTTAAAAAATAGCATAAATTTCTGTATCAGAACTAATCTCTGTTTATGTTACAAGAGATAGTCTTGAATTTGTTGCAACTATCGCCGTGGAGAGTGCTGTTGATTATCACAATTCAACTTATTTAAGTTAAAAATGATGTACTTCTGAATGAAACAACCAAATAATGTTAATTTACTTTTATTAAGAATCAAAAGACATCTGAGGTATGAGTGTCCTTGCACCAATATTTATAATTTCTTATTTTGATAAGGACAAGCCATTATTGATATTCGTTCATGAAATACATATCTAACACATACGACGGTAAATCAAATATAAACGGTAATTTTACTATTTAGCTTAGCACGTAATTCCGATCTAGAGGATTCGATGCTCGAGTGTTGTTTGGTTTATGAGGAGGGGGAAACTGGATTAGATAGTAGCTGCGCTCAGTTCTGTCCGCAGTACAATCATGGCTGAGCGCAAGGTACCTTCGTCTGTAGCACAACGCATCATCATAAAGTTTTTAACCAATGAAAGCGTTAAACCATCATTTTTTTATCAATTTTCACTCGTTTGAAGGCACAATTTTTGGATGCTACAATGTCTCAATATATACGTGCGTCAGAGAATTCAGGGATGAGCGAGAACGTGTAGAAAATGAAAATCATGATCGACGCCCAAGAACAAGAACAAGTCTCATAAATGACATGATGAACATCCGTGCTGTTCGAGAGCTTGTTGAAGACGATCGTCCGTTAACTATTGAACAATTGAACAAATCCCATCAGAAGTGGATATCAGCTGTAGTAGTATCGGAGTGTTCAATATATCATCACTGATGATGATCATCGCTGGCTTTAGAAAAATCAGTGTTCGCTGGGTTCCAAGGTTGTTGGCCGAAAATCAAAAACAGGTTAGATCGGAGATCAGTGAAAGACTTCTGAATCGATTTCGACAAGGGGAGGTTTTTTGAGGCGTATCGTCACTTGTGATGAGACGTGGGTCCACCACTACACTACCGAATCAAAAATGGCGAGTAAGGAGAATAAGAAGTGGCGAAGAAAGGATGAAGGCTGCCCTATCAAAGCCAAAACCAAAACCCGTCTTTCAGCCGGAAAAGTGCTTGCGACTGTTTTCTTTGACTCAAGGGGAGTTAGTTAGTTACTCATTGATTGTTACAGTCGACAAAAATCACGTATCGAAGCAAACCACGGGGTATGCCCATTCGAGACGTCATCCTCCTTCATGACAACGCCAGGCCGCACACCACAGTTTTGACAAGGAATAAATAGAAGAAATGGGCTGGAAAACCTTCGAGCATCCTCCATACAGTCCTGACTTGTCACCCTGTGATTATTTTTTGTTTGCACCCTTTAAAGAATCACTTGGAGGCAAAAGATTTGAAAGCAATGAACAAGTAGAGGAGTATGTGCGAAATTGGCTGAATGAGGGAAAACGAATGAGTCTAAATAGAGTTTGGAAAATAATTTAAAAAAGGACAAGAACCGACAATGGCAAAGAAGAATAGATGAGAAATATTAAAATAAATGAAAAGTAGAAAGGGAATTGTACTAAAAGTAAGATATTTTATTTAGTAAAACTATAAAAAGAATTTGCTACTGTTTCAACTGACAAATAAAAAAATAAAAGAGGGTAACATTAATACTACTTCTGGACCAGTAAACATAAACAAGATATAACGTTTTTCAATCAATCAATCCTAACAATATCGAAAACGTTATTTTTTATACAGTGTGGAACTCACCCAACTCGAAATATTCCCTAAATCGAATATTTTTTTTTCCTTAAGAATGTTACAATCTATTTATAATATGATAATCTATTTGTTTCCACCAATCTCCGCAGCGCCTTAGTCATCGTGGTGTACGTGACAAATAATTAAACAAAGAAGTGTTCGAGAATGATTCGGATGACTAACGGTGGGGCCTGGGTTCGTCAAAGAAGAAAAATAAATAAATACACCAGTAGCAGGACATTGCTGTTGACACACTTGATGTAACATTCAAACGATTAAGTAGTAAAATATATATTCTCAATTTACCTGACGTCTTTTATTATATAGGATAATAAAGTCTAACAATCTCACGTGTGGGGTTGCACAGCTAAAGAGTTTAACTGTGTGAACTCTCAACAAAAAAAAAGTATTGTGCATCAAGATGTCTGTCAGTGAATATTCCAAATTCTGTGTAAAATGGTGAGAGGCAATTTTCCAGCTGATTATTGAATTCACATGGAAAGGCACAGAGAAATGAGCATCGGGAGGGTGTTCCTGCCAATGTTCAAGAGGGTGCTGAGTACCGTTATGGTGCACAGCGTGAATCAAATCATGGAAACTTACGAGGAGAATTCTCCATGATGGAAACGATAACTGTATTGTTGCAACAGAACACATTAATGTTGGGAATGCTTCAGCAACAGCAGTAGGTGTAAGTGCAAACGAATGTACAGGGTGTTGGCTTAACAAGTTATAATGTGATACCAAACATTTCTGGTACAAGGCTAGGGCATCGGAGATAACTGATTGGAACAGTTTCAGGCAAGCTTTTAAGAAGACATTTGTGTTAAAATGTAAGAATACTGACATGTGGAAATGAATGCAGGAGAGGGTTCAGTTAAAGGGTGAAAATATGAGCTGTTATTTTGATGAAAAGCAGCAGCTAAAACTTGATTTTGTTGAAATAAGAACAAGTCGCCATTGGACTATGGTCCAAAGAATTGAGTAGTTTGATCATGACGCGTTCTCATGCTGACGATGATGAGCTTTATCGAGACATCGTACGAATAGATGATTCTCGCAGATAAAGGATAACAAAACCAAGAGAAAATCACAGAAACACGCTAACTCAATTGAACAAGGATTTTAAGAGAAAATTAACGGTAAAAAGTGAACCACCCGTAAAGGAAAGAATGCCGGTGAAGCAAATATTGTTTTAAATGCAAAAATTACGGACATTACGCTCGTAATTGTTCTCAAAAGGTGGAAAAGGCTATAAACGACGACATAATAATAACGACGAAATAATCTAGTCTAACAATCAGAATATCTATTTCTCGAATTTTTGTATTCTTTTCTATTGAACTAATATTTAATGTGTAGCCGCCTAACTCGAATTTTACATGTCTGTCAAGCCAGCACACCCACGTCACATAATCGAAAAACGGTGAACATAAGAATTTAGCGCTGTTCTACTGCTCCAATTAAAATATTAGCGCTTCATTTCTTATGAGAATATCAGTGGTGGTTGTGACCGAGCACTAAGGTAGCACTTTCACGCCAAAATTTTCTACTAAATTGTGTTGTTTCCAAAAGTAATTACTACGGTTTCAACAATCACTAAATTTCATATAAGAAATGGACCACGAAATTAGCACTAAAAAAACACTAACTTCGTGTGCTTGACAAACATGAAAAAAAAAAGATTTTTTCGGGTAACTGTCTACTCCATTTACGGTGACAGAAAGGTTTTGGTGGCAAAAACAGCAAGGAAACAATTACAGTTATGGTTGGGAGTAATATGAGTGGGTTCAAAAAGTTGAAATTGCTTATTATTGGTAAGCCGAAAATACGACGCTTTTAAACGAATTATATCATTTGAAGTAATAATAAACCTTAGGCTTAAGACTGGCATATTTTTCTAAAGTCGAATTTTGCTTTCTAGACCTTGGTGGTTCGAGATACAGAAGTTCCTCTGTAATTGATGTTAGGGTTCATTACCTTTTTTTTAATACGAAATCGTTTTTAAAAGGAATGTATTTACTGTAATAACGGTTAATACGTTAAATATTAAAATTTCAGACCTCAACAATATAATTGTTTTTAAAACGCTAAAATGTTATCAAATTCTTATTACTTAATTTCAACCTGTTGTAGGCGTCTTATGAATGCCATTACATACTGGGTGTTATAACATTACAATCAGGTATAACCTTGAGTAACCCCATTTTAACCTCTGATATCAAACTTACAAGATTGTAGGAAAATGATAATGAAAAAAATAGTCGAACTTCATCAAACTACCTTTGCCTGTTTCCCTAACCTCGTCATTAAAAGCGACACTCGCTCTTGTTCTGTAATGGCTTCTTAAATCAATCAATGTTGATCATGTCGGTTATTCGTGGAAAATGAAGCAAGATCAACACTGATCATTGTCGGTTATAGATGGTCACCAAAAATCATTATCGATTATTAATATCATTATAATTATTTACCGCATTTTATCTCAGGCAATTCCATATCTATGACGAATTTTGCTATTCTGAGTTTTACTAGTTTCCTTATTTTTTTTTGAGAAATCGTTCACGGTATAATTGATTTTAGTGATAACCGCTTCCATAATTGATTTGCTTCAGGTTAGTATTTAAAATCCCTTATTAACTTGTTACTTCGATAATCTCTTTTATGTCAATGTCCTATTACAAGATGTATGTCGCTATCTACTTGATATTTGCTGCTCAAATGTTTCGACAAGACGTTTGAAGATATCTAATAATTGTCAAACTGAATCCACGACGCAGCTTCTATTTCGTGATAGGTACGCAAACCTAATTAATAAAGAAGATCCAGTTGGTTAACACATAGGCTGAAAAGTCCCGGGCCTAACAGATAGATGGCGCTAGTTTTATTACATTCACCTCTTTTACAATTAGTACTAACCTTCAAAAGACAGCTGTTAAAATATTATATATAATACATATTCTATTCATTAGTTTGTGAGTTATTTTGCTAAGGTGACCTTATCTAGCTAATTTTGTTATTTTCAAAACAATAAATCAAAAACAATTTCGTGTTTTAATTTTACACTGCTTCTTGATGGGAAAAAATACCGTTCAAGCGAAGCAATGAGCAACGCTCCATCGGAAACAACAATAAAACTGACTGACTGACTGTTTGCTGACTTCAAACGTGGTTGTAGAAACAGAGATACTGATGATGCAGAAAGCAATGGACATCCAAATGAGGCACCAGAAAACATAAAAAAATCCACAAAATCGTTTTGAATGATCGAAAAGTAAAATTGCGTGAGTTAGCTAATATCGTATAGATATCAAAAGAACGTAAATGAAAAAAAAAAATTGTTTCATCAAGACAACGCACCGGGTCACAAGTCATTTTTCATCAAAACAATGGCAAAACTACATGAATTAAACTTCGAATTGCTCCCATATCTACTGTTATACTCTTGATAAAGGCACTAACCTGCCGAAACATATGTAGATTTTTATTAAAGTTTCCTGAAACATTAAAAAGCATTCTTTCATTTATTTCTATGTTTCATAATTACCCTACCGCTCAATCGTTACAATTCAAAAGAACGTGTTCGTTTTATATTATATTGCATGAGCATTTGACTATGAGAAAGTCTGTTCGAAGTGGATGCCGCGTTTGCTCACTGTTCTGTTGCTCATCAAAAACAAGAACGTATTGATGATTCTGAGTAGTTTTTGGTCATGTTTCAACGTAACAAACCAGAATTTTTGCGTCAATATGTGATGAAACATTGATCCATCAAATCAGTCCGGAATCAAAACGCTCGTCATCTGAGTGGACAGCAACTGAAGAACCTCGTCCAAAGCGCAAAAGCTCGCCGAAAGCACAACAATCGGCTGGAAAGGTTATGGCGTCAGTATCTTCGGATATGCGTGGTGTAATATTCATCAACTATGTTCTTGAGAAGGAAAATACCACCAACAGTGAATATAGTGAATATTATATAACGTTATTGGAGCGTTTGAAGTCATTTGTCATCAATACAATGGCAAAACTACATGAATTGAACTTCGAATTGCTCCCATATCCACCGTATTCTCCTATTTGGAGATTACTACCAGCACCTACTGGCCGTTCGCAGACCGAGACCAAAAAATGCTCGCCGGCAAGAAATTTCGCTCGAATGAAAAGGTTATCGCTGAAGCTGAGGCAAAAGATAAATTGTTCTACAAAAGTGATTGTGTTGCTTTTGATGGAGATTACGTTGATGAATAAAGCCAATTTTGAACAAAAAAAACGTATTTTCTTTGTTAAGTCCGGGACTTTTCAGCCCATGTGTTATATGTGAAATACCACAGTTAATAATGCATATAAGAAGATGGCGACATACTACCTTTAATACGATTTTAAATTAACTTCCTTTTATGGGACAACTTCGGTTTAGTCAATACTTTATCGATGCTACCTATGATGTGCTGATGAGATCTAATGATGATGAATTTTTGATAAAGAACTGCATGTTCTTTTTAGGTTAATTAAAGAGCATTTACGTTTGGTGTTGATGGATTTTCCGACTTAAGAGTTATTTACCAATTTTATTTTTTTAATTTTCAGTCAAATGGCTCAACCTAGAGAGCAAGATCGAGTCTCGCTTTTAGTGATGAGAGGTTCACAAAGGTCGTACTATGAAGTGCGACTGCTTTTTTCAGTATCATTTGCCTGTGGTCTTTTGAGTTTGATCTTAGGGTAATGACTTTCAGATGTTAAAATGGGGTTACTCAAGGTTATGTTTTCAGTTGCGAGGTCATAAATATGCAGTCCCATTTGAAAAACGGCCTTGGCCTTGAAGGTAATGTCACCAGCGAATAGTCAGGGAGAAATTATACAACTTTTATAGGGAACAAACAAATTGTTTCCCAAAAATGCACTTCTGGTTTGTTATTCTTCTATTCCGGTACTTTCATAACACTCTGTATGTATGTACATGAACCTATAATATATAAAATACAAGAACAAGTAAACATGCTCTGTATGTATAATAGCATTTTGCATTAATTATTGAAAGATAGGTTGTAAAAAACTTACCTTTTCGTTGAAATTCTATTTGTAAACACATTGCCAATAGTGAACACAACATTAGATAAAGTAAATCAGAAATTTTATTTTGCAATTCTTATAAGAATGAAATAAAATATCTTTCTATATTTCCCCCATCAAATTAAAAAATATATAAAAAAAGATGACGTAACGAGTACGGATTTTAATAAAATCAATAAATCATTTTTTTTTTAATAATACCTTACTAATTTGATTTTTGATATTTACTATAATAACTTATAAACATCCAATATAACACAATGAAATTCGGTTGCAACCACCATCGTAAAGAAAAGTCATGCAAACAATACCAACAAGCGAAATATCGTATTACTTTCAATGTAATACAACGTAAAATCGAAAAGCGAAAACGACCCAGGAACTGCTAGCACTGGCCTTCTCATCGAATGAACTGAAGAAACCAAGCAATGTCATGATGGCATTTTTAAGGCTTTAATTCCCCACACATGCATAATAATATACGTATGTGTACTGTGTATAAATCTATAAGTCTGCATACATAAATGTACATGCATACGACGTACATATGCTAGGTATAATAGTAGTTGGTATATTAGATAAAAGTGTATAGGTAATACTTATTTAAACTCATTACATAGATAAACCGTAATGCTTTTAAAACACTGATTTTATAAAATTGGATAAATAATTCTATCAAAGGTATGTAGAGAATTTAACGATGCAGTGATCAAAACAAAAAGATTGTAGTATTTTCACAGCTTCCATAGGTTAATTTTTGGATATAGCACATCCGAAATATCATTTATTAGAGGTATACAAATAATTGTAAATGACATTTACTTTCTGACAATTATTTATTGACGAAATGTTAAGAATCAGTTTTTATTCTTATTAAAACAAAAATATAAACAAAATTAAGTTCTTGATCAAGTAATTTATCGAAGCTACCAGATGTGGATCGTGATTTCGATCTTATTAGATCTCATCAGCACGCCATAGGCAGAATCGACGGATTACTGACCAAATCGCTGGAGCTCGGTGTAAAGCGGATTTAAATAAAACGTTGATGTGGGAGTACGTCGCCATCTACCTTCTTTTGCTGCTATTACCGTAATAATACATGAAAAAGTCTAGGAAATATTTTTTGAGAGAATGTTATCTAAGGACGATAGCTTTCCCATTTCATCCGTGTAGAATAGAGACATGACTATTGCATAGACTGAGCAGATGCCGCAGTTACCCTGAAAGTAAATAGAGCCAACCAAGTAGGAAACCAGCATTACGTAGACAGGCAAAAGATCTCCTTAGTCCAATTAAAAAGTATTGAGCGTCGGAGTGTTTACGAAATAATTAAGCATTTACAAGTAGTAAAAGACATCATAATTGCTCATAACAATTATACATTTTACTAATGAATTAAGGCTATTAAGAATTTATTTTGCGAATGAATTGTGAAACATGATGTAGATTCATTATGAAAAATACAATGTTGATAGTTTCACCAATTTATTAAATTACTATTGTTACTATACTATATTATTTCGGTCTAAAGAGACATTATCAGGAGTATTGTACTATTGAAATACTTAACTTACTTATTTATTTATCTACAATCTACATAGGAGAAGTAGAATTAAGTTAGAATAAGTTTCGCTTTGATTGATGAGTAAATATTGTTTTTTTATATTGTGACTTTTTACTTTCAAGATTTACAAATAATGAGTTATTTGCTCATTTGCCTAACACATAGATGGCGCTAGTTTTCTTGCATTCACCTCTTTTTCAGTTAGTACTAACCATCGAAAGACAGCTGTTAAAATTTCATGATATTCTATTTAATAGTTCGTGAGTTATTGTCCTAAAAGTAACTTTATCTAGCTACTTTGTTATTTTCAAACCAATGGATCAAAAACAATTTCGTGTTTTAATTTTACACTGCTTCTTGATTGGAAAAAATACCGTTCAAGAGAAGTAATGGCTTGAAAAGTGTTATGGACAACAGTGGACTCCGCTCCATCGTAAACAACCGGAACAAAATAAAACGTTGGTTTGCTTACTTCAAACATGGTTGTAGAGACAGAGACTGATGATGCAGAACGCAGTGGACGTCCAAATGAGGCACCAGAAAACACCAGAAAACATAAAAAAATCCACAAAATCGTTTTGAAAGATCGAAAAGTGCAATTGCGTGAGTTAGTTGACATCGTATAGATTTCAAAAGAACGTGTTGGCTTTGTTATATTGCATGAGCATTTGACTATGAGAGAGCTCTGTTCAAAGTGGGTGTCGCGTTTGCTCACTGTTGACCAAAAACGTATTTCAACGTAACAAACCGGAATTTTTGCATCGATATGTTGATGGCGACAATGGATGAAACATGGATTATCACTTCACTCCGGAATCAAAACGATCATCATCTGATCAACTGGTGAACCTGAACTGGTGAAAGAACCCGAAAGTGCAACAATCGGCTTGGTATTTTGGGATGTGCGTGGTTTAATATTCATCGACTATGTTGCTATCTTGAGAAGGGAAATACCATCAACAGTGAATTGTAGTAATTATATAGCGTTATTGGAGCGTTTAAAGGCCGCAATTGCAAAGAAACGACCGCATATTGCAAAGAAAAAAAAAAAAATGTTTCATCAAGACAACGCACCGTGGCACAAGTCAATCAAAACAATGGTAAAACTACATGAATTGAACTTAGAATTTTCTCCCACATCTACCGTATTATCCAGATTTGGAAACTACTACCAGCGACTACTGGCTGTTCGCAGACACAGACCAAAAAATGCTCGGCGACAAGAAATTTTGCTCGAATGAAGAGATTATCACTGAAGCTGAGGCCCATTTTGGGGCAAAAGATAAATTGTTCTACAAAAGTGGTAATGAATTGTTAGAGCGGCACTGAAATTATTTTATTGCTCTTGATGGAAGTTACATTTATGAAAAAAGTCAATTTTGATTTTCCTTTACTTTTCAGCCCATACATACATTATTTATGTTTTGTTAATGTCAATATTTTTACTATTGTCTATACGGTGTTCAGAAAAACCTGTTTTGTTTTAGTAAATGTATGCCTACGATGAATAGTTTCTGAGATAATGTAATTTATAGAATACAAATCGCTACCGCACACAAACCCTAAAAAATCATAACTTCCATAAAAAAATAATTTAGAATGTTGAAATTTTTACTAATTATGATCAAGTCTTAAAGTTAACGTCATACCAAAATTAAACACCATAATATATACAGGGCGTTCAAAAAAAAAGTTTAAAAACTTCAAACACGAATAACTCATCTACTCAAATGGCACGTACCATATTTTGTTTTGTTATTCTATTCCTTTTTTATCCTCTTTTGACACATTCAGATGTATCCCATTGTTTTATTAAAACAAAAAAACAAAATTATTCAAAATTTTTTCGGAAGTGGCAGACAGTTGATATTATTTTAGATAAAAAGGTCATCCACTGTAACCCCTACTCCCAAATTGTTAAATCTCTGAAACGTCTAATGGTCTACCTAGTTTGAATAATCCTGAATAAAGAATTACTACTTGAAAGTTTTCGCGGACGCCGGATCTCTTTAACCCACTTTTTTTACATTTTTGGATTTGTAGGAAACCTCATCATAGTTAATTCTTAAAACAAAATTTAAAAGTAATTCAATGTTTGCTTACGAAACGATTCTAACAAATTTTTGATAAATCGTTTTGTACAACCGAATACGCAACAAGTGTAAACGATTTTTTAATTTTCATATATTATAAAAAACTGCAACCCCATCTATTAAGTAAACTTTATTAACACTAATACACCACTTAGAATCCCAAATATAACTACCACACTTCAACTACGACTCCCAAATGTGAGTATTCTACGAAAACTTTCCTTTTTCGTATTTCCGTAATGCTTCTTTTGCCTATACATAATGTGTTGCCTACCGTATTGGCTTCAAATGATTACGTATAGACGTAGTTCAGTTTATACGCACTTTCTCTACTGCCGGAGTACCATATTTATATAAACATTCAATATATTATGAACATTAACACATATTTTTGCACTCTTTAACCTCTGACTTCAATTATTTTTAATCTACTATGTTATGAAAAATACCGAACTACTACCGAAAATGTTAACGTGCTTAAACCCGGCACAACTTTCGCCTAAAGTTAACAATTTGTTTCGATTCTTATGTGCGACTTAGCTTGGGGTGTAAGCTATTAAAGTATTTTAAGACCTACATAATCATAGGTCATACTTATTTAGTTCAGTATAAATGAGCATTAAAGAGGGAACTATGAAATCAAAACCGATAATTTTTAATAAAAACTAAGTAAAAAAACGGCGTATAATTTAATTACAACATGAATGCTTTGCAATAAATACTTATCTAGGTTCCTAATGGTTCGGTAGGTATTCATGTTTTTTGCCCGTTGTCTTTAGAAATTTCTTTATACTGACTTACCACCACGCAGCATTTGAGACAACGTCAACCGAGACGATCATATCGTTTCCTTTGATAATACCTGCCGCAGTTATAGGCGAAACGTTGTGTATTTTAATATTAGGCTATTATATTATATTATACTCTTAGCAGCGTTAGATACTGAGGAGAGATCTTGGAAATCTCAGAACTAGAACTTTTTACCTACAATGTGAACTACATTAAGGTAAAAGGAATGATAAAATTAATTAAATCTATAATTCCTTCAATTAATTTGTCTGAACAACTATCTAAGTATATTTTAAAGAAGACGCTCTGACCTCTGGGGCACTCAGTGACGCCATTGAATGTGCAACAATAAACGATTTGATGCGAGTAACTCACCGTTTCTTTCAGTCTCCATTTCAGTAATAGAATCTTGGGGTGATGATTCACGAACGCAAGACATAAGGCTTAAATGACCTCCCCCACTCCCTGGTGTGTTAACAACTGTAGACATATTATTCTGGAAAAAAAGAGAAAACCAATGAAACTTGTGAAGATTTAATACTTTTTACAAAAACAATTTCCTATTTTTTAAAGTGAAATCTTAAGTATATGTTTCTATATTTGTTGATCTGTCTGTCGTAAACTTTATTACTTGTATGCCGTGGTTGGTTTTCGGACAAGTCTCAACCAACGACGGCCAGATAGCCCGAAAACCAACCACGACATTTTTGTTGGCCGCGAAAGCTTGAACCAGTTTATTACTTGTATTTGTGTATTTGGAATTTTTGTAAATACCTTTGTGTATTGTAGTCGTGGTTTTTTAGGATTTCTGGCCGTCGTCTTTCACGGTTTATCCTTAACGTTTTGTCTTCAGGAGATATCTACTGACCACATCAGCAACAATAACAAATTCTCTTGAAGATGTCGTCCGTGCATGGCGACGAAACATCGAGGCTAAATCTTGAAAGACGATGGCCAGAAAACCCGAAAAACCACGACTACATTAACAACGATGGCCTAGAAGCGTAACCCAAATCTTTGTAAATTGTTATTATGATTGTAAATTTCGTTGTGTGTCGTACTACTATCGTGTAAATATACTTGCTTTGTACCTGCTTTGTATCTATTCTTCACTTAACGACCATTTAATTGACTATGTATTTTTCTATCATCCTTTTTAACAATTCAACTCTGTGTACTAACTGTATCACGTTTATAATCCTTTCTTTTTCTAATTGCAATTTTATGATGGATTTCTTCGGCGTTTGGGTTTACACTTGTAATTCTCAGAATTTCTTCTTAACGGAATTTCCAAATTGCACTACTATCCTATAGGTTCCCTATTTTGATTATGTTATTTCTAGTTCCTCCTTGTTACCCTTCTTACAATCCCTTTTCAAAAAAACTAAAGTTAGTTCTGATAAGGCTTTCGTATCTTCTATTTTAAAATTTCAACTCTACAGTCAAATTTCATTTTCATTTATAGTAATTATTCCTTTTCTTGTTTTATTGTTTAATTAAATAGTTTACCGTTTTCGCGTTATTTTTATTTCGTCGTCCTAAAACCAAAATACCACGAGTCCATAAACTTATGTTCATTTAATTGAGTTCTTTTGGTAACTTCAACGAAATTTTTAGCTGAAGTTAAATTTATAAAAATAAGACAAACATGTAAAACTGCACATTAGAACATAATATTAATTCCTTCTAGCTACTAATATGAATAACCTCCTCCGCGTCATAATGTATTGTAACGAGCCTGTATGTGTTGTACAAGAGCGGCGGCGAGTTCCGGAAACAGATAAGACGGGTTCCTCGAATACGGCCGTCGGTCGGCGCTTTGATAGAAATGAGTAAACAACAACATAATAGGAGTTCGAGAAAATACTATAAGATCGTTCCTGATTACTCCAGAACCTTCGATACCTCTATAAATATTATGTTGTCGACGGTCAAGAACAGTTACAGTTTAGTTTAGTAAAATATAGTTAGAGACACAGTTTAGTTTAGTACACCGTCACGGTTTATAGTTTACAGTTGATAGTAGAATGGTAATATAAATACGATATACCGAGTGATATAAATAAGTGGTAATATAAATACGATATACCGAGTGATATAAATAAGTGGTAATATAAATACGATATACTGAGTGATATAAATAACACATTTACCTGGTCATATAAATAAGTTGTTGCATTAGAGTTTAAGTGTTAAGTAGCGTATAAGTGTTATATAAATAGTGTAAAATAAATAATTGTTTAAATAAATAAGTTGATCGTTACAGTATGTTAATTGTTGGAGAGTACTTTTCTATTTTTGTGAAGAAATAAATTTCTATGATAAAAACGGTACATTTCACTAATTAAACTACACATATTTATGAACGAAATGAAAATACAGTAGGTGTTGCGTAACTGTAGAAACTAGGGTGTCGTCCTCTTGTGGATATTTCAATAATTGGGTTAGAATATTGTAACAAATTTTCTAGTTCACTTATTTATTTAACAATTATCTATTTACAACTATTTATTTAATCACTTAAATACTACTAACAAACTTAAACTACTTATTTATCTGACAAACAATAATGCACTTTATCACTTTGTATCTCACCGTTGAATATTTATATTACGCGGCCGGAAATCAACTATCTCGCTGACCCAGGAACGAGGGTATATATTTACTGAAAGAAATTACTACAAAACAAGCGAAATATTTCTACCGCTTCCCAAAGAAAACGACTTGTTATTTCAACAGAATATTCTCGAGCGTCTATTGTCCGGTATCGATCGGTCTCGACATGAAACGTGCCGCCCTCGGAGTGAGTCAGCGCCAATCGACCCATGCCCCACAATCAGGAAAACTAGACAGGATCAACGCGGCGGAGCAAACGTCAATCCCGGAGCAGGAAGCTAGGTTTAGTTGCACTGACATAAAAGACGAAGGACTGAACTGACTACATTTTTCTCGTAGGACTTATAAATGAGTTGCAGTGTTCGTTTCTTCTGGACACTAGAGCGAGCAGAACAATAATAAAACCCACAATTATGAGGAAGCCGAGTAATCTTTTGTGAAAATTACGTAAATGCCAAAATGGAAATAAGCTCCTTCCAACATTTACTGGTTGCAGAAGTGGAGGACAACATAATTTTATGTTTGGACGTTCTCCCAAAATATAACTTTTGTCTGAGCTTCTAGAGAAAGGACCTGACATTGAATGGAGGAGCAGTACACTGTTGTGTCACAGATTGAAAGGATAAGAACGAAAACAGACAACGCCCAATGTATCCATTGTTGAGATTATTCGAGAAAGCAACTGAAAAACATAATCCAAGTAAACAACGTCAAATAAAGGGGTTGCTCAACAAATTACAAGATGTGTTGTAATAGAGGCATCGAGCAGTCCATGGATGTCGCCGGTGGTTCTGGTCAAAAACAAGGATGGGTCGACACGTTTTTGCGTGGACTACCGCCAGCTGAATAATGTGACGAAGAAGGATAGCTATCCCTTGCCGCGAATTGACGATATTTTCGACCTTAAATATGAATGTGGATATTGGGAAGTGTATTTGGATCCTGAAGCCAAAGAAAAGACGGCGCTCTTCGTTAGAACAGTCGAAAGTAATACCGTTCAGTGTATAGTAGTAGCATAGTGTACCTTGACGACATTATCGTAATCGGAAAATACTTCAACGATCACATAAAGAACATGGGGGAAATATTCCGAAGCTTTCAAGACGTCCTTCTGAAACTGAGCCCCAAGAAATGTCACCTGTTCAAGAGACAGTCAACTATCTGGGGACCGCAGTTTCCAAGACCGGCGCTTCAGTTAATCCTCATAAAGTCAGAGTTGTACAGGAGTGACCGGTACATACTGACGTACATCAAGTCAGAAGCTTCCTTAGACTTTGCACTTACTACAAACGCTATGTTCTTAGATTTGCTAATATTTCTTAGCCCCTGACATAACTTACCGAAGCTGATAGATCATTTTGTTAGGAACGGGACTGTCAGGCTTCTTTTAAGCGGTTGAAGCAAACCCTCACTTCTACTACTGTGTTATCCATTACCAACTGGGAAATTTATTCAGGACACCGACGCTAGCAATGTTGGGATACAAAATAAAGCAGAGAAAGTTATCGACTATTTCAGTAGGACTCTATCCAAGCCTGAACGAAATTACTGTGTATCCAGGCGGAAGTTCCTAACTATAGTAATGCGAGTGGAACATTTCCATAAATGCTTGTATGGGAGGAAGTTATTGCTCTGTACTGAAGAAAATGATTTCGACCTAAAACGTCGAACTGGAAATAGCCATAAGAATACTAATGCTTTATCCCAAAGACTATGTCCTGATGATTGCAAGTACTGTAGGCGCGTCGAGAAACATGAAGATGTTAGAAGGATATCTGTTACGAACGAGCAGTGGCAGCCTGACAACATCAAGTAGGAACAAGACTCTGACTCGGCCCTAGGGGTGCTACAAAGATGAAAAACTGAAGGGAGACGAGCAGTCTGGTAAGAATTGGTTGTAAATCGAACCAAGTAAGATCGTTGTGGGCCCAATGGGATTCGATCGTTGAAGATGGCCTTTTGAATTATGCCACAGAGAATCAGCTAATCATACAAAGACGTTTCGTAATGTAAATTCTGCAGTGGCTTCATGATAATTCTTCATGACATTTTGACGTAAACAAGAGCCTTGAGAAAGTACGTGAACGTAGCTCACTGACTGTTCAGTCTACAACCAACAGCGAAAATGGATAGACCTCTGAAGAAGCTCGCCACTCGTGCTAGCGAAACGTTAGGAAGCAATTCCAACCGACGACGGCCTGTACACCCGAAGAAGGACAACATCAGTTCATCAACTGGCCGCGAAAGCCTTAATCAATTTGTCGTAACTCACTGTGTGAACAAAGACTTTAATATGGACCATGGAATCGCTGTGGTTTGTAAGAAGTTTGGCCGGATACCGGAGCTGCAAGACCAGTTCAAACAGAAGGAAAATGCTAAACGTGCTAGAAATTAACCGATTTGAAAGTGGCGGACTTAAGCAGATAGTTGAAGGAACGAGACAAACATACAACTGGCGATAATACTACCTTAAAGACGCAGCTCGCTGATGCTCTGATGCGGGATGGTTTCGATCCGGATACAAATTTATTCAAAAAATTGAAGAAAAATTAAATGAAAATTCTGTTACACTTGAAAACAAATTAATAGAAACGTAAAAATAAAAACAGAAGAAGTCATACATCATTATATTAGCTGTTGTTTTTTGTCAATATCCATGCCACAACAATATACAATCTATGGCCTACCCTTTACCATTACTGAGATAGAGTTTTGTGTCAGACGAGTACGTACTCCTACAAGGTAGCTTCATTAATAGCTGAAAATATAAACAAATAGTTGCGGTTTGGATCCTCAACAAAAAAATTGGATTATAAAATTTTTATAGAATTAATAACTAGTTTAATAAATTAATAGTTTTGCTACCACGGTCGGGGAAATTTAAACTTAAGAATGGATAAAAATAGAACCTATGCTATAGACTGGATAATAACAAATTTGAAACGATCTAACAAATCAGACATAAAAAAAATGATGGAGAATATCAGAGTATACATATAATATGAATTTGCCAACAGCATTAAAGATGTACTAATCCCTGATAATATATATAAGAAGATCGATTTTGAAATTTATAGAAAACCTACCACAACCGACACTGTTATCCCTTTTCAGTCTAACGAATCCTTCAAAATAAAAATGGCTTCTTTTAATTCCTTCATCCATACATTAGTAACTATACCTTTAAGCCCTTATTATTTTAACAAAGAACTACGTATAATAAAAAACATAGCACAAAATAATGGTTACAAACCTGAGATGATAGATGTTATCTTAAAACATAAACAACGCTTTATTCTAAGGAAACAGATTTACAATAGTTTTACAAAAGGTAACTCAAATTTAAACACTCATTGCTCTTTAAATTATATAAAAAATGCTAGCAACCGCGTCAAAAATTAACTTTCTAAATTTAATCTCTCAACTATTGAAATCGATAAAAATAATCTTCATTCTTTCTTGGTCAACAACAAAACCAAAATTAACCCCTTAGAAAAAAGCGGAGTTTATCAAGTTTTTTGCAAAGACTGTAATGTTTTTTACATTGGTCAGTCAGGTAGATCTGTAAATTATCGTATTATTGAACATGTTAATAGTATTAAAAAACTTAAAACAACTACAGGGATTGCTGAACATTGTACCATTAACAAACATATCAATATAGACTCTGTTAAAAAATTACATTCAGCCAACAAAAGCCGAGAATTAAATTTATTAGAAAATCTAGAGATTAAGAAGGCTGTACATCAAAATTTACCCTTGGTTAAAAACCAAACTGAACTCAGTAATAATACCCCCTCTTAATTGTAGGTATTACCAAATAAGTATAAATGGCTTATTAACTTTATTTAACTTTAATACAATTTCATGTATCTTTTGAAAATGACTTAACAGTCGAAACAATTTTGTAGAGAATTCTATAATAAATTAAGTGAAACTTGTCCAACAGTGTTTTTGTATTCACCTTCGAATTTTTCATAGAATCGCTTGAAACTTCCGAATAATGTAACCTAAATGCCTAGGAAGAGATCAATTTTTGTTTTATTCAAATAGACGTAGTAATTTTGGAATTACGTATATTAGGACTTTTGTCAACTTCGGCTTTCTCACTATATTAAAAATAGTTTCGCGCTGTTCGACTACTTTTATTTTATAACTAAAGTTTATTTGGCGATACAATCTTACTTCCTCCTTCTGATTGCATCCTACAAACTTTCCCCAAATTTCTGTAAATTTTATTGCTGAAATTGTCCTACCATCTGTTAATTTATTCCAATAAAATCACTTTAACGGTTCTGTACAAACATTCATCAATACTTTTGAAATCCTATAACTTTCACTTTTAACCATACAACATTCTTCTATTTTATAAGGGCCAAGCCCCCCCATCTTTTTCTATCTTACCAATAACACCTTTAAAAAACTTTTCCAAAATAAAAAATATCAATCAGTTTCTTCAATTTACATTACCCAATTATTGAACTAACAATTACTCATCAAATAAATTCCTACATTACGTTATAGTATAGGAGACTCAAAATATGCCTGATTATTGCTACGATTTTCAATCGATCCTGACACCCCGGCTGCAAGTAAATATAAGTCATAAACTCATTTTCATCTTTATTATAGAACTGCATTACTTTTGAATAACAACGTACGAAACTGCCCAAACGAATTCGTTAAGAATTTCAGTTTTGTGAAATAATCTCAACCTGTTTCTCTATTTATTAAGAAAATTAAGAAATGAAAAATAAACCCCAACATTTTTTTTACTAAAATGATATGTACCTATTATGTGCTACAATAAAATAATAATTAGGTACCAACATACTAAAATAAGGACAGGTAGTCATCTTACAGCATGTAGTAATTAATTCACGTATTAAAAAAGTGAAAGAAATCTTCGCAATAATACACACAACATTTATCTCCAAATACATCAGCTCTCTTCACAACTTTCATACATTTCTTTCGTATTTGATTTTTTCACATTTTAATATAACAAATGATTTTCTGGTTTGTGGACTTGTTAAGAGTTTTAGCATCAAGTACTCGTAAACAGTATCATTTATTTATTTTTTACCAGCTGGAGACTATTCTTTAATGTAGAACTAGATGTTAATTTATTGGGAGACCCTTATGTATATATTGATAAAATATAGTAAGGCCTCTCCATTCTTAAAAGTAGATACTAATGAAACACTATTAATCCCTAAAAATGCTAGCCTTCCTTAAGATATATTTGCAATTCGCGCTTTAAGTTTCTTTAGATTTGATTTTTGATGTCAAGATGTCATTTAATTTAGATGGGTTATGTTGCTGGTTTTTAACGTTGTAATGGTTATAATGTGTAGTTGTTGTATCGAGAAATTATGTGTACTGATTTATTTAAATATTAAAGTGTAATGTGTAAACCTAACCTAACCTAACCACACATAAACTAATAACTGTTTAGGCGACGTATTTCTATCATGTTAACTTATATAATACAATAGGCATCTCCCATGCTGCCCTGTAACAACACATAGCAATGATCCTGAAATAGGAAATAGAATTGGTAGAGAGAGAACGGTTAGGGAAGAGACAGCCAATCAGACCGCTTTAGAGCGAGACAGGCGTACCACAATTATGTGCTATTTCAGGATCACTGCTATCGTTAGTTACCAGTGACGTCATTTGTTGATACTTGTGTCGTTGGTCTTCGAGCCCGAGTCGAGAGTATGTCCCGTCTAAAGGGGTGGCGCATTCCTCTTACAACAATCGGCCCTGGCGTATATACTTAAGCTTAAACCTTTTTTTAATAAAACGTTGATAAGGCAGTACGTCGCCATCTACCTGCTTTTGCTACTATTGTCGTATTTCATAACGTTAGACAAGGCCTTATTAGGGTATCATTTTGTCTAACTGAATCGGCGGCGAAGCATATATACGTGATAGGACACGTAAACCAAATTAATAAGAACAAAAATAAGTTCATGGTCAAGTAATTTATCAAAGCAACCAGACGTGGATCACGATTTCGATCTTATTAGATCTCATCAGCACGCCATAGGCATAATCGATAAATTACTGACTAAATTGCTGGAGCTCGATGTAAAGCGGATTTAAATAAATCGTTCATACTTACTTTTGCTGCTATTACCGTATTTCATAACGTATATAGCAATAGCAGCAAAGGCAGGTAGATGGCGACGTACTGCCATATCAACGTTTTATTTAAATCCGCTTTACACCGAGCTCCAGCGATTTGGTCAGTAATTTATCAAATCTGCCTATGACGTTTTGATGAGATCTAATAAAATCGAAATCGCGATCCACGTCTGGTAGCTTCAATAAATTACATCGCTAAGAACTTATTTTTGTTCGTTTTTTTAATGTTTTTAGAAATCAAATTTATTTACATATTTACTATTTATATTAATAATAATAATTTTATATTAGTGGTGTTTTTATTGTGAAGGAGGAGCTAAATCTTGAACTATAACATTAAATGCTGTCTCCATGTTTTTATGCTCTAAGTCTGAGATGGAAAATAGTAGTACTCTCTCTACCTTTGTTTAATATCTATAGTAACGCCCCTAACTAACAGACACCACTGACTATCTACTGTGCTACAACAAATATTATAGATGATGCATCATTTTCTATTTATTTCTATTGATATTACACATTCCCAACAGCATGCCTATTTTATTCTATTATCTCTATGGATTATATTAGATTATATAAGGTTAGAGTAAATGTAGAGTATATGAAACCGTGATTTTGACTTTTAGGGTTAATACAGTGGTCCAATAGTACTCTTAAGGGGGGAAAACATATTTTTCCTATTAAAATATCCATTTCAAATCTCGTATATTCACTTATACAGAATTATTTACAATTTGTCAAAAAAATAAATAAATAATAAAAAAACTTATGCATCAGCAGTGTGGTGGTGTGATACCCGAGATAAACTTGCGGTAGTTTATTTTATTTTTTAATCAATTTATAAATTTAAAAGGATTCCCCACGTTTAACCATCTACTTCTACCCTAAACAATAGTTTCTAGTAGGCAAAAAAATTTGGTAGTGACTTTTATCTGGAGCCCCACTTATGCACTATTACCTACCTAATTGTTTACTTACTTTTATGAATAGAAACCATATAACCTAATAGATTGAGGTAGCTACCATTTTTTTTGTGCATAATAAGAAATTTGTTGATAGAAAAAATCAGAAATTGCTAAGTAATGTTATAAATATTTACATAACTGTATGTATGTGTGTGTATGCAATTAACTAGGTACCTATCTAACTTTAGATAAAACAATTTCTGATTATTATGTGTGTCTACATAATACCACCAACTTGTTTTTTACAGCACCTCGTGGACATAGAAGTCGATTAATACATAATAATTTTTATATATTTTATATATCACCATATGTAGGTGGTATGTATAATATATACCTGTAATAGTTAGGTACATAATAAGTACAGATGCATAATACTCATCCTCAACACACATATAACAACAGAGCTTCCAAATTAAATAGGTTTACCTGTATGAATTTCTATTTATAATAATGGTATTCCTATGTGTACATTTGTACACAGAAAACTGGAACAGTTAGCTCACCATAAAAATCAAATGTTGGTGTATAAGCGTACAAATCCAACAGTTGCAACACTATAACAAAGATCACAGTTTGATAACAATAAGTTAAAAATCACGTACAAAATATATATAATTAAAACCAACTTCGTATCACATAAATGTTGCATAATCGATTTTACTGTTTTATTATCCACGTTCTATAAAACTTATTCACAAGAAAATATTTTCATAACCACCGAACACACTAATAAAACGTCACAAACTGTTGCATTCACTGCCGTGTTGCACTTTTGCCTTTGCCAGATTTACGAAAAAATATATATTATACTCGACTACTTTCGTCTAACTTCGTATTTTAGTTGAACCAGAGCTCTCTCTGGTTGGATGACAGATTAAGGTTGAATCAAAGATAAAATTAATTGGTGAAGTGAGTACAAAAACACCTTTTGGGATGTTTGTGAAATATCACTTCACCAATTAATTGTAAAAATGTTTCACAGTGAATGCACCACAAACAGCATTAATTACATCAAACATAAATAATAAATAAAACTCATGGCGTCCAATTATAGAACAGCAATTATGTGCATGTTCCAGAAATATTGTTAAAATTTGTAAAAATAGTCATAGAACCTTAAAGTAACAGGGAATGGAAGAAAAACATGTCGCAAAATATTTCAATAATAACTTATATTGTAAATTGATTTGAAATTAAATTTGATTGCATACAATGATTTGTAAATAAGTAAAACAAAATAAAAAATAATACAGTACTCGACTCCAATGCGGGGGTGCGTTCAGAAATGACCACGTGAAATGAAGCCATGGAAACGTCACGTAATCTCGTTTTATATCCAAGAAATAAAAACTTTCTGAGCGCCTGTGGTAACTAATTTTGCGAGTTCCTTTAAATAACAACATTTTATTTCTAACCTTCAAAGTAGACAAAGAAGTGGTTACTATTTTTACCAATTTATCACTCAACTTGTTTTAAGTGATTCTTGATTATGTTTCCGAGAGTAGTGAAGACGAAAAGATCAGAAATATAAAGCATCTAATTATGTTTGAATAACAGAAATACATTTTTTGGTATTATTTAATAAATTTACAGCAAATACTTGTATTGATGTGTGTCTATCTTGGTACTTTTTGAATGAATATTCTTCTGCGCATGTCAAGTAATTCTTATCGTGCCCTCTGAGCATTAAAAGTTACCACAAAGTTACTTAAGTTTTAAACGCATTTAGGTAATTATTCGCCATTTATGGATAATATTCCCGGTTTTTCCGAACGCGTTTCAGAAGTTTTACTTCCGCAGGGACATTTTTGAACGTACCCCATTTACTTTGACAGATAGTAAACGAGTAAATTCCAAATGCTAATAAACACGCTAATAAATATAGTCATAGATTATTGTGGTGATTATTATTATGATTATTATAGTCACATACTCATATAGTAATAATAAGTGCACCTAGGGAAAGGATTGTATTTTATGTTGTAGGACTGACTTATAGACCAAAAGTTATTTATTTGAAGTAAAGTTGTTTTTGGAACTGTCTTATCTTCGGCATCCCATTTAGTTTAGAAATCCTCAACATTTCCGTATGCTTTTCTATTCTGATTTAGTAATTATTTAAATACTAAAATATGTGCGATGCAACTAATTCAGATAATTCATATCCATTGGTAAGAAAATTACTCTCTTTATTACAACTTATAAATGTAATACTGCCTGTCTAAATATAGAATAATCCTCAACAAAATGCTGGAAGCTCGGAATTTATAGTTCCAGTTATTACTGCTACCGCCCCAAATTTGGCGTATTTACCGAGTACAAGTAGTGATGATATACCACCACCAAAACCAGACTACTCTGCTCCACCGCCTTATGAAATTGCAACAAAATTACCAACCTATGAAGAAGTACAACGAGAGAAAGTATTTGAAAGTAATAATCCTCCTAATTACTCAACTTGTCACATAAATGTAAGTGCAACAATTTATTTATTTATAAATAACTTCATGCTATCTTATCACCTAGTCTTGTAATATCAATACTGGTCAAAGAATAATTGTTGATGCAGAAGCAACAGAGGAAGTTGATACAACTCTTTTAGGGACAGATTTTATGTTCTACACTGCATTTTTTGGTAAACAAACATCTACTTGTCTAGCTTAATGTATATTTTAAATTTTTACATTTTCTTTAGTTGCTTTTGTATTTAATTGGATTGGATTTTTATTGTTGACCTGTTTCTGTCATACAATTGCATCACGTTATGGTGCACTGTCTGGTTTTGGATTGTCATTGGCAAAATGGACATTAATTGTAAAACATTCCACTGATTTAGCTTCTAGTGAGAACAGCTGGCTCTGGTGGCTTATAATGACTTTTGGTATGTAATACAAAACTTATAAGTACCGAAACTGTTAGCCTCATAAGGGGCCATTTATTTATTATGTAGATGATTCTTGACAATTTTTGACCTCCCATATAAGAGAAAAAATAAGAATAGGCCGACCCCTTACCCCTGTTTAATATTTATTATGTAAGAATCTAAAGGAAAAAATGAATACATATAATCAACTTTGGTTTTGTTTTTAAAGTTTTTCTTCATCATTAAAATCATCTTTACATATTATGTAATGTCTCGTGTTGATAATGCCCACCTGTTAAGTGGGAGAAATACGTGTCTGCTCATATAAATTTTAGTTAGTGGTAATTTGGGTAAGTCTTTATTTAATTAATCTTAAAGATTTTGATCAGTCCAGGAGTTCAAAACCTACTCGGAAAGTGGATCTGCCACTGGAACATCTCTGATAGGTGTCGCTGCTACTTTTTCGTTTAAGATTCAACTCTTCTGTAATGTAATCTCAACTTTTTACATTTTTGTGATCTTATGTAAGAACTATTGAGACCCGTTCTCACCCCCTGTAAGAAAATATAAGATATGGTCGACCCCCTGCCACCCTAAATTGACTTACCTAATAAATGAATGGCCCCGAAGAGGTCTAACAATATGTTTTTAAACCACTTTTTATTTTATTTTTCTGTTATTTTCAGGTTTAATAATTTGCATTCGTGCAATTTTACAGTACTTAAATATAAAAAGAGGATGGCACTTATTAAGTACAAGTCACCAAGAGCGTTTACTTTTTTTCTATTGATTTTATTGTTTTAAATCGTAGCAGTTGTCTAAGTAAAAACAGAAATGTGTATTATCTGCATTCCATACAGTTTTAGTGGTATATATTAAAAATGTTTGTTAAAATAGAAAAGAAAGAAAAATATGTAGATTGTAAATTGTGTATGTGGCTTTAACTTAAACTGTGTACTTTTAATTCATATGCCTAGAAATTTTCTTTCTTCTTGTCACTATATGTAGTTACATATAGGTAATCGAATCTACAGTTAGTGATACAAATTCATTACGATTATTAATAAAACATCGATGGAAATTTAGCATATTGAACTTAACACATATTTTGCATGCACGGGAGCTTTTTTAGCATTAACAAAATTGATTGTTAAATGTTATTGGAGGGAGTGGACTAGGAAGGTTAGCAGTGGTGTTTTACTTAAATCTAATATAATATTAGTAATAATTTAATAAGCGAACAAGTAGATTTAACTGATTCTCCTCACCATCCCCACTCTCTTCAATTGTATTTAAAAACAAATTTTGTAAATGTAGATCAAGTTTTATCTAAAACTTCTGAAATATGTGTGCGAAACACGTGTTATGTTGTAATACACTTTTATGTAAATTTACCTAATCGGTGTTTTATTAATGATAGTTACATATATATTATATACATTTTTTTACTCGAAAATATGGAAACACATTAATTAAATTATTTTGTGTTCCTAAGAACATATTTCTTCTTTCACGTTTCCGTAACTATTTACTTATTCAAAGACAATTATAATAATATTTTACCGCTTTATTTTTAATTCTTGAATTATATTTATAATTAAAATATGTTTGAGTCTGTATATTTATCTAGGTATGATATTTAAACCAATTAAAAGTTAAATGTAACTTTTTTTTATTGAAAAAGATATACATAATCTATAAAAGTCGGTAATTACAACTATGCAACGCTGTTTCGTCAACGGTTAACTAAACATCAGTCACGGTATTTGGCCTTATTGCCCTTTAGGTAGCTGATGTTTAGCAATACATACTCTATGAAATGGTTAAACTCAGTACATTTACCACATTAAAAAAATAAAAACAAACTTAAATATGAAGTTTCAAAAGGTTTCCCTATAAAATAGATAAAGTTCTGAAAATTTTTGAACAATTTTTTTTATTTAGAAAATACCATTCAAAGAAAGCATATGTAAAAATGTACTATTTTATCACAGTATGTCCTTATTGAAATAATAACTTTTGCGTGTTTCGTTTCCATCAACTACTAATACTGATTGGTGAGTAGTCGCTATATGCTCTAATGCAAAGCTGGAAGGACCTCTTCAGTCTCTTTTTAGGTATGGAAATGGGTGGTGGTGGTTGGATAGAGACATGAGACGGACGAAATGAAGAGATAAGGGAAACGAAAGATTGGCAAAAGATTATAAACGGAATATTACTGCCTCAGAATTTGCCTAATTGATTGAAGAAAACCACAGAAAGACATGGACCCGGAATCGAACCAGTTCCCTGCCGAATGTTATGGTCTAGACCATTAGATCACACATTTACGTAAAATAAAAACAGTATATAGGTTTTAGCATGGAGGTTAGAGTGAATGAGAACGATCTCTATTTAAAAAAGTGTTTCAGATTTGTATAAAATAGTGTGTGTGTATATGAAAAACGTCAAAATTGCCTTCTACACACATTTCTTTATTAATGTACTTGTCTCAAAAACCGGAGGCGAGTACGGAAACTTGGAGGCGACTAGGTAGGCACATGTATAATGGCAAAACGTTGTTTAACATATCATCAGGCAGCTTGCACGAATTTTATGGTGGAGGCAATTTTGATATATACTCCTATACTTTTATACAACTGTGTCCGGGCTTTTTCCACCGGGTGGTGTCCATGTTTTATAAATAAGACGGGGTCTTGTAGGACTTGGCTCCACATTAACTCGATGTAAAATGAATTTTAATATTAGAACTGGGGTATAAACGATCTTTTAATAACGTTTGAGATCTTGAACAATGTACTATGTGGTAGTTTTTGTGAATTTGTAATTAAGACATAATCTACAATATGAAGAACATTTATATATGTTCTTTCTGAATTCTAATCGTCTACAAAAAAATTAGAAATTTAATTAATGTTTTAAATAATACACATTTTATGTATCTCAAAAGATGAATTATAAAAAAAATCTTTGTAAAACAAGTTTTTATGTAAAATTCACTCAAAGATAAAATAATTTTAAAATGAAATGTTTTTCTTTTTTAGTCGGAGTTCATTGTGTGTTTATTGACCCTCGAAAATAGATAAATTAATAAAACGACTTATTCAAGAAATAGTTTTATATTAAAATTCTGCCTTTTTAACAGAAAGTACTAATTGAAGTTATTAATCAAAACAAAACTTTTTAAGAATGTTTCATCAAGTTGAATGTATATTATTTAGTATTCGTTATATTCAGATAGGACTTATTTGAAAATGTAGTAGATAAGTAGATAGTTAAAATCATGTAAATATTTTTATGTAAAATTCATATCATTAAACAAGTAATAAAAAGTAAAAACTTTTGACATTGGCCCAAACTTTATCATAAAACAACGGTTGATGCTTCGCTAAAAATTCATCGCACCCATGCTGCTTAGGAGCTATTTTCTCTCTCACGTGTTTATTTTAAGTGTGTTTTGACTACCTCGCCTTGACCTTCAGTCTAATGTGATCTTCCCTTAAGTTTTTCAGCTTTAATAGACACATTTTAACTTTTTTTACATTTAGATAGAGATGCATGTAAATTGCTATATTGGGTAGTGAGCCTCAATTATTGGCTTCATCCATTATATCGTCATCTTCGAACTCGTCACTTTCTGCATATTCTATTTCTGGATAAATATTTATTTCACTCAGCAATTTTTCTTGAAATGTCTCTCCTAAACATTTATTATTAATATTAATAGCTTTAATATCTTCACAGTTTCATAAACATTTTGGGGAAGTACAATAATTTTAACTAAACCACATAAAGATGTTAGTATGTCTATGTGACGACCACTGTTTTTGTTAAGCATTTATAGATTTGAAGGTGAATTCTGAAAGCATGCATTACTCGGGCTTTCATTTAAGAGGACATTGCTGAAATTTCGAGACGTCCAGCTTTTTTCAAATTATGTGTTTTGCGAAAGTTTTCGCACATTGTCCACAAAACATTGATGAATTCAATAATGCAATACGACTTTAAATTTCAAGAATTCAGAATACATCCAAACAAGATTTTTTTTCTAAGAGCATACGAAAAAAAGTGCATTATATACACTTTCATACTAAAAAATGAAATTCCATATACACTTCATAATAACCTTTTATTTTAATCTTAATATGTGGGAAATTTTTGCATTTCTTCATTACTTAAATTTAAAATTTGCATTTCGGTGGCAATCGGTTTGCGAAGTTTATTTGACGTGATTTCATTTGGATATTACAAATCTGCTTTTTTGGCAAACTTGCTTATTATGGAATTACCTCTTGGAAGGAAATTAGTAACGGGGTATCCAAACAAATACGGATTATGAATAGAAAATAAATTTGAGGAAGTTCTACTACCAGTGGCTGCTCGTGGTCAAAACCTTCCTTCAGCTGATTCGATGACTGCATCAAATAAAACAGGGTCTTAAAACATCTGCTAGTTCAATTTTTTCATTTCGATGTTGTTGTCTTAAATCAATGCGCAACCTAGATAATTCACGTAACAACCCACTGTTAAGACCAAATTTAATTTGAATAAATAAGTTGAACCAACACAATTACTCCAGTTTTGTAGAACTCCTGATGATACCCTCACAAGGCGAAATGTATATATAGATTATATTAATAAAACATTTAGTGATTTACTCAAATGCTTAATGTTGTGGCGTGTTCAGTCACGAAAACAATTAAATGAACGAAAACAACAAAAGTTATTGATAACTAAAATTAAATTAACTACAGTTCTGATTAACACAATTTTTCACACTAGTAAATCTATTTTATCCGTCTCCGTATTCTTCGCCACTACTTATACTCGCATTCAACTGCCGCCACCCTATGACTATCGATCGCCTGTCTATCGCTCCTGTCACTTGTCAACGCACGATGTAAATAAACTGACTTGGTCCGCTCAGTGCACTCGCTTTTATAGTTTTTAGCATTTCTTCCAGAACGTTCTACCCTACCACCTTCCCGCGTTATTATTGTCTTTTTATTGAATATTCCAGACATATCTAGGAAAGCCGAGAATATTCATTATCTATTCCAGGAAGGTGATTTTAATTAGGACTGAACAAACACAAACAGCAAGTACAGTTCGTGACACTGCCCCCCTCTTCGAATCGTCCCGATCAATGCCTTGACCCTTGGTCCAGGCGATCCAGGTGTATCACTTTCATCTTGGCCTTTAGTCCTCTTTGAATACGGTAGACCACGTCATTCAGCCTTTGGACTATGGTGTAAGGTCCCTCCCAGGCTCGTTGTAACTTCGGTGAGCGACCTTTTCGACGTACAACATTGTAGAACCACACCTGGTCCCCTTCTTGGAATCCTGTACTGTTGGCTCTCCGGTACCTGGTCTTCATGCGGTCACTCTCTACTACTCATAACTCTTCGTGATGGTACTCATGCTACTAACTTCTGCCCAGATAGGTCGTGCTATTCCTGCCTTTTTTCCATAGCAGTATCGGTTTAATGTCTTCATCATTGTCTTGATCTTTCGCCAGGCTGTCAATCTGCCAGTGTTCTTCGGGTTCCACAATCGTCTGACAGTTCCTCGCCAAGATGACTGGTCCTACCTTCTCTGCGGCTGTGCAATCTTGCTGTAAATGTCCGTGCTTTCCATATTCCAAGCACCTTGGTCTTCCTTGGCTTCGGCTGCAGTCTCGCTGTAAATGTCCGTGCTTTTCACATTTCCAGTACCTTGGTCTTCCTTGGCTACGGTTGTAGTCTCGGGGAAAGTGACCCACCTTCCCGCATTCCCAATATTTGGCCGATTCTCTTTTGTCACTGAAGGTGGTTCTCTTTACACATTCTAAGCACTCTTTGATTAGCTTCGTGACCACATTCGTGACATCGTTCTTCTAATCGTTGTGTTCAGCAGCCGTCTGGCGTACGTGGCCTTTAGAAGCATGTTTTGCAGCTTAGAATTCTACTAAGGGGCGCCAGTGCGTCACTCGCAGTCTTATGGCGAGCCAAACAAAGAACCTGATGTAAGTCGGTGTCTCTTACGCCATCGACGAACGTCTGGACTGCTAGCTGGTCTGCGAAGTCTTGCGGAGCGGTAGAATAGGCCAATCTAACCAGACGTTCCACATCGGCTTTCTTATTCTTGCAAATTTTCTGAAGTCCTCTGATTGAGACACTTTAGTTGGGTCTGGTACACTTGTTGCAAATACTTGTCGCCATATCTCATTTCGAGTCGCTCTAACAGTGCAGTAAAGTCCCGTCGTTGGTACTCTGGAATACCTTGAAGGACGTCCAGTGCTTCTCCTCGCAGAACTATAATCAGCGGCGTTGCTTTCTCGAAATCGCTCCAGCCATTTGCTTCTGCTGTCGCCTCAAACTGTCGCTTGTTCACAGACTAACAAACTTTTCCGTCGAAAGTCGGTGGTTTAATTCTGATCGTTTTCGCAGTCTTTTCGAGATTCACTTCACTAGCCGGTTTTGTATTCTCGAACTTCTGTCGCATCTTTTCTACTTCCTTTTGTACTTTTTCTTTCAACTCATCTCTTAGCTTCTCTTGTGTCGCCTCCAATTCTTATCGTACTTCTTTTAAAGCTTCTTTCAGCTCGTCTTGCTCAATTTTTATTGTTTTCATTTCTCCTGACCTGCCTTAATTTCTTCTTTCAGTTCTTCCTGGCTAGTTATTATTTCTTGTTTCAGTTTTTCCTGATCTGCCTTCATTTCTTCCTGGCCTGCCTTCATTTCCTTTTGGCCTGTTTCCATTTCTACTTTCATTTCCTGTTGGCCTGGTTTCATTTCTTTCATCATTTCCATTAAAGCCTTTATTCGTTCTTCCATTATTGCTGATTTGCTTCAAAATTCTTCCTCTTCGGACCTCTTCAACGATCTGTCGCACTAAACTTTCTCCGGGAATCTTCAATTACCTCCCGATCCCACTCCTGACACCAAATGTGGCGTGTTCAGTCATGAAAACATAATTAAACGAACGGAAACAACGATATTTATTAACAACTAAAATTAAATTAACTACAGTTCTGATTAACACAAGTCAACACAATTTTTCACACTAGTAAACCTATTTTCCCGTCGCCGTATTCTTCGCCACTACTTCTACTCGCATTCAACTGCCGCCACTCTATGACTATCGCCTGTCTATATAGAAAATGAATATTCTCAGCTTTCCTAGATCCGTCTGGAATATTCTAGCAATAATAATATATGTATATATGTATATATATATATATTTATTATATATTATATATATTATGTATATAATATATAATAAATATATATGCTGCTTCATTTAAGAATATTTTCAAGTTCGATTTACATCCGATTATACCGGAAGTAGATGATAACATTCTTATTTTAAATGGAATGATATTTTTTTTACATTTTCCGAAAATATTGATGGATTTTGAGTTACTTAATTTTTTTCAAAATTTTTGACATTTGCACGTTAACATTAAAAAAACCCTAATTCAATTAACTTTTGAGATTTTGCTTTATAACTCGTAACAATTATTTATAACTATTCACATTATCGAAAAAAAATGTAGTTTTAAACTAAAATGTACAAGGTGCCCAAATTTTGTGGTCAAAACGGGTCAACTTCAAAGGGGCATAAGTCAATTTTTTTAAATAGGATGACGTCTATTGATATGGTACTATCGTATACCTTTGTTTATACTTTTTGAGAAAAAAATTGTGATGATTTTGCTTTTTTGCACTGCATACGTATAATGTTTTTTCTGTGGTTATAGATAGATAGATTCTTCTTTTTTAATTTAATTTGACTTCTTTTTAACTGTATTGGGCATTCGGCTATATTCGTGGCTTATCCGAATATGACGACTAGATATTAGACGACAGATCAGAGTGGACCTCTCTAATCTGTGGAGTGGACTAAGACAAGTCAGGAAATAGATTGTTTTAAGATTTACGGTCTTGAGTTGATTTAATTTTTATTAAAATGAGTGTACATGTAATTTGTATTGCTTCAGGTTCTGGAATACCAATATTTTCAAGGAAAAGGGGCAATGTAGAAAATGTAAATAATCTTTGTGGTGATAGAATTGAAATCACATATAATGTTTTGATTTTCAGTTTCCTTTTTCTGTAATCGGTTCGTTAAATGGGGTTCATATGTTTATAAAATCACAATCTATTACATTGTTAAACACATTAACGGACAATTATTGTGTTGTTTGGAAAGAATACTTTGAAAGGTAAGGTTTGCTATAGATGGATAATGCAGGTGAAGGTGTAGAGATGTACATAGCTAGATTAACATAGGTAAATAAATTAGTTATATACAAATTTAATCATGAACGAATTTGTAAGTACTTTTTTAGTATTTTAATCATTGGAATTTCAAGTGGTTGTACAGAAGATGCAATGGAAAGACTTTTATTGTCTGTCTTTAATGCAATTGTGTTAACACTTGGAATAAATGAAGTTAGAACTTTAAAAAATGTAGAAAAAATAAAGAGAGAACTGAGGGTCTGTTAAGGTGTTGTACATCAAGAATAATTGAGTTTATATACGTCATTTTTAGGTAATTTATCCTGTAATAGACAGGTTATTAGATTCTTTGGATTGTGGAGATTCATATTCTAAAAATTGTTCAGATTTAATTTCCCTAGCAGAAGTAATTTTGTGTAATGAAAATCATCAAATGAAAGTTTGTTTTTCATTTAATACATGGATAATATATGAATACCAAAAAGAAAAAAAATTTTAGATTGTGCTTGATACGTATACAGAATGTATAAGTTCCGTCTATACTTGCATCCTGATTCATGGAAAAATTGCAGTTGCAACAGAGGAATGGTGGGACCTTCACCCTGAAGAATTAAAACTTTTAGTATATTTAGCAAATTCAGATATTAAATCAAATATTAAAGATGTGCCAGTATTTTTACCTTACAAAAGTCCCAACGTAGGTTAATTCAATTATTATTATATTTGTCGTATATATATTTTTATGAAGTTATTGTGTGTAATTTTCTTGTATTATCAGACCTGTTATCGTCTTATTACATGCAGTCCCATATCTGATATGCATATATGTTGTTTGGCCAGTCAACAACACTCCTTAAATGATATTGAAAGGTCAGCCATAAATTGTTTCAAGACTAATTTAGAAGTTTTAAATTCAGCAATGCAGTGCTTTCCAAGAAATATTCCAGAATCTTTGCAATTAGACTTGGGAATATTAGGGTAATTATGTGTTTTTGTATTATTTTAAAGAATAAATAGAATGTTTTTTTTAGATTACTTTTAATTAATGAAAATCGAGGAAAATATGTAATATCATCAATTCCTTCTTCTGCAGATAAAAAGCGAATTTGCAGTAATTCACATCGATTGGATATCTTACGAACTTTTTTTTATAGAAGTGTATTAAAATTTTTACATAGTAAAAATAACTTAAATGAACATGTAAAAAGAGAATGCTTCTTAAATGACGAAACGGATTCTTCGCTTGACAAAAAGGAAATAAAATCTGATCAAAATTATGTTTCCACAGTAGGAATCGAAACTTATTGGTGTTCAGAATATCACAAGTGTTATGCCATTGCAGTGGAGGAGAATATTTTATGTATGATGTATAATTCCACTGTTCCTACATATGCAATGAAACATATTGCTAAAAAAGTTTTAAAAACTATTACATGTGACAAACAGTTGTGTTGGTGACACAATAAACAATCATACTCGTAACAAATACCATAAAATAATATTTACCTAAAAAACCTTTCGATTATAATTGTACTTAAAATAAAACGCAAATATTAAATTTATTGCCATTGTGTTTAAATTAAAAAATAAACAGTAAAATTATAAAAATAGATGGTCTGTTGACTTATGTAGACCCGAAGTTTTAGCCAGTACATTCATAATAACAAAGGGCTGTAATATGATTAAATATCTAATATTATTTACAATATTTCTAAAGGTTCTGGTGGAAGAATAACATGTAAAATTATAATAGAATCTGGATTTTTAAATGTGCTGGAACAGGGGGTTGGGGGCTCACGTAATGGCAGATCGAGGTTTTAAGCACCTTGGAGAATAAGCAGAGACATGACTATAATATGGACCGAGTGTAAGCAATATTCTCTGTACTAGAAAATGATGTACTTTGGGTATGCAACCAACAATACACATTCAGGGACACTTTTAAGTTTCCCATGCGCTAAACGGAAATTTACGGATTTTAAAGATTGAAAATCATTTACACTAGCATTTAACATACAAACCAAATATATTGAAAACATAATTAAACTTCTTTAAAAAAAGAATAACACTGTTGTTTACAATAATATATGTGCTATAAGTGAAAATAAAGTTAATTAGTAACGCAAGTAGATTTCTCGTTGTGTGAATGATTGGTGTATGAAGTTGATTAAAAAGATGCGATGACTGTGATTAAAATGATGTATATTAACGGTACTACTATTTAAATGTATTTTACAAAGTCTGATTTTATGGTTTAAATAATAGTTATTAATACTGAATTTCATAAAATATGTTTCGTAAGTTTTTGTTAGTAAAAAATTAAGGTATGTGAAGTCGTTCATTATGTGTACTCTGTTGGGAAAGTTAGAAAAATAGTATGTTAATCATGAGAAGAAAAGAAGTATGAGAAGATGTAAGTTAGAGAAATATAGAGGTGTCAATTGACATGGGTAGGTGGTTAGGTATAATAAGCAGGCGACAGTAGACATATGAATTTAGGGTGATGGATAGATAAGAAAAACGTTTTAAGCGATAAGATTGAACAAAAATTAAGTCGATATATATATGTGAGAACCTAACACTTATGTTTATGAATTATGTATCTAAGTAAATCTGATGTATGACCAATAATCCACAAAATATAATAATAAGTAACAAAAATAAACTTAAACCTTTAGTAGAAAATTTTTGAATAGATCTAACATACAAAAATATAAATATTAATTAATCAAAATATCTACATTCAACTTGCGTGTTGCCTAGAGTTATGTAAAAATTTCAAGACACATTAAAACCTAAGCGATAATAATAACGGTTAAAAACTAAATTAATAGGTAATTGAATGCATTACTGATTTTTAGCAAAATCAGAATTTGCCTTTCAGGATGAACTTTTGAAGTTGATGGGATTGACGACAACTCCGTATTTATGGTACTATTTTAGAACAAAATTAAATTAACTCTTTATCTTAATATTACTCATTCAATTACTTGCTTACTTTTTCTCCTGTGACAAAATACATCGTTTGTTGCGTCGAGCTACTACTTTTTTAATTAAATGCTGAGGAAAATTTAAAACGCTAGATACAGCATTTTGCTTTAATTTTCTTTTTCCCATGGATATTAAAAAGTCATTTTCTTCGAAATGTTTGCTGCAAACAACTGAATATTTTGACGGTGTAAAACTTTCACGCCTTATTGCGTTCAACCATTTTTTCTTGAATTCAGGATTCTTAGGGAACCTTTGAAGAAATTACAAATGTATCAGTGTGTCCTATGTTTAAATTGTAGTTACACATAAAATGAAATAGAAGAACCTTTAGAACTCTTTTCACGGCAACCGTACGCACAACAATATGTAACCATATTGTTTTAATATTAAACTAGTTTTATATTACTTTAACAAAAAATAGTTCATAAAAGTATTCACAAAACCCTATACACAAGAAAAATAGTGTCGCACAACATTTAATTGAAATAACTACACTTAACACTTCAACTGCCTCAAACTTTCTGAGTAATGTTACGAACGTTATTAATAATTCTCGCGTTTCTGTCCCTTCATTCGCAAAATGTGTTGCCTACCCAAATGGTCTAGTTATAATAACGTCTCTGAAAATAAGTTACAGTACTGGCACTCATACTTTAGTAAGACCACCCTCCTTGTTGTTGCCTAAGAAATGTATAAGGCATAAGATATATTTTTATCTTTGAGTAACTAATATTGAAAAGGAAGAAAAATTCGTCGAAAACTTTATATATATTTAATTGAATAAGTTTTGATTTTTGGTAGGTCGGTTGTTTTAGTCGAAGCGGATTTGGCGTAGGACACTCCATAGCGTGTGCGATTTCTGTCTCAGTTGATTTGTTATTCGTCGTTGTAGGTTTGTCGGGGTGTTATTGTTGTTGCTGTTTCTTTCTATTTAATGCAGGACAGCCCGGTAGTTGGTAGGGTGGGGCTTTTGGCAGTTTCCATCTTTTGCTTTTTCTTCTTTCGGCTTGGTGCATTCTTCGGCTTGGTGAAGATCGATACACTTGACACATGTCGGCATCATCATGTAATTTCTTTGTACGTGACCAACTCGTTGGAATTGTGTCGGCTTGCGTTGCTTTCTGTATTCTTCTCACTTCACCTGAAGGAAGCAGCAGGTTGTGATCACTCTAATCACGCTTTCCTTGCTCTTCGGAGCTGTCGTGCTGGTGATAGGGAATTTCTTTTGTTCACTATTTCATTCGTTGAACAGTGATGTCAGTTAATCCCTTATTGAGAAGGCCGTCTATAACTTCTTGGGGTGAAAGCTCAGTCGAGACTCCTTTAATAGGTCCGTCGGCTGTACTCCTGTATGAGTAATACATGACCTTTTCTTTTTCGAGCAGGATGGTAAGCCTTTGGTGACTCTTTAGATGAACATCAGAGGAAGGTTGAAGATATTGGTCTAATAATGAGATGGAAAGAGTCCGGAACCATAAGACCATCGTGGACAAATATGAGCCACCTAAGCCAGACAACAAAGAGTTATTGGACCCAATGGAATTCTCTTACGTTAGACCATTTTTAAAAAGAACTTGGGAGAGTCCAGATGGAACCCGAAACAAGCTTCAATTAGTACTTCCGAAGAATGGCATATGAGAAGTATTACAAGAAATCCATGGCGAAGGACATTTCGGTGTTACCAAGACACTAGGGACAGTAAGAGAGCGATTTTGTTGGCTACGAAGAAGAAACGACGTGAAGGACTGGTGTAATAAATACCCCACACGCGTCGCCAATAAGGGACTGAAGATAAGAAGTCGTGGACGGATGAAGCAATACAACGTGGGAGTGCCTTTCGAGAGAATCGCGGTCCACATAGCACGACTATTTCCATGGGCAGACTCTGGTAACCGATACATCTTGGTCGTCATGATTAACTTCAGCAAGTGGCCCGAAGCATACCAACACCTCCTCTACAAAGTCTGACAACCAAAGTATGACGTCAGTCAGTTCGGGCCGACATGAGACATCGATACGTAACAACACCTCCTTTAATAAAGCCTCACAACAAATTATCAGAATACGTATGACGTCACTACATTCAGGCCGATTGTTTTACATTACATAGAGTGCGAGACGGCGCCGGCGGTATACGGTATCGAAAACGTTTAATTGTTTCAGAGCTACTTAAACCTTGCTTACAACACGGAAAGTATTAGCAAAATCGAAGCTGATGCAAATTAAAATTATTGTGTAATTTTGGAATATTTGGTTATCATACTGAGACACTGGGAATATTTTCAGTGTATCGTGTATTGTAATAATTATAACATAGAGCATGGTGAACAAGTGTTGTGTCCCAAATTGCAGCAGCAATTATAAAACAAATGAAACTAAAGTTCATATCTTCAAGTTTCTCAAAGCTGAAGATATTCGTAAAAGGTGGTTAAGTGCAATACACCGAGAAAGTTTTATAATTTCGGAGCATTCTGTTGTCAGCCATCTTCACTTCCAGGTAATCGATATTGTTTACACTATTTCAGTAATTGATTGGAAATCAGGTAAGATTTTAACAGTTGATTTGAAAAAGCCAAAATTAAAAGAAAATGAAGTTCCTTGCATTTTGCCCGGAGCTCCATTATATTTAAGTAAAAGTAGTCAATTTTCTCGTGAAAGTCCCAATAAAAAAAAGAATAACGCTTGGAAGCTATTGTCATCAGAGCTTTAGGTGCGAGTCTTGAGACAGCTGCCGAAAATCATAAAAAATTAAGCTTTGATAACATTGGACAGTTATTATAAAAAATTAATTAGGTTGATAAAGTTGATGATTGGGATGCCATGAAAAAAAAAACCATTCAGTGTTCTGTTATTTTGATTTTAGTAAAACGCCTCACGATATATGGTACATAGTAATTGGTAAATCACTGACAGTATCTATATATAGGAATGGTATTTTAACAGTTCTTGAAAATTTAGCTGTGCATGTAAATAATATAACTGAAATAGATTATATTATACATCAATGTGCAACTATTATTAAAGGTGATAACAGCTTCACCGATTTTAAAAAAAATATTGTAAATAATATATCAAATTTACTAGATCTTCTTGATAATACCCGAAGATAACAACAGTAGTATAGTAAAGCTATACGATTCATAAAGTCACAGATACAGTTATTTATGCAATGTAAAACCAAAATCACAAATTTGAATAAAAACACTTAATTATCTCATCAATTTTACATAATATTTCTTCGCATTGTTACAAATTCTTAAGGCATACTGGTATACTTACATTGCCGCATTCAAACACTAAAAAATTTATGCTCCAACACCAATGTTGATCCTTCTTGTTCAACATTCTTGTCATATATATATTAGAGAAAAGAAATCGTCATTGCAGGCTCAAGACCTTCGCGTAACACTGATGTTGGATGAAGTTCATATTAAGCCATATTTAGATTACAAAGGAGGTAATTTCATTGGAATGTCCTCAAATCATCCAAATTTGGCTACAACTGCTCATACTTTTATGATTCAAAGTATTACATCAAAATATAAAGACGTAGTGCATATTCTTCCAGTACACAAATTAACAGCAAAACCATTATTTTGAAATAATTAAAATTATAGTCACAAGTCTTGAACAAATTGGTTTTCGTTTTTCTGTTATTGCAATAATAACTGATAATAATAGTATCAATAGGAAGGCTGTATCACATTTTGTGAATCCTGCTCAACTAAGCATAGTTTATCCAAATCCAAGCAATCCTAACAAACCATTGTTCTTTAAAATGACTCAGTTCACATATTGAAATGTAGAATAAAATAATTGGATTAATTTAAAAAATCATCGCTTAACGTTTTGTTTTCCAGATTTTGATAATTTTGAAAAAGTTCGAAATGGCTCTTTTGAGTCTATACGGGAATTATATAAAATCGAAAACGGGAAATTAATAAAGTATGGATATGGTCTAACTCTAAAGGCTTTATGACCTTTGATTTTAGAAAGACAAAACGTTAAGCATGTTGCTCAGATATTCAACGATAACATACACAATGCTTTACTGGAGCTAGGTAAATCTACTAATATCGAGAATTTTGAAGATACGGCCAAATTTATATATATATATTATACTTTACTTACCTGGTGGAAAATTGTTAATATCAATTAAGGGTTTTAGTCTCCGCGATCCTATGCGAACTACTATATACATATACCTTAAAAAATAGTAGCACAGACGAGAAAAGAAAATTTTTACAAAAATTTTTGAAGTGGTTAGATCAATGGAAAGTTATTGATAAGGGGGGACAAACTTACAAATGAAACTCATTCTGCTTCCAAGTTAACAACATACAGTCTATTACAAGTAACAGGGTACTAAAAAATGAATTAAGTATGTCATACATACTTCCTGGTAAATTTCAAACCGATGCTTTACAAAATAGATTTGGCCAATACAGACAGTTATTTGGTTCTCAGTACCATGTATCCTTGCGTCAAATTTTTGAATCTCAGAAAAAGTTACGCGTGTTAAGTATCATGGAGCTTTAATTAAATTTAGATACAAACACGACAAAAGATAAGATTAAAATTACTGATTTCAATTGCGACTTTGATTTAGCTTCCAGTTCAACCTCTGGAATCACGTCTTAAAACATTACAAGTTTTAATAATATAGAGGTTTCTGAAATGATATCGAAAATATTAAACCTGATATTCCAGTTTTTATTGCGGGTTACGCATGTCATTCCGTTTTAAAAAAGTTACCTTGTGATAGCTGTGGAGATTTTTTAACCATTTATAAAGAACTTGTGATAACCAACACTCACATAATTTCAAATAGTTTAATTTTCAGTAATGATAGAGGAGGACTAAAATATGCAACTAAAATCCAAATCCAAATTAAGTCATATTAAAAGTACAAATAGCAGTAAACATATCATGTATTTAATTCCAAAACATTCTTAAATAGGTTTTCATTTAATTTTACATTTACACGTCGATGTGAACATATGCGACTGTCTAAATTTGCATTTATATACTTCTAACTAATTCAAATGTACTTCTATATCTACTTAGGTATTCGTATATTTTCATTGTACATTAGTACAATCCATAGCATTTCCTATTTATTTTAAATGTGTGGTTTCAACGAAATTTTCGTTTGTTTTGAAGTGGATACATCTTTTGGTGTACTCTTCTTTACTACTCGTTTATTTGTCTTCGACAATTTAAGGTAATTTATTTATTTAATTTATGTTTATATTTATTTATAAAATATGGGCGCAGGACTACTGTCGAGACCCCATCATAGTAGATCAACGCATTGACGAAGTAATACCTCAAAGGTGGTGTGGAAATCACAATCTTTCGTTTCTTTCCCTATTAAAAGTATTTAATATTACTGTCGTAGAACAGTCTAAACTCAACAAATTGTTATAAATGTCTGTTTTTTACATTATTTGGAGGTTAAAACATAATTTTAAACGTTATATTTTTCATTTCTATTCCGATCCGCCATGTTTTTACTTGCTGTGAACGTATCGCTTAAGTACAACACCTCCTTTATGAAAGCCCGACAACTAAAATATGGCGTCAGTCAGTTCAGGCCGACGTGAGACACCGATATTTAAGTAAAAGCATCGCGGATCGGAATAGAAATGAAAAATGTAACGTTTGAAATTATGATTTAACCTCCAAATAATGTAAAAAATTGAATTAATTAGAAGTATATAAACGCAAATTTAGACAGTCGCATATATGTTCAAATCGACGTGTAAATGTAAAATTAAATGAAAACCTATTTAAGAATGTTTTGAAATTAAATACATGATATGTTTACTGCTATTTGTACTTTTAATATGACTTAATTTGGATACACTATTTTTACTTCGGTTTATTATCTAGCGTGGTTAATTTTCTGTTTTTCTTTTCGGTAAGTTATAACGAGCACTCTCCAGCGTTTTCTTTTTAACAGACTTACAATAATTGTTATGAGTCATGGTAATTACAATGAAAACTATTTTTTCCCAAAAGTCAACCAAATAATGTTGGGTTCATGGATTGATTTGCAACATAATTATAAGAATATAAGAAGGAGAAACATTGGTGTTGGAGCATAAATTTTTTAGTGTTTGAATGCGGCAATGTAAGTATACCAGTATGCCTTAAGAATTTGTAACAATGCGAAGAAGTATTATGTAAAATTGATGAGATAATTAAGCGTTCTGATTCAAATTTGTGATTTTGGTTTTACATTGCATAAATAACTGTATCTGTGACTTTATGAATCGTATAGCTTTACTATACTACTGTTGTTATCTTCGGGTATTATCAAGAAAATCTAGTAAATTTGATATATTATTTACAAGTCGGTGGAGCTGTTATCACCTTTAGACATTCATAATAAAATAAATCAAAAAATAAAATTTACAGTAGAATTAGGTGGTAAAAGTATAAATTTTCTCGATCTTAAAATTTGTATAAATAAGGACAATAAATTAGATTCAGTATATTCAGGAAAAATACATATACAGACTGCATCATACCAAAAGAATCTAATCACCCTAACAATATAAACTTTGCTGCCTTTCACTCAATGTTAAATAGACTAGTGAATATTCCCTTAAAACACGAAGCATTTATTCAAGAACTTCAAACTATTAAAACTCTCGCAAAAAATAATGGTTATAATTCAATATTTATAGATAAAATGTTAAATAAAAAATTAAAAAGATCTAGTAATAATATTATTTTCCCGATGCAAAAGTCTGACAATAAAAATAACACATGGCGAAAAATTCCATATTATGGTACTATTAGCGAAAAGTTAGGTAGGACACTCAGGCAGTTCAATATTAATGCAGCTTATTTTAATAACTTTACTGTAGGTAAATTTCTGGTTAACAATAAGATGACTGGAAAAACCGACACCCTCCATAAAAGCGGTGTATACAAAATCAATTGTTCAGATTGCTCAGCTATTTACATAGGAAAGACCAAAAGATACAATGAACACGTAAATTACGTAAAATTCAATAATCATGCTTCAGGTTTAGCCACTCATCTTATTGAAAATAACCACAGCATAAATATAAATAATTTAGAATTATTACACCATTTAAAAGGAGGTCCAATACTATATAGATACGAAATCATCGAAATAAAAAAAGCAAAAATAGAAAATAAAAATATTACTAACGACCAAATAGAATTTGGTAACAATCCCTTATTGGACCCAAACATTGTTCATCCCCCACCCTCTTAGTATGTACTATAAATTAATGTATTTCTGTTTGGTACTTAGGCAACTTATTACGCCAAGGCAGTAAGTTCCGCCCCTCTCCTCCCCACTCCTTCGGCAACAAAGCCAACTCCAGCCCCAGCACTGGAGCTGCACTCGCCGCCATCGCCACCGCCATTCAAACGATGGCGACTAGCCTTGCCGCCGTTATAAACCAAATCTCCAATGCCTAAATCAGCCCAATCAAACAACCTTAGAATTGTCACCTGGAATGCTCGTAGCATTAAAGGCAAAATGACAGAACTCGAAAGCTTCCTCGAGGAAATGTCAATCGGTGTTGCCTGTATCACCGAAACCCATCTCACACATAATGTGAAACTATTCGTCCCCAACTTCACGTCCTACAGAAAGAACCGCGAAAATTCAAAGGGCGGCGGTGTAGCCATCCTTGTTAGGAATTCAATAAAACACAAGCCGCTCTCTCTGGCCACAAACCTCCTTGAGGCAGTGGGCATCGAGATTTCACTAACTTTCGGTCCACCCCTCAGAGTCGTCTCTCTTTACTCCCCACCGTATGATCAATCATTTTCAGATCTCCCGTCCCTTTTCCCGCCTAACGCTCCGACAATAATAGCCGGAGACCTCAACGCCAAACACGTCTCTTGGGGATGTCGGCTAAACAATAAAAATGGCATTTCCCTTCTTGCCAAAGCTCTCGACTTCAATTTAACGATTGAAGCTCCCCCCGACCCAACATTCTTTCACACGAACGACAACTTTCTCCCGGACATTCTTGACATTTTTGTTACGAAAAATGTCTCACTTTCCGCCGATCCCGTCGTCCTCGACGCTCTAAGCTCGGATCACCTCCCTGCCCTAATAGAAGTAGGTTCCCCAATCTACAACCCCCCAATCTCGGCAACTTCGCTAGACTGGCTACACCTTCGCTATACCCTGGAAAAATCTTCCTTTAAGTGCACACAAATTCGCACAATAGCGGAACTGGATGAAGCCGTAAATCTCCTATCAAACGAGATTATCGGCGCCATCGAGATCTCCAGCTCCTCCTACCCCCTCCGCCTCCGAGAGAAAACCCTTCCCGCAGACATTATTGACCTTCTCAAAAGGAAGAACAAGACCCGCCGTCTGTGGCACAAAAACCACGACCCCACACAACGAGCCGAACTAAACGCCCTCCAGCGTGAACTCAAAACCCGTCTTACCGATTTCCGCAGCGACACCTTTGAAGGGTACATCGCTGAAGCAGAAACTCACCCCAAGAGCACTTGGAAAGTAATCCGCTCTCTTTGAAAATGAGCTCCAAATCTCCCGCCGTTAAAGCAAAACGGCGCTGTCTACACTTCGGACGAATAAAAAGCTGCAATATTCGCAGACTCTCTCTGTTCCCAGTGCTCCCCACTTCCCAGCCCTGTGTTTCTGGCCGATTTTCATGAGCAAACCAATGCGACCGCCCAAAACTTCGCCCCCTCTGCCCCCGACTTCAGGCATACATCGCCAAACGAAATAGCCGTCATCATCCGTTCTCTAAAGAGGAGAAAAGCTCCTGGCGCCGATAGCATTCCCAACGGCGTCCGCTATCATGCGGCTCCACTACTTCCCGACGGCTTGGAAAGAAGCCACCGTCATCTGCCTCCCCAAAAAAGGAAAGCCCCTGAGCTCTCCGTCCAGCTACAGGCCCATCAGCCTGCTCAGTTCGTTGAGTAAAGTAGCCGAATCCATCTTCCTAACCCGGCTTCTTGAGCATGTGGATAATAACAACCTCATTCCCGATTTCCAATATGGCTTTCGTAGGCAACACGGCACAGGCCATCAACTTCTGCGCGTGTCTGAACACATAGCCGAAAACTTAAACACACGCTGCCATACATCCATGCTACTTCTTGACGTAAGGCAAGCCTTCGACCGGATCTGGCACGAAGGACTCATCTCTAAACTCATTAGCCTTAACACCCCTCACTATCTAATCGGGGTTATCCGTTCATTTCTCTCCGACAGAACCCTTCGTGTTCGCGTCGGCTCCGCCATTTCGTCCAGCAAACCAGTCACGGCTGGCATCCCCCAGGGCTCCAAACTATCGCCCTTATTATTCAATATTTTCTGCGCTAACATGCCATGCCACCCTTCGATCGTCACCGTACTTTATGCTGATGACATCGCACTGGTCAATTCTAGCCAAACTATAGCTCACTGTACCGCTAGAATCAACGCTTTCCTGCCCCTGCTCCTAAACTGGTATCAGAGATGGAAACTTTCCATCAACGAAGCCAAGTCGGAAGCAATCTTCTTCTCGCGGAGGAACCGTACACCTCCGCCCATCACTATAAACAACCACCCCATCAAATGGAGCAACTCAATCACCTACCTCGGCGTCGTGTTCGACAGGAGACTTACATGGCGTAAACACATGCAAGCCACCTGCGCAAAGGCCCTGGGCGCCTTTATTTCACTCAAGCCCTTCTTCCAAAATAGGTTCATCTCCGACCAAACTAAAATTCGTGCGTTCAACGCAATAATCAGGAGCATATGCTCCTACGCCATCCCAATTTGGGGCTGCCAACCCCGTCGAGTTAAAACCCTTGGTTCGTCAGAAATTTCCAAATTCTGAAAGAAACCGGGCTCCCTTCACTTACCGAGGCTGCAAACAAATTCGCAGCAAATCTCAGGGCCTCAGTCTCAGGCCACCCAAACCCGTCCATCTCATCACTTTCCAACTTCGCCCCGAAAGCTACCGACCGCTTCAGAAAACCTTGCCACCTTCTACACTGAGCCGTTACTCCCGCTCAAATTCTAGCTTCGCTATTTAGCGCGAGCACCCATCCAACATTCGAGATGGGTCACCTGACAATTCTTACACCTCCTCCCCAATCCCCCCAACACCTCAAACAACCCACTTCCTGATCCCAACTTCCCCAGGGATGAAAAACCTTCGAGTTGCACTCCCTTCTCGAGGAGGGGTTTTAGTCGGTAAGAATCTGACACTACCCCCACCTTCGGGGGTGTCTATGAAGATTTCCCCTCCTCGAGGTTAAAAACTAAATAAAAAAAAAATAAATAAATAAAAATTTGGTACTTAGTATAATTTCGTTACTCCTGAAGATGCCCTTATAAGGCGAAATACGTATCGAGTATTCAATAATGTTTTAGTGAAACCCTCAGTGTTTTAATTTTTCTCAATTTTGAAAAATGTTTCACCAAGTGATAACGGCAGATACCCTTAAGTTATTATTAGAAAAATTATTAAAAATTGCGATATATATTTAATAGTCAAGGAATGCTCCAGAAAATCAAGACGTTACTTGAAGGCTTACGCGGCTATTTTTTCTTCTCTTCCAGAGCAGCGCACATTGAATTGGTCTCTGACTTATGTAGAAATGCATTCTAAGCGTTTTATGGCACATAGACGTACGATTGTGCATATATATTACGATAAGGCAACCATTTTTGTCGGAGTCATTAGAGTTGAAACAAGTTTATGAGCGTTTTACAAGTAAAACAAATATGTCTAATTTGGTATCAAAACGCATTTCGTGGAATTCTATTCCTAGTCACTCCCCACACCATGGCGATTTGTCTTACTTTTAAATTTTATTCTTGTTTGCGTATTAATTTAGCTAATTGAATCTTAAATTTCAATTGTAAAAACCCTAATTGAAAACATATTAATCAACTGATAAAGAAACACAAATTATTAATAATAATAATAATAAAATTAATAAACTGATCTAAAACTAACCCAAAAAGAATTATACTAAAACGAATAAAAATATTATAATCTTAAAAAACATGATTAAGGTGGTTTAATAAAAAAAAGAAAGAAAACTGGCGTATTATATAAATTTATAAAAACCACCTCTAAAACAAATAAACAATAGGGAATTTATTATAATTTACGATAACAATACAGCTAGAAAAGAAAGTACGATATAAATCATTTATTAATCGAATATTAATAAGAGCACGATTAAAATTAACTTTTAACTTTAAAACTACCCATTAAAAAGCAAAACAATTATTGTTACGATGAAACGTTTTAGATTAAATTATATATTTTCCTTTTTACTTTATTAGCATTAATGAAAGTCTGACAAAGTACTTAAATATTTTTTTTCGATGACATCAAATGCCGACTTAAAAATCGATCGTTAGTTGATGAAAATTATATTTTATGTATCAATTACCAAAAATTTTGAGTCAGACATGTTTTAATAGACATAGGAGATCTCTAACCTCATTTAAAAAGCAAAACAAAAAAATGTTATGACATTATCGTATTTTTATTAAAATTAATGATAATAGGTCTCTCAAATGTTAATTGTAGACAGGCAAGATTTAATAGATATATTTCATTTTACACACATACCTTACATTTGATGCATCTCACTGCCGACCATATATTATATAAACAATATTAGCGAAATGATTGTCTTTCAGAACTTATTCTGCGCGTAGTAGTCATGCATTCGTAATTAAATTGTTAACTAGACAAGTTTCCTTGTCTTTTGTTTACCAATAATTCAACCAGATGTTTTGAAGAGCATTGTATATTTTAATTTTTGTAATTTCAAATATCATTTGAAAAAGCAATACATTCTTATTGGTCACCTTTTAAATTTGAGATATTTTATGGGGCACCTTCTTGTGTCATATAGAAACTTGGATAATGGTTAAATATTTTAATAAATAAATCATTCAAACACATGATTTTGATTTCAAAACAATTAAAACATGTCAGCGGTATTCCAATATATACTGGAAATAAAAATCAAGTGTTTTATTTTTATTTATTCAAATATTTGAACATGTTTCACTAAGAGACCAGCGAACTTTCAATTCTACTGTGATTAAATAAGCGATAAAATTGGCTGATTAAAAGTCTGCGGTGGCTCTGAGTGACACACATTATTAGTATTTGTCATATTTATAAATATGCTGTCGTTATGGAATGTGCGAAAAAGAGTGAAAAAAGACAAAAAAAGTTCAAAAATATTAAAAACTAAAACAAAAAATTCAACGAAATCAAAAAGTTGGTCACAAAAGGCCGAAAAAAGGAGCTGTCTTACATTTCGTTTGAATTATAGTACATTACGAAGGTTTCAAATGCTTTGTTATTTTTTTATCATTTCTTCTACAATACAATGTATTTACATGATAGCAAACTCTATTAATTTCATTATTAACTTTAGCAGTTTTGTAAATATGATTTCTGATCACAAAGGATATTACTTACCCATAGCTATAGGTGTTCCAGCATTTTTAGCAATTCTTCTAAATATAATCATTGCGGTTATAATTAAAAAAGCTTTTCGACCAATTTCTCAAAAATTTATAAACGTTATTATGTTTATAGTGTCTTGTTTATTGTTTATTTTTATGTTATTATTGTTTGCAATATGTCTAATGATAATTGTACGTATTTTTGATTCAAACCAACTTTTACACGATGGAATAATTAGCGCTATGAAAAATTATGGAAAGAAATTTGAATTGAAGAAACAAATTGATCTTTTGCAAATAAAATTTCAATGCTGCGGAAGTAAAAACTACACGGAATGGTACGACATTGTTTGGTATGAAGAAGATCTACGAAAAGCTACGTAAGGGCTAATAAAGTGTTGCATTTTAAACGATTTACATACAACGTAATTTATTTTAATAAAAGAAACGATGGCACAATAGGAGAAATACCCTTTAGTTGTTGCGCTTTTGGAGTAATTTCTCAATGCATACATCATGGAATAGAAAGGTTATCTCCAATTTCACCTTATATTTACAACAAATACGTTAACATTAGTGTATCTCCAAGAGGATGTTTTTTGGAGGTAATAAGGCAGGAAAGAATATTCAGCTGGCAATGTATAATTCTCCTAGCTCTACTTTTAAAAGTATACGTGAGTGGCTACTCTTATAAGTATTATTAATAAAAATTACATACTTTTTTATACACATCACAGCTTTGTATACTATGTATGTTAAGATGTATACAAACAGCGCACAAGGAAACTTTTATAATTGACTTAAAGAAGAAAGAGTATACATGTTGGATATTCTGCGGTGGAAACAAGAAACAAAAAGAATCTAGAAAGAAAACTCAGGCTCCACTTGTTCCTCCAGTGCCGCACAATTTATTGTAAATAAAATAAAATTTATTTAATATTAACAAAAGAGGTTCATAAGTTTATGTTTAAATTGAAACGAGTGAAAGAAGAGTGATGATTTTATTAAATAAAATTACATATAGTGTCTGTAATTACGTTTAGTGGCTTTTCTTATTTCTACTGCCGATGATCATTTTTGCGACAGGTACCAATCTTATTTTTGGACAAAGGGTAAAATTTATTAGAACGATTCTAAATGCTTTTTATAGCAATATGTAAATTACATGCAATTTTCTAAACAGTACCTCTCTAAAATGCTATTTGTCCATTATTTATTGTGAATCACTTGTTTCAGTCATTGCGTTTCTTAGTAGAATATTTCATTCCGTATTGAAGGTAATTAACTTGGTATTTTAAAATTAAAAAAATTACAAAATTTATTGAAAATTACTTCCCACTTACTATATATTTAAATTAAACGTTGGAAAACGTTATTTAAAATAAATGGCAAGTGGTTGGTTTTTTAGCATTTTACACAGGTAACAAATATTATTTATTTAACACTAAAACGTCCTATGATTACTGAGGCCATTTATGAAAATTACGACGTAATTTAACTTGGTCCGACAAACTTAGTCATGGCAGGTTACAATTCGCAGTCAATAATTATGAAACCTTTATACGTGTTGAAGTATTACGAAATACATATATTATCTTTCGTATCAATTTACAAGGGAACTATAAGTCATTTATCTCGAAGGATGGACCTGCCCTGTACTGCAATGAGTAATAAACATTTAAATTAATATCAGAAATAGTTATACCACGTATAGAGTTAAAAAAAGTAGCGAAACAAAGAGTACTTAATATTTCATTATCAGTTAATATACGCGTACCTCTATTTTTGCAATTATTTACTATGTATTGGATTTATGTCCGCTTACTTTAAATAAATAAATATTTTGGTTATTGTTTACAAATATGGAACGCCAATCGGAGGGGAGAATAGGTGGAGAGATAAGGATGCCCTTATAGAACACTAAACAAGTATTTATAGGTGTGAGTGGAAACGTGGAGGTGAAAATCTCTTTTTATGGTCAAAGAAAAAATCACTCTAATCTTTTTACTATTAAATAAGCTTAGGGTTGGGTTAGATTACGTCAGTTATTTTCTTATACTATCGATTTTTCATCTCACAAGGTTGTCTTTAATCCCTCCGATATGATAAACAAATTAAAAAAACTAATCATATCGAAGTTAACTAGCACATGCTACTCCATCAACCTTTCACCTCTCTTTTTAGAAAATATTAGTGTATAACGGATGAGTTCCAAAAATTGCTTTCTATTCATAGTAACAAGTTTTCTGAGTAAATTACTCAATTTATTTAAACAAAATATGAGTAAATTAAGTATTTACAGTACTCCTGATGATGCCCTAGCAAGGCGAAATGTACATAGAGTAATCAATAAAATAAAGTGAAACTCCTCCAAGTGTTTAATTTACTCATATTTTGTTTAAATAATGTTTCACCAAGAGTCCATGGCGAATTACTTCCGTAATCAATTTATTTATTTTGCTGTTGTTTAAACAATGCAATTAGAATATTATAATCTGATGTTAAAACAATAATTTTGATTTAATATCCAACGAAATACCGTCTTTGAAAGTTTTTACTAGTATTTTGCACATGACTAGGAGGTATAAATAGTTGACAATAGTACACGCGTGCGTGTTGATACCATAGAGATAATAGAATACAGCAAGAAAGCCCTTGGCAGTCCTGAAAGTAACGGTATTATGTGAGATGAAAACTAGTGGAACTCTCTCTATCATTTTTTAGTAACGCTCCTAACTGGTAGGCAAAACTGACCATCTACCGCATTAAATGCAATTAATTTGAGTTGTAAATTGATACACACATGTACACTTCATTTTTGTACAGGTTGAAGGACCAAATTTTAAAGCGACAATGGCAATTAATCACAAATTGATAAACTGATTTATTTAGGCAGAGAACTAAATATGTAGCATTAACACATAAATACATTTATATTAAAATGTAAACTTCCACCAAAGATCACACAGATTGTTTAAGGAAAATATTTAACATATACATAAGTTTATGCAGTTGTTATACATACTTAGCATTTAAAGTACAATGTGACAATTATCACTAAGTTTATTTTGATTGAAAGATAAAAACGGCAATTTTGTTTTTTTGCAATTTTAATCGTTTTAGTATCTTTTTTGTACTCTACAAGATAACAAACTATACACAATTATCAATACACATTTACTGTGTTCACAAAACAATATTTTATTTTTACTTTGTTTATTTGTTCGATATATAATCAGTATTCTTTGGCAATACTACTCATTGAGAATGTTAAAATTATATTTTCACTGTAAATATAATTTTTAGGAAAGATAAGAATAAATAGTGTTGCCAAAAAACGAACAACGAAAAAATTTTTAATACAGTAGATACATACATACATATTAAATGTGTAAGTGTATACTATTGTCAAAAAATACTTGAAGCACTATTTGAGTGTGAGACGTATATTTATGTACGTAATAAAGCATATTATAATATTATTAACTTCAATAAGACCGACAATCCATAAGATGCATATAAAATTGGTTATGTTTGTTAACAAAATAACAATAGTATTAAATTACTAACAGCCTATCACCCATAAAACGGTGCATACATCTTTAAATAGCTATTGACATCAATAAACACCAGTCTTGAATACACACTAAGTAATAAAGATGAAAGAGGTAAGAGCGACTATTTGAATCCAATTGTTCAACTCGAATTTATTTTTATTACTGTTCTTATGTATAATTAATTCATTACGTAATTAATTCTGCTTATAATGCACTTATTTACCCTATCCCATTAATTTTGCGCTCCAACCCCCTACATTTCAATATATATAATTTTATAGCAATATATTATATATTTTTTTCTCTAACAATTACTTCTGTCGTGCAGCCTCTTTTATCAAAAAAAAAAAAAATCTACAATAGTTTACTAAAGGACCAATATTAATTTTGATGTGCCTCTACAAAAATTAAATCCATTATTACCGTCTATTGATAAGACTAATAAAATGTTAATAACGAACGTATACAAGCATTAATAACAGGAAAGCGAATCAAACCAAAGCAAAGGCAACATTTGGTAACACAAAGCTAATATTGTACATTTAAAAAGTAGTTTTCATAAGCAGTATATACATATACATACATACAAACATTGAAAGTATTAATTAAATACGTGAAGATGTGTTTGATTAAACAGAGAGACAGTAAGAGAAAGAGATCGACTTAATTTATTTGAGGTACTTGGTTATATTATTGTGCAAAGTTTTGTTTTTCTATTTCTTTATTTATGCAACGAATTTTTAAAGAACCTACTAAAGGCGCAACATTAAACAAATTATGTTGTTACGAACTGCAACAGTTAGATAATAAAGAAATGATTGAAATATTTATTATAATTTATTGTTTTGAGGGTATAATTGCGAAAATTTTGTAAGAAAAATAAATGCAGAACGTAAAAAAAACAGCAAATTTTCCTTTATATTCTGACACTATAACAACGGCTGAAGAGTAAAATGGCAATCTTTCTTTTTTAATACAGGTATTAAAAATGCAGAAACTTCATCACATATACACCATAATTTTAATAAAGTATTAATATTTACAGTTAGTTATTCTTTAATGTGTATGTATTACAAAAAGAGTTAATACACTTTCCTACGATTTATAAAAATAATAGCAATCTTAATGCATGCTCGTTGAAACGAAAATAACAATAAACCCATTTTAATTAGATATGCTTAAAAATTTGATTGCATTTATATTCAGTTTCTAATTAATTAGCGCGTACATATATAAATGTACACATCATATAATATAATAGTCATTAAACACCCTGTAATGTAACACTGGAAGTTATTTTGGAGTAACAAATAAAAGAATAGCAAAAGACAAAAAAATAAACAAACATGATAGGTAATCGAATATTACAATTTTAATTATTCTAATAAAATGACAAGTGCTGATGAATTAATTTCATAATTTTAGAGAACAAATAATACATACGTGCATTATTTAATAAAAGTTATATTTAGGAAAAAAGAATCCTATCTTCCGCTTATATTATAATATATGTGTATATGTATATAAATATTTATGTTAAAATTAGTGTTTTTTTAGATTTTTACTGTTTTGAGAAAAAATTTAACAACCCCAAACACCACATCTATAATGATGACGGTTAATTTTAAGCATATAATATAATAAAGAAATGAATCTTAATAAATAATGACAAAAGATGTAATCATTTTATTAGTGATTATAATTGTTTTTATTATAACAATTATGTACTTATACATATTTAGTTATTTTTTTGCTATTTTCAAGTGTTATTTATTAATTATATGTACTAGTCAGTGTAAACGTTAAAAATATTATTTTTAAAATTTGTACAGTTATACATTACGAAACGCTATAAATATTGTACTTACTAAAGAAACAAGGGACCCAACATTTCTACTTTATTATTGAACTGTGGAGTGTGTACGGCGTTCATAAAACAGAAGAAACTTCTTTCATAATTTAATTAGGTATGTATTTACTACATTAGTATAATATTATGTGTATGCAGAATGATAGAGAAGCGAATATTTACAATTCTAATAGGTTAATAGTATTATTAATATGATATATATCACAACTATGACCGTAACTCCGCTGACGTCGATATACTGTCTACGATACAAAATGACATGATGTGAACAGTGTGACCGTACAGTAGTTTCAAACGTCAATCGTAGAGCACGTATGGACAGTCCGTGTCAGGCAGGCACATCGATTTATATGATTACAAATACACTCAATTAAAATACGATGCGATAAATAAATGATTATTAAAATTCCAAAAACTAGAAACTAATTTAGCGTTTATCTGAACTGAACATATAAAAAAAAATGGTTCGAACCATGCGCATCTATTTACTAATACAGAAAGAAACTTTACAGTGAACCAAACTGCTGTTTCATTTTAATAGATTTGCACATGTAACAATCGTAATTCTTTATGTACATCTAATTCATGTATTTTCGTATAATTTTAATGTATATTTCAGCCATTATAATAACGGGTTTTATTATTTTTATTAAAACAATATTCAGAAATTAAAAGAACGAAATGCATCAAAATTTGAGGTCAACATTTCCTTTTTAACAGTTTCATTAATTAAAAAGTAAGAAATTGCAAACTCTAAGTTTTCCAAATTAAAAAATTATTAATTATGGAAATTTTAAAATTAAATGAAAACTATATAAATCACAAAATAATTATAAAGCGGTAATGTTATGTTTAAAATACAAAAAAAAATACTACCTTAAAATTGCAACTAAAATGCATAAAAATTGGAATTCAAGTGTTTTATGCATTATTTCTCATTCTAAAACCAATTCAAATTTGTACTCATTTGTAATTATTTCCTAAATTGGTTATTCATATCAGTAATTTTTGATTAGTTGTAAGAAATCTTATTGATGTAGACAAACGCTATTTTCTATATGTTAAAGTAAACAAGCAAAAAGCACCTCCTTTTAACAATTATGTTATGTAAATTTAATGTAAAAAATAAAACACAATAATTTAAAATAATAATAACAATAATAAGCAATCTTATTGAAACTTGTTTAGATGATAGGTGAATATTGTCTAGATCCCCAAAGAAATTTTACGGCAAAATCGAAACAAACAAGTATTTTCACAGCCATTGTTAATGATGAACTAAAATTATAGTAAATCCAAAAATGAACAAAATTAAATGATTTCAATTCAAAAACATTGTGGGTTTTGAAAATAGGTATGCTTTTCATGCTTATTATTGTTAAAGGACTCCCAAAAAAAAAAAAAAACTAGGCCACCATTCGACATTAAAAGCTCGTAAATGAGAACATGAACTAAATTTTTTAAATAAAATTAATAAAATTAGCAATTCTCTTTTACTCCACGTTCCCCATTCATCTAAAATAAATAAGAAAATGGTAACACTATTAATTACAACAAAAAAAAAGAGGAAAAACTATCTTATGTATATACAATTACCTAGAAAATATACAAGCACTAAATAATTACTATTTACATGAAAATAGCTAATGCTACCTTGCCAAACACTAAATAACAAGTAAAAACACTAAAGAAAGCACATTCAATGATAGAGATAATACGTTTGATATTGCAATGTCTTCTTTTTCTTCGTTTACATGTAGTAAGACAGCGCATGAACGCTTTTTAATATCCATATTATCAAAACAAAAACAAAAGTAAGAAAATAAACCCCTTCCCTTTCTTCTAATCGAGAAAAAAAGCGACGTCCACATTGAGAAAGTTCAAAAACATAAATAACATACTTATTAGTTTACAGTTTGAAAATTTATAAGGACCCATGTATCTTAGTTAGTTTTTAATCGGCAAACCAGAGACTTGTTTGATATTGGTGCGTTTTTGCAGGACTCAAAGGTGCAAATCCGTAAGAAGCGGCTACCTGAGCATGCGAAGGGAATTGTAGATGAGCGGGCAACGGATGGCTCGCGTGACTCGCAATTACCGGTCTGGCGCTGGAATGATGCGCCGGAGGTGGCGGTAATCCTCTGCTGTAAGAATTAACCGTCGTATCCTTATTAAGAAATGATATATAATAAGCATTTTCTTTGAAACGGGGATTAACAGAAAGGAAAAAAGGTTAGCTACAGAACTACGTAATGGCACTTGTGGTATTTTATATTTACCTAATGATTACTATATTATAAGAAAGAACTTAATCGGGTCACTGGTAACCTTCTTGTGAAACGTTTTTTAAATAAGCGCAAAAAAAAGAAAAATGTATGTTTCAGAAAAATTTCTATAATTGGTTGTATGTACTCTTCACTAATCAAGATAAATAATTTTAGTTTATTATTAAAAAAATATATAAAACACAAATAATTATTCCTATATACGAGGGTAAATCAATTAATAAATTATTTTGTAAAATAATAACATTAAAAAAAAAACATATAGCATTTTTTAATGTAGTCACCTCCGTGTTCTACACATTTTTGCCACCGATTTGGAAGCTGGAATATTCCTTCTTCATAAAAATTTTGAGGGCAGATTGTCAGCCAATTGCGCACATATTCAACTACTTCAAATGCTTAATTTCATTCAAATCTTTTGCCTCCAAGTGATTATTTCAAGGGCGCCAACAAAAAATAATCGCAGGGTGACAAGGCTATAAGGATGCTCGAGGGTTTCCTAGTCCATTTCTTCCAATTTATTCTTTGTCAAAACTGCGGTGTGTGGCCTGGCTTTGTCATGAAGGAGGATGACGTCTCGAATGGGCATACCCCGTCGTTTGCTTCGATACGCAATTTTCGTCGACTGTAACAACTCACAACAACAGTAAGTCGCATTCACTGTTCGTTAATCGTGATGAAAATCAATGAGTAGAACTCCTCTTGAGTCAAAGCAAACAGTAGTAAGCACTTTTCCGGCTGAGAGACGGGTTTTGGCCTTGACAGCCAAAAGGGCAGCCTTCGTCCTTTCTTCGCCATTTTTGATTCGTGAGTGTAGTGGCGGACCTACGTCTCATCACAAGTGATGACACACCTAAAAAAAACCTTCTTGTCGAAATCAATTTAGAAGTCTCACTGATCCTCCGACATGACCTGTGTTTGATTTTCGGTCAATAACCTTAGAACCCAGCGAGCACTAATGTTTCTTAAGCCAAGTTTATCAATGTTGATGGATTGAACACTCCCATAGCTGATACCCACTACTTATAAGATTTGTTCAATAGTTAACCGGCTGATGGTGATCGTCTTAAACAAACTCTCGAACAGCATGAATGTTGTCATTTATGAGACTTGTTCTTGGGCGTCGATCATAACTTTCATTTTCGACACGTTCTCGCCCATCCCTGAATTCTCTGACCCACGTACACATATACACTCGATTCTGAGAAAGTGTAGCATTGATGAAAAAGTGATGGTTTAACGCCTTCATTGGTTAAAATTGAATCCTCTATATCGGAATTACGTGCTAAGCTAAATAGTAAAATTACCGTTTATATTTGATTTACCCTCGTAAATAGCCGGATAATCAGAACATCTTATCTCATAAATAGCACTTTTATGGTATTTCTCTGTATTATTTAATAATTTATTATGCACTAATACTTTTCCTAACGTGAAAGCTTTAGTGAGCCTATTATTATATTGCAAAGAATATTTTAATCTTTAGATTTAATTGTAAGAAGCGTTATCTCTCATATTGCTGTGTCTTTTCAGGGTCTATAGTGATCTTTTATTATGTAACTATAATACTATCTTTGTATGTACACTATGGATGCAATAAACATATCGAGTATTGAGTAAATCTATACATATCAGGTGCATTCATTATAGTGTGTATGTAACGGCCCTTTTTTATCACACCTTTACACCTTTATGTTGTTGTAGTTTAATAAGATAATCATTAGCAGCACCTATACTATATTTTAATTTTTAGGCAATTAATACCTGTAAACTTGCAAATAAAGCACAAATCGTAAGCCCAGTTTCAAATTCTACAGAACAGGGAGAGAACATAAAACATTGAGTAGAATTACAATAGCAATGCGAAAACAGAAAATAAGAATAAACAGCCGAGAGCAAAACCATCTCAGGTAGCTATGAAGAATAAGATTGTTCTACTTGAAAAAAATCTGAATGCTTTGTATTCTGTCAGAGATACTATGCTAAGCCGTGTTGAAGTTGCTAAACAGACCATTAAGTTGCTTGAAGAATTAAAAACAATGAAAATCTTTAAACTGGAACATTCAAAACGCAGTTGCTCAGAAGAAACACATATATAGTATGAAAAGAATGTCAGAAGATATTTGTTATGAAAATCCCGAAATAAATGAAAAACTATCTATGAAGAATTCAGTGGGACGTCCTAGCCTAGAAAATGATCAATCATTACTATTAAAGACAATATTGGATATTGCTTTATTTGGAAGAGCAGCAGATGATAGAAAACGAATGGATTTTATTCGCAATGCAAAAACTCTTGATGAACTCACACAAGAATTACATAAAATACGATTTGACATTAGTCGAAGTGGGACATATCTTAATTTGCTTCCAAGAAAATTTAATTCTGCAGAGCGACGAAGACATGTATCGACAGGGTCTATTAAGCTCACTCGGGCACAGACTGATCACCACAAAGGCCATTTAGATAGCAATTTCGCCGAAACATCGATCCATTATTTGGAGAACATAGCATCAATATTTGGACCAGATCAAGTATTTTTCATATCTGAAGATGATAAAGCTCGGGTCCCTATTGGTGTAACTGCGGTAAATAAGCAAGTACCTCTTCCAATATACATGGAATATAGAGTCGGATTACCTTATCACGACTGGGTAATCACTGAGCGGTATCAATTTATGCTAGTATCAAAATAACTTTCTGTATGCTAGGACAACCGCAAGCCGTTGGATATTCTGGATCAACATACATAGCTATTTGTGGAAAGTGTAGTTCATCCACTCCTAATACTCATGCCCAATGAGTAAAACTGACAATGGATCTGTAAAACCAGTGATGATTTTCCAGACATTAAATGTGCTTCAAATTACAAAATGTCCAAGAATTGGCTTATTTAGATTATTAGACAACAGATTTCTCCCACCACCAGTAAAAGTAAAATAAACAGTTGATGACATGGTTTTAGATGATGGAGGGTAACGTCTTAATCTTCCAGTCAATTTAGCTCTACATTTGAATTCTTCGCTCAAAGATTTTCTGTAAATGCCCTTCGACTATTTTTGTCTAACGGTAAAATTGAAGTTGTCAAGTTAAACATGCAAAATGTGTAGTCTTTATCATGCTTCCAGCAAGTCATTAAATCGTCACATCGAGAAGACCCATAAAAAAGTAAACACGCACACCGAAACGAGAGTAAGGCCTTTAAGGGTGGTTGCTCGTCGTGCTAACGAATTGATGTGCATAATACAAAATTTAGACGAGCACCAAGATGTTGAATAGCTCGAAGAAAACGATGTCGATATTCCAAAATCACATGAAGCGAGCAGACACACAACATTGAGCAGCAAACATCCAACGTCATTGAAGACTTGAGACTCATGGATTCGTGTGTCATGGACTGAGCACTGTTAATTTCAATTAATATACTAAAATTTTAAAAGAAGTTTGTTTTGTTCGTTAATATATTAAGATTATAATAATTGAACATCATGTCAATAAAATTTGCTTAAATAAATATTATGTGCGTTAAAGTCTTTATTCCATGCTTATTCCTTATTTCTAGACCTAAAATTGCTGCTAATGAATCAATAAAGAAACCAGAACACTGAAAAATGCACGGGGGTAAGAGCTTTTCTTACTTTTGCTGAAGAGGCGAAGGGGGGTTAATAATTGCAAAAATCTGCTTACGTAATACTTGAACGGTCACTTATGCATTACTGAGACTTAATTATGAAATTTTATTAATATGATGATTTAGTGTATCTAACGCTAATTTGATTGTGTACAATCGTCTTTTGTTGGTTGTAGTAAACCAAATGAATTCTCTGAATTTTTGGTGGAACACGTTGTGGAATGCTTACCTGGGACAGCAGAGTGATTCTGTGCACCACCTGAGCTATACCCGCTCCCCTCAGCACCAACATTTGTTAGTATAAAATAGCGAATACAGGCGGGAAAATAAACTGCAATCGATGCAGACAAGCATAAACTCCGCCTCTGCTCTATTACGTTATAATATATTCCAAACCGTTTGAGGCTTAATATCAAGTTCGTCAGAAATTTGAACACTATTACAGGGAAAGTTAACTCCCGCTAAAATACAAATCGCAAATCGCGGTTTCGCGAAGTTCCCTTTTTTCCTGTAATGGTCGAACAGGTTGCTATTCGTCTGAATGAGTACGTTTTCTACATTTTTGTCTGTAAGTTTGAAAATAATTGTTTAGGGAAGTAGATTAGCTTAAAAAAAAATAGGGTGTGCCAGCCTCTATTCTGTGAAAAGCCCTTGTCACTCCTTTTTGAATGTGGGGACAGATACGTAACAATATGTACGACAGGCACTTTAGGCATAGTAGACGTCACATCAAATTTCCTTAAACAATTGTATATTTGAAATCAATATCCGCAGTAACTGAAGAATATCGTTACCTATCACCACATTCCAAAAAGGTATGACAGCCACTTTTAGATGAGTAGAGGTTGTCACAGAACTTTTCCTGAGATAATTAATTTTCCAAAATAATTGTGTAATTAGAATAGATTTCTGCGATAACGGGAGAATATTGTTATCTCTCCCCACATTGAAACACGTATGATAGGCACTTTTGGAAAAGTAGAGGTTGGCTCACTGAGTTTTCCTGAAAGCCAACCAACTTTATTTAACAATTGTGTAATTGAAATCAATTTCCGCGATAGCGGGATAACATCATTGTTTTTTAATAATAATTAATTTAATTAGATAATTCCAGCAAGAAAACCTAGGTACACCAAGTTTATTTTATTCTTATGATTTTCTGCAGTCAATTTTCACTAGAATTTCCCAAATCCGTGATGATGGGACTTTTGATGTCACTGGCTCCAGAACTATTATGTATGATTTCTAATATTGTAGATTTCCCAGGAATCGGCCGATTAACAAATCTGATAACGCACACCTGACCTGTCAAGTATTTTCCGTGGACTTACCAGAATGGCACCACATAACAATTAGTTTCTTTTGTTTTGTTGTATAAATGTACATTTTCAAGGAGTAGTCACTTTAGAAAAGCCACGAAAAATTGAGTTTGAAACTAAATGAGAAATAAGTGTTGCATTTTTTCTAATGGAAGTTAACAAAGGTACGTGCATGTGCTCTTTTTTGTTGAAAATTGTTTTTTTTTTTATTGAACAATAAATTCCGATCCTAGAAATTTTGACAAACTCGTTTTATTTGTTTGTCTACTATTTCGACTTATTCGTCCGGTTTTTAATTATTCACGAAATGTAATTTATTTTATAATTATAAATATGGATTCAACAGAAACAACTACTCCGAGGGCTAATACCTCTAGCGGCATTGAATTACAATGTTGATTCCGATGTATTATTAGACGAAGATATAATATATCCAAAAAAGAAGGAATTAAAATCCTTATTCGTCTAAATTTTAAGATCAATGATTTCAAATTTTGAACTTGGTAGGACGCGTTCAAAATTTGAGATCATTGATCTTAAAATTTAGACGAATAAGGATTTTAATTCCCTCTTTTTTGGATATATAATTTATTTAATTTTATTTTACTAGCCTACACACGTTACTGTGTGGTAGTAGTTGTTTCGATAGAAATATTGAAGCTTTAGAAACCCACAATTCCCCTAATGAATATATATATTACCAGCGATTTTTTTTGCATCTGTATTTTGTGCTGAGTAAAAAAATGTATTTTGAATAACTCAAAACTTTTCCATTATTGAGGGAAAGAAAAGAAATCATAACAGAAATAGATAATAATACTACATGATAATCATATAAATAAAATAGTACGATTTCACTTACCCAGTGGGGGCTACTTGATGGGTAGCAGGTAGATATGCAGGTTGCGTCGTTGTTACGTAAACGGCGGGTCGACGATAAAGATCGGTTTGATGATAAAGGGGCTGACCCGCTGCAGCAAGAGGATGTTGGGGCGATAAACGCGTGGCACCGGCCAAAGGTTGTGGCGAAATGTGCGTACTGCTGTGTCTACAATCAGTATTATGAATTAACCTGTTCACAAATAAAATCAAATTGGTATTACTTACTATCGAAAAATAAAATAAAAACAAACAAAGCTAAAACTAATACGCAATTTTATTTTTATTGTTAGGCATCGGATAATCTTTTTCTTTATGTAAATTTTTGCTTAAATTGTTATGGATATTTAGTTTTTACGTTATTTACGTCCTCGCTCAGGACATCTTTTTTCTAGTTATTTGGCTACAGGCTATTCGTTTTATTTTAACCGGTGGGAGAATCTTTACGAACAGACTTACCGTTAAGTGTTTTGTCTTTTTCTTAAGTATTGTATATTAAGGTAAAACAGTAGGTACTTTCGTCTTTGTTGCACTTAAGGAGGTCCATTGAAAATTAAAGTATTCGATAAAGCCTTAAATTTGAAAAAAAAAAGATTAAATAAGTCACGTTTAATAGCTTTGAAAAGATTCCAGGGCACCTTAACAAAAGAAGATATTATATTCTTAATATCAATCATATATAAATCCACGGTGTTATATGATAAATTGTCAAGGCGTAAACTTAATTCAAATATAAGTATTTCCATCGTCACGGTCTCCTTTTCCAGTTACAATTTAGATTTTGAATTAAAATTGATACTTAAATTTTTATTTTCCGCGAAAAAGAAAATGTACCTTAACGATGACGTATTTTGGAATAATTTGTAAAAGAAAAATCTACAAGCATACGGCCATTTTGACCGAGCAAAGTACTTAACAACGTTGCAGTGTGAAGTACTGTATCCTTATATGGCTCACGTAATGTAGTTCAATGTACGATTTTAATATTTACTTATATAATAAATAGGTTTATCATTATACGAGGCATGCTTTTTAAGTACCGTTTTGAAATTTTGCCGCCGCAGCGCTGCGGCCAGCGTTCCGCGCATACGCACTGAGTACCTACATCTCTCACCTATGCACTGACGCCATTACAGTCTGATTCGTCCTTGTTTACGTTGTTTATTGAGTGTTTAAGATGCCTCCGATAATGGTGAGTCCTATGAAGTCCGGGCTGTTATACGATTCCTTAGTGCTAAAACACCAAAACCGATTGATATTCTTCGTGAGATCTGTGCAGTTTACGGATAAAACATTATGAGTGATAGAATGGTAAGGAAGTGGGTGAGAGCATTTAAAGATGGCTGCAATTTCCATGATGAACAATGAAGTGGGCGTCCTTCGGTCGTTAATGAAGATTTGGTGCAGAAAGTGGACGAAAAGGTGCGAGAAAATGAGAAAACAGTTGCATTACGATTTCCTCCTTGTGTGATGACTTTCAAGTTTCTCGCAGTGTTTTGTATGGCGTTCTAACCGAGCACTTGAATTAAAGAAAATTGAGCGCACGTTGGGTATCTAAAATGTTAACGGACGTGCACAAAACCTTACGTTTAGGCAGTGCATTGACTTTCCTTGAGCGGTACCACAACGAAGGTGATGATTTCTTAAGCCAAATTGTTACGGGTGATGAAACATGGGTGGCCTACGTCACACCAGAACCAAAGCAACAGGCATTCAGATTCACCCACATAAGTGAAGTTTAAGCAAACAATTTCTGCCCGGAAAATCATGTTCACAGTTTTTTGAGCCATAAAAGGAGTGTTGCTTATGGAGTTTCTGCCTCGTAATGAGACAATCAATGCAGCAGCTTATTGTGAAACAATGAACAATCTGCGCCGTGCAATCCAGAACAAAGATGTGGCAAGTTGAGCATGGACATCGTTTTGCTGCATGACAATGCTCGTCCGCATGTGGCTAATCAGACCAAAGATCTCTTTGGTCACATCTTTTCACTGGGAAACTCTAGATCATCCTCCATACTGCCCTGATTTGGTGCCCAGTGACTACCATTTGTTCCTGCACTTGAAGAAACATCTGGGCGGTCAGCGTCTTCAAGACGATGACGAAGTCAAAACAGTTGTGATGCACTAGTTAACAAGTCAGGCGGCAGAGTTCTATGAGAAGGGTATTAATAAACTGGTCAAACGTTATGACAAGTGCCTCAATATTGGAGGAAATTATGTAGAAGAGTAGATTAAGGTACAGGCTTTCATGTAAAAATAAAATTATTAAGATATCTTTGCACGTTTTTTAGTCATTTCAAAACGGTACTTATTTAAAAAACATGCCTCGTATAATGTTAAAATACTATAATAATTATACCTTTAATTTCTTCTAACCACCATAGGGATAATAGAATTAGAGTAGGCAAGCAATCGAGAAAATGTTACGTCTATAGAAAGAAACAGAAAAAAATGCCTACTTCTACTATCTCTATATTAATCACAAAGAAGTATAAGTTATGAAGCACTATTCAATTTGTCTAATTTATTTATTGTCAATACGCGAACTTGGCCAAAGGTTTCGTCAGCTGTTTGCAGAGTCAATTGAGTGAGTATAATTCACTTATAATTCTTAAGGTTTCAAATATGAACATAGTATTTTTCTCTATTAAATTAAAAATAATTTATCGACATTACAAAACGGTATTTTATGACAAACACATTTATTTTAGTATTTATAGTCTAAAACTAGAGTAGTATTCAACCCATCTTCCTAAATAGTAAGGCACACTGCGACAAATATGTCGTAGCGTATTATTGAATAATCAGTCTGAATGATATTCACTTCCAGCTTGAAAAAAAAGTATATCTAAAAATACTAGCTTTATTTTGTAACGAAACTGAATACCAGAATTAATTCGTAATTGAGTTTTAAATCATACTTTAAATTTAAATGACTTAAGTATAATTGTTATAATTTTAAGATAGGTTTCTAAATAGTAACGTATATTTAAATATTAATTGCATTAATAATAATCAATTTTAAATATGCTTTTGGATTATTGTGAATAATTAGTGGTATACATTTGAAAGGTAATCACAATGTGAATAGAATATATTGTAGTTATATTATTCTTTGACCGTGATGGAATTAAGGATCTCCAAAAGTCAAATAGGACCATACAGACGAAGGCATGTATATAATAAACAAGGCTTTCGTTTTACAACTTATATAGGTCTAAATAAAACGAATAGCTTTATACACGTAGATTTGGATTTAGAGAACGATAAGAGAAAGGTCGAGACTCAGATTCGGGGCAACATGACATGAATTTTAGGTCGAGAAGACCTAATAAAAATCGTTCTGGATAAAGAAACAAATAATTGGATCATGAGTTATTTATGTATAATTATCCGTATGGATAACAAATTACTAATAACACTTTGTTCTAAGATTGCTATTATACACACGGTAAGTGATTTAACTTGAGACAATAAAACAACTTGACTAAATTTCTTTATTTTGGAAGTTTTAGACAAAAGTTGTGCTTTCAAATACAAAATTAATTGGTGACCTTAATTATGAGCTTGAGCTCGACCTTCGAGGTCACTTTCTGATTATGTAATTTTTTAAATGGTACATTTTAAAATGAACACTTACAACAGTTTCTATGGTAATTAGGACGAGTCTCATTTAAATTATTTATTCTTTTATCACAGTTTCCGATTTCTACTATTTTGCTAGAGGAGAACGGAAGGCTGCGCCTACCAACGGAACGGAGCATTACTGAGAAATGTAGATCTTTAACAATGTTCGTGATAATGACGGTTTTTCGATTTTAATACCTAGTTTTTACATAAGGCCTATTGGTGTTATGTATTTCCAATTTGATTGCAATTTAACGTCATTTTACTGATATTAGCTTCAGATTAAAAAATCAAACTTTATATTTAATATAAAGAAAATTGAAGCAAATACTTAAACAATAAAAATCAAATAATGCTAGTTAACAATTATTAATAAAAATGGATAAGAAGTATCGTGGTATTATTATTACTTGTTAAACGAACATTTCTGCGACAAGACGAAACAAAAACGCTAATCGGCATTTGCAATAACACAATATTTAAAATTTTAAAAATTGATAGGAAGGGATACAAACAAACCTATATCAGTAAAAAGGAAACCTATTTTGCATTCTACAATGCGAGAATTTTTTTTTATTTTTGTTTGAATTTGTAGATATTGTGGTATCGACAAGTTCATAGTATTTGAAAAGTATGTGTCAACGTTACATTTGTACATAATAGGCTATTCCTTCCAGAAACAAAACGTGAAAACCACATTTCTTTAACTGCCTTCGATTCAAAGATATCCAAGAGTACAACCTAGTCTGACATAATTAATTATGTACAACTTTTATTTGAAATATGTTTTCCTATTTTGAACTTCAATTTCGCCTTAGTTGACTCACTCTGTATATTTAAAATATGATTTTACTTATTAATAATTGCACATTGTATTTCTACTCTTAGCATATTTTCAATTATATGTCACTTCTTTATCTTATGTTTTCTATTAATATTTTATGGTTACTAGTTTCATCCCATGTACAGCTGGAATTGTGAAATTACATGACTATGTAATTACTTGTATTAATAGTGATAAATTAAATCGGGGTTAAAAATTAGCCTTTTCAGAGCGTACATCTAAAATAGTGATAAATCTGCAAAAAGTTCTGATTACCTGTATGTTTGGTGAACAGTTTGTGGTGGGCCCCAGTTTTTGGAAGGCGCAAGTAAGTTATCCCTTGTGCTGTGAGCAGCGGGTGGTTGCACATACTCCTTATGTTGTTGCGCTGCCAGATTGTAGTCTCTTAAATTTACAACAGGTACTGCCGAATGTCTCCTGTGAGATGAATTAGGAGCATGAGCAGTCGGGGGTGCCCACGACACTCTTTTGTCATTCGAGGAATAGATCACATGTTGCTCCTATAATTTTTACTAAAATAATCAAAATGGCTACGTTTTTCCGAAACATGCAGTTAATCAATTAACTAAAACAACTAAAAAAATCGAGGGTATCATTAGTTTCGCAACATTCCCTTATTTTAAAATACATAATTTATAATAATGTTAAATTGTTTACTTGTCCACCACTTCCGTTCGATGAATTAATGTAGTGGTACTGGGTCAGCTCCTTGCAGGCAGAGGTACAATGTGAACTGGAATGAACCTGGGATTGTGGTTGAAGAGGCATAAGATATTCGTTTGATCTGTGTTGCTGATGGTATTCGACCGGTTCCTGTTTCGTGGGCACACTCAACATGCATTCTGACTGCGCTTTCGCAAGAAGACGTTTTTTCTGCGATTGTGCATAACTACTCCCCGAGGACGAAGACGTTGCAATTGAAGGTTGAGCGGGAGGCTCGTGTTTTATTACCTGCTGATGGTAGCCATTGCTGGACTGGTGATGCTTTAAATAGAAAAATTACCATCTCTTGTTAAATTTTTCTACACACATTTCTTAACATACCTTGTCAGGACTTCGATTATCAACTTCGTTATCACTGTCTGGTAAAGTAACGCAATTTACCACATTTTTATGATGATTACTTCCGTTTTCAGTTGAATGGCAATTGCTTTCAAAATTGTTGGTAGCTGGAGGCGCACCACTATTCGTATTAGTACCATTCGATTTTGAAGATGTAGCTACGACCGTTCTTGAGGTCGAAATTCCTCCCACGCTATCGTTGTTTCCACCACCGCTGTCATCTTCACTGTCTGATATAGTTATCACTGATACAGCCGGCGAAGGAGTATCGTTTATAGTTATCGTATGCTGACGATGATGACGATGATGATGATGATGATGATGGTGGCTGTTATTATTATTATTTGAGGAAGAAGACGGCGCATGACTGTTATTGTAAGAATACGAGTGCTTACTATTGTTGTTCTGAAAATTAAAAGATTGTTATTAATTTAAATAAAAAATCTTTACTAATTTTAATATTAATTCTGCTGCATTTGAGAGGACGGGTACTTACCTGAACTTGCTGCACATGTTGCCAATGTCCGTTATTTCCGTTAGGACTGAAATTTCTTCTGTTGCCGCCACTGTAAGAATTACTAAGGTGTTCTGAAGGCGGAGTGCTCTCTTTTACACGTTTTTTAACGGGACTTAATTGAGTCTGTTCCTTCTTTTCATGATGAGATCTTAATTATAAAAAAGGTGTTTTATGATAATTTCACATAATCATAATAAATAAATAATCACTCACTTATGATGAGCTGGTACCATCAAATGATGGTGACCAGTGTGATGAGAACTAGTAGGCTGCATATGATGGTTCTTAGTCCCTCTCTTGCTGGTACTCCAGTTAGCAGCGGTATGATCCACCAACGTTGGATTATACACTTCAGCAGTTACATCAACAGGAAATACTTGTCTTTGCTCTTGCAGGATAGCCGTGGAGTCGACTAAAAGTGGACGTCCCCATTCTGGCGCGTCCGATAATAAGGGTTGTTGGATAGTGGCTGCGTGTTGAGGCGGTATTTGTTGCCACGATGGTACTATCGCCATTTGACGGTTAGTGGGCCAAGAAGTCTGTACGGCATTCTGTAAATAGAAATGTAATTTAATATTATTACTTACATTTTACTTCATTCCGCAACTTAATCCAATGCCTTAGTGCATAACACTGTACAAATGTCAGTCAGGGAAATCTTTCCCATCATAACCTAATCTATACCCTAGGCGCAGGGAAATCTTTCTCACCATAATCTAGCCTACATTATTGGTGCATACCATTTCAACCTTGCTGCATTGCACTTAAAATATGCCAATCAGAGAAACATACAAATACAGCCTACATTTTCTATCTAAAATTGTTGTTCTACAAATTAACCATATTATTATTAATCTAACACTTTTAATCAACATGTAAATCGGTTTTATTGCTTTTCTTTCAATGAAAATATCGGTGGAAGTTTAGTCATAGCCTACATTCATTATGTAATTTTTATCGAACATTTAAACACATACAACACTTCAAATTTAGCGATTCTTAATTAAAAATTCTGATTAAACGACGACTTCCTGTATATGAAAAATAGACCATTTAAATAATTTCATTCGTGTATAGCCAGGAAATTTCAGAATGTCCTACCATCAGCTATCTTAGTTGCATCGATTCCCATTACAAACATACCTACGATCCAATATTAGCTCATCAACATATCAGCCGATTATTGTATATAATTACAAAAAAAAGGGAAACTAACCGTGAGCAACATTTGTCTTCCGCTCGGTTCCATTACGCTAACAGGTACGTATTGTTGCTGACCGGGCTGGCTTAGTATCGGAGGCTGAATCTGAAGAGGTGGTTGTTGTACCACTGTCACATGTTTTGCAGGTGACCCTCCCATTCCTTGATAGCTTGCTGGACACAGGATGCTCGAAACGAGTTGATGTTGAAATGGATCCGCTCGACTTCCCGTTGTATATTGTCGACCAACCGAACGGCTGTTATATATTTGATACTGAAAGAAAAAATATTGTATAGGATTACATACATTGAAATATTCTAAATATTAAAAAAAAACTTACCAAGTTATCATAACCTGATCTTTCCCTCACCAGTCTCTGTACTTGGCTCGTTAGTTGATTGTTTATAGTGAATGTTACGTTACCGTTGGAATTCGGTACGAAATTTGCCACTAGTGAGGGTGCCTGTTGGGACGGTTGATGATGAGAACCAGAGCTTGAGCCGTTGTAATCGCTTCGTCTGCACACTTCCATCATTTGTACGCTAGCCTTGACGTTGTTACAATGGGCATAGTCGACGAGATGGGCCAAACGTACAAACGAATGATTCAGAGCTTCACCCGGAGTTGTTCGTCTTTCCTATAATAACAAAAATACACGGATTGATTTTAGTAATTGGTGAAAAAGGCTATTCCTATTTGTTTTTACTTGGTCCATCGTAAGCATTCTCTTTAGAAGGTCGATGAACTCTTTTCGATCAACTTTTTCGGCCATTAATTGTCCGCCTTCCAAATCGTTGGGCACATTGACTTGGCCGATATCTTCGATACAGTTAAAGATATATTTCCTTGCCTCTTTTGATTTTATTCCGGTTTCGGCTTCATGTTCTTCGGGCGTTTTCAATCGCCAAAAAGGGTAAGTGCTATCCATATCACGATAAAAAAATTTCGTCGTTTTCGACGCATTATTCAACATATGCTCTGTTGGTAAACCTGGAGGAAAAAAGAAAAATCAGGATATTACTTCAATGGTATGCTTTAGAAAACACACCTTGAGTTTGGCTTATGTACCGTATCTGGTCATATTCGGAAGATCCAGGATATAGAGGCCAGCCCAAAAAAAGTTCGGCTACAACGCAACCTAAAGACCACATGTCGATAGCCTCACAAAAGGGAAGTCCCAGAATTATTTCGGGTGCACGATAATACCTCGATTGTAAATATGTATTACACACAGCTTTACTCACGTGACTTGCACTACCAAAGTCTATAACTTTTACCCTATAAGGTTGCCTCACCGGATCCACCAACATTATGTTCTCAGGTTTCAAATCTGCATGAATGAGACCAAGTTGCTATAAAAAAAAATGAAAATAGTAGAAGTTTTCAAACATAATTTGGAAAATAATTAAAACTATCTAGAAAGACCGCCGACAGGATAGAAAATTGGATATAACAAATTCTTCTTGGTCCAACGAAATTTACAATATTAATGAAGTAAGTTGCGTTTCCTATAGAAAAATTATTTAGCCATACTTTGTTACTTGTTTTTTGTATTTAAACACGATTTTAATCAAATGAATAGTGATTTTTCATACCTTTAATTTCAGTAACGCAGTAAGTACTTGCTGCAGGATAGGCCTGATATACTTAAGAGGCAGGGGGCTGAACTTGTTCTGTTTGAGGAAATCGTACAGATTTTGTTCAAGCATTTCAAACACAAGACATGTGTGGTTCTTGTGTTGAAAGCACTCGTATGCACGGACGAAATTAAATTCATCTGCATTTTCCTGGCTCAGTCTTGACAATATGCTCACTTCAATTTGACCCTACACAGTAACAAAAATAAATAAAAAAGATATATAATACTTGCTAATGAAGTTTAAATTTAAGGAAAAAAATAAACTTATTATTAGTTTGGTTAATTAGTGATTAGTAAAAATTACCAGAAACATATATAGGTGGGTTGTTAACCCACCTACTTGAGGAGATTCAATTATGTACATATTATGTATTGAACAGTAATCTGAATAAATTAACGAATAAAAATAAAAATATTATAATACATATGCTAACCTGTCTAGCGTATGAAGGATGATTTTTCAAGATTTTAATTGCAACGATTTCGTTTGTACCTTTCTTCCAACATTTCACAACTTGGCCAAAAGTACCACGCCCCAAAAACTCAAGTACTTCGTACTGATTAGTCATGGAATATAGAACCTCGTGCTGTACGAGCTGATAGTCTCCGTCAGAGCCACTTCCAGAACCTCCGCCTGTTTCAAAGACCACTCTCATAAAATCAATCTCCGCTCATTCTGTCACGCACACCACACAGTATCACATGCATGTAGTACGAAAATATGACATCTTTTTTATTATGACAAAAAAGCATTTTTGAATTTAAATAAAAACACAATAGTATGTATTATACAATAAAAATAAATAATACATCAACCAGTTTTACATGTTTACATGTATGTAATGTCGTAGTAAAATTGGCAGAAAATTCGTACTATGTTCAATATGAAAAAATAATTGTTGTTTGTATGAGAATAACAATACTAAAATGGAATTGGATGTTTGATGTTTCATTATATTTAATAGAATGGTCCGATAACTGCCCTAACAAAAATAAGTTCAATCGACATGCAGGTATATTTTTACTTGTAAAAGTTACCTTGCGGCTGAGGGTTGGCCCCCGCGGCCGCAGTGACTTTGCTGTGGGCCGTCGTGATGATTGTATTATTGACACTGTCTGGGTTATTTTTATTTTGTTGAGCTCCTCTGCTATCACCATTACCTTCTTGCGACCAAGCTTTTCGCTAAATGGTAAAAACGAAATGAAAAATATTTTTATTGCTATATTATCATCGGATACCGATCGTTTTCTTGAAGAAAGTAGTTATATCTATAAAAAACTGAGTTTGCAATATTCATGAAGAATAATAATGTAGTTGTTATAAGGTTGTATCGACATTCTGATTTTTGGTTTAACTAACAATAAGAGACAAAAAATGGCTTACCTTCTGGCCGCACCGTTGATAAGTGTCTAATAATTTGATGGTAGATGTTCTAACAAATGTACCTTGATTGCTATCGTTATTATTGATAACGTTATTATTTTCTGGACTAACATTATTTACCACCACGTCTGTTGGCTGGTGGTGGTGGTGATGATGGTTATAAAAGACGTTATGAGAATGATGATGATGTTGCTGAAATGCCTCTGTCGATTGACTGTTGTCGTTGCTATGATGCTCGAGTTTTCGCTTTTTAAATTGCACAGGTCCTCCACTAGTATCTGTCCCCAGTTGCTGGGATTGAATAAACATGTCACGCATTCCCTGGAATGGTAAATACTAAATGAATTTAAATTTAATGATCAAAGGTAAATGTGCACCTGAACTGCATCATCGAATGATTAAACCTTTATGAAAGGATGTGGTGGTAGTCGTGAATTTCCTAGTGAACATGCAATATTCTTTCAATTTTACATAAAAGAGGTTTATTAATAACCACATTTACTTTAAAGTAAATCATTACTTGTTATAGGTTTTCAGCTTAGTGGTTTGTGTCAAGAGGCGTTTATGAATTCTCTTTTTTTACGAAACGACTTTAAAATAATAGAATAAAATTGATTTTAAATTTTCAAAAAAATTAGTGACAACAGAGAATCTGCTTATGAAGAAAACTATGAGCAGTAACAGATCGATATAATGAGTTAATAATAAATTTATTGCAATACTTAAATGAAAATAGAATTTTTAGTATATGTTTATTTTACAATGATTACAATAGTAATAGATGTCTAATTTTACCTAGGAAGGTATGATATTATTAATAACGAGTACTTATATGGCTAAAAAATATCAAATGAACTAAAAATTAAATTTATTATTGAATAAAAGCATTTTAGGTTTTTTCTATTTATTCATGATTTTTATAGTCATAATAATTTCGTTGTCTATTATGTCAAACAGTAAATTAGAAAAATGTAATGTTACAAAAAATTGAAGGGTCTACTTTCATAAGTATAATGTCGTAGGCCTTTAAAAAATAGTATATTAATTAACACCAAAAACATTGATATTAAATGAATTACAATATATGAAGAAGTTACCCACTTAACTTTAGGTTCACAGAGGTTTCATTTTTAAAGAAAATGTTAACATTTTCACAATTTTAGTTTATTTTGAAATATATCTAAACAAAAGTGAATCTAATCTTTAATAAGCAAGGTAGGTATATCGGCAGTTAAAAGACAAGTAACATTTTGGGAGGAGGCTAGTCAAAATGTCGGCCATATAGACAATATGGTATCATTCGCAACAAAACACAAAAAGTTAAAAATTAAAAGTTTACCTTTTAGCCTTACCGTCATCCACGATCCACTTCACTATCATACTGAATCATATAAAATACAGGCAAATATGTATATTAAATTCCAGCCATCTTGAACGAACTACATAAGTTTAATAGGTTGTTGATTGAAACGTTTTCTGGTACTTAATATTGTCACATGCATTATTTTAAATTGTTACACACACTAACATCAATCTTCGTCACACTAACTTGAATCCACTAATCCACTAACGCCCCAACACGTAAAATTACACCATATTCAACACTTTTTGTAAATTCATGCTCGCACACACGTCTACTTCAAACCATAGATATTGTATCCAATCGTGTTCATTCTACGCATATACCATATTTTACGGCTGATCATAAAATAGTCTACCCAGTTCAGTCTACTGTATTTGTAAATGTATTCCTTCCATCCTTCCTTATTTATCAATTTTGACTTCGCCCACGCAGAATGCTATCTACTAGCCTACTGAATTTCTGATATACCCAAAATAATTTACACAAAAGTCGTGAGATGGCGCTATTTTCTTAGAAAACTATAGATTTTGTTTTTGCCAATCTATGGAGAAAAAAATTAGTAATACAACAATCATTCTTTATCACAAATTAGAGAGGTTTATAGATGGTTCAGTCGATTAGGGCCATCTATTAACTGATGTACACACTAAAAAGGAAAAGGCGGGGAATTTAAATAGGTTGTAATAGTTTTCAAGTTTTTCTTAAGTAATGAAATTAGAATTTAACATGTAACCATCTATTTTCCAAAAGAATATTATTTTAGTAGGTAGATTGTTACATGTTAAATTCCAAGTTCATCAAAATAATACAAAAGATTGAATATGGCTAATAAAATATTTTATTGTATAAAATAAATTCAGCTGTATAAATCCGGCCAGTTTAGCTATTTCAAATGAAAATGTTAACAGAAATATAAAATAACTCTGTTTTATGATGCAAATAATATATATGTATGATCAGATTTGATGAAGAATTTGAAAATATTGAAAAAGATAAAATAGGTATGTACTGTACAAATTAACAATAACAGCAAAGTAATTTTTTCAAAGATATATTTTTTTAAATTGAATATGGGTATTTTGAGTAACAAACACTGGGTTACGTTTCAGTTTATTTTATTGATTACTCTATGTGCATTTCGCCTTGCTAGGGCATCATCAGGAGTATTTACAGTACTGAAGAGACAATAATTTTGGTTTTGCCATGGACTCTTGGTGAATTACTTCCGTAATTTAATACATGCGAGCAGTGAAAAAGTCGCCGTATATTTTAAAAGATCTTTACTGATGTTTCGTATTATGAATAATAATTTGTGGTTCAATTAACAATGCAAAAAAGACAATTTGTTCCCGTCTTACATACACATTAAGACCAAGTGCAACACCCCACAAGCAATAACGAGCATCAAAATTGCTAAAAAAGCTTGGTTAAATGAAGAAATCAAAAAATGGTACAATGTTAGCAACAACAACTTAGCGTCCAGAGATTTATCCTTCATTTGGAACTAATAAGAAGATTTCATCCATATATTTTCGATAATATCTATGAAAATATACTTGCAGAAATAAGGGCAATCTCTCATAAGCAGTACCTAAAATTGTTAAAAAAGTTGAAAAATCTACGCCGTCTACAAAAAGATTCTGAAACACGGAAACACAGAAACCCCTGAATTCTACGCTCGTGTAGTTAATTTATCATCGCACAATTTTAAGAAAGAAGAAATGGTAGAAAATTGGGAAGATAAGGAAATCTTAGGTAAATCGTTGTGTGCAAAAACTATAAAAATCCACTATCATTCTAATCTTAAGAACTGTTTTAAACAACAAAAAGGTAGTAACGAACTGTTTTGTTTAAAAAGAATAAGGAAGATATTAACTGATTAAAATCTAATCGTATGTAAAGCCGACAAAGGCAACTCTATTACCATTTTACCTGAAGATGTATATCTACAAAAAATGTCAGACTTCTTAGACAATTTAAACATAATAGAATTAGATATTGATCCCATCAGAAAATTTGCCGCAGAAATCACAGAAACGTTAAACAAAATCGAAATTGCTTTTGACAAAAACCAAGTTTGGAAAATAAAAAATAGCAACCCGTCAGCTCCTGTTCTTTACGGGTTAGTCAAACTTCACAAAAATGATAACCCTATTAGACCCGTAGCCTCTTGCTTCAATGCACCTAGCCAAAAACTTTGCAAAGAATTATCATAATTACTAATACATATTATAGACTTTACCCCTAAACATACTATAAAAAACAGCATAGAATTAGTCAATAAATTAAAGAACCTTTATTTACCCTCTAACGCTAAATTAATTTCATTTGACGTTAAAAATGTATTCCCCTCCATACCCATTATGCAGTTAAAAAATTTGTTATTCAAGGACTTAAAGAATGTAGACCAAACTCTAAATTCAGAACTTAGAACACTAATTGACTTAAGTTTAAAATTACTTTTCCTTTAATCAAAAGTTCTTTTTACAGAGGATGGCCTACCTACGGGCTCGTCTATCTCCCCGTTTTACGCTGACTACTTTATGAATAAATTTGAAACCTTTTTAGAAGAAAACAATAACTTTAATAAACATATCCATTTATGGCTACGATATGTTGAAGACGCATTTTGCATTTGGGTTGGTACAGAACGGCAATTAACTAAATTTCAAAACTATCTCAACAGTTTAAATAAACATAAACCACCCCATGAACATAAAACTATCAAGTTTCCACTTTATGTTAAATAGACTTGTAAACACACCTCTACCCACTGAAAATTTCACCAAAGAATTAAATATCATAAAGGCTATAGCTAATAATAACGGGTATAACTGTAATATTATAGATAAAATGTTGTCAAAAAAAATAAAAAAGAACTTCTATAACTCAATTTATCCAAACAACAACAACATTGAAAGTTGCAAACAACAAATTTGGCGAAAAATCCCATTTTAAGGTAATATAAGTATTAACCTAGGCCACAAATTAAAAGAATTTAATGTTAACCCTGCCTTTTTCAATAATTTCACCTTAAGCAAATTTCTGGTAAATAACGAATTAAATAACAAGGGCAACAACCCTGATGAAAGTGGCGTTTACGAAATTACCTGTTCTGATTGCCCTACTGTTTACATAGGAAAGTCCAAAAGAGCTATATCAATTCGTTTTGAGGAACACATTAGAAACGCTAAATACAATAAACATGCCTCTGGACTTTCCTCTCATTTAATAAACAATAAACATACTTGCAATAAAAACAACATTAAATTATTACATTATTTACAGGGCGGAAAAGTTTTAGATCGATTTGAAATTTTAGAAATTAATAAAGCTGTTTTGTCTAACAAAATATTATCCAACGACCAAGTACAATTCGGTATTAACCCCCTCTTAGACCCTAAGTTAATAGATCATAATGTGTAGGAATATTTAAACAAAATTATTGTAAGTCTCCTCAGTACTGTAAATATTTCTGATGATGCCCTAGGAAATGTACATAGAGTAATCAATAAAATAAAGTGAAACTCCTCCAAGTGTTTAATTTACTCATAATTTGTTTAAATAATATTTCACCAAAAGTCCATGGCGAATTACTTCCGTAACGTAACCTAATGTTTGTTACTCAAAATAAAAAATAAAATGTCTTATAAAGAATGCGATACGCAATCTATCAACTTTAATTTTTTTTTGTTTTTGTTTTCGGGATGGAGAGGAAATCTTCGAAAGATTCCCAGCCGCCCATTCTACTGTAATAATTACAAACTATCTGCAGAATCTAATGTGAAAATTAAGTGAGACGTAGATGCAAAATGGTAGCAGGAAGGAGATGGAGTGCTGCTGCTGTTATCAGCTACAAGGTGTAGTGCTGCAATTGCCTGTATACCTTCAATCTGGAAACTTGCCAATAAAAAGAAAAAATTACTGACGAATTAACTGCGTGACACATACAAAAGAAATTTAATTTTAACGTTCTTTTATTAACCATAATTATTTCTTTTGATAAATAATTTATTTTGTTTTACATAATGATCATTAATTTTTTTTTCACCTGACTTGTTAGTAAAATAGTTTAACCCTTTTTTGTTGTCTACAGCAGTGTCAGACAACTAAATTAAAGTTTTGTTTTTATAAGATTTATATTTGGAACAAATTTCGAGATATCCTTTTTACAAATTGAATAATTTCTAAAGAGGGTTATGCGCCCCTTACGCAAATTTCGCATACGCCATAGTTGTCTACATCAGTGTCAGACAACTATATTAAATTATTGGTTTAAAAATAGCCGAAATTCCAAAATATTCTTTCTATAAATTGAATTATTTCTAGAAGGTTGTACGCCCCCTACGAAAATTTTGCATATTTAGTAGTTCTCTGCATCAGTGTGAGACAACTACATTTAATTTTTGTGTTGATAAATTTGAAAATAGCAGATATTTTGAAATATTCTTGGATGCATAGATAATTGTCAATTATTTTTAAACTGTTATAAACAAGAATAACATAAAATGAAATACTTTATAACATTTCAGCTTATTATTAACTCTACAGTATTGTACTATTAATTAGACTGTTTAAATCTCTATCAACAGTATATATAAAAAAAAGACTTATAAAGGTTAATTCTAAATTATTTGTATTTGTATTGTAAATTTAACAACAAACCATACAAATGACACCTAATTTTATACAATATAATAAATTTTACATTGACTTAGAAATGAAGTCTTTGTTTGCCGCTATAGTTTTTCTCTGATATTTGTTTTAAATCCAATTGTTTATAAACAAGTGAATTGTCTTACATTAGTAGTAAGTGTTTTGTTTTATTTGAATACAGTATTTTCTAATTTTTCCTTTGTGACGAACTGTAACTATTAAATATGAAATGGAAATCCTAATGAAAGTATGGATGTAACTGAACATAATTTTTTGCTTGATAAAGGCACAAATAGATACCGATGGGCCGTACCGGATACAAAAAAAATAAGACTATAAATACGAATGATTGCGAACTTTTCTTCAGTTTATCGTAACCATGCTTTCGGGAAAGAGTACGCGTCGCGCTACCGTGGCTCGCTTTTCGTGATGTAGGTGCATGTTTATCCGTTCTTAAAGTTTTTTAACTTGTGCTGTAGTGGTTTCTAAATTTTCGGGAGTGTTTTATTAAGAGGATTAAGGCAACACCAAAGTGGCGGTAATGGTAAGTAATTGTTATCTTGTTATTTTTATTTATTTGCTTAACTTATTGTTCAACATTTCAACTGTCTTTTTTCTTTGTGATAATTGTCCAGTCTTTATAACAATTTGGAAATTATTAAAAACCATTCAGTGATTAAAAACATTTTGATTTTTAATTTTTTCGTAATTAACTTTTGTGATTGATTTATTGGTTTGGTTGATTGATACTGTTTTAAAAAGTTTCTATTTCTAGTTTTCTTTTTAATAATTGATGAACAATGATCAAATTTCTTAAAATAATTTTAAACATTTTAGTTAACATTATTAACTTTTCATTTATAAATTTTAGCATTTTAGAAGAAGATTCGCCGCTCCGCACTTGATGAAATTAATTTAGGTTTTTTCAATATTTAATTTTATGATTGATATTATCGATCTAGTTTGGTGGATCACAATGGTGAATCATAAAGTTAGGGAAAGATTCTAGACCGTTTGTTAAAATTGTACAGAGATTTATTATTTTTTTATTAAATTACAATTAGTTTATTTCTTAGTTTATTATTTAAAATTTTGATTAAATTTTTATTCATGAAATTTTAAGGACTTGTATGATGGTTTAGTTAATATTAGATATCATATACTAATTTTAATCGTTCTAATTGTATTATACTTAAATTTTAGTGAATTGTAGTTTTTTTAATATTAACTTTTATAAATGTTAATGTCCACGTGTGAAGTGGGCGAAACACGTGTCCGCTCATATACAATTTAGTTAGTGGTAATTAGGGTGACTCTTTCTTTATTTAATTATTGTTCGAGTTTGGTCGATCACAATGGCGAACCATAAACTTGTGGAAAGATTCTAGAACACGTTCCTTAAACTTTTACAGAAATTTATTGTTATTTTTTATTATAATTGGTTTCTTTCTTAATTGAACTATATAAATTTTTGATGAAATATTTATTCATGAAAGTTTTCTAGCTTTTATAATAGTTTGGAAATTATTAAACACCCTACACCAATTTTAACTTTTGTGATTGATATTATTGATTGGATGTGATCAATCACAATAGTGACCTGTACATTTCTAGAAAGTGTATAATTTAAATTGAACACAAATTTATTGTTCTTCTTAATTGTAATGGTTTTATCTTTCGATTTAACTGTATATTTCATTTTTAATAATTTTCTTTTTTTATCTTTTTGCAGTTACTGTCCAAAGAGTGGCAAGCGATTTGCATGGTTTCCCAATAGACGAAGTGGTAAGTTTGACAATTTGTTCCTTTACAATTTGACTCTTGGCACTTCGTCTATTCAATGTTTAGCAAGTATAGTACCATTTTTGTGTATTTGTTATGCAAAAGGAAAGTACCATTAAGGTATATTTTATTACAATAATTAATATCGCAGTAGACTGCAAGTGAGTTTCAGTCTTGGAAAGACATCCAGCCGTCCCCCGACCGTCCATACGACTGAGCAGCATTGGATTCCAACCTCCGAGGATGCTTTGGTTATGTTCTCTTCAGCCGAATGTATTTTGTGTTGAGGTGGTTGAGTGTAAGTTGATGCGTGTGTTCAGGTGTAAATGTATGGATGTTGTTGGATGTTTAAGTGATGTGAGAATGTTTTCGAGGAATTCTTCCAATTCCTCAGGGATGTCAGGACTTTGTGTCAGAAGTGTGGATGGGAGTGAGGGACTTTTCCTTTATCTAGGGCGACGGCGACGCGGTAGTGTAAGAGTGGTTTGATGAATGTTTTCTTTGTGAGTAGGTGTTTTCACATTAGGTAGGTACATGGTTCTACATCGGCTGTTTGGATCGTGTCGTCGGGACAAGAGGATCGCCGTTACATAGTAGGACGCATGTTTTTCTTTATTTATTGGTTGGAGGTGCTTGCCTCTCACCCTCTTTTGTACTATACTTGCTAAATGTTGTTTTTACATTCGGTCGTTTGGGTATTGTTAGGTCCGCGTTGGGGGTTGGGGGGAGAAGTGAATAGTGTAGTGATTTCTAAGAAGAGGATTATCAACTCCAATAAGAAGACTTTGAAAAGTAAGTACAAATTCCAGTGTGCACTTAATTATTAATTTCGATTAACTAATTAACGTAGTAACCCCCATCCAGCCTGCAAATTTTGTATGATTATAAATTCGCACTTATCTTCGACGGATTTCTTTCGAAGAAGCAATGGGCTCCAAGATGTGATGCGTCAACTTACAGAAAGTGTAGTATTTAGAAGAAGGTCTTCTCTGTTACTGTTTTCATTTTTTAATATGTGACATGGTATCCTGAATGTGTCAGGTTGTCTGTCTTGTTGTGATTACAGATACGCAATTATCTTCGACGGATTTCTCCTGAAGAAGCAATGGGCTCCAAGATGTGATGCGTCAACTTTTAGAAAGTATATTATTTAGAATAAGGTGTTCTCTGTTACTGTTTTCATTTTCTAATATGTGACATGGCATCCTGAATCTGTCAGGTTGTCTGTCTTGTTGTGATTACAGGTCCGCACTTATCTTCGACGGATTTCTCCTGAAGAAGCAATGGGCTCCAAGATGTGATATGTCAACTTCCAGAAAATATAGGATTTAGAATAAGGTGTTCTCTGTTACTGTTTTCATTTTTTAATAAGTGACATGGCATTCTGAATCTGTCAGGTTGTCTGTCTTGTTGTGATTACAGATCCGCACTTTCTTCGACGGATTTCTTTCGAAGAAGCAATGTGCTCCAAGATGTGATGCGCCAACTTCCAGAAAGTATAGTATTTAGAATAAGGTATTCTCTGTTACTGTTTTCATTTTCTAGTATGTGACATGGCATTCTGAATCTGTCAGGTTGTCTGTCTTGTTGTGATTATACGATTTGGAAATTACCTCGCTGACTTATTCTCAACGTTCTTTTCGTCTGGGAATATTGTTTAATTTCGTTAACCAATCTAAATCACTTCATTGTTTTAAGCTGCATTTTTGAGCTTTTTTGAAATTTCTTTCCATCAGTTGTTACTGTTATTTTACGTTCATATGATATATTTTAGTGGCGACCGAAAGCAAGTTCACAAAAAAATATATGTTGCTTTATTAGTACGGTTCGAAAAGCTAAATATTCTTATTTTGGGTTCGGATGTCGTAGTTTCATGTGGTAGCAGTTGATGTTGTAATGTAGATCAATGAGGGTGGCTTATCTGCGTAGATGTAGTATAGAGAAAAAGAATTTTTAGCCTTTGACCATTATTTATGTGTTAATAATTTTATGAGCAGAACTCTTTATACTTGATTAAAAGTTTTATTTACTCGAAAATATTACTTTCTTTAAATCTCCAAATCGTACATCGACAATTAATAGCTATTAATATCTGTGAAATATTGTGGTTTGGACCCACCACATAACAAAAGATCCGTCACGCTTAGTTTGCATCATTGATCAGAGCGTGAGTATTATTTTTCCCGTGTGGGGAGCCTGCAACCCCCATCGGGCGCGTTCCCGGGTGGCGGATAGGGAAGTGCCCGGTTAGCAGAAATCGGGTAAGAGATAAAATGTCTCTCGCGGACCAACAGGCACTTTTAACATTTGGTAGTTTATTATAAGAACAGGCTTTCACGGCCGGAATCCCTAGTAGAATTCATATTCATAAAAGTGGTAATGATCTTGTCTATGCGGTTATTAGCTGCGTACAAGGTCGATGGAACACATGCAGTTAATACAAGGGGTAAACATTAACTTTTCATTAAATAAATAAGCTTACGTAGAAGTAGATTGGCTACTAAACGGTTAGAATAGTTAAATATAACTCTTATTAGTTCAGCTCGTACTTCTGGTTCTGTTTAAAATGCAAAATACGTATTTATATTTTTGATTATAAATGCCATTTTCTAAATAATAATTTTTACTTCTATATAGAAATATTTTAACCCATTTTCAATTTTGAAACTACCATAATAACTTAGTTTCCACTTTCGTTGTTGTTTGTCTGTCTGTCTTGTGATTACAGATCCGCTATTATCTTCGACGGATTTCTTTCGAAGAAGCGATAAGCTCTATGATGTGAAGCAGCAGTTTCCGGAATGTATTGTACTTATTTTCTGGTAGGTCATAACATAATGTAATATGTTAACTTGTTAATGTAGCAGCCTGTGTTAAGGTTGTGAGTTCTTATGATTACAGGTCTTCTAGAATTTTTCCTGTTAATTTGTTTGACGGGATACAAATCGGAACATTTACGCATTGTTTGGTATTTCTATTACATTGTATGATGTTTTATAATTTTGTACAATTTTTAAATTTTTATTAATTCTGCAATAATTGATTCAACACCATTCACACTGTAGATATATTATTTCATATATAAAAACTATGCACCTATATGTAGCCAATGTTCTATTATTTTTTGCAAAAATAATAAACACATAGCATATATAATATACTATAGGAACCTAGCTTCCCAGATTTTTATGAAACTACACTTGTTTATATAACCTTTTTTACTTACTTTTGTAGTTTAAATTATTTTTCAAATTACGATTCCCCCCTTTTTTCTTCTAATGGCAGTAAATAATGTATTTCTTCAAATATTTTAACAACTTTCATTCATAAATGCAAAAAGTATGTATGTTTATATTACAGTTGTGCTCACCGTTTCTTTTTTATTTTATCGTTTTTTTTACATACCTTTTCCTTATCAATATTCTTCATTTTTCTTTTGAATAAAGTTTAAAGTCCTTGTCACATATTTCACGGATTTAACGATAAATAATAATAAAAACGAATAATTATAAATTTTGCTTATTTACTGGCATCAACTATGTACAACTTGTAAGAGGGTTTCCTGGCGACATTATAAATATATATTGTAATATCATTATGTATCTGTTGTATATACAAATTACAACAGAATCAAAAGCAGTAGCAAATGATCAACAGCACAAATCGTTGAAGTTTTATTTCTAAAATGTTTCCTACTTAATAGACAACGCTCATTACGTAAATCTTGCAAAAAAATTTAAAGATAAAATACTTCTTCTCTTATGCAATCCATGTCACGAGTACTACAGCGCTATCTCTGGACTGGTGTATTTCACAATTGACAGAGTGAACACCCAGTGATTTAAACAACTTTGGTTTGTTGGTATGTGTGGAATGTGAGGATAGAGCTAGAGGGCTGCATATTGTATGTATCGATGATGGTATCATTGAGTCGTGTGCACTACCTAAGTGGGGATGTGTATAAATGGGCGAAAGGGGCAGTGTATATAGGAGTAGATATAAGTTTAGTCTTAATAAATATTAATTATAACATAGTATGTGGTTTTGACGTTTAGGTTCTCTGTTTAGTTCAATACACTAGTGATAATCTGACATTGCATTTAGTTTATAGATTGTTTTATGAGAAAAGTTTTTTAATACAAATGTGAAAAGAAATTGACTTCAAAAATAAAAGTCGGTTGTTATGCAATGTTATTATTAGCATCAAAAAAGTATATAAACACCAATTTAATAAAGAAATTTATCCAGGAACATTCGGATTTGTGGGTGTAATAAAGTGCATTATTTTTTTTTGTTTATTTAGTTTTTGACGGCGATAAAGTATGGACGAAAATCGGGGGGCAGATTTTTGTTTCTAGGATCGTAGGATGACTTCACTTGCAAAAACTAAGTGAATAAACATTTGCAGAAAGTTGCACCATTTTTATACATTGATTATGAGAATTTAATATGTACATTTTATAAATTACAATTTAAAAAAAGTGATTGCAAAAATTTAATATCTTTAAAACAAATATTCTGTAAACTTTCTTGAAATTCTTAAAACGTAGGTAGTATATTTTAAATTTGAGTAAAAGCCCGCCATTTATATAAACAACATATCGATCACAGTGCCACTTTATTTCCTCCAAATTTCTGCAACACATTGTCAACGTTGATCGTTTCCCCTCTTTATCCATCATTGTTTTCGTCATTGTCCACAGATTAGAGAGGTTTATAGATGAAGCACTCGATTTTGTGATTTCACGACATCTATTGACTGGTGTACACACTAGAAAGGAAAAGGCATGGAATTTAAATAGGTCGTAATTTCGTTTTCAGTTTTCAAGTTTTTCTCAAGTAATGAAATTAGAATTTAACATGTAACAATCTATTTTCCAAAAGACTATAATAAATCATAAAATATTCTTTTAGTTGGTAGATTGTTACATGTTAAATTCCAAGTTCTTCAAAATAATGCATATGATACATAATGAAAAAGATTGAATATGGCTAATAATATATTTTATTGTATAAAATAAATTCACTGTGTAAATTGAGTTTACAATTAACAAATATACTCACTATTTAGTTACAGTAGAACCCCTTTTAACCGGCCACTTTGGGATTGGAACCCTGGCTGGTTTCCGTTTTGACTGCTTAATAGGAGGTAGCTATTTTAAAGGAAAATGTTAACAGAAATATAAAATAACACTGTAAAACTGAAACTTTCAACAGTGCACTTTTTGTGAAACATATTCAACACGAGATGAATAAATAAAACATAAGTAAGTTTCATAAGAATTTTTAATTGTCTCGACAATATTGTTTCGGTCTATGCGACCATTATTTAGAGAAATACAAAAGATTACTAAATGCAAAAAAAAACCGGGCAGTCCCTCCGACCTACACTGCAGTGCAAAGCCGGAGGGTAGGGCGTAAGGCCCTCTTCAGCCTCTTTGCAGGAATCGTGGGAATGGGTGGATGGTGTGGTTAGGGAAAGAAAGAGGAGACGGACGAAATGAAGACAGAAGGGAAGTGAAAGATTATCTGTGGAATATTACTGCTCCAGCATTTGCCTAAGTGATCCAAGGAAACCACAGAAAACTTGGACCAGAGCAGCCGGACATGGGTTCGAACCGGTGACCTCCCGAATGCTAAGTAATGATCTAGAGTACTAGACCACGTCGTTCGGTACTCCGTTGACAATTTGGGTGAAGCTTATACCTCGAAATCTTGGCAGCAACTGAGTAGTCTAAGCAACTGAGTCACCGAGTCACAGTTGCGACTAAACGTCTGCAAAAATGTGCATCAAAAATAAATACTATTTAGGGGGGGGGGTTAGAAGTTTTTATATATATAATTGTTTGTATAAATTTTATGTAAATATCTTGTATAAAGTTACTGACACCCTTAAGCATGCCTTTTCTATAAATTTGTATTCTACTGTCTTGCTATTTTCATTTCACAGAAACAGCATTCTTTTCTTTTCTTTCATTCACAAGTCAAAATTTCTATCCCTTCGTTGCCGATCGCCTGCAACGGTCAATCATAAAAAGTACCGTTGCCCGATCCCTAATAAAAACTACCGCTTCTTGTCTCGCTACGTTCTGCATTCTTCCGAAAAATAACCTTTACTGTTTGCATGCTAATTTTCTATTTTTGAATAATGCTTCTTCTCCGACTGCGTCAACGATTGCACACGTTTCTTTCATTCAGTATTCAATTCATTCCTTCATGTCTTTTTCATTATTAACAGTTTATAAAATTAAATCATATTAATTAACGGTCATACGTTTTTTTTTTTTCATTTAAATATAATATTAATAGACACCGAAAACACTATGTTGGAGATATTTCTCTTTCTAGCAAACATGCACTTGTGTGTATTGTATTTTGCAGTTATACTGAACACCTGCTATGTGCGTATTCATGTAGGTGGCCAGTTATCGATTATATCTCGTTTTGCCCTCGGTTACCCTCTCAGTCTTCACTTAGTCTTTAAGACGTTATGTTGTGCATTTATGTTTTCTGTTCTCTTCTGTTCTGTTCTAATAATAAAGTTTACTATTCCAACAAAGCACTCTGTTTTAATAATCAACACACTACACTAGATTTTCTAACAAAGGCAGTTATCCGCTTTTTTGTTAATAGCATAATTATACTCAGAAACACGTTTTTTGATAGACCTGCCATTCTGTCCAATATAAATCGCATTACATGAATTGCAACCTAGGCGATATATTCCACTTTTTTCTAATGGGTCCATGTTCTTTTTGTGGTTATTTAATAGACAAAACGTCTTAGGCGAGATGTTGTATAATAACGTATACCTATAATACGCCTGGCAATATTTGATTTTCAACAATATCAGCAGAAAAAAAATAAAAACACTTTTAAAGCTGCTTGTAGTAATGGTTCATTCGTTTTTCGCTAAAAATAATAGATGGATTTCTTGTACTTACTACATAATTATTATTTCTAATGAAATAATGATAATCAATATGATTTTCTACTTTTATGGTAAAAAAAGTGACAAAAATTCGATAAAACAACAATTTTTCCTCTATTTCTCTAGTCTGCTCAATTCGTTTTACTGGCTTTTACTCTCCCAGTCACGTCACCCGCGCGGATCATATCTTTACTACTTATTGTATCATGTGTCTTTATAGCTAAATCCAAAAGTCCGAACTTTTGAAAAATTATCTATTACAATAAAACACAAAAATTAAGATTAGAAGGGAAAACTATCATCACCAGTACATATGTAGACCAGTATAAAGTACTATTTCTTACAAACTTGGAACCTTAAATATCAAAAAAAGAATACTTAAATAAACATTTAAAACATAATATGGGTAAATAACAAAATAAGATTACCTTGAAGGCAGTATAAATGAATGGAAGTTTCTCAATGTAATTATATTTATGTATGCTTTTATCTTACATAGCCCATTCATTAAAACGTTTTAACTTCAGTTATGGATCAGTTCCAGTTCTACCGAAAGTCGACACAATTTTTGTTATTTTAAATATAATTCTGTATTTGTTTTTTGCAATTTTTAGATTATGTGAACTTTTGTAGGTCGACTTTGGTAATACAGCTTTATTTCAATGGTTAGTATTTTTCGGGATCTTTCGATTTCTCAGAAAAACATTAGTCTAATAAAAGCCACTTACGGAGGCATGTATGCAATGTGATCCTACTCAAAAGTACAATTAAGTTGAAGGTTCGATTTTTAATTAAAAATATAGTTTTTATTACACTTTATTACACTTTATAGTTACAACAATACAATATACTGACACCAACCGAAGTTTTAAAGAACCGACATAGTAACGGCTAATACTAAGTTAGGACTTATTGTTTTATATTTATTTACTAGTTTTAATAGATCTGGACAGTGACATCAGTCAATTAGATAGGGCCTTAGGGTCGTCATTAACTTAGAAAGTAGCCCTAGGGTCCACGTATACTTAACAGTACGCCAGTATTTTACAATTAATGTTGAACAGTGTCATCCTGCAACAGACATTACATTAAAAAAATTGAGTCTGACTGACGCCAAAGAGGGGTACGACCACCCTCACAGAAACACTTCGAAAGACACTGGTTCATAATTATTACAGAAAATTACAAATAAAACACTAAAGTAGGATTATTTCATTTAATATTTTTTCTATCAACATTTCTTTGAACTTTATTGAATTTAAGCACAACCAAAATTTTATTGAAATATTTACGACCTATTGAACCAACACTTCTACTGTAGACTCGCTGGGTAAATATTCCCATGCAAATTTCATGTTGAATTTAGAGTGATTAATAAGTTACAATAAAGTTATGAAAATCACACGGTTTCAATTCATTGGTCCTTCGAGAAAAACAATAAAATTAATGTGGTCCATCACTACAACCGTTCGATATTAGTTAAAAAAAAAATACGACGGTAAAAACAACATGTAACATGTTTCGCCTAACATTGGCTTCTTCGGACATACCTGGCAACACATGTTATACGTATATACGTTAAACAAATTTGCGAAAATCTACTTTTTTGATGTTCTTTCCTTGATTATGTATTTTCATGAAGTAAGGTCAAAACTATTCTGTTTTCGATGGACTGTACTATAAAAATTGCTGTACCTAGTAATAATGCGATTCGTTACTGTAATTGTACAATAGAAAAGTAGACACCTAAAAATATCACAAAACCTTTTATACTTTCAATGAAATTGATATCTCTAATTTCTCTTTTATGACTCTATAGTTCCGATGTAAACACACATGGGTAATCTTCAGCAAATATCGCACGTATGTGTGTATGTTTATGCGGCTGAACAGTGGCGGCACCCTTTAGCGGAACTTAATCATTATACTAAATTAAAACAACCACACTTTTAGTAAATATGTATGCAAAATTTGTGAGGGAGGGGTTTCATAAAAATATTTATTAACCTTTTTTTATTATTATTGTTATTATTACGTGTAATAATAATTAATGTTATGCCATGCTCGGTTTTAGCCATGATGTCTAAAATCTGATCACTATTACCTTTTGTCTCTACATATATTCACAAGAGGTACTAGTGCTTCGTGTAATCGTTAAAGAAGTAAAGGGTTTTCAATAATTAAAAAATTCCGTTCTTAAGTATTAAAATTTAATCTACCAATAGTTAAGTCATTGATTTATTATTAACACAAATCGGAAGCATCAGCGATTCTAGTGAGTATGGTATCGCAAATACATACATTATCATAATAGAACATAAGTGAAACAGTATTTTAAATATACGTGCATTACTATTTGTTAATGAGGTCTTAACTTTAAAACAATTAATATAGGCTTTGGATATTACCACCCCTAGTTTAAGTTGACCTCACGGTTTATTTTATAACTTCATTGTAACTATTAAATTCTTTAAACTTAATTGAATTAAATGTTAAACAATCAAATCGAACTGTACTAAAGCCTATTCTATAATTAAACCCCATACTCCTAAACGAATTTCCAGTTGCCTGAAACCTAAAGAATTTTTTTTTTTAAGGTTAACGCCCATTGGATATTACCACCCCTAGTTTAAGTTGACCTCACGGTTTATTTTATAACTTCATTGTAACTATTAAATTCTTTAAACTTAATTGAATTAAATGTTAAACAATCAAATCGAACTGTACTAAAGCCTATTCTATAATTAAACCCCATACTCCTAAACGAATTTCCAGTTGCCTGAAACCTAAAGAATTATTTTTTTAAAGGTTATTTAATTGCTGTTACTTCCAGCAGATAACGCAAAGACAAAACGGGACAAATTTAGACGATGTTTTTGTAATGCAAGAAATAAACGTATGTCTACAAAAGGTTGTCAGGCTTCCAAAAGACACAACCAATGGAAATTTGAACAACAGATGGAATTTTTGTTGCCTTATTTAGAAGGCCGAAGGTAAATACAAATTATGGCTTTTAATTAAGATTCTAAACAAAAGAATATTTAGGACACGCGGCAGTTTCAATTCTCAAAATGAATATGAAATTCGCGTTTTTGACGAAGGGGTAAATAATGAGGGCTAAGAACATACTACAGCAAGACAACAACAAACACATTTCCAAGATGATATATCGCGCGAAGAAAATACGAAAATATTATAGCATATAAAGAGAAAAAAAACTTGTTTATATAGAAAAATTACTGCAGCGGACAAAATGGCGGCAATAATGAAACAAAATGAAACTCTCAGAAAAAGAAAATTCAAAGAGAAAACAAGAGCGCAAAAGAAACACACCTGTTTTGAAAGTATAGACGACACTGATCATTTTTTCCTAGGTTTGGCCAAAATAACGAAACAATTGCCAAAGCAGAACAAGCTGCTGTTAAACTGACAGTGAGTAATGCAAGCCTTCAAGTTGAGTTGCGAAGCGCACAAGCACAACAAGCTGCCACACCTACATAATCATATACTTTTCAACCACTGTTTTCACCTCACGACAATTCTAAACGGTCTGCGTCATTATAGTCATGTTATATGCAGCCCTTGCTATCACCTCATAAATATTCTGTTCCACTGTGGCTCATCGGCTCTCTCAAAGCAGGACTATAATGAAGCTGGACATGGGCAATTCGCAAATTTTGCAAGCAACTACCCCACAGTAGAGATTGCTTCCGAGGGATGCAGACCGACGCTACTAGAAATGACGTCCGTGCTTGGCGGTACTAATACAACATTTCAGTAAAATTTTCTAGTGTTATTACACGTATGTAGCAATACATTTTAGAAAACAAAACATGTTTATAATTCTCAATGAACACTGGTAGATACTTACCTTAAACACACAGCCAATATTTCTGCGGTACTAATCGCTTTTCCAAACTGAGTATTTTGCTTTTGAATGTCATTTTTAATCAGTCCATGTAAGAAATTAAATTCCTCTTTGGTTATTCTAAAATACATATGAAATCGGCTGGAATGTTCGTTCTGTAATTCGCGGACTAATTGTCGAAATTGGCCCAGTTCTTCTCTATGTTGGTTTATTTGATGAATCTAACTATTTTGCTGTATTTTATAAGTTACTGTAAAAGCAGCTGCGTTTTCTATATATTCTTTCGAGTCTGAAGAAGAAGACGCGAAAGAATCTCTATGCTCCATTGCTACTAATTACTGAATGCACACTGAACGATAAAATAATAACATTTCACGACAGCGTAGACAACTGTGTCTTCTAGCGTGAAATCACGTGAGGGAACCCTTAACGTGAGTTCATGTGACATGACAATAATCTGTTTCTACCTTTTAGGAGCTTTAATATTGGTGAAGACGAAGATGCGGCTAGATCAAGCACAATCGTCAATGGGAGCGCTGATGAAGGTAGAAAGTAAAATCACTGGGGAACGGAGAGGGCGATGCTACTGTAGAGCGCAACTATCTGACGTCGGTAGTTTTTCTTTTGTTTTTAGTTTATCCTCGAGGAGGGGGAGTTTGTAGTGTGGGATTCTCCGAAGCGCCTACCGATTAAAATCCCTCCTTGAGAAAGGAGATCATCTGGATAGTTGGGAACGGGAAATGGATAGATTGTGGTAGGGAGGAGGGGGAGCTTGGAGAGAAGGGTGTCGGTGGCCCACTTCAGATGGGTTGAGTCGGCATTCGCGCTAAAAAAGCGAAAAGTCGTCGGTATTTATTTCCCATCGGAGAGTGAGTCATGAAGGGTGGCTTCGGGGTAGAATCGTTAGTGGGGTAAGATGTAAGTGGGGTGATGTTGAGCAGAGGGTAGTTCTGCGGTGGGAGGAAGCGTGATGTAGCGCGCGCTGTCCGGTGAGTGTTGATACTCTCGACGTTCGGTGAGGAAAAGGGATGCCGTTAGGTGAGGATTGCGCAATCTCGCTTGAACTAGGAGCAAGAAAACCTACTGTATAGTTATATTCAAAATTTAGGTCGGTTATGACACTAGTTTCTACCTTAAGATTCTAAATTTATTTCTATTTTCGCATTTCATTTTCATTGTTCAGTTCTGTTAATATATTTTTATAGTTGTTGTTGGTGTGTTATTTAGTACTTACGTCCTCCATAAGTACATAAAATACTAAAAATAAATAAAAATATGTGAATATATGTACTATTAAAAGTTCAAATAAGATGATGAGTTTATAATTTTGAATTAATAAGTTAACAGTATCAAGTAATAGGAATTAGTGAAATTTGACTTTGACGAGGCAATTAGTGAAGCTTATTTCTTGCTACAAGACTACTACATTTATGAATGTAATATAGTTAGGGACGAATTTGCCATTCCGTTACTACATTAGGTCGAACGATAGCTTTCAATGCCGCTTTGTCAATAACCATTATTCTATCATTGTGGTGATTATTGGATCCTTCTATAAATAATGAATGATTTCCGTCTAGTATTGAAATGATAACTTCTTCGGGGGTTTGGTGAGAGTGAGCAAACTGGAACCCCGTAAAGATGGTTGATTTTAGTTTTGTAACTGTCGTGTATCTCTTCCCAAATATCGTGTTCTATTTAAGAGGCACTCTCGACATAGGTGACCTAATCTTCCATAATTGCAGTATTTTGGACGAGTAGTGTAGCTACTGCATAACACGCAACAATATACCCAGACCACCAGTGCTTGCCATTCGTAAAAGATAGGTAACACTGTTGTTTTGTAAAATCGAGTATATTTTTGGAAGACTGTGGCTAGACCATAAAATATAAATCTGGGAATACTATGTGCTATGTGGGTGCTTTGTTGAGATACCCAAATCAACCGGTAAGCTCTGAAGAAGAAGACGATTTGAAGGTCCACAATAACCAATCTAACGCAATAGAAACAAATAACTTTTGCCCGCTATGAAATAAACCGATACATACACAGTATACAAAAAATATTAGACAGGATATCGGACGCATTCAGTATTTCTGAAATTAAAAAGAAGGCAGATTCTATAATAGAAAAAATTGTAATTATAGTGCCAGACGAAATAAATACAGGATTGCCGAAAATGGTTAAACAATTCCCTAGCATAATATATCACAGCGATGCTTAATTTCGTTCTTTATAAGTGGGCAATTGGTTTGTGCAATATCCAATAAAATTTAGTAAATATTCAAAATAGATATTACGAAAAAAATCATGCACGCAATTATATACATTAAGAACAACTTGAAGTACTCGACCCTATGCAAGCTCTTGTTGGATTTCGATAAAGAGTTTGAAACGCGAATTCAACACCATAGAATTTAAGCTAAAATTTGCAGAGTTCGAAGCAACATATATGGATCACAACAAAACGGATATATAGAGAAAATATTCACTTAATAAAGAAAATGAAAGAGACACCATGGTAAAATATATATCGGCATAATTTTCAAAACCTTCAAGAGGCTTATCTATATATACGTAAACTGCGGAAATTTATGAAAATCTAGAGCAGGAAACACTGCAATTAGGCAGAACACTAAAAAATTATTTAATGGTTGATGACATACAATTTAGCAAAAATGATACATTTAGAGATTCCACGAAAATTAGTTAAGGATGTATTGTTCGAATTATTTGATTCACCAGTGTCAGGATGGGTGTAACAAAAACATTCGAAAGAGCACGGAAACGGACGTAAAGTGTGAAATAAAGAGCTTCAAAGCAAACACTCGCTGGATTGTAATTACTTATTAAATTGACTGAAAATTCGTTTGACTATATAGGAATAGTTATCAAAGGACCACTTTCAAAAGACAATAGGGGAAGAGATACATTGTAGTCGTCACAAACTATGCAACACGTTACTGAGACATGAAAGATGTACCATCAGTAACAACAACTCGTATTATATATTTTTTACTAAAAAACATAATACAGACCAATGGAGCATTCGGAAAAATAACGTCAGATGGAGGTAGTAATTTTAGGTCAAAATTGATGAGTGAGCTGTGAATCCGTTTATAAATAAAGCAAGTGACAAGCACATCCTATAGAACGAAGTTAATCTTCCATATTACCTTTCCTACAGTTAGCGTTTAATTTATCGGTAGGATGAAGTGTCTTTTTCGCTATTTGGTACATGGCAGAAATGCAAGGGTGGTAGTGAATACTGCTTTAGGAACATGTTTTGAAAACAGAACAATAGAAGGAATCATAACAAACGCAGATATAGTTCGACAACAAGCAAAGGAAAAGGACAAGCATAATGTTGTATATGCTAATAAAATGTAGGAGATAAGGTGTGTCTGTTTACTCCAATAAAAGTATAAGGACTGAGGCCTAAGCTTATAAATAAAATTTCAGGCCCATTTACAAGAGCAGAAAAGAAATAACATGTTATTTCGTAATAACACGTTATTAGCCTAGTGGCAAAAGCATTGGCGCGTAAAGCCAAATATCCCGGGTTCGAGTCCCGGCGAGGGCATGACAACAGTAACAAAATCTGTAGTGAGTATAAATTAATTCAATAATTAATATCGCATATATGTATTTAATAACACGTTACTAATAAGGGGACTAATAATAACCCAAAATTAGAGGAGTTTAATATAACAAGATTACTTAAGCATTATTCTCCATTCAAAAATTAGGTGTGGCGGTCGATACACCCTGTACATAACATTCTATGTTCAAATTCATTTGTATCATATTTCTTTGTGTATCTATGAAAATATTTCTTAACATTATTTTCTAAAGCTTTTGTATTCTGTCCATCTGTGCCAATAACTTTTATTACTGTACTTTCCAATAATCTCGGCTAACATTTCAACTTCGTGTGACGTCTATCCTTCGCTGTCCTCCCTAATTACAATTTTACGATAGGTTTCTTCGGTGGTTTGGGTCGTTGCTCTGTTTCATCATATTTCTGGTCTCAAAATTTTCCATGCTTTTGTACTTCTCTATTGGCACCCTACTCTTATTTACTACCCTTTTTCTTACCTCACATTTTCGATTTCATTCTTTTTTTCCCTCTGAGAGGATCAGTTCTTATCTTACTTCGCTGCTTTCAAGTTCATTTCTATTTTCATTGCTGTTGTTAATTGTATAAATATATGTTGATTGTTGTGTTATTGTTATTTAGTGTTTAATTGAGTGATACTGAAAAACCCGCAAATAAATAGGTATTATCACTGGATTATTAAGGCGTATTTTTTTAATTTAAAAATTGGTTCAAAATGTTCACTTTAATATACCCAAATAAAACGGCAGTTATATTGAAGAATATTGATTTTATTTCATATTAGTTTTTAATATTATTACAAATAAAAACCATCTAGAAAAGTTATACATGTACAAAGGTAAACGGAATATGTGTGTTCATATATAGTATTGTAAAATAACGTAGCATCAGTAATTTTTAAAATATTTCCACTTCGTTATTCTTATTGTAGTACGTAGGATTTGTATTTGAATTGTAAATTGGTTTTTGCATTCCTCCTCCTGAAATTCCTAGAGGACTCGGACTCAATCGAATTCTATAATTTCCTTGGTAAGAAAAACTGGAATACCGTGTGCCCGGAAAAGGGTTAGCTGATCGTTGATTATTGGTATTCAAAGCGTTACCTTAGAAAACAATAATGTTATATAAGTTATTTACAAATTCTATTTATTTATTTATTTATTTAAATAGTTTTACCTTTATTATCTTCGCATTTGACAATAGTATCGACGTACTGCAAATCATCAGTGGATTTTGAAAGTTTACTGCAAACAACGGTTTCATCAGGACAACTTACTCCATAACAATTGTGAATTCCTTCTGAGGAAACAGAACGGAAACAAATAAATATGTTGGTGTTTAAAAGAATAAAAGCAGTTACTTTAGTAGCCTCTACTTACACTTCTCTTTTTAATAGTAAATTTACCTATGATTTCATAAAGAATATCGATATAATAGTTACGTCCACTGCAACAGACTTATTTTTGTCATTTTCGAAATCTAAAATAGTTAACTATTATTATTCTTATTAAATATTGCAATGTATTCTTATTGAATATATGTAATATTGAAATATTTAACATTTAAATAAATAAATATAAATACTATAAAAAATACAAAATAAACCTACAGAGGATCAGAATAAATCTGTGAGCAGATAAGTTTAATAATTATATTTATAACAAGTATGCACGGATGATTTACATTTATGCTCTACGGCATGAGCCTGTGCAGAGTAGTTAAACAAAAGGTTATCTATTTTTTGTCAACATTCTTATTATGACTTTTTCTGCGCAGTTGCATTAGTAGAGAAGAAAAGTAATCGTTTTTGCACAAGCGTTTATATAGAGCTGGCGGGCAAATAAGATGAACCCAACGAACACTTCCGAAATGCTCGAATCTCGTGTCATAAAAGTGTAGCTACAGTACATCGTATTGTTATTTGTACAGAATAATAAAGAAAATTTTAAATTAGGGCAAATATTCAAAAGGTGTACAACATTAAAATGAAAAAATAAATTAAGAAAAAGAAGATAATATAAGAATATAGGTGACTGACTCGCTCTAAAACAGGCGGGCTGAAAAGTTCGTAGGCTGACCCATATATGGCGCTACTAGTAACAAATCCGTATGAGTTTTAGTTAGCTCTAACCTTCAAAAGACGCGTGTATAAAATTGACAGCTGTTTTACTATTAGTATCTGAATTATAGCATTTTTAGTGAAAGAACTTTTGTTACTTTGAAAAAATGGTTAAAAAGGAATTTCGTGTGTTAATAAATCATTGCTTTTTGGCGGAAAAAAAATACTGTTGAAACCAAAGCTTGGCTTCATAAACAGTATTCGGACTTTGCACCAGGAAAATCAACCGTAGAAAAGTGGTTTGCTAAATTTAAACGAGGCGAAATGAGAACCTAGGACCCGACGACAATGCACGCAGTGGACGCCCCAAAGAGGCTGTTACCGACGAAGACATCAAAAAAGTCCATAAAATAATTTTTGATAATCGCAAAGTGAAGTCGATTGAGATAGCTAAGACCATAAAGATATTAAAGGAACGTGTTGGTTATGGTCATATCGTGAATGAATATTTGGAGATGCGAAAGCTCTGTACAAAGTGGGTGCCGCGCGAGCGCGAACTCACAATCGACCAAAAACAACAACGGATCGATGATTCTAAGCAGTGTTTTGTTTGGAGCTATTCAATCGTAATAAATCCGAATTTTTGCGTCGATATGGGACGATAGATGAAACATGTCTCCGTCATTTCACACTGGAATCCAATAGACAGATCGACAGTCAGCCGAGTGGACTGTGGACTGCGCGTGATGAACGACTCCAAAGCGTGGAAAGACGCAAAAGTCGGCTGGCAAGGTTATGGCATCAGTATTCTGGGATGCTCATGGTATACTATTCTTGACTATCTTAAAAAAGGGGAAAACCATAAAGAGCGACTATTACATAGCATTATTGGAGCATTTAAAAGACGAAATCGCGGAAAAACAGTATCAAACAGTGTCACAAATTAATGAAATCGATGGCAAAATTTTATGAATCGGGCTTAAAATTGCTTCTGCATCCACCGTACTCTCCAGATCTGGCCTCCACCGACTTTTTTCTGTTTTTAAACCTCAAGAGGATGTTGGCTGGATAGAAATTTCGCGCCGATGAAGAGGTAATCGTAATCGCCGAAACTGAAGCCTATTTTGAGGATAAAGACAAATCGTATTATAAAAATGGTATCGTAAAATTGTATGACCGCTATAATCATTGTATCGCCCTCGAATCGAACTATATTGGATAATAAAATCAAATTCTATAAAAAAAAATATTTTTTTCTATGCTAGCCTACGGACTTTTCAGGCCGTCAACTTCACTTTGAGATATAATCTTCGTTCCCGTTATCAACGCATTACCACTGAAGATGTCAATCGCAGTTATTGACGAAACGTCTGGACGTAATCCTTCATTTAGACCACGACTCCTTAGCCCGAATCATAACTCTACTTAAGACAGGTATTTCATTGGCGGGGAGTAGAATATGGGTGGCCCATTTGGCAGACGAGCATATCTTCCATTGAATTATTTTGTAAATTTATTGGGGAAACCATGTATGAATTTTTTAATTGGTACTCGAAACTGGAGTTTTTCTGGTGTAGTTTGTTGGGTTACTTTCTTTTTCGCCTGCTCTTTGTAGACGCTTTAGCTTTTATTATGGAGTACATCTTTAATTGTAGAATAAACATTTAGTCATTTAGTGGAATACAAAAGTCTTGATGATAATTTTTTAACTAGACAAATGCATTTTCTTACCAACTTCTGCTCCCGATAATCCGTATATACTATCAGCCAGAACACTCTTGCTAATTATCACAAATACACCAACGGTAATAAAAAACATTATTTTAATATAAACAAAACGTAAGTACTATTTTAAATGTCGGAATGTAATGGAAAGACTGATTCTGGTAAGGAAGTCGGTTGGTTATTGCATCAACGATAAATGCAATTGAGTATTTTGTTTATTACTGATTACAACATTTGTTCATAATAAGTATCACTTCATTTCATAGCATTATAGATACAAACGAGGTTAGAGGTTATATTAAACTTATAACAGTTTGATATAACATTACAATAACAATCATCCATAATATACTGTAATAAATATGTTGTCGCAAAATTAAGCTGGGTTTTCAATTTTGTTTTCGTACATCAAATGTGACCAATTGGCCAGAAACAGTTACGATAAATAAAGTTAGTTTATAATTAAAATTTACAGATTAAATAAACATGGAATATGCCAAAGAAATCTGTAGGACAATAGGTACTTTATTTTCGGCGATGATTGTTCGTAAAAAACTAATAGGAAATAAAATAATATAAAAAACAAAACAAATTTACTGTAAGGAATTATCCAGTAAGTTTTAATTGTTTATAAAAATCTTAAATATATATCTAATTTATTGAATACACTATTCTCATTTATTTATACAATTTTACAACATAATTAGACGAATAAGGATTTTAATCTAAGAATCTTTCCGAATTAACAGTGTATTCAATGCCGGTAGGGGTATAAGCTCTCGCAGTAATTGTTTCTGTTGATTCCATATTTGTATTTATCATATACTACTTGGTAGGACGCGTTCCAAATGTGGGATCTTTGGTCTTTAATATTTAGACGAATAAGAATTTAAATTGCTTCTTTTTTTACAATTGTACTGCTTAGACTTACCGTTTTCGCACTAATAATCTTGTCTGTCGCCGTATCTATTGTCGGTTGCGACGTCGTTTACTACAGTAATAAGGAGTAAAATAATTTTTTACTAATTTTACAAAAAAATCAATATATTTATATATGTTATTAAAATGGAAAGCCTTAAATGTGAAAAGTTGCAAACTGAAATAGTCATTGAGAATTTATATGAAGTTGAGTATCAATTCTCTTGTGAATTATAGTATAAAATTGTAATTATACTTAATTATTAATATTATTGATTTTTCACCCAAAAATTGAAGGTACTTTTTTGCATGAGTTTGAATTCTTGTTTTTATATGTATTATCAATGAACTTAACATCCTGTATTTCATAAAAATCTTCATGTGTATCTACAAAGAGACGAGGTGATACAAAAATATTTAAAGAAATTTAAGGTAGAAGTGGTGCATATTTTGTGAAACTGCATTTTTAATAAGCACAAGAAAGAAAACAAAAGGACAAGTTTCACTAGTTTCTTTATCAATTTGAAACTTACAATAGAAATACAGATGATTACTAAAATTAAGAACTACTCGCTGTTATTTCAGTAATTACAAATTGAAAAGTAGAAGGGGGGAGTTATAGGTGGTTAGTTCTAATTGATTGTTAACTAAGTTAAGGTTATTTAATATAGTTTTCTTCAAAAAAACAATTATTATGTTTTTGGTCAGAAATTTATCGAAACTACCAGACACGGATCGCGATTTCGCTCTTGTTAGAAGCCCATTAGCGTGCCATAGGCAGTCTCGATAAATTACTGACCAAGCCGTAATGTTCCGTAAAGAACAGTTAATATAAAAACAACATAGAGGCAATTGTTGCCATCTAGTGGATTTTAGCTGCTACAGAAGATATTAAACTGGACAAGGTCACAATGAGGTATTTAAACTTGTCCAGTTGAATCAACAACGCAGCCTACATATGTGAATTCACGTAAAGCATAAGAAAAACAATTATTATGTTTTTGGTCAGAAATTTATCGAAACCACCAGACACAGATCGCAATTTCGCTCTTGTTAGAAGCTCATCAGTGTGCCATAGGTGAAAAAACAACATAAGTTGAAAAAACAAGTTTCTACCATATTATACAACAGTTCTTAATTTTAGCTATGAATACAAGTTTCTTTTAAAAAATAAGTTCAATTGTAATATAATCGAAACTAACTCCACTAATCTTAGTTTAATGATATGTAATCTTAAAGTTAGTGTTCCCCAGTCTAAACAATTGTGACGCTACATACATTGAACAATCAGGCAGGGCTATCGGTAAACGAATTACAGAACATGATGCGGCTATAAGAAACGAAAAATGTAATTCCAGTGGGATAGCTGAACATTGTATTGAGTTAGGTCATTCCATAGATGTAAATAATTTCAAACTTCTACATTCAAACATTCCCAAATCAAGAAAATTGTCTCTTTCAGAAAATTATGAAATTAAGAAAACTATATTAAATAACCTTAACTTACTTAACAATCAATTAAAACTAACCACCTACAACTCCCCCCCTTCTACTTTTTAATTTGTAATTACTTAAATAGCAGTGAGTAGTTTTTAATTTTAGTAATCATTATTATTTATTATTTCTTTTGTAAATGGCCTTATTAGGCCGAAGCTTGTCCAGTTGATAAATAAACTAGTGAAACTTCTCCTTTTATTTTCTTTCTTGTGCTTCGTACAAAAATATTTGTTAGAGAGGGAAGTTTTTTGCGGGATACCATAAACCATCACATTCAGATATAACTAAACATAATAAATCCTTCCATCCGTTGCAACACAAACTAGCGGCTTACAATAGTATGATTCATAGACTTCTAACTATTCCAATGTCAAAAGTAAACTATTCAAATAAACTAGGTATTATGGAACAAATTGCCTACAATAATGGTTATGACCTTTTAGTGATAGACAAACTAATTTTTATAAAACAACAAAAGTTAATATTACAATCTATATACCCTATTACTCCGACCCAAAACAATATATATAATAGTATAACGTACCAAGGCCCTATTACAAACAAAATCCGTTGTTTGTTACAACAGTATGGTCTCAATATTGCCTACAAACCTAATCACTCATTAGGAAAATTAATAAAAAACAATAAAGACAAAGTCGATAATAAAAAATGTTCTGGAGTTTACAGCTTAACCTGTGAGTCTTACCCCAAAGTATATATTGTACTGACGGGAAGGAATTTTCAAAAACGAGCGCTAGAACATAAAAACAGTTTCCTTAAAAATAAAAAAGATTCAAATTTTGCTAATCATATAATAGAATAAAATCATATATTTAATGATAAATTAGAAATTTTACACAAATGCAATAAAAGTCAAAAAGTAAATTTAATACTAAACTTTAGTTTGTGTTGGTTTTTATGAAGAACACAATTAAAGACTAAATAACAACAACACAACAATCAACATATATTTACAAACTGAACAATGAACAATCATGAAGATAGAAATTGAAACGCGATAATAGAAAAGTGAACTGAAGGCAGCGAAGCAAGATAAGAACTGATTACTGACAGTGGAAAAAGAAGTGAAGCCGCAATTGTGAAGTAAGAGAAAGGGTAGTAGGTAAAAGTAGGGTACCAATAGAGAAGTACGAAAGCTTGGAAATTTTTGAGATCAGAAATATGACGAAATAGAGTAACGACCCAAATTGCCGAAGAAACCCACCGTAAAATTACAATTGGGGAGGATAGCGAAGTATCTGTCCTGTCCTAACCGTCATGTGGTTGGTGCGCGAAGTTGAAATGTTAGCAGGGATTATCGGAACGTGCAGTAATAAAAATTATTGCCAGAGAAAGATGAAATACAAAAGATTTAGAATAGAATTTTAAGAAATATTTACACAGGCACAGAGACACAAAGAAATAGAATACAAAAGAATATTTACACAATAGAATTTTGAACATATTTACATAGCTATAAAATTTGAAAAAAAGATTTTGAATTGAATAGAGTAAATATTTAAATGCTGTTATAAAAAAAAAATATGAAAAAAAAAATTGTATTATTAATGTATGGCCACAAAACAATCAAATAGATGGTAATAATTTCCCCTACTACATTTATTTTAAATGTATTTCTACCCCCATTAGTTAAATACTTAAACTTTTGCGCGAAACTTTAAGTTCAGTAGTAAATACTCATATGTTTGAGGAAACCAATGTTTGGCGAAACATGTTACATGTTTGAATAAAATTTGTGAAATTCTACTTGTTTGGTGTTTTTATTCTTTAATTTTAGCTCTTTCCATATTAAAGATTATTCCTTCTTTCCCGGCTATCATATGCCTTTTCGATGTCAAGGCATGTTACTATGATTTTTCTTTTCTTCTTGTTTTCCTTTTTAATTTTTGCAACCAGGATTGCGGCTTGGTGGATGGCCCCAACCCCCTTCGAAAATTCATACTGTGTGGTTTGCACTAATCCCGTGCTGTTGACTTCATCTTCTACTCCTTTGAGTATAATTTTGCAGTATATTTTGACCAAGCTATTGGTTAAACTAATTGGGCGTCTAATTTCGGGTATAGTGGGATCTTACCCTTTTTTTTGGCTAAATTAGAGAGAGTTATTGATTGCCAGTCTTTCGGGTAAAAATTCGTCTCTATTATTTTGTTGATTTCCTTGATTGTATTTGGAGGGTAGAATTCTAAAGCTTTATTGGGGCTTTATCGATGCCTTTTGTTTTATTTATATTGACTTTAATAGCTTTTACTTCATTGATATGGATAATGGGTTCTAATTGACGCGTAGGACTTATTAATTGTTTTTCTAAGGTGTTCTGGTCGTTGAAGATCCATTTTCCATTCCTATCTTTCGTTTACACTTTCGTTTCTCGTATTTATTGTTTTTTAAGATTCGCCATATGTTGCAGTTAATTTTGCTAATATTTGGTCCTATTTGTTTTGTTTAGCTTCTTTCGTCAACTTGTGTTTGAAGATCTTTGTAAATTTCTTTATTGATTTCCATCTACTTCGGCTGTGTAGTCGAATTGAGCTTTTTCCATTTCTTGGGTATATTGATTCCAGCTTTTTTTGGTTCGATCCGTAAAGTACTTGGATGTCGTTTAATCGTATATCTTCGGCGAGGAAAATGTCTAGAATGTTGCCTTGGTTTCGTTGGCTGGTAATATGGTGATGTCATCCGGGTTGTATATCTTTATTTTCTTGTTATTACTAAATTTATGAAGTACAGTTCCTTTTTTGTTTCGAATTCTGCAGTGACAACTTTTATGTTTACAATGTAGATCGCCAGCAATTATTGTGTTTTTGGTAATAATGCGTAGTAGATAATTTGTGTTGAGTTCCGTTTCGGGTAGTATATGTTCTACGTTCATAATTGTTTCATATATTTGGGTTATTATGCCTATCATGCTTTTTATATTTTGTGTAGGGCATGTTTGGTGATAATTATGACTTCGTCCCCTTTTGTTGGGTAATCCTGTCTTATAATACTGAAATTATAGATTAAATGTGTTTTTGTAATGCATGCTATTCCAGTCTCTTTTTCTAAGAGAAACCATCGCAGTTCTTCCACTCTGGTTTTTAAAACGTCACATTTTCAATTTAAAATTCCTATTAAGATACTTTCTATAAAGTTTTGCAAGTATCGTTGGTAAAACATTTTTCAAGATTTAGGTTATGGCCACTTCTAGGACTTTGTTTTGTACTGTTTCATTTTTTGTTACTTCGGCGTATGTTGTGTTTGGGTGTCTTCTTTGTTTTTCTTTTTCTTCTGGAATATACTTTGGATGTTTTGTACATTGAAGCTATTTGGTCCCCATTGTAGTTTGCACATTTATCAGCTCTTTGCATATTAGCATGGCGAATAGGTCATTAAATGGTCAAAATATGGAGTGTATTTACTAAATTGTGGAGACTATGATGAAGCATTCGTAGAGCAAACAGATAGATCGTTTAAAGATAGAATAAAATAAAACATAACATTCTTCGAAAACAACTACCGTAAATCAATAATATATACGCAAACCTTTTGGAGCAGAAACATAATTATAATGAAAAATTGAAAATTTTACATTTAGGAAATAATGTACTAAAACTGATTTTTTTTAGAGAGATCAGAAATCAATACATTACATAAAAAGGGAATAGCGCCAAATGACCAAATATAAGTATCTAACTCAACACTCCTCTAAATTCGACCCCCTTCTTCCCTTTAGACATAAGATAATTCTTCCACCTGAAGAAGACTCTGTGCAGTCGAAATAATTATTGTGAATACACTAAAATTATTTGTAACATAAACACTGCGTTTTACTTGTGCACATTTTCCTTTCCTTTTATAAGAGCAGTCTCTTGTTGAATGCCATCCGCTATATTTTAGGTATTTGTCATCATGTTGCTTTTGTAGGCAAAATGTCTGACACCTGAAGCACGGTCTAGCTTCTGAAGGTCTCCTTTACTTTAACGTCAATATTGCAGAGTCTTTTCCTCCTTCATCTTTTATTGTAGTGACTAGTACCATTGGGAGATCCTTCTTTTGCTGACGACCGAGTTATATTTATATCCTTGATTTTTCACATTTTCGTGTCTAGAGGTGGTGGGACGCATTTATGTGCGACGTTTAACCCCTTATACTGATCTCATGGCATGCAAGGTATTGCACATTTGCACTGTTTAGTGCTTTAACTGTCTTTCTGAAAACATCGCTATCTTCTTGCATATTTCAATGACTGTCTTATCTTTATATTGTTTGACATTAGCATCTCGTCTATTGTTTTAAAATCATCTGATTTAACGGTTATCTGCGGTGGTGGTTTTGGTTTCCGCTCTTCTGATTCAGGATTTTGTTTTCAATTTTCTATCGCAACAGTTAACCTCTTTTCTTTCTACGAACATCTTTTCATGTAAAATAAGAATAAAAACAACTAGATACGTTTCATCACTTCATTATACTGACAACTGTTTCGGTAAAATTTACCATTATCAAGGATAACAGAATATCTTAACGTACTAAAAATTAAAACTAAGTAAATACATCAATTTCTACCACCTATATAGTAAGAGTGGGGATTTGATAGAATCAAGTTCGGTTTGATTATTAATAAACTTTGATATTAAATAAAGCTTTTTTGATTTCAAGATTTTCCATAAGGTTAGGCTTTTTACTTTTATTCACATTAGTATGAAGAACTTTCACTTTTTCTGAGTCTAAACTATGACTTAAATTAACACAATGTTCGGAAAACCCTGTTTTTTTAAAAATATAACTTAAATGTTCATTTAATCGTGTATTAATAGCTTTTCCACTCTGACCAATAAGGTAGCATCACAATTATTACAAAACAACTGGTAAATGCCACTTTTTCCTTCACATTTTTCCTATGTTTGTTGTTAACTAGCAGAATATACAGGCCCCAGGTTATAAACTATGTCGTTACGTTAATAAAAATTGTTAAACAATATAGATACCACCTTATAGTGTTAGGAATTCATTAGATTTTGTAAATAGAATTAAAAATCTGAATATCCCTACGCCATACTTGTTTCATTCGACGTTTCCAGTTTATTTACATCTATTCCGCTCCCAAAATTATTACAAATAGTTCAAGATAAAATTTCAAATAGCACATTAAACCCGCAAAAGCAGGTAGATTTAATCTCTCTTTTAAAATTATGTCTACAACAGAATTACTTCAAATTCAACAACATATTGTACAAACAGAAGGAAGGAAGGAACAGGGTCGCCGTTATCACCGATACTTGCAGTGGGTCATTTTGAACAAACAATCTTTGATTCCAAGAACAACCTACTAAAACACGTATTTTCCTACTTGGGCTATGTAGATGATATATTCTGTATATAGACAGGAACCAACCGGCAGGTAGATCTTTTCTTAAAATTTTTAAATTCTATAGATAATAAGATTAGTCTAACGATAGAAAAAGAAGTTGAACATAGCCTGAATTTTCTAGACTTAAACGTCACAATTCTTAACAATAAATTACGTTTTAAAGTATTTAGATATACACTTCAAATCACCCTAAACAAACTAAACATGCAGTTTTTCATAGTTTAATTAATAGATTATTAAGTATTCCCATATTAGAGGTGGATTTTTTAGAAGAATTAAATACTATAAAAACCATAGCCTGAAACAATGGTTATAACCCATCTATAATAGACAGAATTATAAAGAAAAATGAATCCTATATATTTGTAAGAGTTATAATAAAGTGGTGAAACGTATCTAGTTGTTTTTATTCTTATTCTACGTGTATCAACCATGTTTCACAACAAATGCACCAGGAGAAGTTTGAATTTTATAACATCTTTTAGAAATTAATATTTGAAATTTCTAATCTTTTTATAAAATCGTTGATATTTGCTTTCTTTTTTCCCGTTTTTTTTATATATTCCTCTTTTTCTGTCCCTCTTCTGTAACTCTCTCATATTTGTTTCTGTCATCAACATTTTTTATAAGTTTAAGGTCAAGGTCGTAACGTTTAAGTTCTTCCAGGATATTCATTAGTAATCCCAGAAGATCTTTTACCTTCTTTATTGTTTTACATATCAGCCATATTGCCGCAATTAATGATACCGTCAATAGACCTTGTATTTTTATCGTTCTGGAGGGTGGGGGTGTATATAAAAGCTCATGAAAGTCTACAAAAACTGGAACTAGCACTGAAAATAACTATAATAACTAAACAAAACATAGCTAACCACAGAACATCAACTACGCCCTCCACCTTCTCTAGAACAAGCGCCCTCCCTTTTCGAGGAGGGGTTTTGGTCGGTAGGCTCTTCGGCGAATCCAACACTACCGTCTTTTCGAGGAATGTCTTTTGAAGATTTCCCCTGTTCGAGGATAAACTAAAAACAGAAAAAGGTCCACCGACCGGACTTGCCGGAAAGAATTCGACATCGCCCTTGGGAATGTCCACCACAGTTGTGGATAAAACGTGGAGTTCGAGCAACATGGTCGAGTGGTTGAGACCGTTGCTTAGCATTCGGAAGATCATCGATTCGTATCTGGGGTCGGCTGTTCTGATTCAAGTTTTCTGTGGTTTCCTTGAATCATTTAGGCAAATACTGAGGCAGTAATATTCCACAGATAATCTTTCACTTCTCTTCTGTCTTCAGTTCGCCTGTCTCACCATTCTCTCCCTAACCATTGCCTACTCATTCCCACGAGGCTGAAGAGGACCTTACGCTCTACCTTCCGGCTTTGAACTACAGTGTAGGTCGGAGGGACTGTCCGCCCACCAGTAAGAGTAGCGAGTTGGAATGAAACACGCAAATTTTTTTAAGTCCACCGTGCGTATTTATCGCCGCTTCCCAACAGAGAAGACTTCGACATCGCCCTTGAGAATATCAACCGCAGTTGTCGATGAAACGTAGGGATAGTAATAGACCATGGCCCATCAGCCCGGACAATAACTTATCTACATATACTGCATTGTTGCTTTAGCTGTCAATGCTTTTTCAGTATACCTATGCTAAGTATATTTGATTATCATACCACGATTATTTGACTAGGAAAATACTATTATCGTTCATTGACAAACATCCCGTAATAACATTTATTAGCAATGTTACAACAACTATTATGTGTAAGTAATTTCCTAATATCAACAATATACAATCCAAACAAGAGATTAGTTTAAATAATTTCTGACCTGCATCAATTATGTCTTTCCTATTTATTGCATTATTGGTACTCATTCGATTTTTATAAACTTCTGTTTAATTAGAATCGTTATATGTTGAAAAATATCGAAGAGGATTTTTTGGTGATCTAAAAGTTGTAAGGCAAATTTTTCAAAATTAATTGTATTCATAACAAATCCTATACGATAATTTCATCCTATATGAACCCATAAACACCATTGTAAATAATTTACGTTAGAAACAAAAACATATAACATTTAAGATCACAGTTGCCGGTAGTCGCCAATAGGTTGTCAGCAGTACCAAGGGAATTTCCTTCGATCGCGTTGTTATGTGATATCAGTTAATCCCTAATTTAGAAGGTACTCTAAAACTTCGTGGGGTAAAAGGTCCGTTGTTACTCCCTTCTTCACGTATTCTATAGGTCTGTCGGCTGTACTCGTGCATGTATAATACATGGACTTTCCTTTGTCGAGCAGGATGATAAGCCTTTAGTGATTGTCGCGACTCTTTAGATGAACACTCCAATGTGGAAAGCCTTGTCGAGAGCGATGTTGTTCATCTGCAGCACCTTGTAGATGTCAACCCAGATTTCGCTTTAGTGTATAACAGCCGGTGGAATATCTGACTCGTTCGTACGTTCCTTGTGCAGCAAGTCACAGGTATTGGAATCTTGAAGGCGGTTGTCCCTTCGGAGCATATAACATTCTCATCTTTCTTGGTACTTCGAAGGGGTCTTATCAGGGCTCATCCGTGTTTATGGCGATGGCAGTGTCGTCTCTTCGTTCACTCTAAAGTGGCTGTCGTTCTATTTTGTTGTTTTCTGTAGATGTTTCTCGGACAACAGTCGGACGTGGAGTGAGAGGTGTTTTTCTTTGTTAGTTTATTATCGAGGAGGGGAAATCTTCTGAAGAGAACCCTCAAGAGGGGGATACTGCCCAATTCGTTGAAGCGCCTACAAATTAAAATCCCTCCTCGAGAGGGGAGGTTAACCCTTAAGGTTTTACATCCCAGGTATAGTTGGGAACGGGAAATTGATTGAATGTAGGGCGGAGGAGTTTGGTGAGAAAGATCAAGGGTGTTGGTGGCCTATATTGGATGGGCTGGGTGGGCGCTCGCTCGGGAAGTAAATGTAGGCCGGTTTCTTTAGAATTTGCCCGCTTTTGATGAACTAGGGGTAGTTGAGTGCGGAGCGAAGAATCCGCATGTAAGTGCCTTGGAGGGTTTGTAGACGGTAAAATGGCGTATGAGCAGATGCTATTGATAATTGCGAAGAACGCACGGATTTCTGTTTGTTGGGATATGGAGGTGTTTTGGAAAAAGAGCTTAAGGGTTATGAAGGCGCCAAGGGCCTTGGCACGGGTGATTGGAATTTGTTTCCGTAAATAAGGGTTCAGTCGAACACGATGCCGAGCTAAGTGACGAAGCGGCTCCATTTGATGGGGTGGTTATTTGTGGTGATAGGGGGAGGATTTAGTGTTCTAGGGGAGAAGAAAATTGTTTCCGACTTGGCCTAGTTAATAGAGAGTTCCATCGTCGGTACAAATTTTAGAGCAGGGGCAGACACGTTTTGATTCTGGCAGAGCACTGGAGAATGGTTTTAGCGGAGTTTATTAAGGCCATGTCATCGTCCTAAATAAATGCTAGAAAAACCTCGATTGATGCTATTTCATATGCTATGGGTATATCCACTCAAGAGGTTAATGATAAAATTCATAGTCTTTGATGTCAATTTCAGAGCATACATAGAAAAAGGAAAAAAAAGCGGTCAGGGTGCAGGTGATAATTTTATTTTAAAATGGGAGTTCTATGAAGCTCTAAAATTCATGGACTTGCCAGCAACTGGTATGAATGAAACAGCAATTGACTCACTGGTAAGTATGTTTTCATTAATTATGTGTACAGGAGTGTCTAAAATACTGCAGAATCGCAGGCTAATGTACACGATCATTTTGCTTGTATATACATACTATTATTTATAGTAGCTACATTAGATATCAAACATATATATATATATATATATATATATATATATATATATATATATGTATGTCATATATTTATATTACCACGAAACTTCACCTTCCTCTTGAAAATATTTTTTAATACTTTTTGTACTTACTTGGCATCAAGATTTCCTCTAAGATTTCGATTAATTTGTGGTAGTAGTAACCCTTGAGTTTCCTGTCATCATTCACCCGGTTGAATAGTACTATTTTCGTGATTTTCAATATCAAACGTGCCATATTGAACGTAAAATTTTTGAGATCGGGTCATTAAAAAATAATGTAAAACGGATATTGCCGACACAATAATGGAAACATTTTTTCCGCTCTAATTCAATTGGCTTTCTTAATACACGGAACCTGGTTGAAGCTATACCAAAACAATTCTCAATTATTTGTCGTTCACGTAACAGCCGATAATTAAACACACTTTGTCCACCACCCAAGTTTCTAAATGCGTAGTGTTTCATAATGTATGGTTTCATGGTAAAAGCATCATCTGTTGGAAGAGGCCTAGGCTTTGGAATATTCAAACTATCTAGTTTTTTTGCCAAGGAGGCTTCCAACATTGATATATAAAAATTTATAATCTGCGTCAGCCACTGCCATCAGAACAATATTATGCATGCCTTTGTAATTATAAAAGAGACATCCACTATGTATAGGTGCTTTAATATGTATATGTTTACCATCCAGGCACCTGAGCAGTTCGTAAACTTCCTTTTCTGTTTATTCTGTTCAAATTGCTGTGTAAGTTTTACCCTTCTTCTTCAGTGGTTAGTGTCTGTAAATAAATAAAAAAACATTAAGTAAAATACAAAAATTTCTAATGTAAATTATAAAAAATGTAGGTACTATGTTTTGTTTTTTCAGACCAACGAAGACAATAGGACTGATGATGACTTTCAGAGTAATTTATTACAAGATTAAGGAAGTAATCATTCAAACTATCGGAAAGAAATTGGGCGAGACTCCACAAGTACTGAAATTTCGCGTTGCAACAGTCTAGTGCCTTCTACATCACGTGCTTTCACATCGTCCTCATCTACATCTCAGGTTATATGCTAAACAACATCAAAGTTAAAAAGAAAGAACAAAAAAGATCAAGACCACCAAGCTTTACTGGACCGATGTCTTGGAGTTATGTTGAAGACAGCAGACTCCTTCGAAATATTTGGAGAGTGTGTGGCGGATGAATTGCGTAGGATGCATTTAAAAGCCCCTGATTTGCAGAGAGATGCAAAACGTCGGCCGCAGGACAGCGAAGAGAGCGGACGTGCTGACTAGCAGCGACAAAGAATCGGCTAACGACAAAGAACAAGAAACCGATTAACAAAAATAGTATTTTTGAAGACTTTCCTGCGCTTATCCTTACACGATGGGCGACAAGGAAGGGGATGGATTCACCAAACCCCGAAAGACAAGGAAGATTAACGAAACCACTGCAAACGATCTACAACCAACGATACTGAAGAATAGCTTCGAGCCACTATACAGCATCACCGCCAACGAGACGAAGGTTACCCCTAGCTCAGTGCACTGGCCAGACTTAAGTGCAGCCCTCCTCCGATTCGATGTAAAATTCTCCGAAGCCATAAACACAAGGAACGGGATAAAACTTCACCCAGCCACAATATACGATCGTCAAAAGATGCTGAAGCTGCTAGAAAAGTCAAGGGGGGAATATTACACCTTCACCGACCCCTCAGAGCGGACTACCCGATATGTAATCAAAGGACTACCGACAACAATAGACGAACAACAAGTCAAATCAGATCTAACTAGAAATGGCATAATTGCAACCTGCAAAACGATCAAAACCAGATCTAACACACAAACGACCGTACTGGTCAATCCAGAACCAGGTGCTGAAAGTAAAATCAAGAACTTCAAGACATGTTGCTACCTACAAATCAAGGTAGAGGAATTTAGAAATCGCCATCGATGCATAGGACAATGCCACAGGTGCCAGCGGGTTGGACATGCACAAAAGAATTGTAAGATGCCACCAAGATGCGTAAAATGCGGACAACAACACAACACCGCAGACTGTCATAAGAAAAAGGAAGAACCAGACACCTGTGCTAACTGCGCAGGCCCTCATACAGCCAACTACCGAGGATGTCCAGCCTTCCAAAAAACAGACAGAAAAAGGGAAACAACTAAAGACCAACGACAAAATACCAACTACCCAAACCCGATCCCACGCCCATCTACAAACGCCACACCACAAGGCACAATCTACGCTAACGTGACGAAAGGTAGAAAAATGGACAAATTCATCAATCTCCAATCAATGACAGACATCATTACCAAAATTGACCTCATCAAGGTCAAGGCGACGAAACGAAGTTGGCCACAGAAATGAAGGACGCCAACAGTCCGAGTGATATATTGCTAACGCTATTGGGCAGCGTAAAAGACATTTTAGCCCTTCTGGGCTAAAAAATATCCGCGTCGTACCCAACAGCCAAAACACTCAGATGCCGATGGAGAAGTCAAAGGACTGGTACACGGAATTCACAGGGGTTTTTTAGTGGGTACAAATCTCACACTACCCCGTAAAGCCCAATGCGGGGTGTCTTTGAGAAGATTTTTCCCCTAAGGCAAAAGGAAAAAAAAAGACATGCAAAACGAAAAATAGAGCGTATTATTTTAACCATGGATGACAAGTACGAGTCCAGATTACAGAATGTTGATTTGTTTCAATCACAGATGTCCGTTAATGGAAATACAGCCATTTTTGGCGATAATAATTCTTCACAGTCTACCAACTCACAGTTTCAAACTAGTTCTGTGAATAATCCTTCATCGACATCGGCTGAAGATGTCCCGATCGATGATGATAATGACGACCCTAATATTTTGAATTATTACGAGAAATGTAGATGTAATATGGTTTTTTGCAATGATTTCATTTATATGTATTTTAACATATTTACATCATTTCAAATAAACCGACAAAAACTAGTCGGTATTGGTATTAAACCTAGTAGTTAATAAGATAACATTCATTCGATTCTTGTAACCAGCTTTCTGTTAACTATAACATCTCATTTTGCACGTAGGCAAGTCATAAAATTGACCGATCAGGTCGGCGTTATACTTCTTTGTCCGATCCCATCTGGTCGGTAATTTGACTATGGGAAATTTCTACTTTCTAGATACCTACTATTAGAATTCGCTTGTGTATGTATTTGCTGGTAACGAGGATCAAATACTTTAAAACTGTTGTCATTTTATTACAAGATTCGGGTAGCGACCTTTATCGAACGCACAACATCTTGTTTTTATCAATATTATTCACCCTTTGTATTTCGTTGCTGTAATTCAAGTTTTAGTGTTGCATTAAATCGAATAGTAAATTCAGTTATCCAGTTTTTATTTACTTACAGTCTACAGAAATTACTGTGTCAAATTAATTTGGGGCACAGTTGTGGTCTAGTGTATATAGGAAATTTACAATCTCCTTGCGAACTCTCCGTATGCTAAGTTTTCAATTATTTCCATAATACGTTTTTAAATCTGTAAATACCAATTCAAATAATATATGATTCATGGAACTTATATGTAGATATTCTTATTTCAAAATATCATAAATTGCATTGCGGAGCACACTTCAGGTATTATTCTCGATATAGCGAGTAGTAGGTATCTCCTATAAAAATAAAAACATTTAAAATAAAATCAATTCCTCAAAAATATTAACTATTTACCTGTTGCTAAAAACTAAAGTGTCAATGCTAGTCGCTCAGCTGCTGGAATTGAATCCCGCATGAATGTATTCTGTTTTTCTATTACAGGCCTTATTTTTATAAGTAAATACTGAAAATCGGCAGCAGACATTCTGAGAAAATTCTTGTAATATTCCTGATCCTCTTGTTCTAATTTTTCCAACAGATTATTCATTAAATTGTGTTTTTCTCTTTGCTTAATCCAATCGCGTGCCCAAATTTTATGAGATCTTTTTTTTGGGAAACTGTTATTAAGTGATAACAAGCCGCAGCTTTTTTCTATCTTTTACTTTACATTTCTAAATTGTAAAAAGGTTTCTTCTATTCTTTTGAACTTACTTTTATTCATTATCAGTAAATGCAGACACCTTTCAATAAATGTCGGTATGACAAGTTCTTATTGTAATTCCGTTACATTCTTCATGAATGTAAACTAAATTTAAAATGATTCTGTTTGAATATTATTTATTATATTATATTTTTGAGGGCATGGATGAAACAAATTCCTAAATTGGTGTCGTCAAGTGATAATTTAACGTTTTTTATTACTCCTTCCATTTGTATAGTCACACAGGTATGGTGCTATTAAAAAAATACCTTTTTAATGTTTCCCTGAAGTTTTCTCCATAAATAACTATACACTTATTTTAAAATTTACAAAGAAATCACAGGAAGAGCCTTGATTCTAGACTATAATTAAAAATTTAATTTTTATGATTCTCGAGAAATAATTTTTATCCATATTAAAATTTTCACCTTCAATTAGTTATAACACAAAAACGATTAGATTTAAGGGTATTTCACCATTTTAGAGGTTGTAATGAGATATTCAATAAAAAATAAAGAAAAATAGCTTCATATCGATTAATGTCTCTGTTCCTCATAAAAATCTAATCTACAGTTTAGATCAGTGGTTCTCAAACTTATTTCGTCTACCGCCCATCTTGAGAATCAATTATTTTCTAGTGCCCCCCAAAATTTTTTAACTTTACCGCATCTTAAAAATCACAATCGATTGATTTAATTATAGCGTGCCATATGAGTTTTATCCTGTTTACTGAGTTCAAACTTAAATTTTAAATACTGTTCTAAAGAGAGCCATAAAACGCAACTATGTAAATATTTATAAAAACTTTTATTCAAATTAAAATAAACATTTCAATTTCAATTTTAAAACTAATATAATGCGAAGAATGAATTTGATATTTTTAATAAGTTTGTTATATATCAGACTTGATTTTACTCAAAAACAGTCATAGGTCACCGCGTTTGATCATGCAAACGATTTCTTTTTCTAGTTAGCAGCGTTGTCACAGCACTAAATCTACGTTTACACAAATACGATGATGGGAATGCTATCAAAAATGGTTGAACATCAACCACAATCCAGGAAACAATTGCGGTATTGGCTTTTATAGCCAAAATTCTTGGTGGCCATTTTTAAATTTGATTTTAATTTGCTCGTTCGTTCTCAGTTTTATAAGTTGTTATTCCAACTGGGATGATCCAACACCCAGTCAGTTATTTCCAACTTTAAAATATGCTGGAATCCTTCTTTAAAATCACTGTGGAGGTTCTCTAAATGTTGACAGTAATTGAGCATTTTCATCACAAAACTTTTTCAGTGTATCAAACATGGTTTCTCCTTTTGTATCTGTCTCTGAATTTCTAACAAATAATAGTTCTTGACATACTTTAGCATTTAAGATGATAAATCTCACTTATGACAACAACAATGCTTCATTAGTTGGTAAAGTGGACTCATCCAACTGAATTAAGAATTGACTTGTTTTCAGATGATTCCACAATGACTCTTCAATGTTTTCCTCCATCTAATCAATTTTTCAGATAATATCTGCCGCTGGTTTATGGAGCACATTAGTTATCACTTCTTTGATTAGAAAATAATATAACATTTGTAATTTCCATTAAATTATTTATTTCACTTGACATATGTTTCACCACGATGTGGTTTCTTCAGAAGTTACAAATATACTTAATGTGAAGAAGACAATTTTCTGTATTTATACTTTACATTAAGTAATTAAGGGTGGGTTTTAAGTAGTTAAGGATGGGTTTTTGTGTGGATACAAATTCAATAACGGAAAATTGCTTATGCCTAATTGGTCATTAAGTAATAGATTAGTATTCTTATATTTATTAATTTTCATGGTTTATAATAGATTTAACTTATAACTTTTACTTTCAGTATGTAGAATTGTATGTATGAATGAAGGTATTATCGATGTTATGTATAAAACTCAGATCAAAAAACTTAAGATGTTACTTAAAACTAAACAAAACAACAATAAAGTAGAAACACACATAAAAAACCAACCAGTACATAAATTTTATGATTACTAGAGCAGATAAAGGTAAAACATTTGTAGCAATAAAGATGATTATATCAAAATGAAAAAAAAAAATAATAGATCCCACAGAAAATTTCCAAAAAATATTAAAGCAAGCGGTTAATAATTCACAAATAATTTTAACTCAGAATAAAAATAATTTAATTAGTATGAACCGCAGCCACCAAAATTATATAGTTTTATAAAACTACATAAAGTAAACAAACCTGTTAGACCTGTAGTCTCATTTGTAACTGCACCGTCATATAAACTATCAAAAACACTAATTCCTATCATAAAATCATATTGAAACTGTAATAATAAATTAGCAATTATGAACTCCTTAGATTTAGTAAATAATATTAAGGACATTATTCTACAGCATAACTGTAAACTCACTTCGTTTGATGTTACAAATCTTTTTCCGTCGATACCACCGTCTGAAGTAATAGATATAATCGAAATCTTATTAGAAAGAAATAAAACTAACCTTTTAATTATTGAAGAAATATTAGAAATACTTTCTGTATGTATTAAACAAAAGTTTAATGATTAAATTTTCGGTAATAATGAGGGTTTAATTATGGGCAATCCTTTGTCCTGTATTTGCGGAAATATTCATGTATAATTTGGAAAATACTATCCAGAAATCCTCGTTATTTAAACATTGCCTATACTGAGATATGTTGATGTATTGGTATGTTTTACGGGAACAAATAGACAATTAGATAAATTTTTAGAATTATTGAATAACATACACCACAAAATTAAATTTACAGTAGAATTAGAAAACAATAATTGCATCAATTTCTTGTATCTTACAATAAACACAACTTCGTTATTTATCACAAATCAACGCACACGGATACTATTATCAATAATGATTCTTTCCATCCGAAACAACACAAACTTGCAGCTTTTTATTTTATAATATATATATATATATTTATATATATTATACACGTAGACTCAATAGAATTCCAATGGGTCATATAAATTATATAAAACAACTCAATATCATCTAACAGATAGCGAAGATATTAACGATACTAAATTTAAAACGCTAACCTATTTAGGCCAACCAATATTAAAATTAAAAAAGTTTCTAAATAAAATAAATATAAAAGCAGCATTCTAAACCAATAATACGTTGAGCAAGCACATTAAGAGTAATAAAGACAAAACAATTAACAGTAACAAATCAGGAGTATATAAATTAAATTGTGGGATATGCAATAAACGTAACATCGGACAAACGGGTAGATCATTGAGTAAACGTATCAAAGAACATGTTAATTCATTCAAATGCCAAAAAAACCGATTCCAATTACGCTGCACACCTAATTACAGAAAAACATAATTTAAATTTATATTTTAAAATTTCTGCATACTAAAAGTAAAAGTTATCAATTAAATCTATTAGAAACCATGGAAATTAATAAAAATAAAAATACTAATCTATTACAATATTATTGATGACCAATTAGGCATAAGCAATTTTCCGTTATTGAATTTGTACCTACACTAAAACCGATCCTTAACTACTTAAAACCCACCCTTAACTACTTAATGTATAAGTATAAATACAGAAAATTGTCTTCTTCACATTAAGTATATTTGTAACTTCTGAAAAAGCCACATCGTGGTGAAACATATGTCAAGTGAAATAAATATTTTTATGGAAATTACAAGTGTTAAATTATTCTCTAATTTTACAATGAATTTCCATCAAGTAAACGTAGATTCGATTAACTTATCTTGCTGCTAAAATTAACTGTTCTCCAATAGTGTGTGGTTTGCGTGTTTGAGCGATTAACAATGAGATAAACATATTGTACGAAACTCGAAGTCCGTCGCCATCTTGCTTAGAAGCCGCTGAAAAAAGTTTTGAAACAGTTGGCAGTTGTCTGAGCTGTAAGCTGTATACTTCTTTTCCAGGTCTTGAAAATAGGCCACATTTTTATCTTTTTTATCTGAAAGCCTATTCTTGTGACCTAGAAGGATTCATCGCTTCATTTGAAAATGATTTTTGACACAGAAGGGACATAGGCGAAGACAGAGTTGTGGTATTTGCAATAAATCCGTATTTAATATATTCCGCACTGTATTGTCATCTCTTCTTTTTTTGCTTCCAACATGGTTTTGTCTTCACAAATACGTGAGTAAAGTATCGAATTTAAAGAACTTGCACGCGAAAACGCTAATGAAAATGAACGAAACATTACGCACTTTTATATAGGATTAAAATACAACACGCACCACAGGAATAAGACGAACTCGATTAGGTACCTTATGCGACGGAATTTGTACTGAGCAAGATAGAACACAAATATCGATGATTCTGCCGCTTCATAGAGGATTGCATAAATCGCGTTATTCACGTTATTTAACAAAAACTTGTTAAAGCTTGGTTGCTCACGGGCTATTTAAAAATATTTATTCTATACAATTAAACTGGGTAGGAACGAGAACGGAACAGTCTAGGTTGTGATTTTAGTTTTTCAAACAAAATAAAAATCAGCAATCGGCCCCTAAACCGCTTCAATGCCCACCAATTTTCTGTGGGCTCTTTACTGCCCCCCTGTTGGCGTCCAGCGCCCACAAGGGGGCGTTATCGCCCACATTGAGATACAATTTATTGTAGGGTAATGTGGTTCAGAATTCACATATGATTATTATTGCATAATAGTATATTTTGTATTGTAACGAAGTTTAGATCTCCGCAATATTTATTACGAAATATCTCTGAAATATAGAAGATAATCACGTTTCCTTTCCGATGTTACCATTTATTATTATAAACCAACAACTTATTATACAATTACAAATATTTGATCAGAAAAATCTCTGTAATTTATTCTGCATGCATGTAAATATATTATAATTACAATCAAAATACACTCATGTAAATATTTTCAGATATGTGCAAAATTGTTTATATATTTATGAGTATAAACACGATTAAACATGCCTCGTGATTTATAATCACGTTTTTCTAACGGTCTCGTGTACCTGTTTTGATAAAATTAGTGAACTCTGACCTCATGAACTTCGATAAGCAAGATAAAATACGTCAATACGATTTTTCCTCTACGTAACAATTTCGAATTAATTACAGTTTTGAAAATAAGTTCACTAATCATATATTTCGTTGCCCTTTTGATAAAGTCAAGTATAAAAGACTACTCGTTTGATAGGATAGCAATTTGTAGTGAAGAGTCTTAAAACCTTAAGGTCTTCACAATTAATTTTTGTTGGTTATTTCGGGGAGAAAATTTAGCAACATGAAAGTTCTTGTAAGTATAATCCGTTCACTAATTCTCTATTCATATCTGCTTACATTTTTATACTTTTATTTTTAAATATTTCAAATTAAGAACGCAATCCCGGTGAAAATGACTGACCCATCAGAGTTGCATAGACCGGAACTCCATTTCGCGGACAAACCAATACAGGATTTTAGAAATTATAGTTTCGATGAAAACGATCCCATCAAAGTAAGGGTCAGAAACACTTACTACGATATGCATACGAACCAAACAGTAGATTTCGTAAAAGGTATAAATTAAATCGTATAGCCTATGTCTATTACATAAGCAATTATATTATTTCAGACATATTTAATTGTATGTACAGGGTTTGTTTAACGTTTATCAACTTTTTGTTAGGTAAAATGGCCAAATGGCTTAGTTTCTCTCATTTCAAATCCACCATTAAAGATGCTTTGGAGAAGCTTAACAATTTAGTAGACGAGAGCGATCCCGATACTGACGTACCAAATATCGTCCATGCTTTCCAGACGGCCGAAAGAATAAGAAAAGATCATCCTGACTTAGACTGGTTTCAACTTACCGGACTTATTCATGATGTGGGTAAAGTAATGGCTTTTTATGATGAACCACAGTGGTGTGTAGTGGGTGATACTTTTGTCGTGGGTTGTCAATGGGGCGATTCTATTGTTTACAGAGACCATTCGTTTGACAAAAATCCAGACGGAAAAGATCCTAGATATAAGTAAATAGCATTTTTTAATTAAATTCTACTTCGTTTTTTTTTTGCTTGTAAGTCAATACATCCAAATATAATTTATAATTGTAGCACTAAGTACGGAATTTACAAACCAAATTGTGGACTTGATAATGTCCTTATGTCTTGGGGACACGACGAATATCTGTACTGGGTATTGAGACATAATAAAACCACTCTTCCCGAGGAAGCTCTGTATATGATTAAATATCACAGTTTCTACCCTTGGCACACTGGTAACGACTATTTACATCTAGAAAGCGAAAAGGATAAAGAAATGAAAAAGTGGGTCATGGAAATGAAGTAAGTATTTATGTAAATTTATTTTATACAAATGTAATCCCTTTTTCATTTTTAATTTACGCCTTAAAATACCTTCATAAACCTTTTAGTAAATACGACTTATATACAAAGAGTACCACGATCCCCGATATTGAAGCTTTATGGCCTTATTATGAAAAACTAATTGACAAATATATCCCAGGAGTACTGGAATGGTAGGTTATAAGATAGAGACTTTTTATCATAAGGAATGTCGATTATGTAAACTACTATATACATGTAATCCAATACATGTATGTGTGTAACCAGAGAATATACTACTGCTTATTCTCATATATCTTGAATGTAACAGAAATTATTAATATGTACATTAGTATTTAAGGTAACGCAGTGTTCCAGTTAAAATTTGTAGCTGGCCTGCATATATATATATATTATATTATAGATAAACATATTTTTTATATTAATGTATTTCTCATTTGAAGTGAATCTAATAAAATATATTAAAATTCTGCATTGCCTATCCTACCATATTCTACTCTATTAAAAATAAAAATTACGTGTTGTTAGAATTTTTAAAGGGTAAAACTGTGAACTAAAGTCAAAATGGTGGCAAAAACATATTATTTCTCTTTAATAAATTCACATTGACGTTTCGCCATTTGGCACAAGCTTTTAATAATTTAAGGTATAAAAAGGTGTTGTGGGTTGTTATTAATAAACTGTTCTTTGCTTCCACTTTGGTTTTGATTCTTCAATAGGGGAAGAGATGGAAATTCAAATCTGTACTTCAGAATTCGGGGGTTTCACCTAGTCAAAATGTAATTAAGTAGGCACCTTCTGATTTGCACTGATGTATAAATGGAGGAATTAGTAGTGTACTGGGAATAACAAAGTTTTAATTATATTTAAACTGTCTTGGGTGCATTTTTTATGAAAAATAGTTATTAGTATCAATAAAAATAAAGTAATAATTTCAAATGTTTCACAGATTTAATATATACTCGACATATGTTATGTTTCGGGCATAGCCCATTATCAAGAGTAAAATATTATACCAAAATTACAACGCAATATTCCTAATTTATATACCTAAATAGTTACAATATTAAACTACATAGTAGAGGGGATGACGTTTGCCATAACTCAACTTGATTGTTACTATGCAGTATCTTAACATTATCTACGTCTATAGTGTAATTGAACAAGGTGCAATGGTCCGATATGCCAGTTTTTGATTAATACTGCACACATGTTCTTTTAATTGGGTTTTTGTTGCTTTGCCACTTTGACCAATATAAGTGGCGTTACATTTTTTTGCAAAAAATTTGTTACACACCACTTTTGGAAATTTAGATATTCTTAAAAATTCTATATTAGTACCGTTTGACGTTTCAAGTTTGTTTACATCCATTTCAATCACAAACTTAATATCAATATTAAATAACCTAATTTTTGACAGTAAACTTAATACACTAGGAGGTAATGATTTGTTTACATTAATCGACATATGCCTGAACATAAAATTGTTTTCAAATACTAGATAAATTTTACACACAAATGGACGGACTCCCCATGGGGTCGCCCTTATTAGCCAAAAATATACATGACCAGCTTTTAACAAACATCATTCTCTTTTAAGAACAATCTCATTAACTGCACGTTATACAGATGATGTGTTCTGCGGTTGGAAGGGCTAGGATTGACAATTTGATTTATTTTTAAAATATTTAAATTCTTTAGATAAAAATATAAAGTTTACAATAAAAAAAGAGCTAAACAGGAACTTGAATTTTCTAAACCTACAATTAGATAGAGTTCAGTATTTTCAGAAAAGCTACAACTACTGACACAATCATAGCCAATAAATCCAATCATCAATTACAAACCAAATTAATGGCATTTCATTCTTTGATCAATAGATTATTGAGTATACGTTTAAACTCAATAAATTACTATGCGGAACTTAATATAATTAAGTCCATAGCTTGCAATAATGGATATAATTCCATATTAATGACCAGCTTATCAATACGAAAAAACAAACGGTTGATACAAAAACGTTATATAACGATAATGCTACTGCTAACACACAAAAAATATACACATCAATATAATTTATAAAGCATGTTACTTTTAAATTTAAGAAACATCTTGGAGATTTAGAGGATTTTCAATAGAAAATTGTAAACGTAAATTACAAAATATGTTAGTTAACAAAGTAGTAGTACATTCAATCCTAAAAAGTGGTTTGTATTAATTTTTTTGCAAAAAATGTTACGTCACTTACATTGGTCAATGTGGCAGAGCTATAAAAACCCAATTAAAAGAACATATATGCAGTACTAATAAAAAAATAAAAAACTGGCATATTGGACCATTGTACCTTATTCAATCACACTATAGACGTAGATAATGTTAAGATACTGCATAGTAATATAAATAAAAGCAGAAAACTAACCAGCTTAGAGAATCTGGAAATTAAGAGGATATCAGACAAAAAGTTAAATTTAGCTAATAACAAAATGTAGTTAGGGTAAACGTCATCACTTCTACTATATACTTAGTTGTTAGTTATTGTAACTGTTTAGGTATATAAATTAGGAATATTGCGTTGTAATTTTAGTATAATATTTTACTGTTGATAATGGGCTATACCCGAAACATATAACGGTTGATGTTATTGGGTAGATTAAAGGTACGGGAAAGAATATTTGTCTTTTTGTACTTTTAAGAGAGAGACTAAAGAGACTCTGCATGTATGATTGCGTCCGCAGATAGAATTACACACTGAAACGAGATGATTCAAAACTAGCAATTTTCTTAAAATGTTAAAAGGACCCATAACATTGTGCTCTTGGATTTACACAGAAAAATGAGGAACACGTGATGTAACATAAATCAAAACATTAATCTGGGTTTCTTTTTCCAGCAACGTATATAAAGGGATAGAAGTACCCAAATTGGATAGGATACTGAATAAGGTGGCCATTATGGGAACAGTGGTGTTTCAAGCCGGTTCGTATTTAGTATCGGACGATGATATATCGTTATGTCTATAGCTGTCTATAAGTCTCATTGTCTGTTTACTGTTTTAAACTTATTAGCCATTATACGTTTGGAATATGTCCCTTAGTAATTTTAACCTTGTTCGCTTTAATGATATTGTTATAGTCATTAGTGCTTCTTATTAAAATATCGTTGCTTATTCAGGTTCAGCTCACTATAGCTATCTGTGAGTCTCATTACCTAATTGTCGTATTTAACTTATTAATCATTCTATAATTCGGATATGTCCCTATGTTAATAAAAGATTTGCTTGTTTTAGATTAAGAAGGATTTTGGTAAGCGACGCAATACTGTCTTAAGTAGCAACTTTACAGTTGAGTGAATTAATGATATTGCTACACTTATTATCTGCTTCATATTCATTGATCGTTAGTTATCCCGGTTCATTTTCTGTCAGTTTCATTGCGACGTACTGCCATATCAACGTTTTATTCAAATCCGCTTTATACAGAGCTCCAGAGATTTGATTGCTGATGAGATCTAATAAGATCGAAATCCCGATCCACGTCTGGTGGCTTCGATAAATTACTTGACCAAGAACTTATTTTTGCTTTTATTAAAATTGAAATAATATTATTTAACGAATTTTCGAAAAAATATACCAGATGGTGAAGTATTAATGTCGTAAAAGATAAAAACCACAATAACAAAACAAATTTCTGGAGAAATGATACAAAAGAGGCATTTGGATCGATATTTCACGAAACATTGGAAAAGAAGTATTCAGCGAATTGCCGAGATAATGTACCAAATGGTGGTGTATTCGCATCTTTTTTAACGGAAAACGTAAACACACTATAACAGACCCAATTTCAGAGGAGATTATCTAAATGAGGTACTTGGGTCGAAATTACGGTGACAATTGGCAAAAAAACAGCAAATGATGTATTTGGGCCGATTTTACATTAAAAGTTGGAAAATAAAATTCAACGAATTTCCGAGAAAATGTACCAAATGGTGACGTATTCGCGTCTTTTTCTGGAAAAGGTAAACACAAACAATAACAGACAGAATTTAAGTGGAAATGATTCAATGGTGGTATAGCGAATATCCGAAAAAATATACCAGATGGTGGTATGTTCGTGTCGTATCAGACCGAATTTCTGAGGAAGTGATCCAAATGAGGTATTTAGGTCGACTTACTCTGAGTTACTCTGAGCTCTGAGTTTCCTCAGAGTAACTTCTGAAGAATCCGGCAGTATGATCAGCGAAACGTCAAGTATGGAAACCCATCAGACACGGCAATACCCGGTAACCAACGACGCATTAAACGACGGCCGTGAAAGCCTACATTATATCTGAGAAACTCTAAAGTAGTGCCAGAAATTTTATTTACGCATAACAAAACTTGTCAAAACAAATAAATCAAAATAGGAGACACCCCAATTACCACTAATACAATTTAACTGAGCGGACACGTGTTTCTCCCACTTCATAGGTGAGACAGTATCGCGTTGATAATGCCCATATTTGAAGTGGGCGAAATAAATATCCGCTCAGTTAAATTGTGTTAGTGGTAATTGGGGTGAGTCTCCAACTTTTATTTATTTATTCATTTACCACAGTCCCCTTTTCTCTATTTTGTTTTATGTCAAAACAAAGTAGACAAATTGTTGCATCTCGTGCAATATTAGTTATTTTAATTATCTATTTTCACATAAACATGTTTTATATTTATTTTCAATAGGTAAAAAAGATATCTTTTCGTATTATATTGAATTATAAAATGTATGCTCAAACATTTTGTCACATTACGTTTCATTTATTGGTGTACTTTCCATATTTAAATTTGCTAGGCGAAATACCTGTTATGCGTGTCGTTTTGTACCCTTGTAGTTTTTAGCTTTTTTTTGTCGGAAACTACCAGGAGTTGGGAATTGTTTTATCTATTAGCCACAAATAGAGCTATAAATCGCCCAAGATGAGAGATATAGATGCTTCAGCTTTTGAAAAAAGAATATATTTTTGTTTTAATTTGAGATTGTTTTCTTAGAGACAGGGCTGCGTTTTTTTTAGAACAACCATTAGTTAAATATAATGCTAATAATCCGTTAATGATAAGAGATTTACGTATCATAGTTTTCGAAACAAAATATTTCCATTTTCAGCTTTAATTTGAGATTTTTTCTCAGTAGCTACTACTTTTGAAATAAGTATTGGCCATATTTAGAACTACAAATCGTACAATGATAAGAGATTTAGGTGATATAGTTTATGATTTGGGATTTGATTTTCGGAGAAATATTAGTCACATGTAGAACTACTATCCCCCAAAGATGAAAAATTTATGTGCTGTAATTTCTGAACATAAATTTTTTTTGCAGTTTTATATATTTTTTTGAATTATAGCAAGAGTTGGGTTTTGTTCTATGGGAGAAATGTTAGCTACATATACAGCTGCTAATACCCTATATTCTAAATTATGTATTTTTGAACTTCAATTTATTTATTTTTATTCAGAAACTTTTCGGACTTCTTTTGGGGATACGCAGAATGAGATAATTTCCAAATTAACTATATTTAATTCCAATGCGGCATATGTGTTAGATTTAGCAACGTTCTGTCAGTAACAAAATATTATAATATATATGTCTGTGGTAAATACCACGATTGAAAGACAAAGTTTTAAAAAATATATATTTTCAACGCGGGATGAGCGCAATATACAATTGATCGACAAACTTGTACATTAGACAGTGACTGTTACAAAAGATTACTTATATTTTAATCAAAGCATTACGTCCTAAGAACTGCACAAATGTATCATATTACGAAATCAGCTTATACATATCTCATCAAGCAGATTATATGTTAACAAGTGTAAAGATGGAAATCTAACACTTAGACAAAAATTAAATTCTCATACTTGATTTTTATAAGAAAGCAAATCTTATAATAATGATAGTAATTCTAAAAATAAAATAATGATGAACATAACGACAATTGTACAATAAAATGCAATTTAACATTAAATAGTCACAATTATAATAAAATAAGAAATATAAACCTAAAATGATCGTGTACACTTTGATTATTTATTATTTATAAACTATTTTTTTGATTGTGTCGGATTTCGTAATGGAACTTTATTGAGGTGGGTCGTCCGATACATGGTTGACTAATTTTTTTATTACAGTTAATTGTCGAATAGGGTTAAATTCGTTTAAATACGCATGGCAAAAACAGTAACAACTGCACCACAATGTAAGAAACACACCGACAAAATACCATAGGTATTGGAACTATTTATTTCGAAAGAGTATAGCCGGTTTATTGAGTTAGGTTTCAATTTGATTTTGAATATCGTTTAACTCGGATAAGCATTTTCTGTTTCCTTTTCGTGTAATTTTGCTATCAGGATATGCTTCAACTGAATTTCTTTCATGTTTTTGACGGCTTGGTGACAACAATCCATATCAATTTCGGGGAGGGATTGATCAGTGGAAACTTCTTTCGTAACGATGTTTTGCACTTTTGTAAAAATTCCTTTCCTGGTGTACATAACACAATGGGGTTGGAGATTAATGATGTAAGATAAATTTATGACTATCTTTTCTAAATTTTCTGAAGGGTATTTTGATATTATTTCTTTGTTCTCTGCTGATAGGCGTAGCTATGAATATTGACTTAAATCAATGTCCAGTACTTTAAGTAGGGTTGTACGAATGGTAAATGATTTTGGTAATTCCGTTCCTTTGGTAGTAATGTCCCTAGTAATAGCATGTGAACAGATAAATTTATCTTGAATGTTTATACAGTCTGATAGTTTTGGGACCGCGACATATTTGTTCCATTTTTGTTTAATCATCAAACGTGGTTTCTTTTAGTATGAGTGGTATATAATATTTGACTGTTTTTGGTCAAATACCAGTTCATATTTTGGTTGTTTGGGGGTATTGAAGACAACACAATAAAAATAATGGGATCGGGTTCAAATAAAGTGTAATTTGTACACCATGAATAATTAAGGCGGGCTGAAAAGTTCGTAGACTGACCCATAGATGGCGCCACTAGTATCAAATCCATATGATTTTTAGTTAGCCCTAACCTTCAAAAGATGCGTGTCTAAATTTGACAGCTGTTGGACTATTAGTATCTGAGTGATAGAATTTTTGTTACTTTGAAAAAATGTATAAAAGGGAATTTCGTGTGTTAATAGAGCAATGCTTTTTGGCAAAAAACAAAACCTGTTTTTCGAAACATTATTTGGACTTTGCACCAGGAAAATCAACTGTAGAGAAGTGGTTTGCTAAATTTAAACAAGGCAAAATAGACACCGAGGACGATGCACGCAGTGGACGCCCCAAAGAGGCTGTTACCGACGAAAACATCAAAAAAGTCTACAAAATAATTTTTGATAACCGTAAAGTGAAGATGAATGAGATAGCTGAGACCCTAAAGAAATCAAAGGAACGTGTTGTTCATATCGTGAATGAATATTTGGATATGCGAAAGCTCTGTACAAAGTGGGTGCCGCGCGAGCCGCGAACTCACAATCGACCAAAAAAGCAGTGTTTGGAGCTGTTCAATCGTAATAAATCCGAATTTTTGCGTCGATATGTGACGATGGATGAAATATAGCTCCATCATTTCACACCGGAGTCTAATCGACAGATCGACAGGCGAGTGGACTGCACGTGATGAACCGACTCCAAAACGTGGAAAGACGCAAAAGTCGGCTGGCAAGGTTATCACATCAGTATTCTAGGATGCTCATGGTATAATATTCATTGACTATCTTAAAAAAGGGCAAAACCATAAACAGCGACTATTACATATCGTTATTGGAGCGTTTATAAGACAAAATCAGTTACTCGTGCGGGTGGGCGGGCAGTCCCTCTGACCTACACTGCAGTGCAAAGGGCGTAAGGCCTTATTCAGCCTCCTTGCAGGAGTCGTGGGAATGGGTGGGCGGTGTGGTGGAAATGAAGACAGAAGAGAAGTGAAAGATTATCTGTGGAATTACTGCCCTAGCATTTGCCTAAATGATCCAAGGGAACTACAGAAAACTTGAACCAGAGCAGTCGGACCTGGGTTCGAACCGGTGACCTCCCGAATGCTAAGCAATGATGTAGAGCACTATACCACGCCGCTCGATAAAAACAAAATTTATGCCTCAGTAAAATTTAACTCCTTTAGTGATAAATATATACATGCCCTAAAAACAAATAATATAACTCTGATCTTAAATAACAATTATAATCTAAATGTAAACCTAGGGTAGAGGTTTTAGAAAAAAGTGGTATTTATAGGATCCAATGTAACACTTGTGATGTTTCTATATTGGTAAAAGTGGTAGAGCCATAAGCTCAAGAATAAAAGAACACATTTATAATATTAATAAAAAAGACAGAAAACTGGCTTCTCCAAACACTGTACTACTCTTAACCATAATTTAGACCTTGACAATATTATCCATGGTGGTGTAAATAAAAGTAGAAAACTATCACTTTTAGAGAATCTAGAAATTAAAAGAGCTGTTTCTCAGAATATGGACATTGTAAATAATCAGATAGAATTAAGTTTCACTCCCCACTGCTTTGATATTAGTCGCGCTGACTGAAACTTGTTAGGAAGTTTTCAATAAAATTTGGTGAAACTACCCACAGCGTTTTTTTATAAATTTTTCTTTATTAAAACTATGTTTCACAATAAGTGTACGCTTCGCAGCATTCATTGTATTAAATTTACAATCCTGTAAGAGGCGAGTGTGCCAATAAACGCCACAATATGGTGTAAAACCAGTTGATTTATTTAGGGAATTGTTGAGTTAAAATACTTAAAGTAAGACAGAATTCGTTTTATTTAATAATTTTCCATCAGCTAATGTTCTTATAGAAACTTTTAATGTTGCGTGCCACCGTTCTATTGCACCATTTGATTTGGGATGATGTGATAAGTTTTTTCAGTGTTTAATTTTGAATATTTGCATTAATTTACTCACAGTTTCATTAATAAACTCGCCACCATTATCAGAATGAATTCGCACTGGTAAGCCAAAATGTTTATTCCACTCGAGAAGTTTACCTTCCTTTTTATTAGATGATTTATTATTAATTACATATGTTAATTTTAATTTGGGTTCGCTCAATTAAACTGAAAGTGATTGTAGAATTTCATTAAATATAGTAGGAGTTCCAGTTATTGTTAAATGTGATTCAAAATTTTGACGTGAAGTTTCATTTAGCGCGCATGCTTTGCATTGCCTGACAAAATTTTCGGTTGCCTGTATACATTTAATCCCAATATAATATTATTTTAGTTTATTATGTCTCATTATTTCCTTTGTAAAAATTTAATCCCTCTTTGTGAAATATAGTTAGCTATTGCTTCGACAGCTTGTCATTGTCAAACAAATGATTCAAATTGAATGAATATAAACAGATGTACAGTGGTGTTTGTATATATTTTGGAAAAACCATTAATTATTAAATGTACTGAATAATACTGAGTCAAAAAGATTTGTAAATAAAAAAGTGATAATAAGCAAAGTAGTGTTTATTCTTTTATCGTTAAGATGAATTATCACAAAGTAACGGCTGAATCAATCCAATTTTTAATTATCTGTTTCTTATCTGTATCGGGTAACGGACAGGGGGTAGTTCTGAGAGAGAAAATTCGCTTATTAAAATCTTGGACTTTAAAGTAGGAAAGAATAATTTCAAAGTCTTCTATATCGTCAATAATTTTCGGAATTTGAAGGAAATATACTGATTTATTTTCGTTATCATATACTTTCTTGAAAATTTCTTTTAATTTATTATAATTATCATGTTCGTCTTTGTTGATGTTAAAAATGCCGTATTGAATATTTAGCAAATTTTTACTCATATTAATAGCCTTATCTGGCGTCAAAGATAATGTTTCTAACCATTTTATTTATATCGTTTAAATCTGTGATGGTAACTATTATTGTTTTTAAATCATTTTATTAACCGAAATTTTCTGTATTTCTTGCACAGTATTTGTCTTGTTTACTTCCTGTTCAAATTTCTCGAATGATGGTAAAATAAGTAGGCTGGTGTAGTCTGAAAAATCTAATGTATTAATTTTAATCCTGCTTAAAGCGTCGGCGTTTCGGTTCTAACTTCCTTTTCTGTAGATAACTTGAAAGTTAATATGAATTCTTCTTCGAAATTTGAATACTGTAAGATGGGTGTTTAAATTAGGGATGTTTTTAAATTTTCAAAGGCTTCTTCGCAGTTTCTATTGAAGTTAAACTTTTCACCTATTTTAAACAATTTGGTTAAAGGTTTGGCTATTTTGGCACAGTTAACAATAAATCTTTTATAATAGCCAGTTAGGCCCAAAATCGCAGTGATGTCAGTAAGTGTTTTAGATTTCGGAAATTGCTTGAAGGCTTTTATCTTGTATGGGTTCGGTTTTCCCCTTCAGATGAAATGATGTGATCTAGGTAACTAACCGCTTTTTTAAAAGATTCGCTTTTATTGGGCTGGATCTTTAGATTGTAGTGCCGCAATCTCTTGAATACTTCTCGGAGTCAATTGTTGTTACCAATAATGATAATATCATTTTTTATAAAATGTTAAGAGATGTATATTTTTTGTTGTGTATTATTTGTAACACTGTTATTGTATAGCATTTTTGTGACAAACTTTTTCTGTTTCTTAACAATAAGCTAATCAATTAAGGCGGGGTTGTAACCGTTATTATAAGCTATGGTCTTAATCATTTTTAATTCTGAATTGTAGTTATTCGGTTAAAGTTCCAACTTTTATTTTCATCTTTTTAATTGTGAAAATTATATATTCATCTAATGAATTTAAATATTGTAAGAATAAATCTAATTGTCTCTCTGAACCCTTCCAAACACAGCAGACATCGTCAACATAACCGGACCATGATATTACCCTTATAGTTGTTGTTTTATTCTACTTATTGAATACCATGTTTCACAATAAGTGCACCGTGGACAATTTAAATATTAACAAAATTTTCTTTTGAATTAATTATACCATTATGTTGTTAAAAGATACCATAACCTAATCATCCATGAACTTTTATTTAAGTCTTCGATATGAAATTCATATCGTGATTTCCCTATACATATATGTCCCTACAGTTTTACTTGTTTTACTATTAACTTCAATGATTTTGATTGATTTTTTGGTGTTAATTTTATTTTTTCAGATTAATTTTGGTTTTATTATGCTTACAGTTGCACTTGTATCAAGCAGTAATTTGCAAATTTGATTATAAATTTTAAAATCTATTACAGGTAAACTTTTAATTTTGTTTTTTTTTTTATGCGAAATATGATCGACAAAATCGGAGGATTGTAATTTTGTGGAGACGTTCCTTCCTGTAACAACTCAGTTAAAAATTGATAATCGCTCTCACAATCAGATTCACTACTATTCTGTACTACAACTTCAGCTTCAACTGCATTATTTTTTTGTTTATTTTGGTTTCTTTTGAAACATTTATCAATGGTGTGGCCAGGAATTTTACAATATTCACATTTAATTGAAGTAGGATTGTAATCAACCTATTTTTTTGACTTTTATTGTTTTAATTAACTTAAATTTAATGTTAAGAATGAGAAAAATAAAACACATAGAAAGTTTCACTAAAAATTTACTTCGAGAACCTCGACAAATTTGTTTCGACCTAAACGACGTCATTTAGAGAGGAATACAAAAAGATTAAAAAGAGTTCGTAAAATATTTTAATCTTGCCAAATATAAAATAATAATAAAATAAAATAGTGCCTTCATAATACAAATGGATTTATCCCTATAAGAATTTAAGGATCGAATCCATAGATTCTCAGAAGAAATTCGGAACTTGGATGTTGATTGTTTCCAAACTCGCCGTACAGCCAAAGGTTCTTCAAAACGAATTTTAAAGTTGTGAGTATTTCTTTCTTTAAAGTTTTTTCGAGTCGCTAGTTCATACCCACGTTACGAACTTTTCAGCGTATCCCATCCTCGTCGCCAAAAATGTTAGATACCACGATTGAAAGAAAGTTTTTAAAAAAGAATGCTACAAAAGGTTATTTACAGTTTTATCAAAGCATTGCGTACTGAGAACTGCACAATTCTATCATATTATTAAATAAGTATATACCTGTATGTATAAGCAGACTACATGTCAACAAGTAATATAACATATGTATTTTAGACTCGGTAATTAATAATTTGATAAATAAAACTAGACAACAATAACGATAGTAACAACAACAATATATTTAACAACAAGAAGACGGAAGGAAATGATTTTTACGGTTTGAAGATTCAGATTGTACTGTATAGACAGAAGGAAAAAATAAAATGAAATCGAAATTCTGAAGTAAGGGAAAGGGTAGTAGATAAGAGTAGAGTGCCAATAGAGAAGTACGACCGAGTGGCGTGGTCTAGTGTTCTAGATCATTGTTTATCATTCGGGAGGTCCCCGGTTCGAACAGGGTCCGGCTGCTCTGGTCCATGTTTTCTGTGGTTTCCTTGGATCATTTAGGCAAATGCTGGAACAGTAATATTCCGCAAATAATCTTTCACTTCTCTTCAGTCTTCATTTCGTCCGTCTCATCTTTCTCTCCCTAACCACACCAACCACCCATTCTCACGATTCCTGAAAGGAAGCTTAAGAGGGCCTTACGCCCTACCCTCCGGATTTGCACTACAGTGTAGGTCGGAGGGACTGCCCGCCCACCAGCACGAGTAGCTGATGGGAATGAAACACAAAAAAAATTTAAAGGTTTATAGAGAAGTACGAAAGCATGGAAAATTTTGAGACGGGAAATATCAAGAAATATGACTAAATAGAGTAATGACCTAAATCACCGAAGAAACCTATTGTAAAATTGTAATTAGGGAGGACAGCGAAGGACAGACGTCATGCAATTACTACGCGAAGTTGAAATGCCGGAATTATAGAAAGGTACTGTAATAAAAGTTATTGGCACAGATGGACAGAATACAAATGTTTTAACAGATAATGTTAAGAGATATTTACATAGATACACAAAGAAATATATTACAAAAGAATATTTATACAAAAGAATCTTTATACACAGAGTGTTATACCATACAGGGTGTCTGACCGCCACAGTATGTATGTATGTGTTTATATGCATAAATATAACCAAATAAAACGCTGATTAAATTGAATTACACTTTATTGAATAATAATATGATAAGAGTTGTATTTATTATTCATATTGTTTTAATGAATCACCAATTTACTTTTAAACCTAGAATATATAAAACTTCAGACATTTAAATCATTGTAATGCAAAAAAAAATACCTGAGGAGACGCCTATAAACTGTGCTACCCATCCTGTTCCAGTTTCTTCCGGTGATTTAGTGTAAGTTACTTGCATTTCTGTAGTTTCAGAAGCTAATTCTGCCGGAACATCCTTAAAGACAAATTTTATCATATTGGTAAACAGCTACTTTTTTAAACAGAATGTCTCTTGTAAGATATAACGCTCAATGTTAAATAGTATATACAAAGTGGAGACATTTAATACACATTTATCATCTAGGTACTAGACCTTGTATAATCACAAAAAATAAATATGGATTTCACAGTTCTCTATTTTTAATATTTGGAACAAACAAAAGATTGACAAAAGAAAAGTGAAATGGTAGAACAACAATATCGCAGAATAACTCGATTTGTCGACGTTATAAATATGAAAAGCATTAATTCCATTTTCATTAACATTCTTTTCCAAAACCTCAAAGAACAAAATGTTCTCCGAATGATGACGTCTTATTGTACCTTGACATAAAGTAATAGTAGCATTATTACCCCCAATCTTTTACTTGTTAAAATTATTTTATATGCAAATATGTAATATGCAAACTTCAATTTATATGTGAAAATACGTTCAAAAAAACTATTTAAATCTTAAAACGTGAGAAACTAAAAATTGCCCGTTCTCTTTTATTAACACACATTTTAGTTATTTTAGAAATGAAATCGGTCGCTTAAATTGTACCAGCATAACAAGATACGATTTAGGAGACTAGTTAAGAAAATAATTAATTAAAATTTAAACCTTAAGTTTTATGTGTAGTATAAATTTGGTTTAAGCAAAGTAATTATTACTTCCTAGGCTATGAAACTAATAACACCAATCTATATAAAATTTACTTACCGAAGAAATACGCCCTTAGAAAGCCTTACGAAAATTACTATCAAAACAACCACGATTTTTAAAAGACAGTCAGAATATATACAACGAATACTTTTTGTTAGTTAAGCCAAGATTAAATTTTAACTTCCTTCAATGGAAGTCGCATAACGTTACGCATTCTTTAAATAAAGCGACTGGTACGATTTAAGCAACGGTACACTACTTAAACAGGATATAGGTAATAGTAAGGTTTCAAAAAATCCACAGTCCTACTAAACCTTTCAATGTGACCTATGGATCGTCCTGAATATTCACATCTCTTTATATTTTCTAAATACAGCAATTACTTACATCTTTGCAAAATTTATGATTCAAAACCGAGCCAAGTCTGTCATAAGTTGAAACAGTGACGTAGTCATGATCACAAAGGCCTCGTATGTCAAAAACTGGAATTTATGTATAATATATAAGTTACATTCACGAAAAGTAGTTTAAATTAATACAAAATGACGTATTTAAACATTATATTTCACCTGAAAACTTTATGTGTACTTGTAATCCATAAGGAACCGTGATAGTCCATCTACAGGTTATGCTACCGCCGTAAGCTTGAGGATACAGCGGACTACTAAATTTACCCGCATAATCAAATATTTTACCACCACAGCCTCGAGCTAATGAAAATATAAACACAGCATTAAGTGTATTATTACGAATTGCTTCTGTATTTATTTATAAATTATTTTATCTATTATTCAGTTTTGTTTGATATGTAAGGGTACGAATATACAGGGTTATTCACGCTATACGGCACGGAATATTATGGCCAAAATACGAGACTTTCAAAAAGTTTAACTTTTGGTTTAAATGGGGGTCTATTATGGTTACTTTTTAAAATTATTTTCATATTATACAGGGTGTTTCAAATGCCCTAAAAGTATCAAAGTTATGTTTTTTTAATGGAACCCCCCGTATATTATTGCATTTTTGGATTGTCCGATAAAAATAAGGGGCTGTTTTGATAAGGTTTATAGTAACTAAACCTTAAGGTTTTTTAAATAATTTGAATTCTATCAAAATCTAACCTAATTTTCATGTTTCAAATACTTAAGAAGTATTTAAATTATGTAAGCGAAATTTACAATGAAATGTAACAATAGATCATATTTTATATCCCAATTATAATAAACTCGTCATCTTATACAAGGTGTCCAAAAATTAATACTACTTAAGTAAGAACTTTAAGGGGTTGTAACTTGATTAATTTAAATGGAACGCCCTATTTTTTAACATACCACGAAATATATTTTTTAATTACCTATCGTTTGGTATTAGAGTGTTCATAAGCTAAGACTTCGCGTTTTTACAGGAAACGCTAAATAATTGTTTTATGCGACAATTCTTATAAAATTCCCCAAGGATAAAAATCATATCAATATGCTCCTTTTTTGATAAATTATCATTTTGAATAAGCAGCACCTCAATAATAAATGATATCCGACAATAATCGCCAAAGGCAACTAGATACATTCGAGCTTTTAGGTATTTAAAAAACTCCACATGGCGCAAAAAAACAATTATTTAGCGTTTCCTGTAAAAACGCGAAGTCTTAGCTTATGAACACTCTAATACCAAACGATAGGTAATTAAAAAATATATTTCGTGGTATGTTAAAAAATAGGGCGTTCCATTTAAATTAATCAAGTTACAACCCCTTAAAATTCTTACTTAAGTAGTATTAATTTTTGGACACCTTGTATAAGATGACGAGTTTATTATAATTGGGATATAAAATATGATCTATTGTTACATTTCATTGTAAATTTCGCTTACATAATTTAAATACTTCTTAAGTATTTGAAACATGAAAATTAGGTTAGATTTTGATAGAATTCAAATTATTTAAAAAACCTTAAGGTTTAGTTACTATAAACCTTATCAAAACAGCCCCTTATTTTTATCGGACAATCCAAAAATGCAATAATATACGGGGGGTTCCATTAAAAAAACATAACTTTGATACTTTTAGGGCATTTGAAACACCCTGTATAATATGAAAATAATTTTAAAAAGTAACCATAATAGACCCCCATTTAAACCAAAAGTTAAACTTTTTGAAAGTCTCATATTTTGGCCATAATATTCCGTGTCGTATAGCGTGAATAACCCTGTATACGGAGTGACTTGTAGTGTGAACAATGTAAAAAATGGAAACGTACGCCATATAACACTACAAACAATATTTACTAGTAACAAAAAAATTACATTTTGACTACGAAGTGGTTATTTTCAATGGTAAAAAGGAATTTGTAAAAAATTAGAAAGTGAACCAGTTTTCAAGAATCAAAACTTCACATTAAGTAAAAAAATAGAGAAAAGAAGACTGTGGTAAACTAATAAATGAATAAAATAGGAGACTTACCCCAATTACCACTAATACAATTTTACTGAGCGGATACGTGCTTCGCCCATTTCAAACGTTTGAACGAGTAGCTGGTGGGAATGAAACACAAAAATGTTTTTTCTTCGTTTTCTTAATTTAGGTTTACTGTTTACCACTGTAACTTACTACTTCACAGTCGAAATGTTAATTTTTTGTTACCAATAAATATTGTTTATGGTGTTATAAGGCGTTTAATTCAATTTCTTATATAGTGTTGTTTAGTTTTAAGTCATTACAACTAATTATATTATGATCAGATAGTGATAGTACCTCCAGAAGAGGAAACGTAAAGAAAATCAAAAAATACGGATATTGCTTGATCTACAACTAAACGTAAAAGTAACTGGTTTCCAGATGAAAATATAGGATTTGGAATTGCATATTCACACAGCCGAGCTAATTCGTGGTTACTAGTAGAATTTCCATCATATATCTATAGAAAGAAATTTATTGATTAAAAACAAAATCTATTGTAAATTTTTTTGTTACCAAAAGAAAATTGTATGTACAGGCTGGCACGTCAAAAACAGCAAATTTCATAAAATACAGCGATATAGTTGTATTCTCAGGAGTAGAAATAAGCATGAAACAATTTTCAAGTTTATTACGCTGATACTTTATTCGACCTTGAGGGGCAGTATAATTACGGTTACAACCTAAAAGGAAATTTATGATGTGAAGGTATTTATGATTAGGTAGCTGCGTCCTCAATCCTACCAGTAGTAGAATGTTCTAACCGAAAACCCCTCCCATGAGGCTTAGAACTGCCATAAAAGGAAACTACAACTTCGTTGCTTCCGGAATAATAAGTATAACCACTTGAATTCCTTCCACAGTATTGGTGAGTACCTACTGGTATCCAAGTACCCTATTTAAAAAAGAAGAAAGATTAATTAATGAAACTTATTTATATAATGCGTCCGTCAGGGGGGACAGTTTATATTACTTTAAACAAGGTAAATCAAACATAAATGGTAAGTTTGTAAAATAAATTTATAGATTAATGGTATACACAAACTAAACATTTAACATTTTTCAATGTAGTCACCTCCGTGCTCTACACACTTTTGCGACCGATTTGGAAGCTTGAATATTTCTTCTTCATAAAAAGTGTGAGGGCGAGTTGTCATTTCTTTCAAATATTTTGCCTCCAACAAAAAATAATCACAGGGTGACAAGTCAGGGAGGATAAGGTGGATGTTCGAGGGTTTCCCAGCCCATTTCTTCCAAATTATTCCTTGTCAAAACTGCGGTGTGGGCCTGGCGTTGTCACGGAGGATGACGTATCGAATACCCCGTCGTTTGCTTCGATACGCGATTTTTGTCGACATCAACAGTGTAACAACTCAGAATATCAAGCCGCATTCATTGATCACTATTCGTTGATAGTAAAGAAAATCAATGAGTAAAACTCCCCTTGAGTCACAGTAAACAGTCGCAAGCACTTTTCCGGTTGAGAGACGGGTTTTGGCTTTAACAAAGCAGTCTTCATCCTTCCTTTGCCACTCCTTACTCGCCGTTTTTGATTCGAGAGTGTAGTGATGGACCCACGTCTAATTACAAATGACGATACGCCTCAGAAAAACTCCCCTTCTTGTCTTTCACTGATCTTCCACCTGACCTCTTTTTTATTTTCGGTCAAGAACCTTGGAACCGAGCGAGTACTAAGTTCTCTAAAGCCACGTTCATTAGTGATGATGGATTGAACACTTTGAACACTCCCATAGCTGATACCCACTTCTGATGAGATTTGTTCTGTAGTTAACCGGCGATCACCTTCAACGATCAACAAGCCCTCGAATAGCACGGATGTTGTGGTTTGTGAGACTTGTTCTTGGGCGTCGATTATGACTTTGATTTTCGACACGTTCTCGCCCATCCCTGAATTCTCTGACCCACGTACACGTATATACTCGATTCTGAGACAGTGTAGCATACCCAAACTGAATTGATGAAAAAGTGATGGTTTAATAACGCCTTATGATGATGGGTTGTGCAACAGACGAAGGTACTGTAACTAGTGTGTGCGTTCGAGTACCCATGTATGTGAGGAGCAGGTCGCGGCCGAGCCGCGACGTGTATATCGTAACTGCAAGTGTGTGTGTAATAAATGAGGACATGTTAGTGTATTTGTGTTTCGCGAAAACTTGTTCGATATTTCGGCGAAAAATAAAATGGTCCCGACTTTTCTATGTTTCTCAGGAGTGTTCCGGAAATTTAACGGAACAGTATATAAGCGGAAAGACGATCGCCGAATTCAGTTCAGAGTGCAGATATAAATTGATGGTCGTGAAGAGTGGAGATATAAATTGATGGTCGTGAAGAGTGAAGATATAAATTGACGGTCGTGAAATAATGTAAATAAATAGAAAAGTGAGAAGTGTTATACGGATAGTAACTGTACATAATTATATAGTGTAATTGGTGGTAGTAAAGTTAAGTATTAGTATAAATAAATTGTTGTTCCTGTTTAAAAGTCTTCGAGTTTTGATTGTTGAACCCCCGAACGTTACAATTGGTGTCAGGTGTGGGGTTAAACGTGATTGTTGAAGACATTAGTGCGGATTGTAAAAGATACTACGATGGCTAAGAAATTGTGTGAATTAAAAGTAGCTGAGCTAAGAAGATAATTAGAGGAGCGGGACGAAGGGACAAGCGGGAACAAGGCGGAGCTTCAGCGGCGGCTCGCGGAGGCATTAAAAAAGGATGACCATGATCCGGAAACGTTCTTTTTTGAAGATGAATTGGACAAGAAATTAAAAGAAAATTTTAATGAAAATTCCAAGGAATTGGAAAGTAAATTGGAAGAAAATAGTAAAAGTTTGAAACGTGAATTGGAAGGAAACAATAAAAGTCTGGAAAATAAATTGGAAGAAAACAATAAACGTCTGGAAAATAAATTGGAAGAAAATAGTAAAAGTTTGAAACGTGAATTGGAAGACAAACTAAATAAAACAGAAGAAAAGGTAAAAGTGCTGGAAGAAATTATTTTCAATGCTAAGATAAATCCGATCGAAGGGGATGTTGGTGCATCCAGTACTCTCAACGAAGTCAGCCATATTAGCCAACGAAACAGTGTCGAGTGCAGAACACGAGTAAAGCCACCAACGTTCGACGGAAAGTCTTCATGGACCATGTACCTCAAGCAATTCGAGGCGGCTGCCAAGGCGAATAACTGGGAACCTGAAGAAAAAGCCACTGCGTTGACCGTTGCGCTCCGTGGAGATGCTTGTGATATTTTGAACACCTTATCCCCAGAAGAATTATTGGATTACGAACAGCTGGTAAAACGGTTGGACTTGCGCTACGGGGAGGCCCACTTAATTGCAGTATATCACATCCAATTGAAAACCCGTCAGCAAAAATCAACGGAGTCCCTGCAAGAATTCCAAGCCGATATTGCAAGATTGTCTCGACTGGCCTATCCGAATATTCCAGAAGAATTGATGGAAAGATTGGCAGTGGAGGCATTCATTGATGGACTCCGGGATATTGACACTCAACAACGAATACGCCTCGACCGGCCTAAGACGCTAGCTGATGCATTGGTTCGTGCATTGGAGAATGAGACTGTAAAACGGGCCTCTAACAAACATGGAAAAGTTCGGATACTGTGCGAAGAAGCGGATTCGTCAGAATCTATAGAAGAAACCGATCGCCGAGTTCAGTTCAAAGTGCAGATATAAATTGATGGTCGTGAAGAGTGCAGATATAAATTGCTGATCGTGAAGAGTTCAGGTATAAATTGACGGTCGTGAAATAATGTAAATAAATAGAAAAGTGAGAAGTGTTATACGGACAGTAACTGTACATACATAAATAGTGTAATTGGTGGTAGTAAAGTTAAGTTAATTAATATTAATATAAATAAATTGTTGTTTCTGTTTAAAAGTCTTCGAGTTTTGATTGTTGAACCCCCGAACGTTACAGTACCTTGCGCTTAGTTATGGCTGTACTGCGAACAGACCGAGCGCAGCTGCTATCCAACCCGGTTTCCCCTCCTCATAAATCAAACAACACTCAAGTATCGAATCCTCTAGATCGGAATTACGTGCTAACTTAAATAGTAAAATTACCGTTTATATTTGATTTACTCTTGTATGTACTATACGTGACGGCAGCAATTATGCTTCTGACTGTAAGCTCTAGTGCTTTCCTTTGCCATAACGCTTAACTATTTTAAATAGGAATTATGGAATGCTCAAACAATGAAATCTAACACATGCTACAACGTTCTAATAATAGCAATATTAGGATGGCGTAAAAAACAAGCTAATCGTTTTATCGATCCCGCGTGAAAATCTATTTACCATTATTTATGAGCGCTCTCAAAAAATTAGAACGATTACACATCCTTTAATAATAATTTAAATTGGGAACGAATAACCAGACATTCGATATCTAGGAAGTAAGAAGAGTGCAGTAGCTTTTAATAAAAAGAAAACACATTCTGTGCTCGCGATCGATTAATTAAGGAACTAAGAGATTATTAGAAGTGTATTTTTGGAGTACGGCTCCGTATGGGTTTGAAACGTGGACGGTGGCCGCCGTGGAAAAGAACTACCACAACGCCTGAAGAATTCATCAATCACCTCATAAACGAACTGGCAGTACCGTTGCGACTACCATACGATTTAAATTTTGGCTGTAGACCTGGGGAAGATATCGCTGGGGAAGATTATGTTTGCAAATTGAGAAAGCGACTTGACGATATCCATGAGACTGTACTGTTCTATATATAGATTGCTAGTGACCGTATGAAGGATAACTGTTAAATAAAGGTCTCTTATAGAGGATTCTAAGAGAGAGACATGGTGTGGCTATACATTCTACGATATTAGAGAGGTCAAACGAATGAACGACGTCATCTACCGGATTAGACGTACACGGAATGGAAAACCCAAAGCGGTCTATTTTAACAGATTCGTTCCATATGCCGGTGACATTAATGGAGATGCTTGGATAAGAATTATGCAAGCCCGTTCGCTGGATCCCCAGTCCGAGGAATTCATTGCTACACCGAGCTTGTTTTGTAGATCCAGATTTGGAATCACCTCTGAATGTCTTCGTGATCTATTTACTGTTCCAAAGGAATACTTGTTGGCTTAGAGTGTGGCCGAAGACTTGAGTATGGACCGTGGAGTCGCTGTGATCTTTAAAAAGAAGTTTGGTCGGCTTACGGATTTACAAGTCTAGCTCAAATATTGAAAAAGAGGTTAGGAATGTTGAATGGAGACCGATTTGTGTACTACCTTGTCATCAAAGAGAAATCTTCTGGGAAATCGGCCTTAGTTGAACATTCAATAGCAGATCCTAACCATATCATCAACTGCGGCAAAATTATTGTTTTATCTACATCTTTGCAGTATCACACATACCGTTTATAAATATCCTATGAATTTGAACAGAAAAGGAGAAGGATTTCGATTGAATAAAGTTTGGCCCCCATCCCTAAACAATTACGCAGAAAATATCTAGTCAACCGTCATACAAATACAAAAATAAACTAAATACTTACATCACACACACATTGAACATGCGCAAGCACCTAGAAACCATACTTGACAGAATTCGGAATCGCGCCAACTTAACATCACTTGTAAAAGGTCAAATCAAAACATGCAACAATAAACTCCCACGCACATGTAATACATTCATTAAATCTTTAATAGATTATAGAGCGGTATCTCTGACAACATACAAAAATTACCACATTCATAAAGTTCTCACCACCGAAAGGGACATCCTTCATAAAATCACGAGACTTAATCGGTTCTCACATTCGGAAACATTACACCAATTCCAAATCGCAGCATCAACCTCCAAATCAGATTCATTAATAGAGCCATTTACATTAACAATCCGATCTCAACAATAACCTTAACACACCAACCACACAGATTAAAACACAAACCGAAAACCAAAATACCCAACCCTCTTGCTAAAATTCCTCCCCGACAAATATGTCGAATTCGAATACTTCTGACATTGTCTTACTCGTCAATATTTTATTTTATTTCATGTTTATTTTGCTGTTTTCCTCTCAGACAGTACCAACGCACATCTGATAATGGTGAATATTTTGTAATTAAACTTAAATATATCAACTACAATCGATTTTATACGAAATTAAACACAGAAGTATACTTACGGCAAACACTGGATAGGACTGCTTTCCATTAAGTACAGTTGTTGTGCTCAGGGCATCTGTTATTCTATTAAAATTCTGAAAATTTGGTGATTAAGTTTTTTTGCTTGTTAATTCCGCAGTACTTACGTGTTTATCAGAAATTTCCACTCTGTCTTCTTTACAAAACGATTTTTCTTGATTATAAGTTAAATCAAAGTCAATAAAATCAATTTTTATCTTCTCAAAAAGATCATTGGTCTTTAACACCCATCTACATCTTATATTGTTGGGGTAACTTTCAGGATACATTGGTGACATTAGTGCACCTGTTACATTTTTCACTTGAAGCAGTGATGTACCACATGGAGCTGGAATTGACATTTAATTACTTTTTAAGTGATATACAGTGTGTCCCAGATTTGGGTTACATGTATGGCTATCTCACAAACCGTTATAGTTACAGGGTTTGTTAAATTAGAGAAGTTTTAGAAAATTTTGTTAGCAATGTAAACGCGCCTTAAGATTTAAATTATCTTTTTTGGTTTTTGAAATAAACAAGGAAAACCACAATGGTGCATTTTTAATTTTTACCCGTAGCTCGAAGACTATTGGTTCTATGGTTTTATGGTTATCACATTATTAGAGCACATTTATTAGAGGAATCTAATGAAAGCAAAAGTAATTTTCTAGCTTCATTTGTTTTTGAGATACTTACATAAACTTTTAATTTTCTTATGGACGCCATATTGGATTTTTGCACTTTTGGAGAGAGCTAGTTAAGAGCTTTTCATCGGTGTACCACAAGCTTGGGTTATTCTTTTTTAAAGGTCTAAAATCCGAAGTTATTATATTTATAAAGTAGGCTTTGATTATGCGTGATGGCCGCCATCATAAAGCAATTAATTATGAGTGCCCGCGCCATTAGGAAACAAAATTTTACTTTATTTAGTCGACCCATTGTTAATTTGAACATTTTTTTACCGAGTTTTTTCCATACTTATTCATTATTGTAATAAATAAGGAATAATTTATAATACAACTTAATTTTAAAGCGAACAGGAATTAAGAATTAATGTGTTAGAACTATGTGAAAAATGTGTGGAAAATGGAGGAAGACATGTGCTGTAATTTTAAACTTTGCTTTATTTTTGTTTCCTAGTTCTATTTAATTCACTTAAGATAATGTTAGTGTAAACATAATGAAATATAATACAAAACGTGTTTTAACTAAGAATTTAAAATGTTTCTGGCTAGTTTGCTAAAGCTCATGAAATTATTCTTCTTATGCCTGTACTGCAGCTTCTTAATTCCTGTTCGCTTTAAAATTAAATTCTATTATAAATTATTTCTTATTTATTACAATAATGAATAAGTATGGAAAAAACTCGGTAAAAAAATGTTCAAATTAACAATGGGTCGACTAAATAAAGTAAAATTTTGTTTCCTAATGGCGCGGGCATCCATAATTAATTGCTTTATGATGGCGGCCATCACGCATAATCAAAGCCTACTTTATAAATATAATAACTTCGGATTTTAGACCTTTAAAAAAGAATAACCCAAGCTTGTGGTACACCGATGAAAAGCTTTTAACTAGCTCTCTCCAAAGTGCAAAAATCCAATATGGCGTCCATAAGAAAATTAAATGTTTATGTAAGTATCTCAAAAACAATTGAAGTTAGAAAATTACTTTTGCTTTCATTAGATTCCTCTAATAAATGTGCTGTAATGATGTGATAACCATAAAACCATAGAATCAGTAGTTTTCGAGCTACGGGTAAAAATTAAAAATGCACCATTTTGGTTTTCCTTGTTTATTTCAAAAACCAAAAAAGATAATTTAAATCTTAAGGCGCGTTTACGTTGGTAACAAAATTTTCTAAAACTTCTCTAATTTAACCAACCCTGTAACTATAACGGTTTGTGAGATAGCCATACATGTAACCCAAATCTGGGACACACTGTATACTTTTTAAGATATATAAGATTAACGCATACAGATTATCGGACTTAAACGTATTCGAAATCCATGATTAGGTTGATTCAATCCTGCAAATCGTATCCACAGATAATTACTACTAGTCGTAAAGGATGGCAAAACATGCCGGGAGCTGTTTAAAATATCGATAATTTCCGATATAAAGCTAGGTCCATCATGAATCTGAAACACTGGAAGATAAACAACAAAGGCTATTACAAGAACAGCATTAATTACTTCTATGTATGTACGAATACAACTTGTACTGTTGAAATTCGTATCATGATAGAAACAGCCTTCTAAATTCAGTTCAAGGAATTCGACTTTTATTACAGAGGATGCCGTTGTTCTGATTTGCCAGTGACAGTCCATTACAGCAGCAATTTTTGATGGAGAAATTACCCGAGTTTCGTTGATCAACAAGTTGTCCCCACAACCCACTTCCGGGCCATATTGGAAATAAACGTACGCCTGAAGGCCATCGTTATTTTTAGAATAGGTGTTTTTTTTTAAATTAAGTAATAGTGAATTTCCAGTTGATTTTAACACAGGTGGACTCTCTGTAAGATTTCCGCACAAACGTAATAACCTTTTATTTGGTGTTAATTCAGAGCCATCATATACTTCTAAATTTTCAGCATAACATCCGTGGCTGTGTTTTAGTTCAAAAAATTTAAATCTATAAAAGTACATGTAAAGAAACTAATCAAATATCGGTGATACATTTTAAAACATACTCAACAATAACATGTTTATTTGAAGGAGCGGTGATATTCCACATGCACGAAAAAAAGTTAGTGTGGTAATCAAATAATTTTGGTTGAACATAACCTTTCGTTTGTGGAGAAGATATTATTGTAGGTGCTGTTATTCTGCCACCGCAATCTGAAATTGCAAAATGTAGTGTACAAAATTAAAAAAAATCTATAATATGGATTTTATACCGTCTGTATTGAAAGAAAATTTAAACCCTTTGTCTTCCCAACTAAAATCAGTATGAAATGTTATTGCAATAAATTCTTCAAAACGGAACGAAAGTGATTTGTTATTTCCACAATACAATTTTGGAGTTCGCAATTCAGGTTTTCCTCGTCTAAATCGAGTAGTTATGGAAACATAGTCCGATTGACAATCCATTGCTGTAAAAATGATAACTTTTAGTGAAATGATTTGATACTAGGCAATTAACTGCTTCCTATAAATGTTTTGGAATTCAATATAAATACATACAATCTTCTAACGCAAAATCGCTGAAGAGGATATTAATTACTTTTCCTGGTGCAGCTATTTCATATGCACAATGTATATTACTTGGATATATTTTTGGATACCCTGGACTTACAACATATCTAATTTTTTTATCTGCTTCAAAAATGCCTCCACATTGGAAAGACCATTTCGCCTATAATTTATAAAGAAATAAATATGTATTTTAACTAAATAGTACCAACGTTTACTTTAAAACCAGCAGCATTAACTTTTTCGTTGCTTCTAAATAGTAATTTCATTTTAGTAGATGTAGAATTAACGTAGCGCGACATGTTCCTTCCACAGAATCGACCTAGCGATTTCCAATTGTCTTCTTTGTAATCCCAAATCTTAAAACAATTTAATCGTTATTTGTAATTAATACAATCTTATTTACTGAGTATGTACCTCTAGGTAATCATTTGTACAGTTATAACTGTCTTCTAAATGAAATCTGTAAATAAATTCTAAACGAATGTGATATCCAGTATCGGCGTTTAATTCCCAGAAGCATTCAGAATTACTGGGGTATCCTTTCGGATAGCCAGGAGTTTCAATTAATCTATCAGGATTATGTAATATACCGCCACATCCTTGAAATAAGAATTGTAGTTTAATAACAGACCAATTAAACTTATACCAAGATCTATACCGTTCAGTAGGTTTTTAGAAAACGAAGAGAGGTATCGATTTGAAACTTGCTATTTACAAATTAAAAGGATCTATTCAATTAAAATATCTTTCAAACGGTAGCATTTGCAGTTATACCAGAAATACGACATTACTTCATTATATTAAACGCTATTTTCATATATTTTTTTCAATAGCTAATTAAAAAAGGTAACTTTTTTAATAGTGCAGACCTCTATTCATTTAACCGAACCTTTCTTTTATCAGATTTCTACATAGACTAATAGAAATGCGGATGACAATTCCAGACAATCAGCCTCAACTACCGTCAAAGGACCATCACCGGCCGCTTTGTTCAACGATAATGCTGTCGAAGATCCCTATTTTCAAAGGTACTGTATACGTGACAACTGTTGCCTTCGGTTCGTTCTCAAGGAATTGAAGAAGAACGCGATAGCCTGATAGCGCTCCTATGACAAATTCCAGTTATAGTACAAATTAAAAATAAACTTTTTGCAAAATAGAATAGTCCGGAGGTTCCAACTATTATTACTATCCATCTATACGAACAGAAGGAAGAGTATAAAGACGTCACAGGAATTTTTCAGGTGTAGTATCTTCTTCAGCAGATAGATTTGTCTTTTCACCTACTACTCAAGGTAACAAATTTTACTTTACTGGTGGTTTAACGAAGCATACACAATATACTGCTCTATCTCTTCGGTTTGATAGTGAACGTTTACTCTTTACAATACTATTCTACCCTACAATTAGATTGACAACTGTAATCTCCCTCAATCTCCACCCATAGTACGAACCCTACTTTAATAATCATAAACGGCCTACTATCATTCGTAGTTTCAAAATTTCTTAGAGATAATAATCTTAATAATTTGTATTATTTTAGTCTGAGGATGAACCCTTGTGTGTTGAAACGCGTTCTAGGTTTTTAAACGGTTTATATGGAATTTTGGGATTCGAGTGTTTTATTTAGTTTAGTTCCACAAAACTCGTTTTGAGTTTCTTGTAAGTATGATGGTTAAAAAAATGACCCTTTGATGTTATTAAGAAGTCCGTATGAATGAGTATAGAATTGTAAGTTCCAAAATGAAAAAAAAAAGGAGAAAGAGGCCTACCTGTATTAGAAAGAACTTAAATGTTCTAGTTTTTTAGGTTCGCGAGTAATAATTGCTTTTGTCGGCGATGTTTTTATTAAAACATAATAATAACTTGAAAAAAATTACTTTTAATTATAATAAGGTATTCTACAAAATTAGGAAAATTGGGTTATTCTCGTGATACTAGAACTAGAAAGATACACTCGATTGGAGCGCAAGCTTTCTGTTGTTTGCGCATGAGGTCATCCGTGACAAACAGCGAAGTTCCTTACTTTGAGCTAAAATGATAAGAGGAATTACAGATTTCTGAAAATAAAAAGAAAGAAATAAGGTAGGAAAGAGGGCAATTATCTAACGTACATGTTATTCGAAAACAACAATGACAGTATACGTATTGTAGATAGCCAGATTTGCGAAAGCGAATGCATTGTTAGGAAGGATAAGGGCAATGGGGCAGAAACTGATTAAAAATTATTGGAATAAACAAATAAATTTTGTTCATGCATTAATTATAAGTAGGAGTATTGTGTACGTGGAAATGTGGACCTGGTGAGAATTTAAAAAGCAGACGGTCCCTACAGAAAAAACATAAAATATACCTATATTAAGTTTGAAGAGGAGCACCACAGACGGTATATTAAGATATAAGCTAAATGTAAGTAAATTAATGCAAAAAATTAGAATTAGAGGTCTGGTCTTACGAGACGGAAAATTGAAGAGTTATAAATAGCAGATAAGGACTTTGTAAGGCGTGCCAAAAAAAAAACAGGTTACGAATAAAAAAATGGTCAAGATGTTTTATTTTTTGTTGATAATATGTAATATATTGTTTTGTAAAAATAACTTCTGGTTTAATAAAAACTTATATATACATATACATATATATATATATATATACAGGGTGGGTCAATAGTGCGTGGAAGGAAGATTGTGTCTTTATTATTGATTTTACGAAAATATGATTTGAATATGAATATATTCAAAAATGCTTAACATCTTCATCAAATGAAATCGTTCATAATTTTAAATTATTTTCGATTATACAGGGTGTTCCGTTTCACCTGGGTGCTACCTTACTTCATTTTGCGTAGGTATCATTTGTTTTTCATGGCTTAATAAGATTGAGATATGAAAAACGGCCAGAAATTAAAAAAATCCAGTTACTTCAGAAACTATTAAAGATAGACCCTAACATGTATTAATAAAATCGAAAGGGAATTGAATTGTAGATTTGATAACGTGAAACAAATATATACCATTCCATTTAAAAACATTAAATAATTGTTTTAAATTTAAAAAATTAAAAGTTGTCTGTTCCATTTTCGAAAAGACTAAGACTAGTATGAGACGATAGCTAATTCCTTGTTCAACATAATGGTCAAATCTTGATCCTGAACTTATACAAAATAAATTGAGTTCAAATACATATTTACACCAGCCATACACTAGGATACCCACCAAGCGGCGTGGTCTAGTGCTCTAGATCATTGCTTAACATTCGGAAGGTCACCGGTTCGAACCCGGATCCGACTGCTCTGGTCCAAATTTTCTGTGGTTTTCTTGGATGATTTAGGCAAATGCTGGTGCAGTAATATTCCACAGATAATCTTTCACTTCTCTTCTGTCTTCATTTCGTCCGTCTCATCTTTCTCTCCCTAACCACACCACCTACCCATCCCCACGATTCCTGAAAGGAGTCTGAAGAGGGCCTTACGCCCTACCCTCCGGCTTTCCACTACAGTGTAGGTCGGAGGGACTGCAATGTCCACCAGCACGAGTAGCTGGTGGGAATGAAACACAAAAAAGCTTTTTTTTTTAGGATACCCAACAAGCCACTTGCCACATGTTGTCACTGACTAACGTCACCAGTTAGAAAAAGACAGAGCGTTACCTTGCGCATGAGCATACCTTTCTAGTCTTAATATCATGGGTTGTCCATTCAAGATAACGATGTTCCGGGAAAACCGGAAATGCTACAGTTTCAAAAATATTTTCATCGAACAGATCCGTTTGACCTGTAGAAATATACCTATACCAAGATTCATGTCTATACCGCTTTGTGTTCCCTATATATTTCTAATGGATTGGATTAAACGTCTTACATGTATTTGAAAATATCCAGAAAGGCACCTACCTGCACTTACTGTTTCATATGATAAAGTGAAGTTATTAGTAACTTTATTATTTTCTTTCTGATGATACTGCACAAGTAACTCATTGTTTTGTATGTGCAAAGTTTGCGGCAATTTACCCCTACAGAATCTTCCTATTCTTGGACTCGTCGGTGAACTACCACTGTACAGAGTTAAATGTGAATTGTCACAGGTTGAGCTAAAATTGAAACTTGTAAAGTTAACCACTATTGCTTCATCAGAGGGTAATTTAAATATCCATGCGCAATCAATTTCGCCACTGGACCGATCTGGTAGAGGTGGATTAGAAATAGATCCTATAGGAACAGATATTATTCCTCCACAAGGGTACGTTTCATAATTAACAGTAAAATTAATGTTACATGATTCACTTTTGTAAACCTAAATACAGACAGTTAGTAGTTTTATAAGTACATAATTGTTGACTCACATTGACTTTTGTGACACTGTATGGTGATAATATAACAGAGCCTTCGGAAGTAGTATAAAATTCCTCCAGAGAGGTAGATTCTCCTTTAAAATAAATGCCAGTATTAGTATCCATTATGAAACTTACTAGCAACTATCACCTACCAATTACAACATCCAGAATGGGACCATAATTGGTACAAAAATGCTTTTCGTGATCATCTTCATCACTCAATTGTACAAAGAGACGTAATGTTTCTTTATCACTATTTGCTACGTGAACCCAAGAACATGTATAATGCGTCATATTTTCTTTTGGTGGAGTAAGGACTCCAAATTGATTAGAAAAATCGGAATCGCATGCTAAAAAGGGACAATTTTAATATAAGATTAATGAAATGAACTTCTACATATGAAAAAAATGTTATTTCTTTTTTAACATCACTCGGTATTTAGCGGAATTCCAAATTAAACCTTTTTGTCATTATTGTATAGCTCAAATGGTAAACTATATATTATAACAAAAATGCTTAACATCTTCAAGGGTTCTTCCTGTAAAGAACCAAAATTTATGGCGCATACGCCGTAGATATGTAAGCCAGTTAATTAAAGAACACTCAATCCTTGCTATACAATATGTAATTTACTGAAACTATCAGATATGGATCGCGATTCGAACTTACTAGTTCTCTTCAGCTAACCATAAATAGTTAAAAGTTGACGATCTAGAACTTAACTTGTTCACATGTCTATCTCATATACAAGGGCAGTCCCAGAATAATTTAGCTAAAATATGAAATAATAAAGGAAATAAAATGAAACTATTATTATTATTTTTCAAAACAGTGTCATTTAATATACACTATTAAAGTCTGTAAATTAACATATCTGTCCCTTTATAAAAATATTTAGAATCATTGTCTTCAAAACGACTTAAAGTGACCGCTTGCAATTTTTCGTCACTTGGTAAGGAATATAACACTGGTGAACGAAATTAAAATATATATATATATATATATATATATAAATATAAATATGGACTCAACAGAAACAACTACTCCGATGGCTAATAGCCCTACCGGCGTTGAATTACACTGTTGATTTCGATGGACTTTGATCTTAAAATTTAGACGAATAAGGATTTTAATTCCTTCTTTTTTGAAAAATAAAATAATTTTGTGTGACAAGCTGCGATATGCTGCTCCTGAAGTATCTCTTAACAATGTCTAGCAATAATCAGCAAGCAAATTGACACTCCATTTGCCTTGATACCCTTTTCCCATGTCAGAAATGTCTCGGTGGAACCATTCACCATGTTCATCACTTACCGCACTTAAATTTGCCGGAAAAAAATCGAGATGAGAATCCAAAAAGTGAATTTTTAGAGAATCTTACATCCCATTCCTTTGTAAGCATTAATTTAATTATTTCAGTCACAATATTATATATAATTGTCCGCCTTCACATTACCTAAAATATTTGCAGCAACTGATTTAAAATCATTCCAAGCTCGTAATTCAATTCTATTTAGAGCACTGTCAAATACATCATCCTTCATGAGTTTCCTTATTTGTGGACCCACAAATATACCCTCTTTAATTTTTGCCTCATTAAGTCTCGGAAATGTTTGTTTTAAATGCAGAAACCCTATTCCATTTCGATCCATAGTTTTCATAAAATTCTTCATCAATCCCAACTTAATATGCAAAGGTTGAAGCAACACGTTTTTGGTTCATAAACAATGTTTTTGAGGCCCGGAGTTAATACCTGACGTGGTGGTCACTCCTTCTGTGCATAATGACGATCTCGCGCACGACTATCCCATTAACAAAGAAAACAACAGTATTTGGTATACCCCAGTTGCATTCCAAGAAGAAGGGCTAGTACCCTTAAATTTCCACATATGTCCCATCCATATTCATTATAACGGAAATGCTCTAAAAAAACTCGCATATTTTCATATGAACTGCGTGCACTATAGGTACAGATGGATATTTATTACGGTTGTGTACCAATACCGCTTTTAAGCTAAGCTTAGATGAATCAATGTACAGGCGCCAATCATTTGGATCATGTTTCTGTCTTAACTCGTCAAAACAATTGTTGATAATTGAGCAATATATCAATCCCCTTCCTGACGGAAACAGTGGGTGAGGTCTTGTTGCTGTTTTCGGTAAAAAGTAATGTTAACATTACCGTGGAGCAGATTCCATCCTTTTAGTCTTGACGTTAAAAGTTCTGACTGGGATTTAGACAGATTTAATTCGCGAACTAAGTCATCAAGTTCGTTCTGTGTCATAAAACGCGTCGCTGTTGAACATCCTGGCAGGTCAAACAAAGGATTGGTTTTTATGTTTTTTTCGCTTTCTGTACCATCACTTTCAGAATCGGTGGATTCGACTTTTTCATCCGAAGACCAAGATTCTGGTGGCACTGGGACAGAAAGTTCATCAGTATGCTTAACGGTCCGCAAATCTGATGGTAAATTAAAATAATTAACAGTATGTTTCGATTTTGGTCCAATACCTTTAATATTTGTGAGGCAAAAATAACAACCAGTAATATGGTCTCTCGGTTCTCTTCAAACTATCGGTACCGCAAAGGGTATTTTACGATTGTCGCCTCTTAACCGACCTGTTAATAATGTTACACAATTCTTGCAACATATATGAGGGGCCCATAGTTTATCTTGGTCGCCAACTTTAATTCCAAAATAAAGTTCGTATGCTTTCAACACAAGGAGAGTAAAAGTACGTTTTTGGGATTTAAAAGTTAGCTCTCCGCACATATAACAAAAAATGTTCGCACTATTTACACAATTTCTAGGCATTGTTTATAAAGCTAGTCTCGATCACAATCAACTAAAAACAACACACCGTTTTAACAAAAAGTTAACAGTACTCAGAACATCTCAGTACTCTTCAACACAAAAAACGTAACTGAATCGGCCACTATTAGTCTACTAATAAACGCAATATGCTCTCTAAACATAGAGGTCACATTTAACAAACAGGAATAGACAGATCTTAACATGATATATGTTCGTCATCGCATAACGCCGAGAAATGCAGCAATATGTGATTTTACGTGTTGTAATTCATAAAAGTACATGTTACCGAATATCTGTAGGTGATAGAAAAATTGTGTTTTTAGATTTGATTTTAGGGTCTCAAGATACATAAGATACACCCAAAAATTTTCATGTCACAAATCCTGTGTTTATCACTGTAATCAGATAGGACATAACGACGTCGCACTCACGAAGTGCAACCTTTAAAATACCGGCAGTATGAATAGGGGCGTTCAGTATCAATAGGGGCGTTATCGTGGAGCAGGAGGAAAGTTTCGTTAGAGAGCATGCCTCTGGTTTTTTTTAAATTATAATCTGTACTTTAGAATCCACCAATAAGATTCCTTCAAAATCGTAAAATATTCTATATATAATTTTTCGGGTAGATTGTTGCACATTTGTTTTTCTTGAAGGCTTTTTGTTCTTATAACGCCATTTCATTGATTTGTGCTTGCTTTCAGGATCATGAAACGCCAGTTACTAAACGTTCGATTATCTTCGGGGTTTCGCTTCAAAAATACAAAAAATCTGAAACAGCGTACATTTTCCTCTGCACTCATTGACAAAAGCTTAGGTAGCCATCTTGCATCGACGTCGCTCATGTGAAGATGGTCGCACATAGTGCGATGGACACTACTTTTGGAAAGATCAATCTTCAAACGACGATCACTTAAATGCTCTTCTTCAATAAAAACAATACACCCAGGAGTGGGAACTTCCACTGGCCGACGGTTTTGTTTTCAATAGTTTATTGTCCAAGTAAAAACTCCTTCACCCAAGCTTCTATTGTGGTGTGCAGAGACGTGATTATAATATGGACTGAGCGTAAGCAATGTTCTCTGTACTAGAAAATGATGAAATTTGGGTATGCAACCAATAAAGCACATTCAGGGACCCATATTTAAGTTTCCCATGCGCTAAACAGAAATTTATAGACTGAAGGATTGAAAATCATTTACAATAGCATTTAACATACAAACCAAATATATTGAAAACATAATAAAACTTTTTTAAAAAAAGAATAATATTGTTTTTTGCAATAATATATGTGCTATAAGTGAAAATAAAGTTAATTAGTAACGCAAGTAGATTTCTCGTTGTGTGAATAATTGGTGTATGAAGTTGATAAAAAAGATGTGATGACTGTGATTAAAATGATGTATATTAACGGTACTACCATTTATATGTATTTTTCAACGTCCGATTTTATGGTTTAAATAATAGTTGGTAATATTGAATTTGATAAAATATGTTTCGTAAGTTTTTGTTAGTAAAAAAAATGTAAGGTATGTGAAGTCGTTCATTATGTGTACTTTGTTGGGAAAGTTAGAAAAATAATATGTTAATCATCAGAAGAAAAGAAGTATGAGAAGATATAAGTTAGAGAAAGATATGCGAGAGGTGTCAATTGACATGGGTTGGTGGTTAGGTATAATAGTAGACATATGAATTTAGGGTGATGGATAGACAAGAAAAACGTTTTAAGCGATAAGATTGATCAAAAATTAAGTCGAGGTATATATGTGAGGATCTAAAACATATTTATGAATTATGTATCTAAGTATATCTGAACTATTACTAGTAATACACAAAATATAATAAGTAATAAAAATAAACTTAAACCTTTAGTAGAAATTTTTGAATATACTAACATACAAAAATATAAATATTAATTAATAAAAATATCTACATTCATCTTGCATGCTGCCTAGAGTTATGTAAAAATTTAAAAATACTTTAAAAGCTAAGCGATAATAATAACGGTTAAAAACTAAATTAATAGATAGTTGAACGCATTACTGATTTTTAGCAAAATCAGAATTTACCTTTCAGGATGTACTATTGAAGTTGACGGTATTGGAGGCAACTCCGTATTTATGGTACTATTGTAGAACAAAATTAAATTAACTCTTTATTTCTGCTTACTTTTGCTCCTGTGACAAAATACTTCGTTTGTTGCGTCGAGGTACTACTTTTTTAATTAAATACTGAAGAAAATCAAAAAACGCTAGGTACAGAATTTTGCTTTAATTTTCTTTTTCCCATGGATATTAAAAAGTTATTTTCTTCAAAATGTTTGCTGCAAACAACTGAATATTTTGACAGTGTAAAACTTTCACGCCTTATTGCCCTATTTGCCTACCCGAATGACATCACTTTATAAACGCAAGGCGCAGTCTAGTTATAATCACGTCTCTGGTGGTATGAGAAGGCGTAGATTAATTAATTACGTCATCTGAACGTTCTTTGATTTAGGCGGGTGAAAACGTTTCTTTAAATTAAAATTTGATTACGCTTCAATACTCAGTCTTCGACATCCTAGAGATACATACGAGACTTCTTATTTAAGCCATTGTAAAACCGCAACAAACTGCTTTATGTTTATACGTATTTATTATTGAAAACAGAGAAGACGTAGAAGACGTAAAAGACGTACGATGCAGCATAATATGTCATAACCTGTCGCACATAACTATAGTAGACCAAGTAATTATGGGACTACCCTTGTAGGGAAGTTAATTTAAGATAGGTACTACTGCTGTTATTTGAATGCAAGAACCTCAGATTGGTCAATGATCTATTGTATTGCAATCCACATCTTGCAGATTAAATTAATTTCTAATCAGAAATATTCTTTATTATATATAAGAGTATTTTAGGATTTCTTTAAAAATCAAACAACTTGCTATTTCTACAAAATATTTTCGTAATACTGCACAACACCGCCTGTAAATAAGTTTAAATGATATCATACTTATTAATAAGTAACGTACCTGTAGGCTCATTTGAAGAAAACTGAACTTTAAATCCACGAACATTCGATGATATGTAATTCCAAAAATACATAGTTAAAACATTTTCTGAGGATTTAATTATTTGGTTGGTTTCATTTGTTTTCAAAAATACCACATCACTTCGTGAATCCTGTCCGAAAGAGTAAGCAATGCCTTGTTCATTTTGTACATTAGGACTTAGCTCCAAATCTAGAAATTCTAAGGTAATTCGCCTTCCATTGGATACCGTGATTATCCATTCACAATATATATCACTTCGGACAAAGTTAGGATAACCAGGTGACGTAAATACTCCCTCGTCCATGTTGAATGTTTCACCACAAGCTGAACAAAAATAAAATAAATGATACTGTGTTAAGTAATTTAATCGATCACTGTATATTTTATCTAGTTATGGCAGTATATCTTTATCCATTGATATCTGCTGTTAACTAAAGGTTTTCATGTTACGACATTAATAAGAAGTCTACTTATTAAACTATTAGGTGTACAAATATGAAAGTTTTTTTACGATTCAAAAAATTAAATTTCCAAAACTTTTATTAACAATAATAACTATTATTAACAACAACATTGTTCCGATTTATGGGCAACTTATGGATTCCATCAAAAAAGAATTTCGGCTGTTTCGATGCAATCCATTCATCGAGCCATTTTTGAACTTCTTCATGTTTTGTAAACTTCTGCTCCGCCAATCCGTGAGCCATCGACCGAAACAAGTGATAATCGGACGGAGTGATATCAGGAGTGGGGTAAGACTTCCCATTTCAGGTCTTTTATGGTGTTTCTGACCGGTTCTGCAACATGAGGTCTGGCGTTGTCGTGAAGCAATATCGGGCACTCGTGTCTTGTGGTCCATTCTGGTCGTTTTTCTTCAACTTCTCGGTTCAGATTGAATAAGTGATCTTTATAACGAGCCGCCGTAACTGTTTCACCAGGTCTGAGAAGTTCGTAATACAAAATACCCTTCTGATCCCACCATATTCAGAGTAACACCTTCTTTCCATGGATGTTGGGCTTCGGAGTCAACTTCGGCGCCTCTCCTGGGTCCGTCCATGATCTCTTTCGTTTTGGATTATCGAAATAGATCCACAACTCGTCACCAGTGATGATTCCATGCATGAATGACTTGCGTTGTTGCTGTTCAAACAAAAGTTCACACATCGTTCTTCGATTTTCTTGCTGGCGTTCAGTCAGTTCATGCGGCACCCATAGTCCTTCCTTCTGGATCTTGCCCATGTCATTCAAACGGTTCGAAATTGTTTGCTGCGTCACACCTAACGCGTCAGCTAATTGTTGCTGCGTTTGGGCATCATCTTCATCGAGCAAGGCTTGCAAATCATGGTCTTCAAATTGCTTCAGTGGTCTACCGCGGGCCTTGTTGCTCAGGTCAAAATTGCCTTCTGTGAACCTCTTAAACCATTTTTGACAGGTTCTAGCAGTAATCGCATCTTCACCATAAACTTTAGCAATCATTTTGTAAGCTTCAACGGCATTCTTCTTCCAATTAAACATGAACAAAAGCACTTCCCGTAAATGCTATTTTTTTGGCGATTCTGTCGTCATTTATAAAATTGTCTTGAAATTTTATATGCAAACCTTTTTTAAAAATTCAAGAAGCATTAGATAGCGCTTTAAACACTCTACAAGTTAGATACAAACACAAGTTAAAAAAACAGGTTTATTCACAAAAAAATATTAGATAAAGTAAAACGAAATTTCATATTTGTACACCTAATAAATCGAAGACGTAACAGCCACTTAAACAAAATGCATAGTATCAGAATAAGTTCTTGATCAGTAATTTATCGAAACTACCGGACATGGATTGCGATTTCGATCTTAATAGAACTTATCAGCACGTCTTAGACAGTCTCGATAAATCACCGACTAAGGAGCTCTTTAAAATCAAGTTTATAAAATATCTAGTTATGATAGTTTATCGTCATCTATTGATATTTACTGCTAACTGAAGTATTTTATATGTTGGACAAGGACCTGGTAGTTTCGATAAAGGACTTGCCTCTACTGTTCTTGTTAAATTGAGGAAGAAATATAATACCTCAACCAGGCAATCGCAAATTGTAATTAAAGTATTGTTAGAAAGCTGGCTTCCTGAGATATTAATTCTAAACGAGTACACTAACTTCACTTGATTATAGATTTTTATTATTCTGTTAAATTTACAATTACACTTACGAATTAATGCGTAACTATCTATTATTAACTTATGTCTTTATTCTCTGATTCTTTGACTGATCTATCTTATCTATTTTTTCTCTTTATTAGTTTACAAAATCTTGCCTATTAAAGAAATTTTCCTACTACCTACCGGGTTATCTTATTTTTAGTTGTAATGGGGTATTGAACAAGTTTTAAATTTTACGATTAAAAATAATTCTGAAATAGAGCACAAAAATAGCCATAGGCAAGGGTACTTTTCGGCTAGGCACAAAAAGGTGTTTTGATGTAATAAAACTAAAAGAAAGTGTACATCGGCAAAAGACTGATAAAAGAATAAGTTTTTAAAGAAAAAGTATAAAGGACTGTTTCACAAGAAGTGTTGTAAATTTTGGATTGGTTGCCCGTTCAAGGTAAATTGAGAGCAGAAGTGTCGAAGCGAAAGAAGATTTATCGAAGGTTATTGTTAGTTGAAGAAAATATTGAGGGTGGTTGTAAAAGTTGCAGTAAGGGAATATTTTTTAAAGAAAGCTGTAAAAGAGATTTTTATGGTGTTGTTAGTATGCAAAAAGATCGTTTGTCGGTATTTTTGGGAAGGATAAGGAAAAGATAAAATATATTTATTCTTATAACATTATATCAAGAGAAATAATTAAAAGAATAAACAGTATAAAACCAATAAAAGATCACTTAGAAAAAATTATGTAACTCACATTCTCTGCTAGACTCAAATACTAATCTGAACTTCGGTAAATTTTTGGAATTACCAACATTTACGAATTTGATGATTACTTCATTGCTAGAAGATAAAATTGGTCCAGGATTAGTATTTCCGCAATACACCCCAATATTCCTTTCTAAAAATAAAATTCGTAATACAACGTTTCTGCTTTTTGATGAAGAATTGTTACCTTCAGTATTAACAGATATCTTTTCCACTATTTCTATATGATCGACAGAATTACAAGGACTAGCATCAGTAACTGGTAAATTAATTTCAGTAAATGTCATGTTTAAGGAGTGATATGCAAGTCCAATTAAATGCCACGTACAATTCGACTTCCTAAAATCATTCAATTCATCACCATACATTGGAAGCTTAATTTCTCCTTGGGAACCTGTTACAAATCCCCCACATTCAGCTAAAACAGGATTGCCATTTTGAAGCATTTATTTATTTACGTATTATACTTTTTAAAATGATTACCCATTGTAATTTTAGCTTTAAATCCATTACTGGGCTCGTCAATGTCTGTTACAAATTTTACGAACATTACGTTATTTGTCGAAAATAATGAACTTGGCCGTTGACCACAAATAATACCAAGTTCAGGAGAAAACTGTGAACTTCCATCGCGCACTTCTACTCTCTCCAAGCGACAACTATAACACAACAGTGAATTTTAAAAAAATTGAAATAACTTAGTCATTTACCCATCTGATGTAGTAAGATCAAATCTATCAATAAAATCTAATCTTAATGTTCTACTGGGAGGGGCAGATATTATCCAATAACACTCTGTATGAGGTGGCGCAATATTCGGATAATTAGGTGAAAATATTGTAGTTTCTGTGACGAATTCGGATAAACTTATTTCTTTTCCGCAGTTTATACCAATCTCTTCAAATTGCATTTTAAAGCCCTAAAATTTTTAATTGTCAAGTATCCATGCATAAAAATAAAGATTTGCGTGTTCCTGTCTTTACCGTAGACAATGATGCGTTGTATTTGACGTATAAAAAGTTTGCCGTCGTGTTAATGCTTTCAGATAAACTTTTACAGTATTTTCCACGTCCAAGGAAAGGTGAATCCGGGAACAAACCGTTCCTTAGCTTAAATAAAGTTTGTATACAATTAAAAGTAAGGCATTGCCTCCTCTACCGACAACAGCGCCCGTAGGGTTATTTTTAGGTACCATCGACATATACTTGAATGCGCGAGAGTTCCGTACCAAAAAGAGATAGACTACATTAGTCAGAGCTGTCTATCATCTTTTACGTTCAGTACCGCCAGTAACGGGAAGTAGGAGCCTGACGTCACAACAAACGAGCCAATGAGAAAATGTTAGACAGAATGAAAATACTCTCACCATTTGTTTTTCTTTCTTTGCAGAGTTATAACATTAGAAATAAAAAAGGAATTAGTACAAGTTAAATAAACATAAATTAAAAAAAAAAGAAAAATGTATTTCATTGGCTGAGAGTACAACCCTACAAGTTTAATCTGTGGTAACCGTTGCCGGCAGTGGAGACAGTGCATAAATGTAATCATGTTTTACTTACTATAGCATAGTTATTACAATCATTGTTTTCATTTGTTAAATTTAGCTCAAATAGAGGCACATTTATTATTCTTCCGGTGTTAACAGTGATATTCCATTGACACTAAAAGAGTATTAGCAGAGTATTTATAATAAATTTTAAATAAAACAGTAGTGTATAACCTTACTATTAATCTGCTTGTAGGGCTTAATTTGTACATTTTTAAATATTGGTCATTTATATTAATCAAGCCATTAGTTTTAGTAATACTTCCGCCACACTCTAGCAACCAAAATAGAATACAATAAAGATACATAATTGTATCACAAATAAATTACCTTGCAAAACATTTGCAGAAAATCCAGTACCATTTCCATAACGATTACTCTTAAAAATAATTCTAACGTAACTCCCATAATTGAAAACTGTATTTGTAGCATTAGGTAGACAAATTGTATCTTGAATTTTCCATTCACCCGATTCATATTCGGAGTAAATTTCAATTTTGTCGAAAAAGCATTTATCAATAGTATTGTCAAAATTGATGTCTTTAAAATCAATAGCCAGGTGATTTTCCGGCACCTTTGTATAAAATGTCCACACGCATTCCAAATTTGAACCATAACCATAAGGATAACCAGGTGATGTAAACGTATAATTAGGAAGTAACGACATATCAATTGATTCTTTTTCACCACATTTAGAAACTGTTACAAAAGTGTGAACAAATTTTCAGAAATTCAAAGTCGATTAGAATTTGATCAAACTTCTTACGTTTTTGAGCGGTATTGGTGTTCATTGCATTAGTGCATTTCCCCATATCATTCCATTCCAATAAAAATCTAGAGTCATAAAGGGGGTCCCATACGATATATAATACGTTTGACGTTGATTTTATCGGTTTTTTATCTGAGATTCTGCAATCACTGTACAGAACTCTGGAATTTTTGTCATATCCGTCATATATCTGAAATGAATGTTCACTGTTTACTGCAATGTATTGGCTAGTCATATTTCAAAGGTACCAAAGAATTATTTGTACCAATGTTCTGATCAGGATATTAGTAAACTGTATTTGTTTCAATTGCTTCAACCATTACTCGGTCATTTTCAAAGAGTAGTCATTATCTTACTAAAATTACAATAAATAGTAAATGTATCTTTAGATAAATGGAACACAACAAATAACAAATAAATTATAATAACATTATGGGTAAACCTACTGGCGCCAGAGGGTGGTTAAAAACAGGGAATATTACCTGAGTATAATTCTGTTCGGTTATTGACAAGATTTTTATTTTGTTTTAATGCTTTACTAATTTCCAAATTTATCAGTAAATTAAGTTTTCTGCGTTTATTCATTTTGGAACATTACGTTTATTCACAAAAACTCAATAACCTTTTAAAGGATACCAATACCAAATTGTACGGCTTTCCCAAAATTAATAAACAAGATGTTCCAATTAATCCGGTAGTATCATATATTGGTGCACCATACTACACAATTTGTAAACTTGTTAACAATTTTCTTATCACATTTTCTGTATTTGGACGGGCACGAAAAGACAGTTAGACATATTTCTTAAAATTCTAAATAACACAATATAACATCAAATTCACCATTGAAAAAGAGGTTAATAAAACCTTCAATTTCTTACATTTAAATATCCCACGCTCTGCTAAACTTAATTTTGATTTATCTAGGAAAAATTCTACTACCAATATTGTCATTCCATATTCGTCCTACCAAACAAACTCTGCAAAACACGCTGCTTTCCACAGTTACAGCTTTAGATGAATAAATGTTCCTTATTCAATAAGAATCCTATTAATAACCAAACATAATTATACTCAGGCAATATTCCGCTATTACAAACCACCCTCTGGCGTCAGTAGGTTTACCCATAATATTATTATAATTTAGTAGTAGATTTCGCTGAAAATGACCGAGTAATGGTCGAAATAATTGTGGGATTGATCATAAATATTTTGTAAAAGTTTACCAAGTGTCTTTTTCCTTTTATATTATGTCTGGACTTATAGTCTAAAAGCTGGGCACGAGATTTCAACGACGCAAGTAGATAAACAAATGGTACAATTGATGGACGTTTTTCGAATGACACTATTTGCAAGAATATTAGTTTACTTCACCTCTGTCTGTATACCCTTATATGCCTAATAAAAATTCTCGTTTCAATTATCTTACTTACCTATGTAATTTTTCAATAAAAATGGGAAAATTTTTATCAAAATTTACTAACTCAACAATTTCATTTAAAACAAACAATAAGCTAGGAAAATATATAAAAAACAACAAAGACATTACACACAAAGATAATTAATCAGGAGTGTATAAACTTAATTGTGGTACCTGCAATCAATCATATATAAGGCAAACAGGTAGAAGTTTTAAAGAACGCATTAAGGAACATAAAAAAAGCTTTGAAAATAACAACTCAAACTCGACTTATGCGCTTCATTTGAAAGATAATAATCACAGTTTTGACGATAATTACAAAATTTTACATTTTGAAAATAAAGGACTAAAGTCTATTGGAAAGTATAAAGATTAATAAATTAAATAAATTAGGATTAGTTATTAATGATCAAATAGACATAAATTTCTCTTTACTTTTAAATGTATAGTAGCTTTTAATGTTAGTTTTAGTTTAGATCCCCACTACAACAATTTAGTAAATAAGGATTTTGTAATTAAGTTTAAGTGTATTACTTCTTCCACCTGAAGAAGCCACTGCGTGGCGAAATGTACATTGTGGTACAATAAACATCTTTGTAACTTGTGTTTGTGTTTTTTATTTTCCACGACCCCTTTTGCTCAAATTCACGTATACACCCTTCGGAAATTTAATTAAATATACTGAGGTCTGCGTTTTCATAAAGGATTGAGGACTATCTCGATGGGTAATTTAAAAACGAATAGGATACATTCGCCCTCTGTATCTCCCCTCGCTCCTAGTGGGCTGTCCGCCTGTTTATAAACATTAACCCCCTATAGTCCGGTATCCATTGTATAATTTCCCAGCCAACGTTGAAACAATCTGGAGAAATATATATTTTATGCAGAACTTTCTTAGAAATTTGAATGTAATAGTTTGCCTCAATCAGATATTGTTTCATTTATTTATTTGAACATAAACAATTAGTTTTATTGAGATTTTCGCGGATACCTCCTCTTCTAGAGGCCCTAGAGAACTAAATTCAAATTCTTCAGCATTGAATAAGCTACAACATAGAATATTTTACAATGAATAGTTAAGTCAAAATCTCAATAAAAAAATATTCTTTTGTATAAATCTTTTAATAAATAAATGAAGTCGATATCTGATCGAGAAAAAGTATTTTTCCCAAATTTCTAATGAAATTTTGCATAAAACACTTTTTTTTCAACTTTGTCTGTTTCCATCCCTCCCACTTTTATGTTTTTATCGTTACAAAAAGAAGCGCAATACGTGCACACAAAAGAGAAGACAATAGTTTTGCATTGTTTGCATTTAATATTTATTGATCTAATACGCACAATTATTTGTGGCATAATAATTGGAATCCTTGTAAGTGACGATATACAAAAATAAATGGGGGTTATTTTTAAATTTTGGATTCAAATACTTTGAATTGGAATACTTATAGTGAGAATCGAGTGTATTCAAGGTTCTACAAGTGTCATATACTTTTAAAATTTGGATTTGAAGAGTCCCATCGACACTTTTAAACCTAGAATAAATACCCAAAAACAAAAAATACTGGAGGTATATCAATAGATTTTTGGAGAATCATTTGATAGCATAGTACTTTCATTACTAAATATGTTACTGTTTATATGTATTATCCGAATAATTACCGTAAATATCTTTCCCAGTATCTCAAAGTGAACACACAGTAGGTAGTAAATATCTTTTAGGTCTATTGAAATGCAGTGTCCAAAAGGAACAGTTATTTTCCAATGAGCAACGAAATCTTTTTCCGTATAAGATGGATAAAAAGGAGACATAATTTGTCCAAAAGAACCACTTAATTCACTTGTAGGATCTGTCAAAAAACGCATTAAGGTTCTTAATGTGAATATTGTAGTTTTTAATTGAAAAATTTACTTAGACTAAAGTGCACTTTAAAACCAGTTCCTGTTAAATTTGTTTCGGAACTTTTAAACAGTACCCATAAGTCCGTACTTGATGATATAGTTGCGGGAATTATATCTCCACAAAGTACTTTTAATAGTTTTCCCGTTGAATTTTCTTGTCGTATCTCCAGAAAATCTAAATTACATTCTCCAGAATCCAGAACGTCGAAATGATCAAAACTCAGTGAAACTGACCAACCTAAAACGATTATACCAACAATAAAACAGATTCAATTATAAAAAAATTTACAAACCTGGAGATGTTTGAATAATCCATTCACACTCAGTATTTACCGGATAACTTTTTGGAAAATAAGGAGAAGCAAAGTAGCCGTTCATATGGCTGAATGTACCTCCACAGCCTACAAATTATGTTTAACGATATTATTATATTTTCCTTAAATTCTATACTACAAACTTGTTTCAAAAATAGAATAAGATGCTTCAAATGCAATATTGTTGCGAGTTACAATGTGCAAACTATCACCGGTGCTTACAGTTGCATAAACTTCTTGTAGGAAATTGAGTAAAGAGAGTTTCAGTAAAATTGGATCAGTATCACTGTTACCGTTATGGACCGTAATGATAGTAGAATTTTCGTAAGCAAAGTAGTTTTCAGACCATATGTGAGTAATTGTAAGATAGATATGCTGAACTAAACAAAATAATATGTAATATTAGTAAATGTTGAAAAAGAATTAAGTACGTGAATTACAGGGATTTGCAGCAGATATTGTCCAAACGCAATCATTGTTGTCATAATAATGCAAAGGATTACGTTTTCCGATGATGCCACTTTCTTGTGCAGTTATTTGCGCACCACAAGCCTAAAAATTTATTATGTTAAGTATTGTTAACAATGTCCAAAACTTATTCGTGCCGTTGTGTAATTAACAAGAAATCCTTTAGCTGTGTACGATGAATTCGCTACGAACTCTACAAGCATATGATTATAAGATGATTTGATTATTCCGTTATTTTTTTGATTTCCACATAACTTTTTTAACATTGGATATGCCTGTGTAGGACCATCATATACTTTAATGTAGCTTTGATTGCAGGAACTATCACTTGATATGTCAATATCCATAAAAGACAGTTCTATTGTATGACTATCTTCTATTTCAATGTAATATTCGCAGGTTTCCTGGAGTTGATAATTATACGGATAATTAGGTGAATTGAAAGAACCATTAAAAGCTGTAAATTTTCCTCCACATTCTGCAAAAGTTTAAATCAAGATGATAATCATCATCTATTAACCCAAATTTCACATACTTGATGCAACAGAAGAATAATTAGCTGCAAATCCACGACCACCGGTACTAAAAGCGGCACTAATAAATAGGACGGTCATAAAATTACCAGTACTTGTCACAATAACAGGTTTGGAATAACGACCACTTAAAGTCGTTAGAACAGGATAACCGCTGTCGGGCCCATTAAAGACCTAATTAATACAAGCAAATAGAAGTAACTTCACAATTTTTTACATATGAAATAAATGAACTAGAACAAATACATACTTTTATAGCCTCGACTTCTTGAAATCTGTTTTCTACGTTAATATCATTGAAAAATATTTCAACACTGTTACCATAATTTACTTCAATAATCCATTTACACATAACGCCTGCAGGATAAAATTGCGGATAGTTCGGAGATGTAAAACTTCCTGAGGGACGTTTCAAAATACCGCCACATCCATCCTGTTGCCATTCTAATCGGAATCCATTTCCGGTAAATGAATTATCAGTTACAAAACGTACTTCAACGTTATTGGAATTTACATTTATCGGGATCTCGTATTTATAATCAGAACAATATTTCGCAATCATTCTCCATTCTGAATTTTTCCTTAAACTCCATATCTAGAAGTTTAAATATATGTGTTTCATTATAAATAATTTTAGCAAAGAAATAGAATTCTTATGACAATTCAATTTTGTAAACCTGGTATTATCAATCACTTCGAATCTTCAAAATATAACAAAGGTGAATAATTAGATCTATTACTATCAATACTACTAATAGAAATTACATGAAACGTCCAATTTTAATTACGATTTAGATAGTACAGTCCTAACAATTTTCGAATTATTATTGTTAGAAATTTCGAAACTGAACAACAAGCTGATTTCAAAGCTATTTTGCAATAAAAAGCTATAACACGTTTTTCGTTCGATGTCAACACTTTAAGATATTCTTCCCTACATTTTCATTTTAATTTTCTGTCTTGTTCCAATCATCCACAATTCTTGACACGTATAACGATCTCAAAAAAAGTGTGAATCAATTCTAAACACTTTATTTATTGGATATTAGAACCGTCTATTGCAAGGACCCGATCCCGGGTATTAAAATATTTTAATAATATCAATAGATATATTATAATATATTATATAGAACATCTTTTACTTTTCTCAATTCATATAGGTTTAATATAATTCAAACTTTTGACGGTGCAGTTACTGTGAAATATATTTATTACTTAAATTTAAACAAAGAGAATAGAACATTTTAATGATGGCGAGACTCCGCTAGCGGGCCACATGCTATCTGTGACCCTATGACGCGACAATCGAACATTGACATTTAAACACGGTCAACATATCAAATTATTGGTGGGTTATCATTAAAAATTCCATTTAACGATCAAACTTTTGAATTTGGAAAGTAGGAGCGTCAGTTAATTCCATAATTTTGTATCATAAGAGGAGATAGTTCCACGAAATTATCGTACAAATCGAACTGTACAATAGCCCAATATACTTTATTTATTTATTTATTTATTTATTTATTTTCATTCAGAAGATTATTGTATAGTGATGATTGTATTACCTCTAAATAATTTACGGAACAATTATTTGATTCCAATTCAAAATCATTTGAAAGACTCAAAGTGGAAAATGTCACATTTATCTTATTCCCTGGCAACACTTCGATATTCCATGTGCAATTCATTTCATGAGGAAAATTGTTAGGAAAATTAGGGCTCTCTATAGCACCATTAAATCCAGTAACAACTTTTCTACAATCTTAATAAAATAATCGATTTATAAAATTTATAGTCAATTGCTAATTTAATTAATTAAAAAAATCATGCCTGTAGAATATTGTAGATGAAATCCACGTCCTTCATTGGTCGCGTCTGATACAAATTTAATTCCAACATGGTTCGACGTTGAACGAATGAGGGATACATCTTTCATAGTACAGAAAGTTCCTAAAAGCTTGGAATTTTGCAAGCCATCGTAAATCTGCAATTTAAATGGTTAATTTTAGACCCTGCTTATTTTGTTAGAAAGAAAAATATATATTGATGAACAATATTGGGCAGTAAAAGGAAAAATTACTTGGATAATTGAGCAAATTTGATTATAGTAATTATTACAGTTCACACATTTCAAATAGATTTTTACCAGTAATTGTATCACATTAATGCCGGAACAGAATGTTGTACAGTAATGTGAATTAGTTTTTACCCACTACAGATTATCTCAGATTAATGATAAAAAGTTATTACTGGTGTCACACCCTAGCCGGGAATCGAACCTCCATTAATTTGAGAGTAGTGGGGAAAAATTCAACAATTAATTCACATTAATGTGTTGACATTAAGGTCTTCTAAAAATTTTTGAAATATTTAATTATGAATGATTAATAATAATATACGTTAATTTCGACGATTCTCTGACTTTTTAAATACGTTCGTCGTTATCATTACTGTATTCATTAGTGCGTTAAGCCAAGGACCCGGGTTCGATTTCCGAAGAGGGAGTAACAGCAGTAATAAATTTTCTTCATTAATTTGAAATAATCCGTAGTGGGTAAAAATTAATTAAAAAATAATACGTAATCATGTATTAAAATCACCTTTACTAAAAACAACGTCTCCAAATATTTCATTATTTATTATTATTAAAGAATATTGTACGGTATAAGAATGAATAAACTCAACTAAATGAACTATAAGAAAATAATTGTATAAAACTATAATTATTACGACAATACCTGAATATAGTCTGCATGACACCGCTCGGACGATTCCAATTCAAGATCTATAATTGTTATTCTAAGAGAAGAACCCACATTCGTTGATATACGCCAATAACATTCCAAATTACTACTATAGAATTCTGGATACTGAGGGGATATAATTTCTCCGTCTGGAGACGATAAAGAACCTCCACAACCTATTTATACAGGTGTAATAACAAATATTAGTTGTGTTGTTAATCATGCACAAATGTATGTATATTTCTAATATTCTGAAATTGTCAAATGTATAATAAACGTATACTACTCGATCCAAGGACATTTTAAATATTAGTAGTTGTATGAATTACTTATTATTCATCTGAAGTAAAAGATAAAATGATTTATGTAAAAAGTGCAAGTATTTATCTGAACACAATTCCATTATATAACCAAAGGCACGTTCAGATTGGTTAGGTTAGGTTAGGTTAGGTTAGGTTAGGTTAGGTTAGGTTAGGTTAGGTTAGGTTATGTTAGGTTAGGTTATGTTAGGTTAGGTTAGGTTAGGTTAGGTTAGGTTAGGTCATTCATTCACATCATTTCGCAACAATATCGTCACGCAATCAAACGATTGCGATAGTTTCAAACTTTAACTTAGAATCGAATAGTGTCTAACGATATTTTTAGAATAATATTCAGTTAAAAAAATCAATAAGGCATACAATCATTTCAAATATTCACTAAAAAATATATTTACCAAATAAGATACATAATTATTAACTTGTCACATTATTTACTAAATTTTTGGATAATCTACATTACCAATTTGTTAACATTAACAAAAATCTATCAAAACTAATTTGAATTTCAATAAATACTAAGTACCAACTGAAACTTCACCAAAATTTTTAAATATAGTGCCAATGCATATAAATTGTGACATCAGGGAAATAGTAAATTTTAAATATAAATATGGAATCAACATAAACAACTACTCCGAGGGCTAATACTCCTACCGGAATTGAATTACACTGTTGATTCCGATGTATTCTTAGACGAAGATATAACATATTCAAAAAAGAAGAAATTAAAATCCTTAAATTAGGGCTCTCTATAGCACCATTAAATCCAGTAACAACTTTAGCCCTCGGAGTAGTTGTTTCTGTTGATTCCATATTTATATTTATATTTATCATATAGCCTGTAAACGCCTTTCTGCCAGCGCCCACCTGATGAGAACCGATAGGTCGAAACCGGTCGTGGGATATGGCTTTCGGTGCGTTGTGCCTACTTAGTAGGACGCGTTCCAAATTTGAGATCTTTGATCTTAATTCCTTCTTTTTTGAATAAGTAAATTTTAGTTTTTTTTGTATGAATTTGTACAACTTTACCTAAAAGAAGGTAATTACTACAATCTATTAAAGCACTAAACACAGATTGAAATTGTTATATACCAATACAAGAACATCATGTGAATAAATTCTTAGAAAATCCTTTAGTCACCAGAATAGAATTGTTCGTAGGAAGATGTGACATTCTGAGTTCGGTTTCAGGAAAAAATAGTGCCACAGCCAATCGAGGGAACTGTTTTAGAGGAAATTGATATAATATTTAGCTATGACAGTTTATATCGCCATCTAATAACATCTGCTGCTAACAGAAGAATATCATATGTTAGAGGCCCTACTAAGGTATGTACTTGTCCACCTGAATAGACGATGCGATCCCAAGGTGGTGTACTGGAACCTTTTCATTTCATAATTTATATAAACAACCCCATGGAACTAAGTAAAAATGAAATAGTTTCCGAAAATATGGGTTAGCCAATCATCATATACAAGTGGTAAGTACTGGAGCAGCGTTAAAGCCGCAGCGGAAGCTTTTATGACTGAAATATTTCAGTAGTTCGCTTTGAATAGCTAAACTTCAATTAAAAATACGTAAATAAATAAATATTTGTAGTATTACACCAAGTGACTATTTAATAAAACCAGCTTTCTGAATAGAAATGTATTAAGTATAACATATAAATGCACGAATAAAATATCCCCTTCTATTAAGAGACTATACTAAAATGAAACTATTGAAGAAATTATGTCATTGCTTCATCTACTCGCTTAACTACGAGAAAAGGAGCCTTTAATGCATCGACACACTACTATACAATAATCTTCTGGACTGACTTGCAGGATTTAGGACATAATTAAAACTAATAACGCTACAACCAAATTACAACTATATGAATAATAGTGTAGCGAACGTGTACGTGTATGCAATGTTTCAATTAGGGCTGACGTGCTCCGAAAGCGGCGCGTTTGATGTCGAGACCGATCGATACCATACAACAGACGCTCGAGAAAGTCTTTCTCTTTGTAAAGCGGTCGAAATATTTTCGCGTGTTTTCTAGTATTTTTTTTGGTAAATAAATACCCTCTCTCTGTGTCTTCGAGACAGTTGATTTCCGGACGCGTAATATAAATATTGAACGGCGAGATACAAAGTAATACAAATATGTTAAACTGCATCAGATAAATAAGTAGTTTAAGTTTGTTAGTAGTGTTTATATGATTAAATAAATAGTTGTAAATAAATAATTGATAAATAAATAAGTGAACTAGAAAATTCGTTACAATTGTTGTCAGGTGTGGGGTTTGGAGGAACCATAGAGAAGGTAATTTACTAGTAAAAGAAGGAAATAATAAATCAACAAAATGCCCAAAAAATTGTTAGAATTAAAAGTCGCCGAACTGAAAATCGAGCAAGAGGAACGAGAAGACGGCTCGAGGAAGCATTGATACGGGAAAGTTTCGATGAGTTCGAAGATGAACTCGAAACAAACATTAAATGAAAATTCAAAGGAATTGAAAGAAAATTTGAAAGAAAATTCAAAGGAGTTGGAAGAAAAATTAAAAGAAAATTCAAAGGAATGGAAAGAAAATCTGTAAGAAAAATTAAAAGAAAATTCAAAGGAATTGAAGGAAGAACTGAATGAAAACTTGAAGGAAGAACTTAAAGAAAATATAGAGAAATTTGAAAAAAAATTGAAAGAAAAACTAAAAGGAAAAATTGTAGGAAAACGCTACAGCGCCAGACGAATAAGAGAGATGGATTAACCATTCCCGAAGAAATCATCAAGAGGAGCCTGGACATGCTGTTCAAGTTCGATGGTCATCATGAACTATCTTCCTCAAAAAATTTGAGACGGCCACGAAGTCTAATGCATGGACACCGTCAAATAGGGCATCTGAGTTAGTTTGCGCATTATACGGTGACGCTGAAGGAATTTTAGACACAATACCGACAGAAAAATTGAATGATTTACGATCACCTGTTACAAAAAATAGAAGTGCGATACGGCCAGGCACATACGGCAACGTTAGCTATGTGCAATTAAGAAATAGACGTCAAACGACAGAAGAAAACTTACATGAATACCAGGCAGATATTTCCGGATTGATTCGTTCGCTTATACAAATACACTCGATGACATCTTGGAAAGGTTGGCTGTTGACTCATTCATCGATGGGTTGAAGGATGATGACAAGCAACAGCGACTTCGATTGGACAGACCTAAAACTCTTGCCGACACATTGGCTCAGACGCTGGAGTATGACGTCGTCAAACAGACGTCACAAAAGCAAAGCAGGGTGCGCGAGTTGAAAGAGGCGTATGATGACCGAGATGACGAAAGCCTGGAAGAAGTGATTCGCAGGGTAATTGGCAAGATGAACAGGAAACCGAGACCATTTAAATACTGGAACTGTAGAAAACTGGGATTCGTAAGAAGCGCTTGCAGGAGCGAAAGAGATGCTCAGGAGTGCGAACCGCAGGCTTCATTTCTGTTTTTTTAATTGGAAGGACATGCCTAGTATACCTTGACGAAATCATAGTGATCAGAAAAGATTTCCGCGATCACAAGAAGAACTTGCCGGAAGTGTTCCGGAGGCTTCAAAATGTCAGTCTTAGACTGAGTCCAAAGAAATGTCAGTTATTCCAGGAAACAGTCTACTACCTGGGGCACGTAGTTTCGAAGACCGGCGTTTCAGTTCACTCCCAGAAGATAACAGCTGTAGGGGAGTGGCCTATAACTACTGATGTACATCAAGTCCGTAGCTTCCTTGGGTTGTTTACGTATTACAGACGCTTCGTTCCCGGATTTGCCAATACAACCAAATCCCTCAGGCTACTTACAGAAAAAAGCAAGCTGCTTTTGAAAAGTTAAAGCAGGTTCTTGTTTCTACACCAGTGAAAGTTATCCTATGTCAGACGGAAAGGTTGTACTGTACACCGACACTAGCAATGTTGGGCTGGGCGCGGTGCTTTCCTAAATACAACAAGGAGAAGGTCATTGGCTATTTCAGCAAGACTCTATCCAAACCCGAACGGAACTACTGTGTAACCAGAAGGGAGCTGTTGGCCGTGGTAAAGAGCTTGGCGCATTTTTACAAACATCTACATGGAGGAAGGTTTTTGCTCCAAACGGACCATGGCGCTCTGAAATGGTTGCCGAATTTCAAAAATCTTGAAGGTCAAGTGGCCCGTTCAGGGGTACAACTTTGATATAGAACATCGAGCTGGAAATAGCCATAGGAACACCGATACCTTATCCCGAAGACCATGTTCCGATGATTGCAAACATTAACCGCGTTGAAGAGCATGAAGAAGCAAGACCAGGTTAGAGAAGAAAAGAAGGTGCTAAGTCTACTAAATGAGCAACGTTCTATCTATTACTTGTTTACCAAGGAAGTATCGTCTGGGAGGCCTCTTACCACTCGCTATGGGATTCCTTGATGGAACTAGGAGACCAGCTGCTGATCTCGGTACCACAAAGCTAGCCATGCCGAGAATAGGATATGGGCTGGATGGGTTAGATTGGAGAATCGTTCGAAGCATGCTGGAGGTTCTTTTTCGGTGGAGTGGAAAGAATGGTGTACACCAACCATCCACGACGAAAATCCATGCAGTCGTGGACGGTGGATTGCTACATCCATATGATGAACGGGTGCCTTAAGGCACAGAGTTGCACGTACCGGCATGATCCCGCGAAGGAACGACAGAATGTAATCAGGGACGGTCATCCTTAAGGAGGAGGCAGTGTAATGTGTACGTGTGTGCGGTGAATCGATTAGCGCTGAACCACCGCGAAGGCGGCGGTTTGATTTCAATCAATCGATGCCGAACAATACACGCTCGAGAATATTCTGTTGAAATAACAAGTCTTTCTCTTTTTAAAGCGGTCGAACTATTTTCGCGTGTATTCTAGTAATTTTTTTCGTCTCTGTGTCTTCGAGACAGTTGATTTCCAGACGCGTAATATAAATATAGAACGGCGAGAAACAAAGTGATACAAATATGTTAAAGTGCATCAGATAAATAAGTAATTTAAGTTTGTTAGTAGTGTTTATGTGATTAAATAAATAGTTGTAAATAAATAATTGTTAAATAATTAAGTGAACTAGAAAATTCGTTACAATAGACTCCATCGGATTTGGGCGTAGTTTTGATGATACAAATGTATGATAAGTAAAAAAAAAATTAAATAGGGAATGATCAATAAAACAGAAACATTAATACAGGTATCCCCATTAACTACAACGTACGGAGAATAGTTTTTGAATTTATCCAAAAAACTGTAACCTACAGTTTTAAATCACCCTAGATGCTGCTATATTTTTAGTAATTTGGAAGGACACATTTAAAGGATGTTTCTGTAATGAAATAATCATAGCTGACCTAATTAAGACAGGTGCCTAATAGAACTCTAATTTACTATAAAGATGCCCAAAAATCTTGAATAAACCCTAAATAAATCCAATATGGAGTTAATGGCCAGAAAAAGAGCAACGGAAAAATGAAACAATGGTATTACATTTGAAGAAGGCAAGTTTGGTTTATAGTAAATTTAAGCACAACCCCGCCTATTTAGAAATTATTTTAATTTGTAGTAGTTAGAAGTTCCTATAAGATTTGCATAAATAATCACCCAGTTATTGTACTTGAAACACACTGTTGAACCATGTGGTATGTATATACATGTTGTTTTTGTTTATGACTGATAAAATACTTGTATTGATGTATTTAGCTTTACTTGTAACGATTTCCAAAGAACACATTTTATTAATAACGAATTTATTAAAACAATAAAACGACACATCTTGGTACAGTCATACCCATATTCATAGTGACCATAGATAGTAATAGGTTGTTTTGTGGCGTCGCCAATGTTAAATGTACATTACCAACAATGACGAAGACATACTAAATTTGTTTGTGAGTTGATAATTGCTTTATAATATAAGGTATATACTGTTGTGTAATTGTTTCCACTTTGTCTTAGTCAAATTAATAGAAGACAAAAGAGAATAGCAAAATAGTATAATCAATTTATTACAGGGAAAAATGAAATCTGCGAAATTTGTCAAATTAAATAAATTAACACTGGAAACTGGAAAGTCCTTTTCAAAGAGAACTGCGGATGGATTTAACTGGTAAATAGTCATTATGTATAGACTCATTTCCAAAAGAATAGTACATTTAGTTTTGTTTTTGTATGCTACGTTAGCTTAAAAGGTATTCTCCCAAAGAAATATTAAATAGTTACCTGTAGAAGTGGTCGACCAAAATATTCTGAAACCTTCAAATTCTGTTACCTCATCTGTTCGAAAACGTAAAAAGAGCTGATTTGTGAGTGATGGGATCAGTCGCGGAATAGTAGTACCACAAAATTTTCCAATTAATGGAGATGAAGCTGTTCCACCATTCCTAAAAAGATTTTTATAACTGTAAACTTTTGCACACTTCATTGTTATATTTTAATAGACAAGTTCTTTTTTTAATAGTTCAGATGGTTTCAGTTATTGATTGAATATAAAATGATTGGATAGGAAAATAAATGAAACCACTGTCTATACACTGTCAGTATTCACAAAAAACAATTGTGACAGTTCAAGACACTAATTTTATTTGTTTCTCTATCTAACATGGATTGTCAGAAAGTAGAAACTAGAACAACACTAGAACAACAGAGTTATTTAAAAGTACAAAATGACTATCCATGTACCATTTCATTAATCAATTTAATTGTGCATTACGAATCATTAATAATACTAATCAGCAATGTTTTTTCCCGTGAATTTAACTTTGATGTTATTCACTTTTTTCGCACATTATATGTATGTATTAATGAAAAAAATACAAATACCCCATAGAACGATTATGTTAAAAGTGTTTATAAATGTTTGTATGAAATAAATTGTAATCAATAAATCAATATTCTACAATAATTTTATTAAAGCTGTTGCATTACAAGTCCTCACCACACAAACATTTAAGAAATTTCTATAAACCACAACAAAAGTGGCTATCGCCGTAACCAACGATGATGTAGTAGTAGTAATAAGTAAAATTATGAACTAAATGTAAAAGTAGAAGATAAAGTTATAAGTATGTGAATTTGCAAACTCTGTATTTAAAAAACAATCTAAACTGTTATTATTATTATTGCCAGCGTTAAGGCTTATTTAGACCTCGAAAGCGCGGAGGATCCCTTGGCTTTACTCAAGTAATCATTAATGAAAAAAATTGAAAGTGTCCTATTTGAAACGACAGATTGAAGAAACAAAACAAAGGCAGCTCGTCGATGCTCTCACGCGGGATAGTTTCAATCCGGAACCATTTGTATTTGAAAAATAGTTGGAGTAAAAATTAAAACTAAATGACAATTTAAAACAAATGGCAAAAATTCTAAAACCTTTGAAAATAAATTAAATAGAAATGCTAAAACGTAAGAAGAAAATTTAAAGAAAAACTCGAGGGAATTAAAAGAGAAATTAAAAGAAAAATTAATGAAAAATTCAAGAACGTTAGAACAAAAATGTTGAGGAAAATTAATTCAGGATTTTTAAAATTGGGAAATAAATTGTGAAAAAAATTCGGGATATTTGAAGTAAAATTGACTGAAACAGAAAACAAAGTTAAGGACATGAATTCGACATTAAAAGATCAGGAAGAAAGGTATCCAAACTCAATTAAAGATCAATTCCCAGCTTCCAGAGAAGAGAGAACGACAACAAGTAACGCCCAACGCATCCCAGAAGCCTTCTTGGGAACACCGTTGCGGATCCAATAGTATTTGATCATTGAGGAAGCGTTGTGGTATTTAAATAGAGGTTTAGCCGGCTGCAGGAGCTACAGGACCAGCTCAGATATGGAAAGACAGTGTTAGACATGTCGGTTAGAGATCGATTCGCCTACTACCTTATGATCAAAGAGAAGTTATCTGGGAAGACCACCTTACGCTTATTATCGCACTTTTTGTGGAACTACGGGACCAAATTGTGACCACTAATACCATTAATCTAATATGTCAAGAATAGAATGTGGAGTATCGTCAGAATTAAAGACGGTGGATTGCTATTTCTATTCGATATACGGCATGATTCCTTGAAGAAATGGAACCTTTACGGTCTTTATTGTCGGCGTCAAAAATTTACTACATGACAAATAAAAATGTAGAAAAACAAAGTGCGAGAATAGTGGAGAGCTGTTTGCTTCTTTCTAGAAGAACGCTAGAACATTTCACGATAATATAAATAGGGTGTTGACAAGCAGCAAAGGACAGTTCAATATAGGCATGTGTTAGTAAACAATACAAATACAAAGGAAATCCAGTGAAATAAGTAAGTAGTATAAATCAGTTATTGTTCAGGATTACTTAAATGAACACCATTAACTAGAAAATCCGTTTCAAGAAACTTAAAATAAAAATCTATACTAATACTGTAAATAATTGAACTCTATGCCTATGCTTACATAACATACATAAACTACAGTAATAGAATTTGAAAAGCTCCTAACACAAAAAGAATAACTCATTAGAAAATACAAGAACATTACAATTGTCAAATAGACCTCTACATATGACGGCGTATTAACTATTTCCTGCTAAGAAGTATATGCTAGAAAATACGAAAGGTGAAAAGTAAAGTAGCATTGAGGTATTCATAACTTACATTTCTTACCAGTACGTACTACTTTGAAAATTACTTACCGAATTTCCAACCAGTCATATCGGCATTTATTATTCTCTAAAACGAAATCGGTCACATTAAGCATAATTTGTTGACCAGCAGGTACGTGTATAATCCAATTGCAGTCTGTATTTCTTGATGGGTAGACATTAGGAAAATTAGGTGATTTAATAACACCAGAAGTTGTGAAAAAAGAACCTCCACAAACTATAACGAATTCATTGTTAAATGGAACGTAAATTGTAAACAAAATATTAGGTATTACCATTTTTCTCCTCCAAAAACACATAATTAAGGGAAAATTGACCACTGATTCTAGTTTCATCGGTAATAAACTGAATCTCTAACATATTTCCAGAACTGACTATAATTGGAGGTAATCGAAACCCGCAATATGTACCAATTTCTCTTTTACCAAAAGTATTCGATATATCATAAACAATGACATGATCGTAGGGACAGTCTTCAAGACTAAATGTGTCCCACGTTACTTTTATAATATTCCCCATAGGAGCGATAAGTAGCCACGTGCAGTTTAAATTATTTAAATAATTACTGGTACTAGTTATTGATCCTCTTTCCTTTTTAAGTAGACCTCCACATTCTATGACAAAAACCACTGATTTCTGAAGCCTAAACTCAAAATCTTGATACTCACCTATGTCAACTGTGGAATAGTTAGCTAAGAAACCCCTTCCTGTTATACTGATGTCGGAAACAAATTTAATAAAAAGGTAATTATAAGTTGATAGAAAACTGGAAGGCTTCTCACAAAGTGAACCCAATAATGTAGAATTTTCACTATCTCCATCTCTTACCTAAGGAAACACTTTTGATTAACATTATTAATATATAAATCGTTCAAAACCATTTGCCATTTATGTCCATCTGTGCATGAGTAATGTTCAAACAATGGGAATAAACACACTTATCTCTATCATTATGTAAAATTGTCAAAAATAAAAATCCTAAATGAATATAATAGCTGAGATTGATTGTTCAGTAAATATATTAAACTGAAATCAAAATTGAATGTACTCTATCATAAGGTTTAAAAGTCTCTCACTAATAATTATTCAAACAGATTATGGGACCCAAATGAGGAAAGAAGAATCAATTTTCAAAAGTAAATGGTGAACAAAAAGTGAACTTCACTTTCACGATTTGTTCTTTTTTTTTCGGGTTTGGTCGAAATGACAGATTTCAAAAGAAAGGTCGAAAAGTTGAAAAATATGAATAACATAAAATGGAAATTCAAAATTAAATTTATGCTCAAAACGGAAAATCTATGAAGAAGGTAAATAAACCCTAATGCATCTCCTAACCCTTCAACTGCGTATTGATTCCGCAAGTTTTATTTCCACCTATCGGCCTTTTTTTCGCTTCCTATAAAGGTGAATCCTGACTCGTTTGTTATACTATTATAGTATTATTAATACGGTATTAAAAAAATAAAGAAAAAATCGCTATTCCATTTAAAATAACGAAGTATTGGTGCACTTTTGGTAGAGCCGTAAATGCCACCGTTTTGAAAATATTTTCGTTAACTAGATCCCTTTAACTTGTACAAGTATACCAAGTTTCATATCGATACCACTTTACGTTCCCTAAAAATATCTAATAAACGGTTTAGTTGATTTACCCTGCATGTAAATATGTAACTGTAATTGGTGAGGATAATGAAACATTTTTATTGATAACATTCAACTTAAAAATGTATGTATTAACGGACTTGACGTTTTGAACAAGTTTGCCCAGGAAACGCATAAAAATAAAAAATACAGCATTTACCTCTATGTAATCGAAACTGCAGGAATCCGCAGAACTTTCAAGGTCTACATCTAGAAAAACTAGTTCAATAGCTTTACCAAGAGGTTGGATTATTTCATATACACATGTTCTTTCTTCCGGGTAATTTGATGGATATCCTGGAGAGGAAATAATTCCAGTTTGTTCCATAAATATTCCACCACACACTAAAATTACATATCTCTGTAAAAATCTCTTAGATTATACAAATAACGCCTACGTATATATAGGAAAAGTGTCATAAAAGAATTCTAAAATAGTTTTGATTACCTGTTTCGTATTTGATAATAAATCCTCCTTCTTGTAAACTGAAGTCCGATTTAAAAATAATACACATAACATTTCCTACGGATGTATATGAATTTGGTAATTCTTTTCCGCAATATTTACCTATTAATGGTGCTGATTCGTCTGCACCTTCGTGTAACTACAAAATATTTTTTAAAATAGAAAAAATCGTATTTAAACATTATGTAATAGATATTCAACACTTATATGTCAAGCCTGGTTTTTCGATAACGTCTAACAAGAAATTATTAAAATTTAATAAATACAGTATTTACGAACGAAGAATATATTAAATAAATTTTTAGCCATTACAGTTTACCTCAAATTAACGAAAAAAAAAATTGTTACTGCTATTGCGCGCTCTTCGGGATTCGTTAATATGAGATAATCTGTAGTGGGTAAAAATTAAGGTTAAAATGTTAAGTATTCTGGGAGAATTTTATTGAGGTATTTTATACGTGGTTAAAAGAAGTAAGTAATTAAAAATACCCTGTACCGCGACAAAAAACCCTTCATACTCAAGGCTAACTCAAGTTAAGTAATTTCCCGCTATTAAACTCTTGATTATTTAAATCTGGAAACCCCAACTATATTTATTTTAATACCCACGTGTACAGTGTGTCCCAGATTTGGGTTACATGTATGGCTATCTCACAAACCGTTATAGTTACAGGGTTGGTTAAATTAGAGTTTTAGAAAATTTTATTACCAATGTAAATCCGCCTTAAGATTTAAATTATCTTTTTTGATTTTTGAAATAAACAAGGAAAACCAAAATGGTGCATTTTTTTTTTACCCGTAGCTCGAAAACTACTGGTTCTATGGTTTTATGGTTATCACATTATTAGAGCACATTTATTAGAGGAATCTAATGAAAGCAAAAGTAATTTTCTAGTTTCATTTGTTTTTGAGATGTGTACCACAAACTTGGGTTATTCCTTTTTAAAGGTCTAAAATCCGAAGTTATTTTATTCATAACGTAGGCTTTGATTATGCGTGTTGGCACAAAACGTGTTTTAACTAAGACTTCAAAATGTCTCTGGCTAGTTTGCTAAAGCTCAAGAAATTATTCTTCTTATGCCTGTACTACAGCTTCTTATACCTGTTCGCTTTAAAATTAAGTTCTATTATAAATTATTCCTTATTTATTACAATAATGAATAAGTATGGAAAAAACTTGGTAAAAAATGCTCAAATTAATAATGGATAGACTAAATGGAGCGGGCACCCATAATTAATTGCTTTATGATGGCGGCCATCACGCATAATCAAAGCCTACTTTATAAATAAAATAACTTCGGATTTTAGACCTTTAAAAAAGAATAACCCAAGCTTGTGGTACACCTATGAAAAGCTCTTAACGAGCTCTCTCCAAAAGTGCAAAAATCCAATATGGTGTCCATAAGAAAATTAAAAGTTTATGTAAGTATCTCAAAAACAAATGAAGCTAGAAAATTACTTTTTCTTTCATTAGATTCCTCTAATAAAAGTGCCCTAATAATGTGATAACCATAAAACCATAGAACCAGTAGTTTTCGAGCTACGGGTAAAAATAAAAAATGCACCATTTTGGTTTTCCTTGTTTATTTCAAAAATCAAAAAAGATAATTTAAATCTTAAGGCGGATTTACATTGGTAACAAAATTTTCTAAAACTTCTCTAATTTAACCAACCCTGTAGCTATAACGTTTTCTGAGATAGACATACATGTAAACCAAATCTGGGACACACTGTATACTTGTCAGATAAGTTATTTATTTTTAGTTTACTATTATAGCTCCTGTCGATGGTATAACAGTCGAAATACGTATTGAGCAAATAAACTCAAGTTTATGGACAACACCAAGAGTTTCATTGTTTGGTTTTATTTATATGCTTTTATTTAATTCTTTATTCTAATTTTATTCTTATCACAACCACAGTGTAAGGCTCTACGAGCGCCCTCGCGACGTTCGCTGTATATGTCAACCAAAAAAGATGGCGAAGTATTGGACGAACGGCTCCATCGGCAGATCTATTGAAGGAAGGAAACCAATACTATATTGCAACCGTTAAATCGGAATATTGAACCCGCTTCGATGTACGCCAATCACGAAAAACATAGACTTTTCAATATTAATGAAATCTTTAAGGACAATTCAACGAATATGTATTTTGTTGAAAAATAATAAATAGTATGTAAATAATTTACTTATAACTTCTTTTCAATCGACAACAAGTATACTGAAAACAAATAGTCCCCAGTGGCGGCTCGTGACCCTAAGAAGGAATGAGGCATACTTCTTTAAAATGGTACACAAAGTTTATCTAGTGAAAGGAACTGAAAAAGTTAAGCGAATGGCATTCTGCATCACCTCTAAGGTATCTTTCTGTGACGCGTTGACCTTTACGGTAATTAATGAAAGTCTTAATTACCAAAAAAGTCTAATATTTTCCAATAATTTTTGAAATTAATGTGGCGAGATTATTGTTTTCTTAAATTAATAACTATTATGCAAAAATACCTATTTTTCGCCTTACCGTGAGCTTCTAATTTTCTTTTAAGTTTTATACAACAAATCAATACGCCTATTTTTCTTACTTGCAAATTTATCTACTGTAGTGTCGTTAAATTCAGGACTTTTGCACAGTTCATTTACAATTTCTTTTCTTATAGACATTAGCGCTAAACCAAAAAGACGTTCTTGGGACATGGTGCTTCTCAGGTAGGATTTTATCTTTTTTAAGCAAGAAAAATTTCTTTCTACTGCAACACTTGTTGAAGGAGTAGTTAAAATTAAACTATATAATTTATTTGTTTCAGTAAATACATCTCTAAATTCCTCGTACTGAATTTTAAAACAGCTCTTTCGATCGATAAGCGCTATAAATTCCGGTTTAGAAAAGTCTGCAAAACGAATTTCTAACTGTAAAGCAATTATATCAAAAAAAAATCAAAAATATGACTATACTCCATAAAAATTGAAATTTCATCTCGATCAATCATTCTACGTGTTTGTGGATGATTAATTCTCTTATGTAACATTAATAACTTCTGAAAAATTTCGATATGCTCGAATTCTTTCTGTAGCTATGTCAACCTGTAATATCCAATATTGAATATCTAGAGACACTTTTTGCAAAATTTGATGCAGCATATCGGTTACTCCAAATATTTTGCGGAAAATTATTGTAAATAGTGCAAATTCAGTCATTAAAGAGTTTTACAAAACCATTAGCTTTTGCAATAGATTCCGAACCCAATTATTTGTCACTAAAAATTGTTTCAAAAACTTGCTTCAATTTGTCCGATTCTTCATCTATTAGACTAACAATTTTTGAGCGAGTACACCACTGTGTTTCATTAGCTTGAGGTTGGTACAGGTTTTCCTAAAATCGAATTTAGAACGAACGAATGTTTTGCTGATTTATAAAAAAATGCTGGAATGTCTAAGAGAGAAGCAAAGAAAATTCTTACTTTTGATATATCATTAGTTGTCTGGCGTAAAAGTAAATTTAATCTATGAGCGGCACAATGCGTGAAAAGAGCCCACGGAACAAGCGATTTTATTTTTGACTGTAAGTCATTTACTTCTCCATACATTACACCCTGGCGTCGTCGTAACACTGATCTACTATTTTTTTTAAATGTTTAATGGTAATAAAACATTGATCAAAAGTTCGAAAAGGGTATTCGCAGACCTATTCGCACTGACATCATAGAAACCTTGAAATCTTTCTTTAATTTCAGCGTTCAGAGCTATTGAAAATGGAGACTTCAATTAAATCGGTTGTATCGTATTTTTCAAAATATAAAATTTATAAACAACAATGCAAACAACTAAGAATTGTCTACTGAGAAATACCAAAACCAGATCAGAGGAAATGGAAAACAATTCCGAAAGAAGAAAAATTCAAATAATAATGAACCCTCAAGCACCAGTTCTCAGAGGTCAAGTAAAATTACATGAAACAGATAAGCTGGTACGACCAGTGGTATTGTATTTCACCTTAGCACCTGCATACAAAATATCAAACTACCTGGTTAGCAAATTCCGAAACACCCTACAATTAGAAAGCAACACCGCCAAAACTAGCATAGAACTATTACAAAAACTACAAATAACTTCAAAAGGCACGATCCAAAAGTAGCATATAGAACCTTAAACAACATAAAAAATAAACTTGCTACAACCATCGAAAACATCAATAAATTTTGTTGCGTACTTGCTAACAACTGTCACCAATATCGCGTAATTACTATCAAGCTATTTATTTTTACTAATTAATTCTCAAATAACACCACAGTTTATAACTCTCTCGTCTACTATTTCAATTTTTCGCTCTTCGCTTTTCGCCTTCTGTCGCCTGGTTATTACAACTGCTGCCGACTTCGCGGAAGCTACTTTATAGTAAATTTATTTGTTCTAGAAGGTCCTAGAATGATTTTTATCGAAGTTTCTAGTCTTGTTTTTGAAATCTCGATACCCGTACGTAACAATATCGTAAAGGTGGAGAATATAGACTAAAATGTATGATCTACTATAAGACACAATACATAACACAAACGGATCAAAAATTTGAGAAATGCTACGAACACGTAACATCAATAAAACTTGGTAGCATAGATTCAAACTACGCCACACATATCCTTGAAATCTGCCGTACGTACAGAACTATTGAAGACACCATATAAACAGTTAACACAATCTCTAAATCTACAAAGAAAACCGATCATGACAACAAATCAACAAGTAGAACATAAATGGAAGCAACAAACTAAAATCATTACATGTTTTTCGAACACCGATAACCATTACAAGTTGAGTCAAAGTTACTTTACAAAGAGTTAGCCGGTGTCTTAAATTATTTAGCAGTCGCCACAAAACCCGACATCAGTTGTGGAAGCTGCTTACTTGGACAATTCAACAACTGATATAACGACTCTCTGCAAAACGAGTATTGAGATACCTCAACGGCACGCAAACACTATATTTATCTTATTTATCCGGTGATTTCTAGATTTGTTGTGGCGACTATGGTGAAAATTTGGTAGGCATATCAACTCATGTTTCATATGGAATGTAGGTGCAGTAGTGTCACATTCTAGAAAACAGAAATCCGTGGTTATCTTCGAATAAAATCAAATATATGGGTCTCTCAGAAATTTACTATTTACCTACAGAAATTCTTCACCGAAATGGGCATAGAAACCGAGAGCAGCGTTCCCATATTCTGGATAATTTGGGTGCTAATTAGCCCGCATAAAATTGTGTGTTTTATGCGAAAGGCGAACATATCGATGTATGCTAGCATTTCGTATGGCAAATACTTGAGAAGAACATCATTTCCCTCAAATACTTTCCAACGAATGACATGATAGTCGATTACCTAACCAAGGGTTTATTTAAGCCAAGCCACCAAATCCTTGACAGTCACCATTCAAAGTAATATCATAAACAATTTTATTGCAAAATCAACAGCTCGCGTCTAGGTGTGAGGCTTCATTGAGGCTTCAAACTGATGCGGAGTGCGTTTTTGGTACATATTTTATTTAATTTTTTATATTTATTATTGTACTTGTTTAAAGTTTGCACCTATTACAACGAGATTAACTAATTTTAACTTATACTTATGTACCTAACAAAATGAAAATATATAAATTTGAATAGGTAAATGACAATCGCTGTGACAGATGCGGATTACTATATGTACACTGATGGTTATTAGCAACACTATAAAACCCTTACGATACGATGATGTAGGAGTATATACATATATAATTGACGTGAGTATTATAAGACATGATTCTTGAACAGTTCAATGTCTATCTATAAATAAAATGTTTCAACAGATATTAGTTTTAGGAGTAATTTATAATTATTCGCATAGACGAAAGGCTCTCAGTTTAACAAGTTATTTAATATAGTCGAAGAAACCTTCGCTTTTTGTATTTCTGATATAACTAACACTTAGGGGAAGCCCTGATTCCTGATCTTCCCACTGCTTACACACTGTTTGTATTGGGCACATCCCATCAGCGTATGTTTTAACATTTCCGGGGACTGGTCGTTACACAGCAACCATATAGCGGAGTCTTTTGTTGCGAGACTGCTAACATGCATTGGGCAATAAATCTAATAAAGCTCAAACCTAATTTAAATCTAGGGATTTGAAGATTTTAATATCTTATAGCAAACTACGAGGATAAATCATATATAAACGGTAATTTTGTAAAATAAATTTATTGATTAATGCTACACACAAACTAAACATTTAACATTTTTCAATGTAGTCACCTCCGAGCTCTACACACTTTTGCCACCAATTTGGAAGCTTGAATATTCCTTCTTCATAAAAATTTTGAGGGCAGATTGTCAGCCAATTGCGCACATACTCCTCTACTTCTTCATTACTTTCAAATCTTTTGCCTCCAAGTGATTCTTTCAAGGGCTCGAAAAAAAAATTATCACAAGGTGACAAGTCTGTGCTATAATAATGATGTAATGATGTTCGAGGGTTTCCCAGCCTATTTCTTCCAATTTATTCCTTGAAAAACTGCGGTGTGTGGCCTGGCGTTGTCATAAAGGAGGATGACGTCTTGAATACCCCTATTTGAATACTCCGTCGTTTGCTTCTATATGCGATTTTTGTCGACTGTAACAACTCTGTGACTGTAGTAAGCCGCATTCACTGTTCGTCGATCGTGAAGAAAATCAGTGAGTAAAACTCCCATTTAGTCAAAGAAAACATTCGCAAGCACTTTTCCTTCTGATAGACGGGTTTTGGCTTTGACAGCCAAAATGGCAGCCTTCATCCTTTCTTCGTCACTCCTTACTCGCCATTTTTGATTCTGGAGTGTAGTGGTGGACTCACGTCTGATCACAAGTAACGATACGCCTCAAAAAAACTCCACTTCTTGTTGAAATCGATTTAGAAATCTTTCACTGATCTCCGACCTGACCTGTTTTTAATTTTCGGTCAACAACCTTGAAACCCAGAGAGCACTAATTTTTCTAATGCCATGTTCATCAGTGATAATGGATTGAACACTCCCAACTCACTAGCTGATACCCACTTCTGATGAGATTTGTTCAATAGTTAAGCAACTGATGGTGATCACCTTCAACAAGCTCTCTAACACCATGGATGTTGTCATTTGTGAAACTTGTTTTTGGGCGTCGACCTGGCGTTGACTTTCATTTTCGGCACGTTCTCGCCCATCTCTGAATTCTCTGTTCTCTGACCCACGTATACATTCGATTCTGAGATAGTGTAGTATGAAGCATCCCCAAACTGTGCCTTTAAGCGAGTGAAAATTGATGAAAAAGTGACGGTTTAACGCCTTCATTGGCTAAGAACTTTATGATGATGCATTGTGCAACAGACGAAAGTACCTTGCGCTCCGTCATGGCTGTACTGCGGACAGAACCGAGCGTAGCTGTTTCCTAAGGCAGTTTCTCACTCCTTATAAACCAAACATCCAATCAAAATCGGAATTACGTGCTAAGCTAAAAAGTAAAATTATCGTTTATATTTGATTTACTCTCGTATGTTATTGCTTGATGCCAGTGAACTTTGCTTATCTGTTATGAAGCTTTTTGATTTCAAAAAGCCTTGCTCTTCTAACAATCTAGTTTAGCTCCTAAGTGTTTTCTGTACATTGTCCAGTGCTGTTCTTGCCCTGTTTGTGAAGTATTTAACTGCATTGTTACAAAGGCCCGAGGTGAAAAATGGGATCCCCAGATATCGATATTCCTTGATTTTCTCAAACTCTGACCTGTTGTATTTTGTGCGCTGTGTTTTCCTTTGTCTTCCTTTACTTTTAAAGACCATTATTTTTGTTTAACTACTATTGACTTTTAGTCCATTTAATTCGCAGTATCTTTTTAATGTGTTTATTCTTCTAGGTAGATCTAAGATATCTTACGCCAGAATTGCCATATCGTCAGCAAACAGGAGGAGCTCCATTTCTGTTCTAATTTTGTTATGTTCGGAATTAATGAGGAATATGTCCACATCATGCAGAAAAAGAGAGAACAATAAGGGGCTTAACGAATCCCTCTGGAGGACTCCCTTCGTAACTTCAATTTCGTTTGTCCGTTATTCTGGCCCCACTTAGGTATGCACTGACACCCGCCTCATAGGGTTTCTGCCACAGTCATATATGAGGGATACAATCAAACGTACGTTTAAAATCTATGAATAATGTGTACAGGATCATTTTGTTTAAATGCATTTTCAATTTTTGTGTTGATGGTAAAAATGCGCTCCTTACAAGGTCGTTTGTCTAAATCCCATTTGGCACTCTGGTAATATTCCTTGATCCTCTCCCCAGTTATTCAATCTACTCGCGATTGAAGCTCTAAAAATTTTTGGTATGGTATTTGCTAATGTTATTCTTTGATGGTATATTGGATGGGTTCGATCTCCCTTCCTACCTGATATTTCGCATTTTTCTTGTACTAAATGAAACAACTTTGTTATAAATGAAATCCCAATTGCGTCAAAAGATTTATAGAATATATTTTGGATCTCATCTGTGCTCGCTGTTGTCTTGGGTTTGATTCTATTCAGTACAGTCCCGAGTTCCTCTCTGATCGAGATAGGGATGCCGGGCACAACATATTGTTATCTAATAATCTCTGAGGGAAAATATTATTGTAGAAGCTTTTTATTTGTAAGAGACTTAGTTCGACATTTTTATGTAGTTTAGGTGTGACTTTTTGAACTGTCATCCCGAAAGGGACGATGCCTGGCACGTTGCTTAATTTTTCGCTGATTTCGTCGTAATAATTCTTTTTGCTTACCTTACTGTTTCTACATACATTTTTCTTGCCTAGATTTATTGGTTTTGCAAGGATATGTCCCCTCTAGAGTTGACCTATCTTCTATAGTCTTCTTGCGATGTTCTTTAGCTCTACACAATCGTGCGAGTGCCAGCTTTTGTTCCTTGGAGTATTTTTCCCCATTCCACAGTACTTTTTAAGCATTCAAGAATTGATTGCAGCTTGTATTACGTTAGTTTGTAGAAATTCTAGAACCATATGTCCATACCTTGGTTCCTCTCGAAGTTCTTGTTCTATGGTTTCCAGGAATCTCTAATTTGCGTTTGGGTCCCAAACCAATTTTCAGTTTCACATTTTCTGTTAGTCAATTCCTCTTTAGGTTCCATTCTTTCATCGTTTATATTGATAAATATTCGTGCGACACTTCCAAATTCGTAAGACTTTCTAGTTCTCGTAAGTCTGTCCAACTCAAATATATAGTGCTTGCACCCTTTTCATCTATAAAATTGTAACTGCCATCTGGGTCCGATGAAGAGCGACCATTTAAGTAGAATAGTCTACTTTGTTCAAAATATTCGCATAACAAACCCCCTATCTTGTTGAGTGTCTATGAAATTCGTAACGTCCATAATTTCATCGCCGTGTTTATTAGGGAAACCAATGCAGGCATGAGACATGCCTATAACTATTATTAAACTGTCATAAGGTTTCTTTCAGATCTCATAAAGTCACATAACATTCCGGTCTATATTTGTGTCTGACCTAGACGTCGACAATAATAAGTTCATGTCCACCTGTTAACCCCCTGAGTGCTATACATGAAATCGCCTTATTCATCACTACCACCCTCCAGACGACATTTCTGTCGTAAAGTACGCACAATCCCCTACTGGTTCTTCCCAGTTCTTTTTCCTTTACTCCTATTTCACTCACACTTTCGTAATCTTTCAATCCGACAGGGAGTTTTACTTCCGTGTCCATATATTTGTAGTCTCATGTTTTCTCCTTTGCATTCTGCATCCACATTCATTTAAGCATTCCTCTTGTTATCCTACATCCATCTGCCATTCCCCACATATACTCTTTTGTAACCCATATCTACCCTCCTTCCCAAACATCCCTCGTGCTTCGCTACAGATCGAATATAATTTTGCATCTGGTGTTCCTGTTCTTCGTTAATGTGGATTTTTTGGCCGTGTAGTTTTTTTTCTTATTTTTTAAGTCTCTTCCTTATCATTCCATCATTGTTGATTTTATTTTGTAAATATTCTCCATTTTACTGTTTTAATGTTATTTGGAGCTTATCCTTAAGGAAATTATTTAACACTTGATCCAGATTATTTTCTTCGTTGATCTCTAAGCCGTGAACTAAAATGTTATTTTTCCTTTCTCTTCTATCTCTGAGTTCTTCAGTCTTGTCTAGTTCTTCCATTCTTTTGTTTAATTGTTCCTTTTCCTTTACTCACGATTCGCCCTTCTTAGCCATTCAACTTTTGACTTCTTTGAAGTCTTCCTTTATTTCCTATCTAAAATTCTTGGACTTATTTATTAATATCTTCCCTTGTTTAGTTCTTTGATTTTATTTGAAGGAAGGTTCAATTTTTGAAGATCTGGTTTAGTCGGATACCAGTTGCTTTGTTGTCCTCACTAAGTGATATATTCCAGTCATCTCTGCATTCATTCTCTTTGATGTTAGTTATTTTTCTATTATTCTGTCTTCCTTTATCGTCCGCATGTATTTTTGGTAGCCTACTACCCCTCTTTCCCGTTTTACTGGTTGTTTATGTTGTGTGTCCGCATATATATGGTTCGTATATCAACGATGTCCGGGTCGTTGACCTCTTTTTAACAATTTCGCCTACTCCTTGACTTTCTTGTTGGTTGCGTCTTTTATGACTTGTCAGTATTACTTCAAATCGCACGATATTTAGTGATCAATTCTTGTCTTACTGTTATTCAGATCCGTATTACACCTTAAATTTCTAATTTGCCGAGAGTCTGTAAAATCACGTGTTACTCGTGTGATACATATACATAACCTCTCATTTTGGTACATACCGTTGTGAAAATATTTTGATCACAACACACGGGTAAAATAACATAATATAAAATATAAACAGTTAACAGTAATTGAGACATCACAAATGTAAATATAATATGAATATTATAATAAATTTATTTTTTAACACAAGCATTCATGCTACCTCAATTATTTTTAACCATTTGAATCTTTTAATTTTTAGTCGTATGTTATAAATAATGTTTTTTTTTTATTACTTAACGGCTCATTTAATTTTTTTTAATTCTATAACCACATTTTGTCAACTCGTATACTGCAGATAATACTTCAGTAGCTGTTTTATTTAGGAAACCACGAAGGAAAATCAATCCTCGGATTAAACCAACATACCACATTAATGATTTACTTTACTTACCTCTAAATAATCGTAGTCACAGTCACTAACTTCCTCTAAATCAAATTTAATAAACGTTAATTGGATTCTTGAACCGCTGTCAGATTTTATTACATATTCACAAATAATATCACTCGGATATCGTCCGTCTATCGTTGGAGAATGTATTTCACCCTTATTCGATGTAAAAACTCCACCGCAACCAGGTAAACCTACGGAGTACAATGTAATTAATGAAATATCTGTACATTATTATTACTATTAAAGTAATTTACTTTCGACAGCAGTATATGATATTTGGAAGCCAGAATATGAACCAGTTTCGTCTGAATGAAAATGAACATCTACATCTGAGCCAAAAGATGTTAATGGCTTTGGTTGAGATGTTTCGCAATATTTGGCTAGTTGTCGCTTTGTAGATGCAGAACTATCTAGAAACTGAAATATACAATGTATAAAAGAAACTTCTTCGACATCCGGCACTGCAATAGTTCATAATCAATGAAATATGAGCAGCTTTAATTTACAGATACAATTATAATTATTTATTTATAAGGAACGTGTGTTTAGAACTACCGATTTTTATCTGGTTAAATAATATACTTCTTGCCAAGTTAAACAATAGGCATACGTACAATTTAAATTTACTAAGTCTAAGGACATACCGAATACTATTTGTATTTCTGAAAACTACAGTAGTGAGTTTTGTAGGACAGTATACCTCTAAATAATCTCCTGTGCAATTTGTCGCATGGCCAATATCCAATTTAAAAAAATGGAACTCGATTCGTTTTCCTGGAGGAGCTCTTAAATGCCATTCACATTCTCTGAAGAAAAACAGATTTTTTTGAGTTTAAAAACATATTAAAATACAAATTACCGATTTAAAGGATAATTTCCTGGTGATCCTGGTGATTGCATAACTCCATGAGAAGTAAAAATTATATAGTCGGTACAAACTAAGTTTAAAAAAATATCACTTAATTAGGAAACTGTTATAAACAATCGACTGCAAAATTTTACCTGGTAATGAACTATTCCAAGTTATCCTAAAATTACTATTTGAATGATCTGCTTTTAACCATATGAATACACTGTTGTGAGAAGTGGTAATTCTTCCATTTTTTGGTTGGATATCTCCACAGTAACGACCTAAAGAATGAGCGGCTGTATTTTGCCCATCATGTATCTAAAATAAAAATTACCTAGGTTTGTTTTCATAATACTGTAACGAGTGTGTGCTTGCTTGTATGCGTTCGAGTGCCCATGTATGTGATCGAGCCGGTCGCGGCCGAGTGATTGATTAGCCGCGACGTGTATTTGTGTTTCGCGGAGACTTGTTCAATATTTCGGCGAAAAATAAAATGGTCCCGACTTTTCTGTGTTTCTCGGGAATGTTCCGGAAATTTAACGAAACAGTATATAAGCGGAAGGACGATCGCCGAGGAGAGTTCAGATAGATATAAATTGACGGTCGTGAAAATAATGTGAGAAATAAATCGAGACGCGTAGTAAATAAATAGAAAAGTGAGAAGTGTTATACAGACAGTAACTGTACACAAATAAATAGTGTAATTGGTAGTAAAGTTTAAGTTATTCGTTAGTGTTTTAAAAGTTAATTAATATTAGTATAAATAAATTGTTGTTCCTGTTTAAAAGTCTTCGAGTTTTGATTGTTGAACCCCCGAACGTTACAATACTAACTTCTAAAAATATTTTTTCCTTAAAACAATACAATATGCAAATTCACGCGAATAGATAGTACGAAAAATAATTGACGTAACCTGAAAAAATTACGCTATCTCGCCGATTATCGCAAATTAAACTAGCAGAAGTGCTCGTTACCAGCAAAGGGGTTATTTGGAACAATTCAAATAAATTATTATTTATGATCTTTAAATTTAACGCAGCAGCTTCACACTGAAATAGACCTACATTCTACCTAAGAAACGGCATTTATAATAAATGGTGATCACTGCAATTCTAGTGTTTATTATTCACTCAAACTAACATAGTTTGAAAATAGTGTCCACAACCCTGTCGCCTTTGTGAACACGAATGCGAAGATAAGGGAAGAACATTTAGCTACTCTTCCTTCGCCGTCCCGTCCTCACACAAAAAATCCAGGGGCTTTGCTGGTCCCCCATTGAACACTTGCTTCTCTCTGTAAAGGGGCCAACTACTCGTGGTACGGTTCTGAGAGAAGCCCACATCCATTAATGTTGTGATGGTGGAAGAGCCTATCCTAAAGTACTGTTATCATCGGAGAACGTTCTACAACCTTCCCGTGTTACTATTGTCTTTTTATTGATCATTGCTAGAATATTCCAGACGTATCTAAGGAGGTCGAGAATACCCATTATATATTCCAGAACGGTAATGTTAATTAGGACTGAACCAACACAAACCGCAAGTACAGTTCGTGACAGAAGATTAAAACACTGTTTAATTTCCACATTTATTTATTTATACCTTTACAATTGTTTCGTTACTTTGTAGTTTCTTCAGAAGATTACATTGAATTGTACAGCTTTAATTTTAACTCTCATTTATATATGGCTATAGTGGGTATGGGGAACTTCTGAAGAAATTCAGCAATGGAGAATTACTTTAAAATCAACCTGTACGTTTAAAAGTATATTATTATATTATATAGAAGACTACACACCTCCTTAAAATAGCGAGGAAACGCAACCCTCGCTCTGGGAGTCATACAGGTGTATGACGAATAATTATTGAAATAATATTAAGGAAGCCAAAGCTGATGGCTGGGCTTCCTTTTGGAGCACTGTCAATAAAGGAGCTGACGTAAACAGATTGTATAAGATTCTTTTAAAGAATCCTGAAGGTATTGTGGCTTCTGTAAAGCACAAAGACGAGGAGCTATTGACCTGTTTGATTTCGGAACACATCCAAGGTTTCCTTACATCTGGGGAGTTGAACGATTCCTCTCTTCCTGAAGACGGCTGTTCTGCTCAGCCGGTCAATAGTATCGTCACACTCGAAAAGGTCAGCACTGCAATAAGATCCTTAGCTCTTTAAAATTACCGGAATTTGGGTATTTATTTGATCCATTTCTAAAGACTGGGGAACGTCATCGTCGGTCTCTTGATAAGGTTAGCGCGTTCTAACCTAACTGTGAACCATGTTTTGAAATCAGGACAAAGCATAAAGGTAATCTTTTATCCGAACAGCGGCTATGGTTCCGCTCAGAATTTTCAGCCCATAGGCTTTACTATCTATGTTCGTGGTGAGAACGATCAACAAATTTATTCGTGACATGGCTTTAAAGGGAACTGCACTGGTCCCTATGCAATGAATGAATGCAGGTCCGGTCGTTCTACCAAAATGACTCAATTTTATGCTCTTACTCAGGTCCTAGAACAGTTGAAAGCCAAAGAAGAATAGTCAAATTAACTCAAGACCAAACAAGCATTATATACGCTCCTCCATCATTGAAGGTACTGATCGTATGTTGGGAATCGACTAATTCAGGTCATTAAAGGGAGATCCTGCGTAAGGGGCAATGTGGATTCTGGACGCCCTCAGGGAAGTGTCCCGTTTCCTCCAATCTAAGGTTTAAAGATTGATATGCTCCTAGTAAAGCTATCGGGAAAGGGCTTCTCGAGGATAGGATTTGTGATGATATCTTTGTTGTCGTCCAAGGCTATTTTCTTAAGACCCTTATGGACTTATGACTCTGATTGTGCTATCAACCCAAACAACAGAAAAGTCATTGTGTTCAAGAGGATATGGAAGTAGAATAAAAGCTGCAGTCATCGAATCGGAGTGTAGAAACACCAAATGCAAAATTCAGTGGAGTACCTTTCTGTATAGCAAGCAGTCCTGGAAAGATAACCTGCTCTTGCAAAAACTTATCAGCCTGCCTTTGGCAACTTAAGAGAAGCATTGGAACAGACTTTGGCCTTAAACCAGCTACAATGAAGGGGATGTATGATGTTTGGAAACCTAGACTGACCTATACCGCAGAGTGGAGCAGAACCACCATTTCCATTTCTAACAATGATCTTGATGCTGAGGGACAACATGCGTGTTAAACAACTTACCATTATTAAATCTGTTTAAAAACCACCGTGACTAACCCTAGCAACTAAGATAGATGAACAAAATGATTTGTAAAATAAATCTAGATCAACATGAAAGAGCTACATTGTAACGAAACTAGTTGTGAAAAAATTTGTGTACTCATTTATTATTATTAAAATCGTAAACCTTTTTAACAACCAACAGTCACTTGAATTAATTACTAGATATTGTTTTTAATTCCAAATTATTCTCCTGCTAGATAAGATACGTCTTTGTCACTGCTTACAAGTTAATTTAGGTTCTAAAAAAACGTACATATATGGTACAAATCATTCTTCACACGAAGAAAATGAAATATACTTACATTATAATATCAGTCCGCATCTTAAAATATATTTACCTACCTGCAACCAATCCGTCTGACAATCAACGCTTTTGTATATGTTAAATTTTTCAAAAATTATATTTAGGGTAAGATTTTGTTTAGTTTCAATTAACCATGCACAGTTGCTTCTTTGATTACTCAACGAAGCACCAGGTGGAGGATATTCCAATGTTCCAAACTCATCGGTTAATCTTCCACCACAAGCTAATAAAAGTAAATTTCATTACAATTTCACTATTTTTCTTTTAATATGGAAAGAATAATTCACCTTGTTTTTCTTGTTCACATAATGGTCCCGTAAATGAAGCAGAACAGTTACAAATAAAAGAGATATTGAAAACTTGTATGCAGGTAGCTCCATTTAAACATGGATTGGAAGAGCAGGGATTTTTTCTTTTATCACAATTTCGCCCTAAAAACCACAATCGAATCCTGTAAAAGAATTATACATACTTTTTAAATTAATAAATTTATGAATACCCTCAAACTGAGATGTACAATGACATTCATAGTTATTTCCATCTTGGGAGACGCAAGTTCCGTATATACATGGATTTGATGAACACGGATCTCCACCAACTCTTTTTGTACATCCGTTGGGTCCAATTCCTGATCCAACAAAGCCTTCGGGACATAAACACTCTACATATGTAGAACCTATTCCTGAAACAATTAAAAAACATAATAATATCGGAACTAACTATAGTTCCATGATGTATGTAATATTGACAAAGACACAATGAAACAGAATTACTTGGATTATCTCTACATTGAGCCAAATAATGACATCCGCCATTATTTACATTACATATGCCTCGATAACTACAAGAAAACCCATCTCCAATATAGCCAGGAGGACATGGACCGCAAATTTTTGATCCCTAAAATATTACAATAAAATATTTGTACGTAGTATTAGGATCTGACACATGGTCGGGCCTAATCAAAATGATGGAAACGAAAATTTAGTTTAACATAGTAAGAATCATGATATAATTTTATACTGTGCGCTCACTCCGCGGTAAAATTTCTTATCAGAACGCATATCACCGAAATTCAGACATATTGAAGAGCAGCTGTCTATTTAAATTTAAATTTTCAAGTAGGCGCCCTCGAGATTGTTGGCTAGACATGCATATATTGATGTAGCCCATAGCAAAAAAGTTCGCCTTTTGCCAGTTTGTAGGTGGGCGACCCTACTGCACTGATTATTGGTCGCAATGGTACGTCAACCTTGTGGATTTTTGGTAATCTATACAGTCTCGGTGATAGAGCTTCTGTGACTTTGAGTTTGTCCTCAACTTCGTCTTCTATTGATGAGTTCTTTATAAGTGAGTTGGTCGTTAGTACGTGTTTGGCCGATGTATCTCTTTTAACTAATGTGTATTTACCTGGATCCACTAATTCATCAATTTTGGTTTTGTATTTCGCAATCATTACGACTGTGGCATTGCCTTTATCCGCTGTGGTTATTACGATGGATTTAGACATCGTTGAAATTTCTCCGAGAAGACTTCGACCACGCCACCAATCAAGATGTTTTCCACAGCAGAAAACGAATCGTTTGGCAGTTCAAGCTAAAAAGGACCACGGCAACTCAGCCCGGAGATTTTTCGAAAAGATAAATTGTTGTACAAAAGTGGTATTGAAATGTTATAGCGGCGCTGGAATGATTGTGCTGCTCTTGATTGAGATTACGTTGGTGAGTAAAACCAATTTGGAACAAAAAAAACGTGTTTTCTTTGTTAGGTTCGGGATGTTACAGCCCATTAATTTGATGTAAATGGTACATGCAAAATTTGTCTATTTGACGTGGCTGTGAATATATCATGTAATGTATATCAATTTATGAAATATTATATCCCAATCTATATATGACTGTTTAAACAGACTGTTACTGAACTTTATATCATGATTTCAAACAAATCTCAATAGAATTGCTTATGACAACTTTATTTTTAGTTTATTTTGTTTCTACCAGAGGTCATTTCTCCATTTGTCAAATCCTAATAGCTTACAAAGAAAAACTTTACCGGTGTATTTATACATTGTACAGTAGGAGAAACGCTACAGCCACCATTAAAAATGGCGCATTCGTCGATATCTGCGCAATAATAACCATTTCCAGTATAGCCTAAAAATTCGAATAAAATAGTGTCGATCCTATTTATTTAACAATTCTACCTGCAGGGCAGTGTCCACACATATATGAACCAGGAGTATTAATACATACAACCAGAGGATTAGTGGAGCATGATGGTTTATCCAATGAACACTCGTCAACGTCTACTGTACAAGCTGGATTTTTTTCATCTGTTTTCCAACCCTTAAACATATTGATTTGAACTCTATAGAGTGGTATTACACATTTACATTATCTTGCAAAATGATAATAAAATCAATTAATAATAATATTAACAACCTTATGTTCATACCTGTTCACATATACACTTATAGCCCTCTGCACTATTTTCATTTATGCACGTGCCATGACCACAAAGTTCAGTTGATGATCCAGAATTACAATCATTTGACCTTCTGGTGCAATGTATACCATGCCACCCATTTGAACATTTGCATCTTGCAAATAAAATCATAAATAAGTTTACTTTTCAACTCTATACCTAGATGGAAGCAACACGGTTTTAAAAATTAAATGTACAGTATTGTAAAAGGGTAAATCAACGCTATTCTTACTCCGCAAGCATTATGTAACTGGTAGTTAAGTTAACCTTTTTTTTAATTAAATTAAAACATTATAGTGAATCTAAAATTTCAAAATCAATCAAAATAAGGATAATTAAAAATTAAAAATTAAAAACTTTATTAAACAGTTGATGCGCATTTCGCATTACAAGGGCATCTTCAGGAGTAACAAAATTATACTAAGTAACAAACCAGTAAATACATTCATTTGTAGTATATACTAAGAGGGTGGGGGATGAACAATGTTTGATCCAGTAAGGGATTGTTACCAAATTCTATTTGATCGTTGGTAATATTTTGATTTTCTTTTTTAGCTTTTCTGATTTCTATAATTTCGTACCCATCTAGTATTGGACCTCCTTTTAAATGTTTTTTTTTTTAATTTAAGTTGTTTTTAATTATGTTATGGTTATTTAAAATTAGATGAATGGCTAAACCTGAAGCATGTTTATTGAAATTTACGTAGTTAACATGTTTGTTGTATCTGGTTAGAATATCTCTTTTGGTTTTTCCAATGTAAATAGTTGGACAATCAGAACAATTGATTTTATATACACCGCTTTTATAAAGGGTGTCGGGTTCTCTAGTCATCTTATTGTAAACCAAAAATTTACTTACAGTAAAATTATTAAAATAAGCTGCATTAATATTAAATTGCCTAAGTGTCATGTGTAACTTATCGCTAATGATACCATAATATGGAATTTTTCGCCATGTATTATTCTTATTAAGAGACTTTTGTAACGGGAAAATAATATTATTACTAAATAGTTTTAGTTTTTTATTTAGCATTTATTTATGATTATTGAATCATAATCATTATTTTTAGCGATAGTTTTAATAGTATGTAGTTCTTGAATGGAAGCTACGTGTTTTAATGGAATATTTATTAACCTATTTAACATTGAGTGAAAGGCAGCTAACATTATATTGTTAGGATGATTAGATTCCTTTGGTATGATGCTGTCCGTATATGTATTATTCTAAATATACTGAAATCTAGTTTATGCTTTTAAGACATAATTCTACTGTAGATTTTATTTATTGAGAATTTCTAAAAATTGACCTATTTGTCTTTCAGTGCCAGTCCACACAACTAAAATGTCATCTACATATCGAAAATATTTATATATTCAGCCACTCATTTAATTGAAAATAACTACAACCTAAATAAAAACAATTTAAATTTAAAAAAAATATTTAAAAAGAAGTCTAGTATTAGATAAGTATAAAATTATAGATACCAACGAAGCTAAAAAAGAAAATCAAAAAAACGATCAAATAGAATATGGTAACAATCCCTTATTGAATCCAAACATTGTTAATCTCCTACCCTTTTAGTATGTACTATAAATTGATGTATTTACTGGTTTGTTACTTAGTATAATCTTGTTACTCCTGAAGATGCCCTTGTAATGCGAAATGCGCAGTGTTAAATAAAGTTTTAGTAAAATTCTCACTTTTATAATTTCTAATTTTGAATTATGTTTCACCAAGTGATAACGGTAGATAGCCTTATGTTATATAAGGATAATATTCATTAACATACATTCGATTTAAAAACCGATCTTTTCATTAAAGGACGTTCAAATTATAAAGAACGAAATTTTAAAATAGATACTTACTCATAACTCCCAGGAGTATTTACACATTGCGCTCCATTTTGGCATCCTAGGTCTGTATGAATGAAACGTTGACATTCATTAATATCATTTTCACAATATAGACCCTGTAAGTATTTCACAATAGGTGTTTTTTTCAATGGTTTTTAAACACATTTATGATACGTTAATTTCAATACAAATAATCAAGGTTTAAGTGAGTGAATTTGCTCAATGAGTACCTCTAAAAGAATCCTAACTCGGGTGCTGTGGGTTGTAGGATTTATGTAAGTTAGAAAGTTGTAGTATGTATAAGGGGCTTCCAAGCTATAAATGTTTACAATGAAAAAGTACTCACTTTCTAAAGCAATAAATAAAGAGTTGATAATGATTCCTTTAATTATTTTTATTAGCGACTGAAAATATAAATCTTGCAGAAGAGTATCAATTTGGAATTGGACCGAAAAGTTAATAAATAAAACGTTGATGGCTTTATACACTAATTGTCTTATTATTATTAACATATCTCATCAGTATATTATAAAGAGGTCGTCTATTAATCATGTAATGTGTTTTAGAATTTTTAACCCCCCTCCCTATGGTGATTCGTGGAGAGGTTTAACACCAGTGACGTGATTATAATATGAACCGAACGTAAGCAATGTTCTTTGTACTAGAAAACGATGCTATTTCAGAGACGTGATTATAACTAGACTGCGCCTTAAGTTTATAAAGTGATGTCATTTGGGTAGGCAACCCATTTTGCGAATTAAGGGATAGAAACGCGAGAATTATTAAGGTCGCTCGTAACTTCACTCAGAACGTTTGAGGCAGTTGAAGTGTTGAGTGCAGTTATTTCAAATAAATGTTGTGCGACTCTATTTATCTTGTACATAGGGTTTTGTGAACATTTTTATGAACTATTTTTTGTTTCAGTAATATAAAACTAGTTTAATATTAGAACAATATAGTTATATATTGTTGTGCATACGGTTGCCGTGAAAACAGTCCTAAAGGTTCTTCAATTTCGTTCCATGTGTAAGTACAATTTAAACATAAGACACACTGATACATTTGTAATTTCTTCGAATGTTCCCTAAGGATCCTGAATTAAATAAAAAATGGTTAAACACAAGCAGCTCACACGCTACTTAAATTTAGAAATCGTACGAAAAATCAGTACACGTGATAACTGACTATATACCCCCTCCCCCTTGTGATATTTCCTGATTTTTTCCGAACCCCTTCTCTCTCTTTCGAGCTTTACGTGATTAATGGACGATCCCCAACTCCAAAATCTCAAAAAATATCTAGTGGCAAATATGCTGAGAAATATTCATTCATCCCCCGCGTAAAGCAGGCCCTATCCACAACGAATGCACGTCGTTAACCTTACCGTGATGAGGAGCTAAACTTGTCGCATTATGAATAGTCCAGATACATTGGAAAATATCTTCCTTTTTTAAATTAAAAGTTAACATACACTGGCATACAACGCAATGACAAATCCATACCTGTCCGAAATTATATCTTTGGCCTACCACCTCTACCTAAGCTGGAGATCCAACTGTAAGTCGACCTTTTCGAATCAAGTACGCGACACGCAGAGATTCTATATTGATCATTGTTTACGTAACCATTTTCTTTAAGATAAATATTGTGTAGTTTCATACCTCCCAACCATCAGTACAGAAACATAACACTCCATTGTAAATATCTCTACATTTAGCACCATTCCGACAAGGATTACTTGCACATTCATCTGTATTTAATAATCTTATTAGTCTGCGGACTTTTCTTTGGATCAGCGATATTCTTCGATTAATATTTGCTCTTCTAGCATTATTTCTGCGTTCGTTCTAGAACAAATACTGTACATAAAAATAAAATATATAACATAAAAATATTACTTGTTCTAAATTATAATTTGAAACGATCACATTTATTTATTAGATATTTATTAATACGAAATAAGTTAGTTTTCAAAACTTATCTAATTTAATAATTTCTGTAATTCTTTAAAAAAAATACGAGACCACATTAACATGATCACCAATGTTAGTTGACGTTATGATTACTCTACTGAAGTCAAACTGCTTCCTATATTTCGTTTATCTAGAAATTTATAAAACACTATAACCCAAAATTACACATTTCATATTCTTGTATATGAATGTAATTGCATACATAAACCAATTTAACTTATACTGTCTTAATGACTTATACTGCAGTTGACATTTAAATTCACAAATATAATCAGCAAATACTAAAGCTCCCAGTACTGGCATCTATCATTTCTAAGTATCATGATCCCGATCTATCTAATCTAATATTTGTTTTATATGCATAAAAATATATACTTTTGGTTATTCTGTGGTTTTGTTTTAATCAGTTCATGCTAGAGGCACAAATTCAGGGCAGTACTGTTTATTAACTTAACTAATAAAAGATGAATTTAGTAACATTAAAACATTTTCACGCAAATTCCGCAGGGTTCATATATCTTCCGACTTTTCTTTGACCTACTTTAGGCAAATGTTAAAACACGCTAGAACAACGTCAAATTTCGGTGTCGGAAATTAAGATGTTGTAGAAGTGATACAGTCGGTACAACTATTATATTAACACATCGGTGTCTTCCCTCATTTACGACTTCATTTGTCACATCTTTATTAATTACTGTTATTTTTTGTATGATATGAGCCAATGGAATATCATCTTCATTATCTTAAGTATCATGCTGTTAATTTTCACTAAATAGCAACGGGCCCAACTTTTTCCACAACGTTGCGATTGCACGACCAGGAATTAATCTTGAAGGCAACATCATATAAATTGGTACTTTTTATTTAATAAAGCCACAATTTATTGTGACTAACGTACTTGTATCTGACTCTTCTTCTATTTTTGTATCAGATGCAAAATCTTCGAAATATTAGTCTTCTCCTAATGCCCAAGCGTCTTTTGTACGTACATTGGTTTTTATAAACAACTTGCAAGGATTTTTGGACATTCCAGAGAATAGAAATTGCAATTTATGCCCGTTTAAGTTGGTACACAACAGAAATGTAATTTGGTCTTCAGACAGTTTTCGTCCAGGTGCAACGTTTTTATTAACAGGAACAAAAGTGTTGTGAGGTAAAAGATTCCAGAATAGGCGACTATCATCCGCGTTATACACCTTATTCGCAATAAGGTGCAATTCTCTGTTTTCGTCCTCAAATCTTTTCATAAACTGCTCCTCAGTACTTGCATTATAGGATAGTTTCTCGCCACTGATTGCGAATAGTTGAATCCCATAGTTTCTTTTGAATTTGTCGAACTACCCTATACTTAATCTGAAAAAAGTTTCCTTCGTGACATGTTGGTAAGACTAAATTGCATTCTATTCTAAAATATTATTATTATTGTTGGTAACTTGTGTTCTTCTTCCGAATTTTAGGTATGTCTTTCACGTTCTTGAAGAAACCATGCGTAGAGTGCTACCTCCACTTTTGGGAGTTTCTAACGTTCACTGGTTTGATTCCAAGTCCTTCTACTCTGTTCCATGTATTCTGTGGTTTCCTTAGATCATTTAGGAAATTCTGGAGCAGTAATGTTCTACAGATAGTTTTTCACTTTTTTTGCCTTCACTTCGTCCGTCTCATCTGTCTCTCCTCTATACCCACTCCCAGGATTCCTAAAAAGAGGTTGAAGAGCGCCTTGCGCCATACCCTCCTGCTTTGCATTACAGTGTAAGTCGGAGAGACTGCCCGCCCACCAACATGAGTAGCTGGTAGGATAATCTGATGAATAATCTTTGTGAAACCTATGCAGTGTTTTGTTATTTATTCATTAACCTAAATATTATTAAAACGTTTCACAGTGAGTGTGTTATATTGTCATATTACCACTTTATAGAACAATGTAGGAATATAGCTTACCTTTATATAATCACGTTTTATGTTTAAATTAGTGAGCAATTTACTCTTCTTTAAAGAATAACATGATGTTCTAAGTTAGTTGTCTACGCACAAGTCTGCTTATCAGTTGTGTGACAATCTCAATGTATTCGTTTCAATAAAGCTAGCATTTCCTTTTAGAAAGTTAATTTTGATAATGACGAATCTAACAAATGCACCATGGACTAAATTAATTACATTACCTCAGTTATATTCACTTATATCCAATACGTACACTTATGTCCACTTGTATCTACTTTATCTCTACTTAAATGCAGCTAAATATGCTTATATATACCAATTTCTTCTATGATGTGAGTAACTTGTGAAGTTTTCATTTTTTTAAATATCGTCCATATTGTTAAAAATACGTGTCTTCAGATGACACACTTATGTTAAAAAATTGGGAGCTGAATGTTTAACCGTGCAAAATAAAATTCAAGAATGTTTGCAGTTCTTTTAAAAAATTTCTAAAATTGTCAGAAAAGTGTCCTATCATATGAAGAATTGCTATGAATTTTGTCAGATGTTTGGGATAATTATTTTAGGTGAGAAACGCAAAAAAAGAAATTTTCAAAATCCACCATTACTCATTTAACATGACGGCTAACGAATTAAAAATTTAGCAAGAATGTCCTCGATAATTTCTTTTATTCGGGAACTGATTTGAAATTAAAACCCAGGAATGTCAATAAGAACTCACTTTTATAACTAATGTCGTACATTCTATGTCATTGTGTGCTATAGGTACTAAATAATCATAAATACAATTCAATGTTTTGAACTGAACATTAATGTACTTTATATATTAATATAATATACATAGTTCTAAAAATATGAAATAAGAAATACATACGGTTTGAGAAAAGTTTCCTCTTCCTAAAGCCTGAGATTCGAGCAAAGCCATTTTATGTAGAATTCCTTCCTTTCCATGAATGAAATCGTTCAGTGACTTCACTACACCAATTGACTCATGGAAATTGGTCTTATGGTACTCTAGAACTTCAGATGCGTTTTTAACCTGCAACATTTATGGATTGGTGAACTGCTCCAATTCTAATACCCGCATTGGAAACACATTTTAATTATTCGAGGTAAAGTATTAGTAAACGTAACATTACGTCAAGCGCTACATATATCTTTTAATCTATTTATTGGTATAATTCAATGATGATTACCAAAATTTTTATATTTTTAACTTATCCCCAATATCACAAATAAGATATTTCCTTCTTTATGAATGTTTATTTATTGAAAAAGAATTAAATTACAGAATTTTTATGAATAAATATGAAGGCGATCGATATTGACGGCATCATTGATGCACCTGAAAGCCTGCGGACGTAGATCATAGGTCATTCAGCGGAAAGGACTGGCACATCAAACAAAATATATGAAGAATATTCCATGACCTTATAAATAAGTATGCAGCATCCGTTTGAAATAATGCGCGAACAAGAAAGCTAAACAGAGATATAAATCTCTAGTGTGAAATAATTAACTGTCTAAGAAGTCACTTAAGTGGTATATTTATTAAGTAAAGATTTATGTAAAATTCGCCTCACTATTTCATGATTACAAAAAAAAAATGTAAATCTCAATTAAATTTTTATTAAATTGTAAAAAGACTATTGTAATTATGAAACATAGTTGTAATAAATAATATTATTCTAACAATTGTTTCGTCACACTGTGATTTCTTCGGAAGAATACAAAAATACTTAAGAACTAATTTTTGTTGTTTTCGTGGAAGAGGGGAATCTTCAGAGGACACCCAGCCGTCCGTACGGCTTGGTAGTGTTGGATTCACTCAAATGGAGCACCTTCCAACCAAAATCCCTGTCCCTCAGGCCGTTTTAGGACCGTTCTCTTAGGTTTTCTTCAGCCCAGTGTGGTTATGAATGTTTAGGTGATTGTTGTTTTGTTGGGTTTGTATTCGTATTCGTGTTCGTGTGCCGTACGTCTATTGTGCGTGTGCGTGTGCTGTGCGTGTGCGTATGCGTGTGCTGTGTGTTTTGGAAGATGTAGTAGATGCGATGGGTTTAAGATGCGTGTGTATCATGCACTCGATGAATCTCAAGTAAACTTAAGGGTGCGGTGGTAGTACATGAAACGTCCTGACAAACATAATTAAAACGTTACAGATATTAATTTTTTGATTAATACGCAAATGATTTTCTTGTAACGTATATTAACAATAGCCATATGAATTACAATCGGTTCGGGTTACAAAGTTACAATGTATGATTTGTGCTGGTGCGCATATACGGTGCATATTTGGCGGCGATTTACTCAACACTAACTTAACTTAAGGGAGAAAACAGGCGGAAGAAATAGAAACGGAAAGACGTAAGAGTAATAAGAGATAGAGGTAGCTGTGGCGATGATGAAGATATAGGGTTGTAGGTAGCTGTAGGTCATAAATTGTAGGGGGTGACTACAAGGGACAAAGACAGATAATTGTGGTGAAGAATATTAGAGAATAGCAAAGAAAAGATGCAACAGGAAACTATACACTATTTTACAACAACAACGGGGGGAGTCCGTTGAGAGGGTGAATAGCTCGATCAACAACGAATAAAAGGCGGTGTTTACGCGGTTGGTAAAAGAAAACATACAACTACTAGAATTTCTAATCTAACACAATAAAGTTGTTTATTATCAACTAAGCGCTAATTCTAATATTAATTTTAATAATTCAAAGTAGAAAACTAAACTAACTAAAAGTTAATGAAAAATTAACGAACTATCAGTCACTATGATGAAGTATATCACTTTTATTACTAGGTGGTGTCCTTTCACTTAGATTTTCATCATCAATCGGTAATGGCGCTAATTGTTTTACACTGCGTTTAACAATCCCTTTCGCGGTTTTCAGTGTCACCACGCGAATCACACCATCGACACCAGGATGCACTTTCACTATACGTCCCAGGGGCCAATGAAAGGGAGGCATGTTGTCTTCTCGCAGGAGGACAATACTATTCTCGATGATGTAATGTCGACCACTGCTCCATTTGCTGCCACTGGCAAGTTCGTTAAGTTAGTCATTTTTCCAACGGTTCCAGAAATGTTGTTTTAATTTTAGCTGCCACACTGACAGCCGGTTGGATGGAACCTCACAATAATCTCGTTCACGTAGGCTCGTTAAAAAATTACCAGTAAGGAAATGGCCAGATGTTAAGACTAAAAAATCTTGGGAGTCAGAGAATAGTGGGGTGAGGGGACGTGAGTTTAGGGTAGCCTCAATGTCGGTTATTAGGGTATTAAATTGCTCTAGATGAAGTAGGATGTTATGACCGACCCATTTTTTGACTTTACTGCCAGACACATGAAAACTGAGTGTTGTGATGCCTCCTTTCCTTAATCATAAACGTCTCACAATAATCCACTCTGATGTGTGTAAATGGGAGTGACACGTTGACTCGGGGAGCTGGTTGGTTATTTATGTTACGCGTCCGAAAATCAATTGTCTCGCTAACCCAGAGACGAGGATATATATTTACCGAATATTTACTAGAAAACACGCGAAAATACTTCGACCGCTTTACAGAGAAAACGACTTGATATTCTCGAGCGTCTATTGTCCGGTATCGATTAGTCTCGACATCAAAAGTGCCGCCTTCGGGGTTGAATCAGCGCTAATCGATTCACCGCACACACGTATACGTTCGCTACAACCACTTTTCGAATTACTACTAACTCATTATGTGAATTTTGTAATTTTTGAAAATTTTTTGCTTGGATCGGTAATTTTTTCCTATTTGAGGTCGGCTTTCAATCAGAGATGTCCTTAGTGACCAATTAGGTTACATGCGTTACGTTATTATTTATTGCAGGACTTGTTTGTTTAACTACTTGATCGATTCCCCACTGCATTTACACTGTTCTATACTGATAATATTAATCTTTCGATCATTTGTACGTTTGTTAACATATCTTGCTGGGTTTGTTTTAATTCTAATTACATTTTCGTTTGGCTCCAGGTCATTATCATCTTTTTCAGTTGTTTCTCGTGTTTTTTCAATTTCAAAACTTGACTAAACGTAACTTCTTTCCCTTACTTGCTCTTAAATAAGGCTGCTTTGGTTCAGTTCTATTTCTAATTTTCTTGTGCTTTAAGCGTGTAATAATTGCCTGTCCAACATGTCTCCTTCGTATTCACAATACCGGACAATTTCTTTAAATCGATTAGCATACTGTTCAAAGGATTGGTCCCTTATGCGAACACAATTCCAATTTCTTTTAACGCCATTAATCTTATTACTTTAATTTGAATGAGGCTGAGGAATTTCCTTGTTATTTCAATAAGAAGCTATTGTTAAAACATCGGTGTTACGTTCCCAAAGACTATTTTAAGTTCGCTAAAAATATCAGGTTGAATACAAAATAAAAATAACACACGTTTTGCTTTTTTATAATTAGGGTTTGTTTGTCCTCTAAGTTCCATAATCGACATTGCGTTTCAAAATAATTCAAAAATATTACGGCACTAACGTTACCATCGAATTTGCCGCATTTAAAATTAGTAACTATTATCTGAATTTGAACTTCCCGGAGTACGGCTGATTAATGTGCAGACGATATGTGATATTTGCTCCTGTTGTTGGGCTCGTGTAGCACCGAGGGTGTATCAAATACAAACGGGATTGCTATATTTAATTGGACTTCTCCCGCCTATAATTACATTTTTCCCATTGGACTGAGAGCCTTTTCATGCCATAATCGTAGAAACTCTTCGGATGTTCTTGTAACCATTGGAGCATAAATGCTTTCACTGCGTCGTTCTCGTGGAAACGTTGGCTTTCAAGCGCTGCTTTTAGCGGCTCAAAAAGATGGTAGTCTAAAGGGGCTATATGGCGGATGTTCCAGCGTTTCCCAGTCTAATGCATCCAATTTTTACCTTGTATCATTGGCCGTATGCAAAAGAATGACACTTCTGAGCGATTGCTCAGGAAGACCTTTTTCTTCGAAATAACAATTTTGCGGTTCGAACCCGAGTCCGGCTGCTCTGGTTCAAGTTTTCTGTGGTTTCCTTGGATCATTTAGGCAAATGCTGGAGCAGTAATATTCCACAGATAATCTTTCACTTCTCTTCTGTCTTCATTTCGTCCGTCTCATCTTTCTCTCTCTAACCACACCACCCACCCATTCCCACGATTCCTGCAAGGAGGCTGAAGAGGGCCTTACGCCCTACCCTCCGGCTTTGCACTACAGTGTAGGTCGGAGGGACTGCCCGCCCACCAGCACGAGTAGCCGGTGGGAATGAAACACAAAAAGGTTTTTTTTTAACATGAAAAGCACCTTACCGATCAAAACCCACTGTTGTCATTACCTTTCCAGCTGACAAGAGTGCCTTTGTCTCCATTGGTCCCGTCTCGCCGCTTTTTCTCTACTCCATAGTCGCCTGTTTCGACTCGGGCATGTAGTGGGCACCCATGTTTCGTCACAGGTGACGATGCGATTCAAAATTGCTTTAATCTCTTGTCGTAATCGATTGAAGTGTCGCTGCGAAATCTTCAATCGATGTTGCTTGTGATCTAAAACAACTGGAGCGAATTTCGGTTGGTTCTCCCATTTCTCTATCGTTACAGGTCATCTTCGCATCTACTGCAACCATATCACTGATTTCCCGGTAATATAAGAAACATCAGTCCCGTTTATATTCAACACCCCTTCGTAGAAACGGTCTAGATTGCTCAGCGTTCGTTGTAAATAAATATAGAACACGTCTCTTGTACGATGCAATTATTGGTTGTTTGGTTTTTGGTTGATATAATTGTTATTTAAGACACCAACATCCTTGTCGCCAATATGTTATAAATAGGTGTGGGAAATGATGCACGCTTTGCATTTTTAATACTAAGATATGTTAATAGAATGAAATACAAAGTCATGTCGTGGTGCGGTCGAGTCTAACTATATATATATCTACCAATTTTTGTTACACATCCCTATGAATATGTATGGTTGTCTTTAACACGTTGTATAAAAAATACGAGGGTAAATCAAATATAAATGGTAATTTTGTAAAATAAATTTATTGATTAGTGGTACACACAAGCTAAACATTTAAAATTTTCCAATGTAGTCACCTCCGTGCTCTGCACACTTTTGCCACAGACTTGGAAGCTTGAATATTCCTTTTTCATAAAACGTTTGAGGGCGAGTTTTCAGCCAATTGCACACATACTCTTCTACTTCTTCCTTGCATTCAAATATTTTGCCTCCAAGGGATTCTTTCAAGGGCGCGAACAAACAATAATAAAAGGTAACAAGTAGGGTTATATATACAGGGAGGATGCTTGAGGTTTTCCCAACCCATTTCTTCCAATTTATTCCTTGTCGAAACTGCAGTGTGTGGCCTGGCGTTATGAAAAAGGATGACGTCTCGATTACCCCGTTATTTGTTTAGATACGCGATTGCGATTTTTTTTCGACTGTAACAACAAGTCAGGGCTATAATAACAATGTAATGATGCTCGAGGGTTTCCCAGTCCGTTTCTTCCAATTTATTCCTTCTCAAAACTGCAGTGTCTGGCCTGGAGTTGTCATTAAGGAGCATGACGTCTCCAATAACCCATGTTGAATACACCGTCGTTTGCTTCGATACGCGATTTTTGTCCACTGTAGCAACTCAGAATTGTAAGCCGCATTCACTGATCACTGTTAAGTTGATCGCGAAGAAAATCAATGGGTAAAACTTCCGTTGAGTCAAAGAATAGAACAGAACAGTCGCAAGCACTTTTCCGGCTGAGAGACGGGTTTTGGCTTTGACAGGGCAGCATTCAGCCTTTCTTCGCAATTCCTTCCTCGCCATTTTTGATTCGGGAGTGTAGTGGTGTAGTGGTGAACCCACATCTCATCACAAGTGACGATACTCCCTCTCTTGTCGAAATCGATTCAGAAGTCTTTCAGTAATTAGTTTAGCGTTATCATATGCTTAACAATTTCCCCCTGCGTCTTCTTTTCTTCCACATTATAGACAACCAGTTTGGCGTCTTTGTTCATCCCTTTGTTTATTCTGTTTTGTTTGTTTGCGATTCGCATTTTTTGTCTATATTATGTCCCGTGTTTAAGGCATGGTATGCAACTGCTGATTTTTCCGCATTGCATTGCATTGCAGCAGTGCATACCATGCCATAAACACGGGACATGGTATAGACCATAATATTAAATTATTAAAATCTTGTCACAATTACATCGACCTAAAAGTTTATGAGTGTATTTACATTCATAAATTCAGAGATTCCTTGATGAATTTTGACCTGCCGTTCACCAACAACCCCCTGTTCAATAGTCTGCAATATGTTACAGGTAGTTTTTAGAATATATTTAGGTATAATATTCTTTAATTTTAGTTTACTATTACCATTGAAAATGAAATGTATGCATTTGGTTGTACCAATAAACATTGCTTATAGTTTTATGAGGCGTTTGAATCTATTTTTTATACTATCCACACTACAAGTCACTCGGTACACATCCTTACCTCTAAATACTTCATTTTTTTTATAAACACAAAGATAATGGATGATGAACTTCTAGAGAGAAGTTCTTAACAATTTGGCAGAAAGTCAAACTCAAAGTCGTGTTATAAATAAAATTGATATAAAACCCGCGTGACGACCACTAACAGAATTATTATCCCGCTTTGGTTAATCGAAAGCGGGTACTTCTTCAGCACTACAACGCATAACAGAACACCGCCGAGCAATCCAAGGAAAAGATTTAAAATCTTCACTCGATTGAACTTCTACCGCATCCAGTATACCAGAGACGGGCTCCCAGAAGAGTTTCCTACCACCATTCCTTCTATTAATTCTATTTGGTCTAGGAGTGGGGCAGAGTTACAACTTCTCCTCCACCTTTCAAATGTTTCCCCTCTGGCTCTCGGGAGCTCTCGGCTCGGCTCTTAGAAGCCGAGCTGCCCCGCCCATCAGTAGACAGTCCAGATCTTCTACCACCGACTATTATTCCTTCCGGTCTATGACACACTTCCTTTGCCAACACAGTTTGAACAATCTTCGCTTCTAAAGCTAAGGATTAATATCGGCACGAGATAAACCAACTTTCTAAGAGATAGGTTCAACACATACATTTCAGTAATGATTACTTTAAAACTTAATGTTTGTTTATTGTCGTTTAATTTATATTGAAAATTTTAATTAAAAGTAATAAGAAGCCTAATACATCAGATGATATAGATTACACTGATTACAATGTAATTTTATTTATTTTTGCATAATTGAATGACACTGGGCAGAAGCGAAACAGCGTGCAAATATAAGTAGTATTAGTTATAATAAAGAAAACTACGTACCAGTTCCGCTGTTAAAAACAGATCGTGCCCATTTAACATCACTGTTCCAGATCCTGTCGTTGAGAAAGATATGTTTTTATGCTTTCCTGTTCTCACCATTAAATTTCCATTTGAAGAGGAAATACGAGGTCTAAAAATAGTTAAAGAAAATATTTAATATAACATGTATTGATATATATAAATTCAAAATGTTATTTTGGCAGTAGTTCAGTATTTACGGCCCGCGACCAAAGGGCGTGTGCCACATTATTGGATAGGTTATGAGTATAGGAACACAATGGGAGGGCAGTGTTTCAGTTCGTGAAAATGTCATATCCGGAAGCTTTAAAAAACAGTTTTTTCATTTAATTTCTATTTTTTAGTATACTTTGGAATAAACTAAGTTAGGTTAGGTTAGGTTAAATTAGATTTTTATGACCTTGCTGCATATAAATTATGAGAAATTAAATAAAAATTTTGTTTTCAAAAATTTCCCTTTACCACAATTTTGCGCATTAAAACTCCATATAATAGTGAGCATTTAGTTATGTGATCAAATCCCCTGATGAGCATGCCCTAAATACTGAATTTACACTTTAGGATTTTATATCATGGAGGTTGGTGTTAAACAGAACAATCGCCGTTGAAAAATGTGTCCCAGAAATTTAGAGAAAATAATGTGGCGCTGCGATCGCTACATTGTCTATATAAATGGCGGTTTTTTGCTCATTTTCAGCAAGTTCATGGAGTATTTGTTTTAGATATATTAATAAAACACTAATTGGATATTTTGTAATAACATTAGACACCTTATTTGCGGTCGGAAATACGTAAAATATTCTTAATAAATAATGATGATTTCAATTAAACACTAGATGTCTTTTAAATTATTTTACTGGTTTTGTAATTGTCTCTTACAATATTTTTTCGGCCTCTCGACCAATCTCAAAGAGTTGACAGAAACTAAACTTAAAACTATATTGCCATCTATTTATAGGTACTATTCTATGCATAAATGTTTGTATATATAAATATCTGTACATGAATTCATGTTATTTAATTATTGCCATATACACAGAGCTTTTATGGTCTTCCATCTGTCTATTGGTAATGTTTTTGTTTACTTCTCTAGCAGTTTCTCTTCTCTAGCCTTTTTAATTTCTAATTTTTCAATATAACTTAGTGTTTTACTCATTTGAACAGTGTGTAGTATTTTAAAATAATCGTTTGAAAAATTATGTTCATTTGTAATACAATGTTGAGCAAAACCTGTTGTGCTCTTATTAGTTTTAATATTAAAATACCTAAAAATAGTATATTAGTCTCTTTTGTCGTAAGCAGTCTATCACGTCAGTACCTACATTAGCATTAAAAAACATTTTAAGTGAAACAATGATAAACATAGAAGACAAACAAAATTGGCTTGATTTAATAAATATCTGCTTAGAACCAAGTTACATTACTTTTAGTAATAAATTTTACCAACAGAAAGATGGACTCCCTGAAATCTGGTCATCTAGCATCTATTTATTATAATAAAAGTACAACAATTAGTATTTTCTTTACGCCTAAGTATATGCTTTAGTACATTGTGCAACAGGTTAACAATGTGAGAGAATGTAATAGTAGAGTAAGACATTTGTTTTTTTTTTTGAGTGAGGACTATTACTAGTAATCGTAATATCGTGTCAATGTACTATTGACTTTGTAGATCAATAAAGAATGTTTGGGGGTACATTTTTCCACGTAATGTGTAACAGGACACTGCAAGAAGAGACTGGTAAGACCTACCAATGGATATTATTGGCGATAGCATTTTTGTTTCCACATTTCATAGTATTGTACAATATGCCAACAAAATTCATAAAGTATTGCAGCGTGTAGGCAACCACGTGAAGCGCTGAGACCTGTAGTGTGGGTTGCCGAGATTCCTGCTTCACCTTTCGAGAGCTATTAGATGTGGCTAAAATCGTCGAGCATTTTCATAAATACCTGTATAGACGTAAGTTGCACTTAGACGCAGGGACAATAACGGCCTGAGGGGGAGAGGTTTTAGTCCGTAAGAATCCGACACTATCCAGTCACACGGGCGACTGGGTGTCTTTTGAAGATTTCCGGATTCGTCAAACCTACCAGCCCGAAGGAAGTAAGGGAGCTAGTACTAGCCACTAACTCCAGGAACGCTCCCGGTCCCGAAGGAATACCTGCACGAGCCATGAAAGCCCTACCGGTCTCTATTTAATATTATAAATGCAATACTACGTTTAAGATATTTTCCACATTCCTGGAAAACCGCGGACGTGGTAATGTTTCAGAAACCAGGGAAATCGCCAATTGCCCCCGGAATCTACAAACCAATTGGTTTTTGAACCAAACACTCGACCGTGTTACAAGTTCTACTAGTAGTCGAATTCGCGACAGCTGGCTTCAACCTAAAGCAGTCCACTGGCGCGACAAGGTATGGCACATAACGATTCCGTCGTTTCTCCGGGACCGCAGTTTTACTGTGAAACTGGGAGACGTTCGCTCCAGCTCCCGAAGGATTGAAGCAGGGACACCGCAAGGCTCACCGCTTTCGCCACTCCTGTACTCCCTCTACACAGCAGACACGCCAAGGTCTAGACGGACGGTTCTAGCCCTATACGCCGACAATACAGCCGTGATCACCAAGTCTACCGATCCCCACATGGTAACCAACCGACTACAGACAGCGGCCAACCAACTGGAGCAGTGGTGCAGGAACTGGCGAATCGCGTTGAAGCCGGCTAAGAATGCAGCTCTTTTGCTTACGAAACGACAACAGAGCCCGGTAGGTAATGTCACGCTGGGTGTCCAGCTACACAAAGGACTAACATGGAAGCATCACACCGATTATTGCACTCGACATGAAACGGTTGTGATGGCTCTCCTGTTCCCTTTAATGAACCGTAGGAGTACACTTAGTAAAAAACTTCGGCTATACTCAGCGGTCATTAGACCGGTAATGTCATATGCCGCACCAGTGTTTGCATACGCAGCCAAAAGACACTTGAACAAACTTCAAGTTGTGCAAAACAAGGCACTGAGGCTTGCTATGGATTCTCCTTGGTTTGTTTCGAAAGAAACGCTGCACCGGGACTTGAAAGTTCCTTCGGTGAAGGAATTTCTAACTGAGTTGAGAACGAAGACCTACGCAACGTGCCAAGCCCACCAGAACGCGCTGGTTCGCGAAACAGTAAGCTACAGCGAACATGTGCACTGGAAGCACAAAAGACCAAAAATGATTTTAAACTAACCTAACTAACCACCCTAGTCAAGTTGTAGTTCATTAATTTTAAAATGTTTATTACAGATAATTATACATATACGTATATAACTCTAATTCCAAGATATAGTATATAATATACAATTCTTTATGTTCCAGACGCAAACTGAAATTCATTGGTCCCCTTTACAGACAAATTTTTTGGTTCAAATGTTATAACAACACCACATGCAAAAGTATCTGTTACAGATTTGAAGGAGAAGTCCAAGGAGACTGGAACTTGAAGAACGAGGGGTTTTAGTGAGTAAGAATCTCACACTACCTCGCACATAGAGCCAAGTGCGAGGTGCCTTTTGAAGGTTTCCCCTCTAGTCAATGGCCCAAAAAAGAAGTTTGCAATTAAGAGCGAATCATTCGTCATTGAAATGGTTATTGCAATTCAAGATCCCAAAAGGACAGATTACATGCTGGTTACAACTACTCCAGGACTACAAGTTCGAAATCGAGCATTGCCTAGGCAAACAATACGGTAACTCAGATGCACAGTTTTATAGGTATTAGCAGCAATCCATGGCGAAGAACATTTCGGCATTACAAAGACTCTACGGAAGGTACACGAACGATTTTATTGGCTACGAAGTTGAGGCGACGTGGAAGACTGGTTCTAGAAAAGCCCAACATGCGCCATCAGCAAGCAACCGAAGAATAGGAACGCAGCAATACAACGTAGTGGCGCCTTTCGAATGAATCGCAATGACGTAGCAGAACCATTTCCAAGGACACACTGATAACTGATATATCTTGATCATTACGGATTACTTCAGTAAGTGGCTCGAAGCATACACAGTCCAAATCAGGAAACGCACACTGTTGGCGCGAAACTTTTCAGTATCTGAATTAGACGCTATGGGGTCTCAATGGAATTACATTCTGACCAAGGCAGGAATTTTGAGTCGACTTTGTTCAAGAACGTAACTGAACTAATGGACATCAGGCAAACAAGGACAAACAAACTGTTTCAAATGTGGACTATGTAATTATATCCACAGTTTGATGGGATGGCTGAACGATGTAACGCTACCGTGGAGGCAACCTAAGAAGTATTGTAAACGACCACCAAACTGATTGGGACCTTATTTCTCTTAACCTACAGAACCGCCATCCATGAGACAACTAAAAGAATACTGGTCCATATTTTATTTGGAAAAAAACATAAGCTACCAAGAGACATGATATTTGATCGATCTGGAGACCCCAGTGTCTACAAATGAGTACGTGCGATAACTACAAAAACAACATAAAGCCCTCCATAATGCTGTGCATACGAAGTTGCGATTCGAAAATGACCGCATGAAAACCAGATACGACCGATGAGCCAACTCTACTAGTTTCAATGGAAGCGACAAAGTGTGTGTGTGGTTATATAATCCATCAAGAGGGAAAGAACGTTACTAAAACTGCAACAAGCTTGGGATGGCCCTTACGCCTTGATTAGGCGCATCAACTACGTTTTCTATCAAATTCAGAAGGGACTTCGGGTCTAAGTCAAGATCGTCCACCTTGACCGTCTCACCGATATCACTGATCGGGACGACCATATTTAGAAGGGGCAGTGTTAAGTGTAGACAACTCACGTGAAGCGTTACAACCTGTAGTGTGAATAGATATTTCAAAAAGACGACATTTTAGAACCTTCTAAAGCAAATCCAGTAACTATAAATAAGCGGCCGCGAAGTCGAACCGAACTCACGACGCTCCGTGAGCTTATTCTTGGACTACTTACTATAGTTACATGTCAATCACATAGATAACTGTGCCGTGGACTCAGTTTGATAAATTAATATCCTTATCGTTTCACAAATATTTTCAATCTCATAAAACTATTACTGTTTCAAGTGGGGTTGTTATGTTTAGTAAACGGGTATAAGTACGTTTCCATGCATTCTTACGGCGCTTTTAATGATTAGAGGGTTACCCTTAGATGGTTACCCATGCATTGCAGTGTTGAAACGTGTGTGGGAACAGACGTTAAATTATCAATTTTATGTGTTCTTACCCTTAATTATTTGGAATTGTCTTTTTATTTTAATTTTCTGTAGTTTATTTAAGTTCCGTTTTATTTTTGGATTATTCGTTATAAACATTTGAGTTCAGTGTTATAACTTTTTTCAGCAATTAAAAGAACAATTTACATATATTAACCGTAACAGGCGTTTACTGTAGTAAATATCGTATTAAAAACAGTGTATCATTACAATTACTTGGAAGTTGTTCATACGAAACAACAGACACATAATGTTTATTTGGTTTGTATGAAAGATTTGAGAAGTGATTATTCGTGCAATTGAAAATCTATCAATCGAAATTTTATTTGTATGAATATATCACAAATTGAAAAAAGTTATTAGTTTGATGAATTAAATGCAAAAAAAAATTATTTGAATGATATAAATTCGAATTCGAACGAGTGCAACTATAGAATCGATTTGTTGATTGGTGCCAACATAACAGGCAAGCTTTTCACCCAAAATACAATAGATATATCGAGTGATTTAACGGTCCTCCAATATAAAGTTATTACGTTAAACGGTTGTTGGTAAAACGCGTAAAAGCAACAAGAAGAATTGCGTGCGATGACGTTATCTGTGTTCGTGAATAATGCAAAAATTTCATTTTATTGAATGTAAGTATTGTACGTAGATATAAGAGATTCTATCAAAAATTCGAAACGTCCTGCAAGAGAAAAATATCTCAAAATTTTATTGAAAATCACCAATACCATCCCCTCTTATAGGGGGAACCCATAGATATATTTAAACGTAAAAATAATTTTAACAGAAAAGAACAAGGCACAAAGGTACGCATATCAGCATTGAAAACAACAACAGCAACTACTACAACGGGTACAAAATAGAGTGCAAACTCTTCCTTTTTACACACGATTCTGTTCCTGTTTCTAACCATATCCACAGAAATCTTCCCTGAGATGCAAAACCTATGGGTTGATCTCCCCACTCGAGGAGGGATTGTAGCCGATAGGCGCTAAGGCAAATCCTACACTACCTCCCTCCAGGGGGTGCCTTTGAAGATTTCCCTTTTACGAAGATAAACTAATCAAAAAAAATTGAAACAAGTCTACTGAGCACACCTATCGCAGACTCGTAAGAGAGGAGACCAAGAACAATATGACAACGCCATTGATAATATCTACCGCCGGAAAAAAATCCTAGCGCTTAAATTCGGATATTAATTCTTCAATAGGCGCCGTGAAAGCATACACTAAACAATTATAGTATGGTAATTTAATATAAAAGGTAAATCAAATATAAACGGTAATTTTACTATTTAGGTTAGCACGTAATTCCGATCTAGAGGATTCGATGCTCCAGTGTTGTTTGGTTTATGAAGAGGGAGAAACCGGCTTAGGTAGTAGCTGCGCTCGGTTCTGTCCGCAGTACAGCCATGACTGAGCGCAAGGTACCTTCATTTGATGCACAACGCAACATCACAAAGTTTTTAACCAATGAAGGCTGAAGGCGTTAAACAATCGGAAATTTTCACTCGTTTGGAGGCACAGTTTGGGGATGCTACTCTGTCTCAGAATCGAGTGTATACGTTACGTGGGTCAGAGAATTAAGGGATAGGCGAGAACGTGTCGAAAATTAAAGTCAACGCCAGGCCGGAGATCAGTGAAAGACTTCTGAATCGATTTCGACAAAAAGGATAGCTTTTTGTTTCTTTGAGGTGTATCGTCACTTGTAATGAGACGTGGGTCTACCACAATACTCCCGAATCAAAAATGGCGAGTAAGGAGTAGCGAAGAAAGGATGAAGTTTGGCCTATCAAAGCCAAAAGCCGTGTCTCAGCCGGAAAAGTGCTTGCGACTGTTCTGTTCTGTTCTTTGACTCAAGGGGAGTTTTACTCATTGATTTTCTTCACGATCAACGAACAGACATCAGTGAATGCGACTTACAATTCTGAGTTGCTGCAGTGGACAAAAATCGCGTATCGAAGCAAACGACGGTGTATTCGATATGGGTCATTCAAGACGTCACGCTCCTTCATGACAACTCCAAGCCAGACACTGCAGTTTTGAGAAGGAATAAATTGGAAGAAACGGACTGGGAAACCCTCGAGCATCATTATATTGTTATTACAGCCCTGACTTGTCACCCTGTGATTATTTTTTGTTCGCACCATTGAAAGAATTACTTGGAGGCAAAAGATTTGAAAGCAATGAAGAAGTAAAGGAGATGTGCGCAATTGGCTGACAACTCGCCCTCAAATTTTTATGAAGAAGGAATATTCAAGCTTCCAAATCGGTGGTAAAAATGTGTAGAGCACGGAGGTGTGTGGCGTCCCTTGGATCACCAACTGATTTATTAAGATGCCTAACGTTTTCACGCTGACTTTCTAATTCTGATTTTTAGCTCCTTTGTTCATTTATTACCAGTTCCTTTCCTTTGTCAATTTAGTTTCGAATCCTTTCCTAATTGAACTACCATAAATCGCCCATAAATTCCAATAATTTTTCTAACTGTAACTGTCAACCCCCTAATACTAACGTCCATCAATTTGTACCTAATTTCTGTCACATTTATAACCATATACCAATACACCACAAGTTTCAAATTCCACCTTTTTCACTTGTAACACCCATCATCCATTGTTCTCATCAAATTTAACCACACCACCATCCCTTTCCAACTTAATATACAATCTATAAATAACCTTTTTCTAAAAAGAGATCATCAGATCAGAACAAGCAATATCAATTCACATCAAACTATCTACCTATCAGCTATATTGAACTTATATCAACAACAACAAATCTAATCAATTAACGACAACTCAATCGTAACGCAACGCTTCCCGGTAGTTGCTATTATCCGTTGTAAAAAGTGTAAATACATGTATATAAAACCTGCCTAAAGACTTTAATTCAACGACTTATCAATCAAAAAATTCAACACAAATACCTGGACTTCATCAAGTTGCAGCTCAGGACGATTCATAGCGAATCATAACATATGGTCCTTCGAGCCGGATTGTAATCAATCTGCAATCATCGATCCAGCTAATAAATTATAAACAATTTTGTCAACTTTATCAAACTAACATCAATGCGTGTGTTTCGATTATTAAGGGACAAACGTGAGTGTTTTCAAAATAAGTGACTAAAGTGACTGATTTTGAGTGTATTACTGTGCGTGTTATCACGTTGGATTACGTAAAATCATCTACATTAAAATCAACATAAGGTAGGACTCAATATTTTTCGTCAATTATAATCCCTTATCCTTTTTCCTTTGCGTTGTAACATCTCTACATCAATCAAAATGTCTACATCCAACGACGCAACATTGTCGAAATTAAACTTTCATTTTCGATACGTTTTCGCCCATCCCTGAATTCTCTGACCCACGTAACGTATACACTCGATTCTGAGACAGTGTAGCATCCCGAAACTGTGCCTTCAAACGAGTGAAAATTTTCGATGGTTTAACGCCTTCAGCCTTCATTGGTTAAAAACTTTGTGATGATACGTTGTGCTCAGTCATGTATGTACTGCGGACAGAACCGAGCGCAGCTGCTACCTAAGTCGGTTTCCCCATGCTCATAAACCAAACAACACTCGAGCATCGAATCCTCTAGATCGGAATTACCCCCAGGCAAAATATTTTATGTTATCCTTATCAAATTACTTTTAGATGCAATTAAATAGTAATGTATTTTATCTTACCATACATTTTTGAAAGGAAAACCTGTTTTGTTTTAATTTATATATTTTTTATCGTGTTCCCTACAATAACGTTGCGTTCATAAAATGGCCAGTACTTAACTTTAATGGCGAATAAGTCATGGTAATGGTTTATTTTTTATTCAACTACAATACTAGCTGAAGACTGCTACCGACTCCGACTTCACCTGCACAAAATATTTTCCCTTTTCATAAAACGTAACAGTAGGCCAGAAAAACAACGCATAATATCAGCTTAAAATGATTATAAACCTAGACGGATATTTTAATTTGATTTAAATGTATAAAATAAACTTTAATTGCCTTTTAAATTACAATTATCTATTACAAACGTTAACCTGGAGACAATACAATCATTAAGAGAGTACGTGTTATATCGAAAAACTTTCCCCTAACGATAGCACCTTTTGATATCATTTTTAAATGAACACATTGTTGATATAAAGCATCCGCCATTCTGTTGTGCCTTTTTACGGTTAAAGAATAGTGGATTGCATTAGTTTTAAGAAATGCAATTCGATATTCAGTTATTCATAATTTTGAAATAACTAAATGACCCAGCATATTGATGTACCTTGCTTAAATACGGATTCAAAAGGAACTTATCATTTAAATTGTCATAAGTTTGCCGGAGATAAACGATTGACAGCCATGAATAGTAAATTATCTCATATGGCTGAAGCTAGCATCACATGGGGGCTGGTTGTACAAACTGTTTTGTTCATTTTTAACAATTGTTTCTTATATTATGAGTTGCCAAAGCAAATTTGCTACCTTCGTGATTTTGCATCCTATAATTAGGATGCAATAAAAAGTTGGAATACAAAGCTATGTTGCGTACATTGAAATACAATAACGACTCAACTTCTTTGAACCGTCGAAATTAACAACAAAAATGAAAAAAACAACGTTCGACGAGATTAGAAGAATTATTAATTGCCAATAATGAATTAAATACAACATATGAGGCTAGGTATATAATTTGATCGTAATGTTAAATCTCTCCATCATCAATCATATTAATTGCAAACTGGAATACAATTTTTCAAAATTGAAATTACACCTATTTATACTTTAGATATCAGATCCAGATGAGGGTTATAAAGTTTTGTTATTTAAATTGAAAAAACCTTACAACCCTCATCTGGATCTGATTTCAACACATTATATAAATAAGTTAAGGGGAAGAAAGTTATTAATTTTATTTAATAAGTTAAATAAACAGTTATTCTAAAATTACTTACCGATCAGGGTCAAAGATACTTGTCGTGAATGATGCACATACACAATTTAATAAGTATAGTAAAACTCTCATTTTGATTTACTATTTCGTTGTGATTCATTAATGTTACATTTCATTTCGGCCGTTTATAGCAGACTGGTGACCATATCATCGGCGAATGAGAACGATAACAACTTAGAGGCGTTTTCAAAAGAATTATATTACAGAGGCACACTCTTTCAGTAAATATATCGCATTACAGAAAATATTCGGTAATGAACATTAATGTAATTTTATATACATTAATGCGATATTAATTATTGAATTAATTTATACTCACTAATGATTTGTTACTGTTGTCGCGCCCTCGCCGCCACTAAGCATTATTTCATTATTAATAATTAATAATAATATACATTGAATCCGACGTTCTGTAACTTAGAAAGTACACTCGTAGCTTAGTGGTAAAAATATTGGCGCGTAAAGCCAAAGATCCCGGATTCGAATCCCAGCGAGGGCGTGACAACAGTAACAAAAATTTTCCCTCATTGTATGAGGTAATCTATAGTGGGTATAAATGAATTCAATTATTAATATCGCATTAATTTATTTAAAATTTACCCCTACTAAAAAGTCATCAAATATTTCATTATTAATGTAATTTTTGTTGCAGCAGAAATGCATAATAATTTATTAACATCAAATCTAAACTGCAATATTAACAACGTTTGGTAAGCAAATATAGGAATTGAATATTTACCAAATAACATCTTCAAAAATGTATGTGAACTACGTGACCTAACAAATATGCAGCAGATGGCATATTTTAGTGATTATCATTTTGCTACGTCTACTAATCTTGATGTTAGGTATTTTGTTATATTACACTTTGGAATTTATAACCAAAGGAACATAATACTCCAGTCAGTAAGGGGTTTTTCCTTTCAAAAGATGGGTTAGTAATAATTTTTGCATATGTTGTTAAAATCTGGGACTTGATAAAAAAAATCCAAAGTTTCAACCTGAGCGGGGACCGCTCGCGCCGCTATCTTAAATAAAATATATAAAAAATTACTTTTTTCATGATAACTCCGCAAAAATTAATCCAACAACGAAAATATGTCTAACAATGTTAAATAAAATAAAATGCATGACGTTATTTGCATAAATATTTATTTGAAATAAAATACGATTTCGAAATGCTTTCACTAAACATTTACTAACTCGCCTTATAAAGGCATCATCAGGAGTAAATAATTATACTAACTAACAGTCTAAATTATTTATAGTGGATGTTTCTTTGAGGACGGGTTACAATATCAGGGCCTAACAAAGGGTTATTTCCAAAATCTATTTGGTCATTTGTGTTTTTGTTATTTAATTTTATTGCCTTTTTAATTGTAAGATTCTGATCTTATGTCTATCTAATCTATGTCATCGTTACCGACGCTTCTGAAAATCCATCGTTCTTCCATCGATAAATCGTCATCATCCTCGCTGTCGATGCGAACCTGCGGTACATTTCTACATGACTTACCACTGCTGAAGTCACACACAACAAAGCACTTTAACCCAGCTTTTTTGCAACCACATTCTCTGCCGCATCCTTTTCGACAAATGCATGAAATGAATTGCAAAAATCTCTTGGCGAATGGTTGCCCTGTCATTGTGAATGGAGGGAGCCCATTGCTGCCAAATTTCCAACTCCAGTCTTATAGATGTTTTTATATCCCATACCATTTTTGGACTGGTTTTCTGGACAAGTAAACAAAATTTTGTTTTTCCTTGGCATAAAGAAACAATACGTTCTCTGCCATATTCTAGCGTCTCGGGCTATTTGCAGAACATAGTCTTCCGGCATTTATGTCTCTTCCTGGTTTTTGAAAGTAGAAGAACAAAGAAGATCAACGCATTTGCCAACGACGAAAACAGCATAAAATGTTGAGATCAATGAAATAGCTGTGCCTACAATTAATAAGTCAGCATTTTCTTCCGCTTGTTTAATAATAATAGCAGCCTGTTCCATTTCAGTTATCACCATTGAAATTAAACGGACTTTGCTGTTTTCATTGCTAAAAATTGTTCTAGAAAACTTAAACATTTGTTTGTTTCATTGAAAAGAGCATCAACAAACGTATACTTCTTCGACCGTTGAAATCTTTCTGCAATCTTGGTAATCTTTTAGCCATCATCAATGGAATATCCATCGAAAACAACGAATAATGTAACCTCATACATATTGAATGTACTTTTCACAAATGAACGTAAAAGAATCATTACAGTACTATACACCTGTATGCAAAAGGTATCCTCTATCAAAAACATTGATCTCATTATCTCCAAATTCCACATCTTCCGGAAATTAGGTGAAATCATTATACAATGAAGATTTCGTGTTTCTCTGTAATCCTTCTTCTGAGAAAAGCAACAAACGAAATGGGACAAGCTCGAATTTAAGATAATCTTTCAACTCGTCGTCAGATTTCTTCACAATGCAAATTCTTTGAAACTGCATAAGCGGGTTGATGGATATTGTTGCTTCGCCGACTATTACACTGCTGTTGACTGCTGCTGTTGATGGACTTGAAATTTTCGAACATGGTGTTCGACATCCCTACGATATATTTTTCTTTTAACAAATGGCTATTAATATTTTCATCCCCGATAACTGCAGTACTTTGTCACATAGTGCTTATAATTTATAAAATTGTATATTTTTAATTAGTACAAAATACATTCGGGTGTTGCACATTCTGCTGAATTTGCCCTGCACGGAACTACAGCGAATGTGGGTGGTTACCCAGTTGTAGTTGTTGAAAATGCAGATAACCACTATGTGGGGAACTATAAAGATAATATTAATTAATGATGCGGTAGGAGTATTATGGAACATTATAGCATAATAAAGAATGAAATGTAGATTTTGTATGTTTATTTAATCACAGAATTGATAAAACTTTCAGGTAATGTTACTCCATATTTAAAAATAAATAAAAAAACACTTGGAGTTTACAAATATTTAATGTTTCCACTATAATTATTTCAGCAGTTCTGCAGGTGGTGAAGATATATACCTAAACAAAAAAAACATTTGTCTGTTTAATTCCCACCAGCTTCTCATGCTGGTGGGCGGGCAGTCTCTCCGACCTACACTAAAGTGCAAAGCCGGAGGGTAGGGCGTAAGACCATCTTAAGCCTCCTTTCAGGAATGGTGGGAATGGGAGAAAAAGATGAGACGGGCGAAATGAAGACAGAAAAGATGTGAAAGATTTATCTGTGCTGCACCATTTACCTTAATGATCCAAGGAAACCACAGAAAAACTTGAAGCAGAACAGCCGGAACCCGGGTTCGAACCGAATGCTAAGCAATGATCTAGAGCACTAGACCACGCCGCTCGGTAAACTCAAATTATACTTAAACCAACTTATATACTAGATACAAGAAAGTGGGGGAAATCATTTTGAAAAAAAATTTACATGAAGTAAAACTTTTTATTAAGTGAAATACAATAAAAATTTATCATTATTACTATTAATGGAGACTAAATGTTTATGTTTAAAAAGAGAGAATTTATAGCATCAGTTTGAACATTTAGAATTAATCCTAGTCTGTTTAATTCATTAATTTCTACAGTTTCGAGTAAATTTAGTTTTAAACTTTTTCTCTCAACATGTAAAATCTTAAAATTGTCATCAAAACTATGATTATTTAAAATTACATGTTCTGCGTATCTACTTATTTGTCTTATTACTGATAAAACCTAGGTAGAAGTCAATTACCGGAGTACATTTGAAATCCGAGTTATCATTGTTAACATTATGCTTTTTTACAGTGTGTTTCTTAATCTCGAACTAATTGTTCTAACAGATTTATTTTCTTACCTTTATTTTTAAAGTGTAATAATTTGACGTTATCCAAATATATACTATGACTGTGTGATATTTAATGTTCATTTATCCCTAATTATATCAGACACACCTGCAAGAAACGCTTTTCCAAATACTTTCCCAGGCAATCATCGTGTAATATGATATCTAGTGTAAGCAGATTATTAGATGCAACTTTACTTGTTTTTGTGACAACGTTTTGTAGTTAGTTACTATTAGAACCTTGTCAAGGTATCTCATAATCATAAACATTTATTCTTGTAATCGCTTTTAATAAAATAAGTAAACCTTTTAAAAAGTCTATTCTTTAACGAATGATCGTTATTGGCGCTGCGAACAGGATTGCCAAAACGAGAGCCGCGAATTTATCGGTGAATTTCAATTCTTTATTTGGCAATCGATCATTAAGTGTTGTGAAAAGTCGGCGTAAGTTCAATTGGACAAGCTAGAGCGACGTTATCTACCCAACGGCCCTAAACTTCAAGCAGAGTCCAGAGCGTGCACCAGGAGATCTTTCACCTGGACATCATCTTCGAGGAAAATAGGAACAATAGAGCAAGAAGAACAATGTTCATCACAATTTTATTCCAGTAAGTCCTTTCCTTTTCGTTTTATTGCAAACTGCATGTTTTTCAAATTTATTTATTTATTTAATGTCTTATAAAAATAAATTAAGAGACAGATCTCCAAATAAAAGTAGAAATTCATCTATTTCAAGTGATTCTGATAGTGATATTTCGGAACATTTTAAAAATAAATTAAAGAGTGTAAAGATTATTAGGAAATCAAACACGATGACTACTCAAAGTAATATTACTCAAATTGAATTAACTATGGCAAGTGACATGGTACCAGAATATTCTGGAGATTCCAAAAATCTTGCGTATTTTATAAAACAAGCAGACTCATATATCGAAATATTAAGACAACCAGAGGAGTGTGTATTTAATAGACTTATTTTGGAACAATTAAAATCAAAATTAGTAGGAGAAGCAAGAGACGTATTAATTTCCGGCGATTTTCTTAAATGGACCGATATTAAAGAAGCGTTAATACAGAAATTCGGCGATCCGCGTTCAGTAAAACTTTTGGTACATGATCATTCCACGTATTATCAAAAACCAAATGAGACATACGAGAAATACATTGTACAAGTACTCTTGGAACACGTAAATATTAAAGAAATTAACGTTAATATTAAATTCAGTAAGGTTGATATTTATACTAAACAAGCTTTAGCTACATTCAAAGCAGGCATTCTAGATCCGTACTGCACGCATTTACTAAACCTTCCAATAATAACCTTAGAACAAGCATTATACGAATGCAGGAAATTCGATAATGAACGATCACGTATTAGTTTTATGAATTTTAACAATCATCCGATTCTAAAACCTGCTTTTCCATAATTCTTACCTCAAAATTCATTTTTTCAAAATTTTAAGACACCTTTTGTTAATAATCATCCTAATACTAATAGAACATCTAACAACTAGTTCAAATTTCCCTAGAGGACCAATAAATATTAATCCAAGACCAATTCAGCAAAGATTTCCGACGAACCTTGAAGTTTTTGGTAAAAAGAATAATAACCCGGCACCTACCCCTATGTCAATTTCAACTGGTAATACTTTTAGACCTCAAAACACTTCCCAATAGAATTTCTTTAAATCACTATCAAAACCTAATTTTGTATTTGAAGAACTTCATAACGTAGAAGATATTGAAAATACAGAATATAGCGAAGAAATATATGAAGCAGAACATTATCAGGAAAATTTTCAAACAAATATGAAACTGAAGATCAAGACTGTCAAAAATTTTCAGATATCAGTGTTGAACCCACCATCGACTTAAATTCTATACAAAACAGACCTAAACTACCGTATATATCAATCCCAAGTTTAAACCTAAAAATATTAATTGATTCAGGAGCTTCAAATAGTATAATGAACCCTAATTGCGCAAAACATTACTTTTTAAAAATTCCTTTTCAAGAAACCATTTTCAGTTAAAGAACAATTTCTGATGATAGAAACATACGGTACCCATTGTTAAAAGAATACGGTATTAATCAAGAAATATACTTTTATGTAATACCGTGGCATGAAAGATTTGATGCCCTGTTAGGTAGCCATGATTTTGACAAGCTAAAAGCAGTTATCGATTATAAAAATCAAACTTCACATACCGTTTTTCACCGAATTAAATCCTTCAAATTTTAAGCCATTCACACATATTGTAACAAACCGTGTATCTCTTCCGGTTAATATCGGGAAAGGACCGGTTATCATTCCAGAAATAAACGTAGGAAATTCAATAATACCCGAATCCCTAATATTTTCAAATAACGGCCAATGCCTTATTCCTTTAGATTTGGAAAACCAATTAGAAATTAATTTTTCAGAACAAATCAATGTCGAACTGATGATTAATGTCAACATTTAAAGCCCTGAACACAATTTTACTAATTTTGGACATACCAAAAATTATCCGAACGTCACATCAAAATTTAGAAGAAAAAGCTGAGATTATTGCCCTTTGTACGAAATTTAAAGATGTCTTTTATAATTATAAATACAGCTTAACATTTACAAACGCCATAAAACATAAAATTAGGATGAGTGACGAAGAACCCATTTACAGTAAATCTTATAGATCCATATATATATATTATCCATACCATCTGAAGGAAGGAGTACAAACGCAAATACAAAAGTTATTAGACGATAAGATAGTTATACCTTCGATTTCTCCATATAGTAGTCCCATTTGGATCGTACCGAAAAAGACAGATGCTAGTGGTAAGATAAAATGGCGGTTAGTTATAGAATACCGAAAACTCAACGAAAAGACGGTTGAAGATAGGTACCCTTTACCACGCATAGACGAAATATTAAATAACTTAGGGAAATGCGCTTATTTCAGTACGCTTGACTTAGTTCAAGGTTTTCACCAAATCGAAATGAGCCCCGAAAGTATCGAGAAAACGGCTTTTACGGTCAAGAACCAACACTTGGAATATACCCGTGGGCTTAAAAACGCTCCTTCGACCTTCCAAAGAGTAATGGATAATATTCTAAGAGAATATTTATACAAATTCTCCTTCGTCTATATGGACGACATCGTAATTTTTTCAAAATCACTGCATGAACATTTGGTACACTTAATTAAAATATTTTCTAAATTCCGTGAATATAATCTTAAAGTACAACTGGATAAATCAGAATTTCTTTGTAAAGAAGTAGTATTTCTAGGTCACATAATTACCCCAGACGGTATAAAACCAAACGACTCCAAAATTAAAGCTGTCCAAAATTATCCCATTCCGAAGACCTCTATCGTAACTTTATTCAAAATTTTGCTAAAATAGTATTTCCGTTCACTCGATGTTTAAATAAAGGCACTAAAGTTATTCCCGATGATCCCGGTTACGTACAGGCTTTTAACAAATGTAATGACTTATTAACTAATGCCCCACTCTTATCATATCCTGATTTTAACAAAACATTTCACTTAATAACCGATGCTAGTAGTATTGCTATTGGCGGTGTTTTGTCACAAAACAACAAACCAATTGCATATTACTCAAGAACCTTAAATTCGGCCGAACGAAATTGTATTGTTGAAACAACCAAACATTTTCGTCCCTACTTGTACGGTATAGAAATTATCATCGAAACCAACCACAAACCGTTAGTTTGGCTATTTTCGTTAAAAGACCCAACATCCCGTCTCGTGAAATTTAACTATAAAATTGAGTATAAAATAGGTAAAAACAATAAAGTTGCCGACGCTTTATCGCGAATAGAAATTAATATAAATGAAACTATGACTAATGATGAGGAATTAGATTTACTATCACTTTTACCACAAGTTGACGATAATGTCGACTTATCCGACACAGAAGCCGATGAACTTCTAAATAACTTCCCCGAAAATAACGACGATGAAACCAGTAGTGATACTCAGCATACAGCTGTGGAAAATCCCGTGTTTTCACTTCCCATATCAGATAGGCTATTAAATCAATTTTCATATCAATTAGAACTAAAATTAGGTGAAGAATCCAAGGTTGTTCACACCAAACCTTTTAAACATAAAAATCATTATAAAATTACCATTAGGGCTGGACAAGAAGACGAAGGTATTTCTAAAATGCTTAAGGAAATTATTAATCCCAAAAATGTATATGGAATATATTTCTATCATAATAAATTACACGAAATAGTTATCAAAACCTTCCCGAAATTATTTAATGAACGTTTAAAGTTAGTAAAGACCAATACCATTTTAACCATTATTGACCTCTTTTCTAAATACACACAATCTTACTTTATTAAAGATACTACAGCCGTAACTATATTGAATAAATTACGTCATTATTTCAGCCATCATAACTATCCGAAAAAAATTGTTTGTGATAACGGTTCCTAATTTCAAAATGATTTACTCAAAGAATTTTGTAGCTTATTCAAAATTGAATTACATTATACCACGCCATATAATCACAATTCCAATTCTCCAGTTGAACGGGTGCATTCAACCCTTCTCGAAAAAATACGCATAGCTAAATTAAAAGATCCCAAAAATTCTATTAGAGATTTTATGACGATAGCAGTATTAGTTTATAATCAATCTATATATACGACAACTGGATTCTCACCTTTTAATTTAGTTTATGCACCACACGAATATTTAAATATATATGAAATTGACTTAGAACGGCACATATATGAACAATACAATCAGAAAAGAAAAGATGAAATTTTACCCTTTTATGAACAACTATATCATAAACAGAAAGACAAAGGTTCTAGACTTCTAGAAAAACGTAACGAAAATCTCGAGACTGTTATTATTAACGAGCCCGTTGTTTACGTTCATGATGAAAAATCAAACCATAACAAAGGTAGCCCTCGTTTTAAAAAGGTTGATACCATATCAGCAGAAAAAAATAAATTAATAGGTATTAATGATACAACAATGCAATCAGTTGAAACTCATTTCCGAAACCTTCGGAGAATCAGAAAAGATTTTTCATTACAGACTGACCCTGACGACCCTAAACCAGGCCCTTCTCATTGAAGACGTACCCAACATAGGATGCTTTTTCTAAGATTTAGGTGCAGCATCACTTAAGTATAAGTACTTAAAATTATGTGATGTTTTGAAAAATATAATTTATTATAACAATAGAAAACCTTAGGTCTATAAACTTAATCTATCTTCAACAATTTACCGTCTTCGTCGTGATCAATATCATGTTCAATCTAAAACATTGCACAATTATTGACATCAATACAGCCCAGAATTATTCCTCTACAGGTAAGGGATACACCTTTACGATCGGCCTAGTGAAAATTCCCGTCTTAGTTTTTAATTTAATTAATCGCACCTTACCATCGTACCCTGGCAAAATTTCGATTATTCTTCCTACAGGCCACCTGAGAGGAGGAACATTATCCTCCTTTAACAAAACAAGCTGATCTATTTTTAAATTTTCTATGTTTCTTAACCATTTGGGTCGATTTTGTAATTGATTTAAATATTCAACCGACCATCGTTTCCAAAAGTGTTGTTGAATTTTTGTCCATTTTTGCCATACTGACAACCGGTTTTCTGGCACAGTGGTTGTATCCTTTTCGGTATACGCAACAAGGCTTTTTCCTATTAAGAAATGTCCAGGAGTTAGGCAGGACAAATCCTCAGGATCATTTGACAGCGCACACAAAGGTCGTGAATTTAGTACCGCCTCAATTTGTGCCAACACAGTAATAAATTCCTCGAATGTCAGTTTCGTGTCCCCAATTACCCTTAAAATATGAAATTTTGCGCTTTTTCTGCAGCCTCCCAAATGCCCCCCAATGTGGCGAGCGAGGTGGAATAAATTTCCATTGTATACCTTTGTTTGCAAACAAATCTACAATTTCATTTTCATTTTGCTTATTTTTAAAAACTGTATACAATTCGCGTAAATGATTTCTCGCGCCTAAGAAATTAGTTGCATTGTCGCTATAAATTGTTGTTGGGTTACCTCTCCGTGAGATAAACTGCTTAAAGATTAAAAAAAGGCTTCACAGGACAAAGTTGTTACTAACTCTAAATGAACACATTTAGTAACCATACAGATAAAAACTACAATATACGCCTTTGTAAGTGATGCCCTCCTTATTCTTAAATTTTTAATCAAAAATGGTCCCCCAGAAAACTTAGATAACAACACGCATGCACTTAGTTCCAATTTTGGAATTGTAGTAGGTTTTAGAGGCGCCACCCTAGATTTCGAGCAAATAAGTTTACAGGATACCGTGTGATCCTCATAAATAACCCTTAAATATACACATGTCCCAAAGGCTCTTAAACTTGCATCAGCAAAGCCATGTATTTCAATCGAGGTTGGGTTTTTGTCCGAAAACAACCACCTTGGTATTTTTAAATTAGTCAGTCCCAAAATATTTTTAAGAAATCTATCCCATTCTACCTTTAAGTTTTCTTTTAAAACATCATCCCAATCTAATTTTAACAGATACATTTGTTCCCTAATCAATTTTGCAACTACAACAACAGATGCCACAAATCTAATGGGTCATATATCTGCGCAATCACTGATAACACATTCCGTTTTGTGGCGCTAGAATTAATTTTTTGTGGCATAGAAATAGAAAATTCGCCGGACATTGAACTCCAGGAAATTCCTAGAACCTTATTTGACATCTCGTCATATTTAATTGCGTAATCGACATTTGCAACACTAAAGTTGGTTAAAAACTCCTTTGAATTCGATCGCCATTTATGTAAATTACAATTTCCTAGCCATAATAAATTAATTGGTTGATTACGTAACTAATTAAGTATTCAAATCCATTGCACCACTTAATATGTCATCTACGTAACATCGGTTTAGAATAGTATCTGCTTCCAGTGGAAAATTCTCTAAATTTTTTGTAGCCAATTCAGATAATACCCTCGTAGCTAAATAGGGTGCGGCTTTTGTTCCATAAGTTACTGTTTGTAACTCTATGCACTGCAAACCTTGATTAGGTCCATTTCTCCATAATATATTTTGCAAAAAAATCTGTGATGGTTCTATTTTAATTTGGCGATACATCTTTTCGATGTTCGCAATTATGACATATTTAAACGACCGAGACCTACACAAAATGTCCACTAATTCTGGTTGAACCCTATACCCCTTTAACGTCACATCGTTAAGGGAATAACCCATTGATGACCTCATGGAAGCATCAAAAACCACTCTTAGTTTTGTGGTCGTGCTTGACTCCTTGTTGAGATAAATCAAAAATTGTTGATTTCAATATTTGTCCAGAATCAAACAAATTGGATCTAAGTAGTTTAGTTATGATATTGTTTATATATGTTTCTACGGTTAGTAAATAAGAGTCTGTTTTGACATGCTACTGTAAAATAACACAAAAAGTAAGAAAGAACAATAAAGAATAAATTCTTTTTAAACGTAAAAGTTCAATCATTGGAGATACCACGGACCAAAATCCCAACAGATTATGGGCCCAAACGTCATCTCCAAGAAAAAGTCTGTAAAAACGTCAGAAATTGAATAGGAAAAGAAAGTCAACTTTAACGGTCACAATGGACACCGTAAAGTCACAACTTTCAATGTTGAGTCAAAACTCGCAAGGAGTAGTCAACTACGTGCCGTGGAGGTTAAAATTGGATGCTGTCCTGAAAATGAAGAAATTGTACGATGTTGCAACCGGTGTCACAGTCAAGCCGAAAGGAGCTGAAGATGTCGCAGCAGTCGTTGTCTGGAATGAAAAGGACATGGAAGCTCTGCAACTGATAATACTGAATGTCAGTGATCAAATCGCATATAAAAAACGCAAATTGCAAGACGGCAAGGGCAATGTTAGACAGACTCGTTTGCTTGTACGGCACAAAGACGGAGATAAACATGGAAATTTTGAGACAAAAACCTTTCACATCTACATTTGATGAAAACAAACCAGTGGCCGAAAATTGCATGGAAATTTTGTCCATAGGTGATGAGCTTACCAACGGTGGTGAACCTGTGCCAGAATCATGGATGATGACCAGAATCTTGAAAATGTTGCCAACGAGACTCGCTCATTTTCGAACATCGTGGGATAAAAGTTGATTCGAACGGCATCTCCATGAGTCAACCAAAGTACGTGAAGAAAATCCTACGAAGGATGAACCTTGAAAACTGCAATCCAGCCTCAACACCGATGGAACCAAGTATGGCAACAAAGAAGGAGGAACTTGTGAACGACGAGAAAGTGCCAGTTGGAACGCCCTACCGTGAAACAATTGACAGCCTGCTTTACCTCGCAACTGTGTCAAGGCCTGACATCAATTTTGCTGTAAATTACTTAAGTCGACAATGCTACAACCCGATGAAAAGCCATTGGAAAATGGTACAAAGAGTATTTCAATACTTGAAAGGAACTCCAAATGCAGGAATTCGCTTTGGAGGAGACAAGAACTTAAAATTGTTCACTGATGCAGACTTTGGAGGAGAAAAGGAGACGATGAAATCGACAAGTGGAGGACTGATCCTCAGGGGGGGTCCGCTAGTTTGGTATTCACATAGACAGAAACTTATGGCGACCTCGACAGCAGAAGCAGAATATCGAGCAGCATGTGAAGCGATCGACGATGTGTGCTGGATGAGAAGATCAAAAAACAAATCCAGAAAACCATCAGATCAGCGAAGGACAGGAGGGCGCTCTTTCAAATCCAGGAGTTTACCGCATACCCTGTTCCTGTTGCAAGGTATACATTGGAACTACTAAGAGATCTATAGGGACAAGGCTCAAAGAGCATAAAGCTAGCTGCCGACTAGGACAGACTGAGAAATCAGCAGTAGCCTAACACACATTGAACTACGGGAAACACAAAATATACTTTGAAAGCTGCACCTTGCTGGCATCAGTCAACGGCTATTACAACAGGCTGACCAGAGAAGCCTTAGAAATCCACAAACATCCGGACAATTTCAACAGAAAAGAGGAGACCCTCAGACTCAATCAGATCTGGAACCCAATTCTTAGAAACGCACGAACCATACCGATTGATACATCGAAATCTACTGAAGCGGAACAAGCTCCGCCCCCTACCCACAGGCATAAATACCATCTGCGTAGGAGAAACGAACAGTCTACGACCAACAGCGAAGATGGATAGACGTCTGGAGAAGCTCTCCACTCGCGCTAGCGAAACGTTAGGAAGCAATTCCAACCGACGACGGCATGTACACCCGAAGAAGGACAACACTATTTCATCATTATTAACGTCGTTACAATTTTTTAAGGATAGTGTGATGTCAATCATCTCATTACACACCGCCCCTTTGCCTGATATTCCCGAAATTTGAACAGTACGTTTATAGGTTAGACACAATAACCTTTCCGCTAATTTGATTGTTATTAATGGACATTGTGCACCACTGTCCAATAAAGCTGTCGCTATAACAGACTTCCCGTTTCTATCAAAAAGACACACTTGTGTCGTAGCTAACATAACATAATTAGATCTTCCTTGTGTAATTGCCGATAATTGGATTGAATTATTTAAAAACACATTGTTTTTACCTACTATTTCATTTTGATCAGCTCCTGCAAATGTATTCTCCTGAGAGGCATGAGTTTTTACCTTTTATTGACTTCATTGAAACGAGCAGAGCTGGCTCGTTGGTCGTATCTTGCCACGGCCACTTTTGCACAGCATTATTGCTTTCAATGGGTTTTGTAAACGGCGCACGTACTCGTCTATAGGCTCTTCCATTTGTCTCATAGATCGCGGTTCTATAGGCTAAGAGAAGTAGAGGTATGTGTCGGTTCCAATCAGTTTGATAGTCGTATACAAAGTTTATTAGCTTCGTCTCCACGGTAGCGTTAAATCGTTTAACCATGTCATCAGACTGTGCATATAAGGTGTCTTTTCGCGATGCCTATTAATTCAGTAAAATTCTTGAACAAAGTCAACTTAAAGTTCTTGCCGTGATCAGAATGTAATTTCATAACGGCTAGTCTAGCTTTTCATAAACTTCTCGGCGGCGTTGTGTATTTCGTGGTATCGTGTATGCTTCGGACCACATGGTGAAGTAAACCATGAGTTTATGACCAAAATGTATCGGTAACCAGAGTGTTCCCCTGGGGAATGGTCCTGCTACGTGGACTGTGATTCTTTCAAAAGGCACTTCCATGTTGTATTGCTGCATCCGTCCACGCCTTCTCGTCTTCAGACAATTACTAGCGGCGCAGTTTGAGCATTACCTGAACCAGCCTTACACGTCGCTTCTACTTCAATAAAATTGCTTGCGTACTTTCCTTAAAGTCTTGGTAACACCGAAATGTCCTTCACCATGGATTGCTTCTAATACTTCTGAAACTCTATTCTTCGGATATACTAATTCAAACTTGTTTCGGGTTCCATTCGCGTTCTCCAAAGTATTTTTTTAAATGCTGCTGTCGAAAGTAGGAGAGTTTCGCCGGGCCTAATAATTTTTTGTTGTCTGACTTAGACGGCTCACATTTGTCCCCGAAGGTCTTGAGGTTCCGTATCTTTTCATATCATTATTGCGCATATATCTTCATCCTTCCTCCGGTCTTCGATAAATTGGTTATCTTCCCAGGATCCCTCAGGCTAAACGGTGGTTGGATTAAAACAGATCAATGCCAATCTTTTCTTATCTTCTGCAGGTGACCACTTTGTAGGTTTCTATACAAGGTCTCCGGAATAGTGCATAGGCTTAACCTCCAGTGTTGAGATGACATACGTACGCCACATTAAGTTGCATTATTTTAGTTTTCCGACTTTCGGCTATATCGTGGTTTTTCTCAACTTACGTAATCTTAAATCCACAATCCAATCGAGCATAATTCCTAATCGTTTCACAATTCCAGCACCACGGACGACCACTGTAGTTACTGCAATCTTGATAAATATTTGTATTGTTAGTTGATCTACCAACTAGTAAGGGGAAGAAAGGCAAGCTAATCGTACGTGGCGCTCCACATCAGATTCAATTTGCTAAACGACATATTGTTAAGACTCGGGCATTATTTGAAGTATTTCCAGTGCCTCTCCATCTCCTTGTTAAACAATTCTTAGTGCTGTTGATGGATCGGTCCATACGTTTGCTGCTGCCGTTGCTCTAAACTGCTTCAAGGAAGCGGACCATGAGATCTTTCCATCAAAAGCTAGATGTGTAATTTCTATTGGCCTTGCACCGAAATCGTTATTGCAGAAGTAGGTAGTTTTAGCTTTCCAATCTCTTCTTTCATTTCTTCAATTTGGTCTTCAACTTAATCCTCTTTCCTCTCTAGCTAATCTTTTTTTCTTCTAGCTTCCTTTCCATCCTAATTTCCCTTACTTATACCTTCTTTTTTATCTTAATTTACCTTTCTTCTATCGTTTTTTCAATCTCGTATCCAATGTCATTTATCTTTTCGTGCACTCTCATATTTACTGCTTTTTGTACGCTCATTATTTCTATTTTCATTTCCTGTTTCTTTCCTTTTTGAACTGGTTTTAATTATTGTTGTACCAATTTTTTATCTGCTTTCATTTCTTGAATGCAATATCTCAATTAAAATCGTTCTTCTTTATACACAAGTATTCCAGTGATATTTTGATTTTTAGGGTAACTCGTGATTCGTGTAAACTTCCAGAAAAATCAATGAAATTCTACGATGACGTCAATTTCGTTCTTCTCTCTTCGAAGAACTTTCCATCGATATATGGTTTGCTGCGGTTACTTACGATCGGTAGAAACTTCTAGAAAATATGATGAGATCTTTCGATGACGTTAAATTTGTTCTTCTCTTTTCGAAAGCTTTCTTAAGATATATGGTTTATAGGAGTAACTCATGTCGGTAGAAAAATTGACGAAATTCTTCGATGACACCAAATTCGACCTTCTCTATTTGAGAGTTGATATATTGTATATGGTTTGTTGGGGTTAGTTCTTCCACTGTTATTTCCCTGTTTAGTTCTGGGTCGCGGCAATCGATAAACATAGTTTCATCGAATATTCTAGGATGAAAGATATCATTGTAAAAGGCCTGCCATTCAACTTCAGATGGTTGCTTTGTTTGAATGACTATATAACGATGTGCATGCAAGTTGCTAGTACGTGTACCTTGATGTTTGGGATAAGTCACTTTCAGGTATCCTAATGGCGACAAATTTAAAATTTAAACATTGCATACTATATATTCGAAATTTACAGAAAACCCTCTTACACTGATACAATTATTCCGGCTGATTCAAACCATCCGAAACACACTGAGCTTGCCATGTTCCATTATTTTTTAAACAGGCTTTTAAATATTCTGTTATCGGATTTTAATTAAATGTTTAATTCTTTCAAGCTCAAACCTCGAAGTATGCATTGTATTTGCCTCTAAATTGCCCAAACCCAAAGTATAAACCATTTCTATTAATAATAAATTGTTTCGAATACTTTTTACGTTTTATTTAGGTATATGTACATATTATTACTATTTTCACAATTAGGTTGGTTATTTGGCATTAAAACTTCTGCATCTACTTCTACGCCCTAACTCAACAATTAAAAAAACAAAACAAAATCGCCAAATTTTGAAACGGCCAACGTGATAACGCGATTTTATTGAAAATTTCAAAAAAATGCAAATTTCTCAAAAACTACTGCTCACAGTTACCAACACCCCTATATCAGTCGAAAGGAAATTTAATTTTGCATTATATTATGTAAGAAAAAATAAGGCATTCCATTTAAAAAAAAATAGTTATCCCTGTTTGAATTTGTGAATATTGGCATGGATAAATTTTATACTATTGATAATGAATGTGTCTATCTAATACCTGCAGATGATAGGCAATTTCTTCCAGAAACGGAATGTGAAAACCGCAACCCTCTAAGCTCTTTCGTTTCTGAAATATTTAAAATGGCGCCAAACACTGCAAACGTCAAATTTTCCAAGAAAGCTGAAATAACTCCGGAAGGATGCGTCCCAGGTTCAATTTAATGTTAATAAATTGACATTATTTTTTTATGGGGAATTCAAAAGTATAATAAAAAATAGGGTGTTCCATTTAAAATAACGAAGTTAGGGTGCATTTCCGGTATAACCGGAAGTCCGCCATATTTGAAAATATTTTTACGTTATTCTACACTTAACCCCATACAACTTTTATTTGAAATATTTTTCTCTATTTTGAACTATGCGCGTATAAATGGCCGATTTCGGCTTAGTGACTCAGCCTGTATATATATGTTCCTCATTACTTATTAATTTTTAATTTAATGGCTAATCCGGGTGTGTTTGTAGTAACGCGATTCATTGATTAATACACGTGCCAATTTTTTGGTTCATATATATCACTTGAGTTTTCGCTCAATACATCTAAAAACCCACTACTGTTTAATAAATACCTGCATACATATATATACTTTTTTTAAACATCTAATTTCAAGAATAATAAAGGAGACTGTAGTAACTGAGAGACACACCCCTAATTACATCTTTTTGTAAAATAGACCCATTAATATATGGCTACACTCGAACCCGACGAAACGTGAGTTTTTAATTTTTTTTGTGGTAATTAAGGATGTCTTCTAGTTTAACTAAATTTAAATAATTGGTAATTTGTTTCGAAAAGTAAATAAATATTGAACAACAGTCCTTTCGGAATTTCCAACTTATAATTTTTTATTGGTTAATATTTAACTTCTTTATAAAGAAATTATTACAAAAATTATTGTAACTATTATACAAATAAATAATACATATAAAAAGAAAAAATCTTTTAATTGTCGAAAATAAATATAACCGTTATAAAACTTCTACGTATATGTACATAACACAGAACTCGTTTAATTAGAACAATTCCTGTTAAAAATATATTTTTAATAACATTTATTAAAAATTCATACCCAGTTTATAATTTTGGAATCGTACTCATACATTTAACAAATAAACGTTATACTTATTTACATATAATACATATCTTCCAAATCTTGTTAATAATAATCATAGTAGTAACAACCGAATTTTAACATTATGGCTGTATAATATACGATAAAACAATTAGAAGATAATTCATAGCTAATATAGCCGATAATAAATTGTACGTTTTATTTTTATTAACAAAAGAAACAATCATTTCTATATACATTTACATTAATCAATTTTGTAAGATATGTTTGTATTTTTTATTTTGTTTATTTTTAATAAACTTGTATTATATTTACAAAAACCTTTACTGTCATAAATATGTCTAAACAAATCGTGTGTTTTGTAGTTAATGTAGACCAAAAAGGCCTAAAACAAGTGTTTTGTTAATTGAAGCATTTGTTTCTGTTTTTCTAAATTGCAGGCACAATGGTAACAACATATAAATTGTACTACATAATTAAATCTACATATTATATAATAGACACAAGTTAGACTTCTGGAAAAGTAAAGTACCGCACAGCTTCCTAAAAATCAATACGAATACAAAACAAGGAAGTAATAAATGTTTCAAAAAACGCGATGTATTAAAAATCACCAACGGAAGGTGACACTACATCAGGCATACTAGTCTGTTCTTACCAACATGCATATCACCTTTGCTTTAAAGAAAATACGCCTACTACAATTCACATGCGCTGTACATATATTCTAAACTTTTTGAACAAAGACAATAACATATAAATTACCAGCATTATCAATCTCATTTATTTAATGTAGGTAATAGATAATATTTGATATTCAAATCCTTAATTACCTATGCATCTATTGATAGGTCAGGACGGAATGGAAGTTGAATGAGCATTATTAAAACTAATTTCAGATCGTAAAAATTAAACGAAAAAGCTATACTGTTACAATTACAAAATTTGTTTATTCATTACTGTAATTCTATTCCAAAATAATTAACTTACATTAAAACGAATGTAAATTTGTAAATGAAATAACAAATTACCTAAAATTTATTTATATCAAATATATATTTATTTACGCGAATGATACAACGAAGCCAACGTAAATTACTTTTTGAGGCAATTCAAAAATTACACCATTGCTAATGTATAAAAATAATAAATTAAAAAATAAAATTACATTAAAATTACAATATTCATTCTGAAAACTGATATGGGTGGAAAAAGATATAAAGGTATAAAATAGGATACTAATTACTAAGAAGTCGAAAATTAAAAATCACAAGTTCATTGTGACAATTTTACAAACTCCTGGTGTAAAAAATAGTTTTTCTTGCAATCTTTTAAAAATTCGCCTGATTAATAATGCATCTAATATTCAAATCAAAGTGCCAAGTTCATGTCTATTAACTTATCTTTTATATGTTCTGTATATCACTTTGTTAACATCCAAAACAAAGAAAACCATGACTATCGTCCTATTTTGCATCAATATTAAATTTTAAATACAAGTAAGTGATTGACAAAGTATACGAAGAATTAAAACAACATTGGATATTTAAATATATACATATGTGGATCGACAAGGTGTTCATTTAAGTTGAATGTAGAAACTAAATTATTGCGATTTCATCACAAATAGATATTAAAGTTAACTTTATTGAACACGTAAAGGTATTTATAATTAGTTATTTTCAAATCATTTAGTTTTTACTTGAATAAAATTACGAATACAACAGAAAAATAAAATACATAGGTAGCAGTATTTGTGGCAAAATGAAAGAATAACATACACGTTTATAAATATGGCACATCTGTCTTAACTATAAATTATCGCGACAGGCACATAGCCAGAATTTCTTTTCAATGGGGGTCCAGGTATTTAATGAAAACTTCAATGTTGTTTTTTTCAAACGTATATATGTAAAAATTTAATGTAATGTAATCGTTTATATTTTATAAGAAGTCCATAAATGTAAAAATACAATTTATCATGAAAAAATATGTTTGAACTCCTTAAGTAATACCCCAGATATGTCAGGTTAAATGGATCATTTGATTGTTAAATAATATTAATCCAAATCATGTCGCCTTCTAGGTTTCTCCTAGAAAAATGTAATAAATAACAATGTCATTATTCTTAGTTTTGCCTAATTTGGGCTTTCCTTTGTTCTAAGTAGGATGCCTGGACCCCTTATCCCCTCACCTCTCAACTACATGTATGTATTTCGACTGTATCTTTTCAATTGCCAACAGTAAAAAAAACAATCCTTTTCTCACTCTATGTATGTAGATGTGCTTTATTATTTTTTGTTTATTTGAACTAATCGTAAGTTTAATACAAAAACTAGATTTAGTCCGGTTTGTCTAGTAACAAAAAGCATTTATTCAACACTGCCTTATTTTCCAGGACTGAGTGGCATACTATTATAACGTGTAAACGTCACAATGTTGTTCATAATAAGTAAACCGTTAATATAATCTATAGACAATACAGCAGTGTCGTTTTGGATTAAACTTCGTTTTATTCATCGATATCTACAGAAATTCTAACTATCCAATAAGAGTTCTTGTAATGTAATTTTGTCATTTGGTTGTTTGCATGTAGAAATTACTAAAACAATCTTAATTAAAAAAAACAATAACTAAATTTCTACTGCCACGTTCGTATTACTTCATAAAGTAAAATTGGATTTACATAATGCCTACTTACGATTTTTACTCATGTTAAATATTCCAACTAAATTCGTAGATAATAAATGACTGCAGATACCCATAACAGAAAACAAAATTTTGGGACAATCCTTGACATTATTTTTTTTATAAAACTTGGACGTCAGGAAATATCAAAATTTACATATTCCATTCTTATATATTTCTTTTTCTACCTGGTCATGCAGGGCATTTATTTAAAACTTCAAACAATTGATTAGTCAACATTTTAGCATGTTTTGTATTAATTGAGAACTCTCTGGTGTTTATAACATTACGTCACGATAGGATACACTGCAAAACAGCAGTAGTAGTAGTAGTAGTAGTAGTAGTAGCAAAAAAGTTAGTGACAATGGTACAAGAACATTTGATTAGTTATACTTCCACCCCCAACATTCGATCTACTACATAACTGTATCGCTGTTCCTCTTCTTCAGTATTATCTTCTGAATTTCCAGGTTCTGTATCATCACCTATCCTCTCAGAAAAACTATTTGCGTTAGAATCAGTATTTTCTTTGGGTATTGCAGGTTCTTCTGTAGATAATACAAGTACATCAGGGTTCGTTTTAGTAAAAAATGCCATTTTTTCTCTGGAAAAGAAATGCTAAATATTAGAAATCGCTATCGCAAATAATCATATACATAAAGTAAACAAGATAAATAAGTTAAAACTAAGTAAATAAAGTAATATTCAATTTTGTAAAAAGAAGACAAAATGGTATTTAGCCAGCTACAGCGGATGCTGGTAGATGGGCTGTCCCGTTTAACAACACATTTTTGATGCTAAGCCGAGGATTAGTAACTCATGAAAAAAACCAAAGACAATTAAGGAAGACAAAACAATCAGACCAAATTCGACCTGAGTTCTAAATATATCATCCGACGACAAATAAAAAAAAAACAATAACAAAATTTGAATATAAAAATAAAAACAATAGTGTAAACTTATAGTTTAAAAAAATAGAAATAAATTCTGTAAGTCAAGAGCCATCCATAAAAGCGAACAGTACTGCTAATCAACGACTGTCGATATTGTGCTCATCATTACACATATGTATAAACGCTTATTAACGGAATATATACTACGGTACTGTGCAAGCAAAACATTACATGATTTTCAATCTCTCTACTCTAAATAGACACGTGTTTATATGAATAAATTGATGTCTTGTAATACAAATTAAATTACAAATTAACCTAATTGGTACTACAATCGCTTTAAAAACAAGAATGTGTGTGCGTGCGTGCATGCTTATGTGCGTGCCAGAAGTTAATCACAACAAATTTCAAAAGGTTCAATTATTAGACAAAATAATTCGATTTGCTAAGTGTATTGATTTGAGGCTTCTTTAAAGCTATTTAGGGAGGTAGATTACATCTGTGATAAACTAAACAATATAAAATTTAAAAGAATTAAATTAACTGTTCAATGAAAGCAACATTCTAAGAAAAGTACAAAGTAAGTTTTTTGACAACGAAAACATTCAACTCTATGAATTTTATTCTTGGTGAGAGACATAAGACGAAATTATAGACAAGAAAAGTGAAAAATTATCTATAATATAATACTACTCCAACGAAATCACAGAAAAACTTCAACCAGGACAGTAGGACTCAGAATCGAACCGGTTACCTACCTAATATAAAACAACGATATAGACTGCTAGTCCTTTACAGAATTAAACATGAAGACAGCATTTAATACTATATGTTATTGACATAAGAAGTAATTCTGGATCTTTTCTCCCTATAATACAGCTTGATTGGTTGTCTCTTCCCTAGCAGTATCTTTTTTTTACCAATCAGGCGGCAGCGGTTAGAAAAAGAAAGTAGATCCAGAATTATTTCCTATGTCAATAACGCTACTATGATATTAAATGCTGCCTCTCTGTATTTATACTTTAAAGCTAAACCACGCCGCTAGGTCGAAGGGAGCAAAAAAGGTGATCATCTGTATACACATCGATATTTGACCACAATTAAAGTATTTAATGCGTGCGTATTGAAATTTACCAAGATCAGAATCCGTACCCATTTTATTACAATGATGTAATTATAGCATCTGACTGCTAAAAATTTCGGTGGAATTGGCTGCTTTAAAAATGAATTAAAATCAAGACAAACATGGTAATTAAATGGGTGAGTCTTTCTTTATTTAATTATTCTTTTACCAGTCTCCTATTTTCTACAAACATGATAATAAATAAAACTTAAATCTTTTTAATAAGTAATACTTACTTGAATGATATCATATCCGGTTTGCCATTGCCAGCTTTACTTTTCCTCAGTCTGTAAATTTCCCTGGATATTTTTCTTAGCATTTTTTCAATTTTTTTTTCTTCTGGAGTTTTACCCTTTCGATAATCTTCGATCTGAGCCATCAGATTCTGGAACCCTGTATCTTCCATTAGCCAATTGACTGTTTTTGTATCACCATTTTCCTTCGCTACTTCTAGTCTATCCCGTAAGTCCCGTAACACTTGCAATTCACTGTTAAGATTGTCTAATTTAGTATGCTGTGCTTGAAGATCAAGTTCTAGATCAAGAGATGTCCGAACTGGAGGAGGTACATGGCTGCTTGATTTACATTTTGATAATGCTAACAATGAACCTGACTGTTTTCTGAAACGCAACGAACGCCTTTCAATGGAATTTCGCTGGAAGGGATTCGATCCTTTTCGATATAATGGCATCGCACTATCACTGTCACTTCGATTCAATTTACAACTATAGTGTCTTTTTGAAACGGCTACACTTGGTGAAAATGTTTGCGACCTTCGAATGGCACCCAACTGTTCGTCATTAAAATTAGAACATGAATTCATTAGCTTAACTTGTTTTAAATGTTCGGGGTAAAATGTACATTCGGTATTTGTTTGCTTATCTTCCATTTGACACTCAGCAACAAAATCTTCAATTACTATGTCTAACTTATCATTTAAACATACATCTTCTACATCCTCTTCAATGTCGTCGTTATTTTTATCACTATCAGAATCTTCACTAGTATAACCAGTAGTATTTTCAAGACAGTTGACCAACTCTTGAAAATCTAATTTAGAGGTTAAATTAATATTTTTTAATTCCTGATTTCGAGTCAATGTAGACGTTTGAGATGAAATAACGGTAGAATCGTCTGAACTTTCCTCTTTAGTTGCACAAAAGCGGGAGAGATTTACATATGAATTATCTGTACTATTGTGTTGCTTTGATAGTAGTTTCGATTCCATCATTAGACATGTTAAACTAAGAATGTTATACCATCGTTGCGACAAATATTGTGGATTAAAGTCAGCTAAACTTATTTGTGTATAACCCTAAACAGAAAATAAAAAATATATAACTTCTTAGTAAATATACAAAACATCTCAATGTACTGAATTTTCATTTGAATAGAAAGATTTTACAAAAAATTTTTAGTTATATATAAAATTCAAGCCACTAAATAAAGTGCAACAAGTGCCAGTTTAAAAGTTATTTTCAGGTTATTATATTACAAAAAAAATCATGCCAATAGAACGTTCGTAAGGCGTTAATAAATTATAAAGAGTAATATTTAAATGTTTACTAACTTTGCACAACAGACTCTACTTTTCAATTTTTGACATGCTGGAAATTAACTTTCTTTTTTACTTTTATTTTTTAATAATTAATATATTAATACTAAATATTAATGTAACCACCGTATAATAATTAGGGTGTTGTAAGCTACTATTAGTTCAATTGTTTGCCACCGGTGTCATGATTCAAAAGTTCCCAATAATGTAAAGAAACAGGAGGCAGATTATACTGAGTTAAATATAAACATTCACACATGTCATTTCATACATACTATTCTGAACGAATTTAAAACTAATCTTAAAAAAATAATAAACAACTTACATAACACAATTCTGGAGAGGTTTCATTTTTGCACCAAATGCTGATCTGTACTGTTTTAGCGTATAACCTGTTAAGAGCAATTTCAAAATCGAAACTATCATCAAGCGTTATAGCAGCGGAAGAGCATTTGACAATTTTTGTGACTCGAATTTGAGTATTTTCCGGCGCAGGAGGCAAGAGTGCTATTTTCATGTATCTGAAATAATAAATTTCCCTCTTCTTCATTAAAGCTCTGAACATTCATTATTGAAAGCAATTTTTTTTAATCAAAAAATATCTAATAATCCAAATGTTTCTTAAATATATAAAATAAAAAATAATTGAAAATAGGTTAACTACTTATCATATCTTAAGACATTTAAATAAGCATATACAGGATGTGTCAAAATTCCGTATACATAAAACAACTGTAGGTTCCTGGAATCAGAATAAGTCGATTAATACGAACTTATGCATATACCAAATTGATTCGACGAAAGGGCGCAAAAGGTATCTAAAAGCTTAATTATATATGCAGCCGCTTCGAAGTGCAGTTTTGTTAGTTATTTCAAAAAAATAATAATAATTGAACTTATTCAATTCTCCCAAGAAGCTTCGAACAATAATTTTATCTAAATTGAATTTTTTTTTATGAAAATTGATATCTACGTGTTAAATTTTATTAAAATCGTACTAAGCGTTTTTGAGTAATCAAAATGGTTTATTTTTGGTATTTTTGGCGCCATCTCATGAGCATACGAATAAGTTTGGTATATACATAAGTTCGCATCAGTTGACGTATATACATTACTTTAATCCCAGGAACTTGTGGTTGCACTATCTTCACGGAGTTTAGAGCACTGTATTTTCTAAACTTCTTTCTCAAAATAATGAACAGACAAAAACCATTTACTATATTTGTTTTTACATTTTGTAATAATCAATAAACAATTTTAAATTGAAAGTAATGGTTTAGATGTTTAGAAGATACATTTTAAAAAGTGAAAATATACTTACATTTGTGATTCGTCTGGTATTCCAAGAAGACTTAAATGTTTTGCCTTCCCTATAGAAACGTTTAAGAGATTTTTCGAGAACACATATACAAGTTTGACATGTACTTGAGTAGTTTCGTGTACATCATCCACCGCAGTAGTTGATTGTCGACGCTCTGGTAATCCAGTGTGTGATGTTGCCAACTGCTTTTTTCTGTTTGACGCTTCAAAAACACCCGAGTCCCCTGCAACAGATTCGTCACTAACCGCAGCTGAAACAGATCGTGTGGTATTCGTGCAAGATGATGACGTTCTTGATAATCCTGACACCTGCAGTAAAACCTCCTCTTCATTGAAAATCTGTTGTGGCGGTGGTGTTTCTGATATTGGAGACAAAGTGTCAGTTGCGTTGTTATCGTTGTATGACGAGTATCGACAAATTCGATTAAAATCGAATTCCTGATTGAAAACATTATTTGCATCAAATGGATCCATATACATAGGTAACCTCTGGGAGGCATCTGTCGATTCACTTCCGTCAATATTTAAATAACTGTCGCAGCGATTAATAATAGATTCTTCTTCTTGATTTTGGTTTTTCTGTTTCCGCTCCTTTTCTGTTTGCTCATAAGATGGTGGTGGTAAGAGACAATGTATGTTTTCATACATGGGAGACATAGGAGGGGACACAGATGATAATGAACTTCTTGGAGAAAGAGACGGTTGAGATCGACTTGGTGATGGAGTACAAATAGATGCCGTGTCGTTATTGATTTTTAATAACCTCTCCACTCTTTTTTGTAAATCAACCATATCAATAGCATTCTCAGAAGCTACTGACGTCTTCGGACCTCCGTAGATATCAGTAAAACTTAATCCAGAACTAAGCGACCCTTTGCTGCTGGTTGTTGAAAGAGAACCCAAACTGGAGCTACTACTTACTGAAAGTGTACTTGCTGAAAGAGTTTTTAATTGTGACTCCAACTGAGTCATCTGCTTAAGGGCATCTCTAAGTTGCTGGAGAAGAAATTGTTTCTCTTCGTGAAGTCGTAGCCTATCTGAAATAGTCCTATTTGATACTTCGAGGGCATTATGAAGATCCTGTTCTAACTTTTGACATTCCGCTTGTATATCACACATTTCTTTCTTTGACCTCATTCTGGGCGTTATACTTCTTAATTCTCTTAAAAGCTGTTCTTTTTCTTGGAAAAGAAGTAATCTGTCTTTGTCCGATTCTAATTGACCAGGTTGTATTTTTTCTTCTAAATCAGCTAGTTTTTTTTGTATGTTTTGTACTTTTCTACGAGTCTCGTCGTATTTTAATCTAATCTTAGCCATTTCTGCAAGTTTTGTACCAACAGGTACTGTTCCGTCGCCGCAAGATAAATCTGTTTGAGATGCAGTACTCAATTTATATTGAAAAATGTCGAGAGTTGAAGCGTCCGCTGAAGAATCGTTTTCACATAATTGTAACCGTGTTAAATCGTCCTTAAGCTTTGCAAGAGACTGCATCAATTCCACCTTTTCTTTTTCGCCTGACTGGAGAGAAACCTGAATGTTTCGAAGTTCCTGTATGATTGCCTGGGCCTCTCCAATATTATAGCCACCTCCACTATGAGAAGTAATTTTTTGTTCAACCCTACAAAATACATGGAAATAAAATTAATTTCACATAATCAACAAAAACCATATAGGATTTTCATTTTCAATGATTGTTAATAATCATTTTAAGCTACGCTATTTCTTCAAGGCACGTTTAGCAACAATATATTCTGCTTACTTACTTAGTATTATATAAAAAAGTGTATTATCTTATTACATATGTATAAAAAATATTAAAATGGAGGTTCCTTTATGTTGTATTAATCACAATGAAGAAAGAAAATCAATTGACACAGTAGCCAATAATCACTTCTTGAAGGAAATGAAAAGCAAGACGTATTAAAATTAAACCCATTACTGCAATTAGGCAAATAATTGTAATCAATGAATTTTCAAATAAACTACCGTGTTATTTATAATTGTCATTAAGACCAATAATTTAACAGTATTGTTTGTTTTTTGTTAACTTTTAAATTTTTTCTATTAAATTTGACGTTTTTGTTTATTTTTATTAACAATTTCAATTATGTTAATTTTTATATATATGTATTTATATAAAATATTGAATAGCTATCGGTGCGTATTATATTCATTTTTTTTTGTAGAATTTAGAGCCAAATCAAGCATGTGTATCATAATCAAGATTTTACAGAACTTCACTACATTACTGAGTCGATTTTAAAGTGAACTTACATTGTTAAAGCCTCTACTCCTCTTTGCGTGCATTTCATTTCATTCTGAATTTGTTCCAATTCCATTTTAAGTCTAGATACCCTGCTTTTGGCCCCAGCAACTTCTGATTTTAGAAGATCAGGATCATACTTTGTACTAACGTTACTTGAAGAGGAACAAACTAATTTAAAAAAAAGGATTAAAAGTGAAATCACTGACATGTCTAATTTATACGTACGACTTGTTCTTGATGCATTTATTGCGGAAAGAGCGTTGTTCAAATGTTCGTATTCATCCTGAGCCAAAACAAGCCGTTGCGATTTTATGTTGTAGATATCTTTTTTTGCCTGAAAAATAATATTACGTTCTTTAACACCATAGTCATAACTTAAATTATAAAATACCTCTAATACGTCTTGTGCAGTTTGAAGGTATTCTCTTAACATTGCCTCTTGCACTGCCCGCCATTCTTGTCGCGGATCTTCTAATTGTGTAGACTCTATATAAAAAAACAA